>JAIVEN010000001.1:50000000-50647500 GCA_026686845.1 Adenanthera pavonina | reverse complement strand
ACAAAATTTGTAACTGAAAGAAGGGGTTCATGAGTATCAGATATTTCTTTCCTTTTATTTATTGCTTTTCTAAGCTGTAACTCTAACCACTAGATTGGGCTTTTTTAAGGTTATGGATTCATTTTTGTGCTGCATATGTTTTCACCGGAGTTGTCTGCTATCTTCTTTATTATGTAAGTTCGAGTTTGTTTGGTTAATGCCACAATATGTTGTCAATTCTTACATAATGGAGTGGTTGAATTTCGTGCTTGACGTTTATATTGTAACCAGGAGTATGGCTATATTTCATCAAAAACAATTGGTCACTTTTTTTCATCCAAACCTCTGCCTCATCAATTTACCATATTAGTCCGTGGTGTTCCTGTTCCACCTGGAAGCACCTGCAATGAAACCGTTGAGCAGTTTTTCAAGGAGTATCATCCTTCTACTTATCTTTCACATTCTGTAATACATCAAAGCGGCAGACTTCAAAGTCTTATTGTAAGCATTTTTTCTAGAGTTCTATTTGTTTTAATCTCTTCCCCTTGGCGTCTTAAACAAGAAACGTTCTTAGAAAGCTCAAGAGACAAAGGAACTAGCATATCTATCAAATATGTGTAGAAAAATAGTCTAAGCTTCTGGTATTTTCATTTCAAACAAAATGCATGACAAACCTACATAGAGATTGCAATTTCAAAGAAGCTTATTATCTTCTCTACTCAAAACCGAAAAAAATACAAACTTGTTAGACATATACATTGATCTGCAAACTGCTGAAATGGAACATAATTGGTATGAACTATTATGTAAGCAGAAATTAGATTTTCTTAGGAACTACTGTTTGACTACCATTTCACTAATGCTGTAGCATTTTCTACTTGTTTTATTCAATGATTTCATGCATCCAAATTATGTCCTATTTTTGTTTTCTTGGTGACAGCATCCAAACTACGTTTTATTCTCAACGTTTTGTGTGATTGCCCCAGCAGGTGCACTTTAAGTGCTGCACTTTTTCACAGAATCTTGAAAATGAAATCTGTTGGAGATTAAAATCCTTTTTTGGCCATCAGATAACATTCAGATCTTTTGGGTTGAATATTCTTACCAAGGAATTTGGTGATCAGATTCTGTGCATCTTGTTCTTTTAATTATATGTCCATTAGTTTCAAGTCCAATGCAACAGTGTTAGAGGATTTATTAGAGATCAATTTCTATTTACTTAGGTTAAGGATGAAGCTTTTAGTGGTGTTTTGAGTATTTCTTCAATTTGATTGTCTTTGTTCTTTCTTTTATATTACCTATTTTTTTTCCTCTCTGGGAGTGAGGCTGGGTTTGGCTTTCACGATGACAATGTGCACCTTGATGAGGTTTCGTACTTCTAAAAAAAATATAATCTTGTGCTTGTCTTCAATCTATATTATGACTTTACTTATATTGTATTTTTGTCTGCTAAAAGTTTAATCTTTGAAGACTGATGCAGAGAAACTGTATAAAAGGTTTGCACAAATAAAAGATAAAAGTGAAGATGCTCAAAGGCAAAGGCGAGATGGATGTTTTGGACTTTTTGGGCATAAAGCTATTAGTTTAGATCACTATGACAAGAGGCTGCAAGACATAGAACATAATGTGAGAATGGAACAGTCTTTGCAAGCAGGAAAGGTACCTTTGTTAACTAGGCAATCATAATCTATAAGACTCCATTAACGATAGATTTATAGTATTTCATGTGGGTATATTCTATATCCTGTTTGGTTTACTTCCAAATCTAACACCAAATGAAAGGAATTGAGCTGCCATTTTCACTAATATGAACAGAATCAATTGTAACCGTAAATTTTATCTTATTTGTGTCACTAAGATAAATTTTTTTTGTGTTACAAATCAGGTTAATTGCTAAAAGATGTGATGATAGTACAAAAGATGCAGATATGCATCTTCAAATACCATCTCTAAATGAAATGAGACTGAAGACAGAAAATACAGAGGAGAAAAATAGAACAATGACACAGATGTTTGCACTTGCTTTGTTTGATTTTTTTTAAAGGTTTTCTTGCTATTTCAAAATGCGAAATATTGAAGTAAAAGAAAATTATGTGATGTAGGACAAGGGAGAAAAGTAAGGGAAAGAGAAGGAGAAAGGGAGGGAGAAGTGGAAGAGTTTGAGGGAGAGAGATATAACACTAAAATTCTCAAATATTATTCCAATCAGTGGCTGATTGAGTAGTCTTGGTTTTTATTTATGGAGCTCTAATCCTAGTTTTAACCAGAGTCCTAAGAGAAAAAAAGCTCTTTTCAAATTATTTTAAATCTAAACAAAAGATAAACCTTAAATTAAAATAAACTAAATCCTAAATATAAGATAAAAGATAAATTCTAATAATTTCTAAGAGATAAAATAACCTTATAAAATATAATCTAAATATTCTAATAAAATAATCTTATTTAAATTCTTAATTATTTTGGGATAAGGATAAATAATCATAATTATGTTTCCCATCATTATGTCAACAATTCGTAGTCAAAGAAGGAAGAGGGGGAAGAACACTTTCACGGTGACATCAAGTAGAGGGAAGTAGAGCCAGAAAAAGTGAGTATAAATTACTTACGAAAGCATATGGTTTGGGTATGCTGTATGGGCCAATCAGCATACTATACATTGAATTAAATGAATCTATCCGTTTGTTACTTGAAACCAAACATACCCGAACAGGTTTGCTCAGCTTAGTCAGTATAAGGAGGCTTGATTTGGTCTAGATGGCTTAGTATGATCCATACAATTTGATCATTGAATTCTGGATTTGGCTTTCATTCCATGGACATTTTATCCTTTTTGGAAATTATGCTTCTATGAGATGATACCTAAATTATGCTTATATGAGGATGACACCCAATTCATTCACTTGCTCTGTCATCACTTTCAACTTGAAAGGAAGTTCCAGCTGCCTTTGTCTCATTTAAGTCAAGATTTGGAGCTGCAATAGCTTTACGCATTCAAGAAGGTGTTGATCCCACAGAATGGATTACTGAGAAAGCTCCTGAGCCCCATGATGTGCATTGGCCTTTCTTTTCTTTGTCTTTCATTAAAAGATGGATCGGCAAGCTTGTGGCTTTTATCGTTTGTGCTGCTCTTACAATTCTATTTTTCATCCCAGTGGCAATAGTTCAAGGTCTTACTAATCTGGAGCAGTTGGAAATCTGGTTCCCTTTTCTTAAAAGCATACTGAGAATGTAAGTGGGAAATTTTACCAGTTGAATCTTGAGCTTCTACAATGAGAGCCTGCAAGACTCCAATCATTCGCTTCTTTATGTTCTGGAAATACAATTTTTATGCCTTTGAGTCATTTGATTGAGTCATATTTTCATTATCAGTGATACACCATTTTGTCTCTCATTCAATGATATTTTTTTATGTTCTGACAAATGGGATGCTTATTTTACTTGATAGTAAATTACATTGACCTTCAAGTTTTGTTGAAGTTATGTACCCCCTATTTTCAAAATATACTCTTTAATATAATTTTAAATTTTTTATTAAAATATCCTCCATATAAGAACATATTTAAGAGGATTGTTTTTAAAAATATGTATTTAGATTAATGGAGGGTATTTTAGTTTAAAATTTTAAACTGGACTAAAATGAAGTTCAACTTTATATTTCAGCATGTATATTTTGAAAATAGAATGGTGATCTATGCAATTTCAACAAATCTTTGGAAGGTTTGTGTAATTTACTCTTTTACTTGTCTTTTGAAACTATCTAGTTTGTCGGGTATGAAGAATGGTAGTCATATTTTAGGGTTTATTGGCTTTCTGCTCCTACCAAATGTTTCCGGATCTGTCATTATCAAATTGCATGCTACCTAAGAGTTTTTTTGCATGTAAATGGCCATATGACTGATGGATTTCAAATTCTGTACAGATATTCAACTCAATGTATCAACTATTGATTCATATCTTGGTGATGTGAAGCAACACATCAAGCTAGAGGCATAATGCACTTTATTGACTTCCCTGATGGTACTTCAGTTAAAATGTAGGAAAGCTTCAAGCAAACAATTCATATGCATAGACCATATACAAGAAGTTTTAGTGGTCTCCGACTCCTGAAGGGGGTTAAACAAATACATATAGCATAACTGTGTATGCCATACATGAAAATTTAAGCAAAAGTTGTCTCCGGATTCTATTTTCTTCCCTTGCCTCCTCTCCCACTCGGTCTCTATATTTGTCTGTCTGTCTTTAGCTGCATATGTTTTGTTTTCTGTACTTTAGACTTTGGTTTCATAATTTTCTTAATTCAGAAAATTATGAAAATATTAGTTGTACATAGAAAATTTTGTTCTCTGCTGACCCCCAACCCCCAGTGTAGCATACTGAGAAAATCACAAAACCCCTTTTTGGGCCACCACATAACCCATTTTTCTTAGACTATGAAGTATTGCCAAATATCCTTTTAGAAGTTGATTAAATCCCGTTTACACTATGATAATATCAAGATTGTTATCATAAGGTTTTCATCTAAAATGTTTGCATCTGAAATGAAAATGGGAAAGCTCTTGGTGGTTGGTCCACCATTCTCCTCCCAACTTGGAGGCTGTCCGGTTATTTCTGAGTAGTTTTGAGCTTTTCCTTCTAACTTGGAGGTTTTAGCCCTCTTTTTTAATGTAGAAATTTTGTATGAAGAAAGGACTGTTATGAAGTTGTGCTCTCTTTGCATGTTTCTTATACATCAAGCTTGAATCTTTTGAAGGGTTTAATAACCTGCACATTTTTTTAACCTTTTGGCTCAGATTTGTTTTTCTATCGTTTGTGACATACTGTTATGGTTTTCTCAGTGGGTTTTATTTATCTGTATGCAAGGCAGTTGGAGTGTTATCCTGAGCTACTATTTTCCGTTTTGTTTTTGTTCTTCTTACTGGCTTTTCTACTGCATCAAATAAAAGGATACCCATTTACAATTATGTGTTCTTTGCCTCTAACTCTCTCCAGTGTTTATGGCTCTTATGTGGCGGAACAAAACCCATCGTTCAAATCTCACTTGATATGCATAAAAGTAGGACATAAGCCAAGTAGTGTCTGTACTGTTTTGCAAATACCAAAAGTTAATTATATGACTATCTCCAATGGTATAATAACCTCAGTTTTAGTTTATAACTGGATTACGTTATCATCAATGATATTTGTGTTTCTTTTCTTTTCTTTTTTCACCAGATGAATGCAGAATATCTCTATTTATGCTGTCTTCAGCATTTCATCTTCATAGAATATCTATTACCTAAGCTAATTGACTCATGATAGTGAGTGCATGCAAGTGTGTTTTGTAGGATTACATGGATGTGTTATTTTCCTAATCAGCTGACTAGTTGAGTTTGGGATTGTGAGTTGGGAATATAGTTTATTGTTTTAGTTAGTAGCGATGATTCTTCCCTCGTCATGGATAACTACTGCAACGGGAGTTTTTCTTACTTATTTGCAGGGCAGTTGTGAGCCAAGTTATAACAGGATATCTTCCCAGTCTGATTCTGCAGTTGTTTCTATCTGTTGTGCCACCTATTATGATTATGCTTTCATCCTTGCAAGGATACATCTCTTGGAGTCGGATACAGAAAAGTGCATGCACTAAAGTATTATGGTTTACTATATGGAACATATTCTTTGCAAACGTGCTATCTGGGTCTGCTCTCTATCGGGTGAATGTCTTTCTAGAGCCAAAAGAGATTCCCACAGTACTAGCTGAAGCTGTACCTGCACAGGTGAGAATATTTAGTGGTTTTTATCCCTACAAAACAGCTGTCTGAAGTTTCACAAGGTGTTGCAATATTTTATAAAGGGAGATTTTGTTCTTGGGGGTTTTTTATGTTCATCAATTGTATTTTATTTATACTCACAATATGCCAATGGCTTGATGGCCTGGTTCTTAAAATGAAGTTTCATTGATATTTCTACAAATTGTATGAGAGAAATGAGTCTGTCCGGTAATATAGATGAGTCTTTTACAGCATAATTTAGAAGTTTGAATATTGAGGCATGAGGTAGCATTTTGCGTGAGATTTGCCATATTCAGCTTGCTGTTTTTAACTTGTCTGTAAATCCAGTTGTTCTGGAAGGCATTTTTTGGAGGGCTTTTATTAGGGTTAACATGATGAGAATGAGAATGGGATTATGAAGCTAAGCTGGTTAATGGATTTCTATGAAGGGAATGGAAAGTTTAGCATATCCAGCTTGTTGACTCAAACTTACGATCGAATCTAGTTGTTTTGGAGCTGACAGTTTTTGAAAAGGCCTTTTGTAGTTTTAAGCAAGATGACTTGTTGAATCATTCAGCTAAGCTGTCCAAAATTAGGTCAAAAGATTTCTTTTTCCCTACTTGGTTACGTACTTATGTTGCTTATTAATGTAAAATATCCAGGTTCGAAAAACTGGACTGGATTGGACTGGCCAGTTCAACTGGTCGAACTGGGAACCAGTGCTTGGTCTGGTCCAAACATATTTGTTGACTGGCTATTTTCAAAACTAGTCTAATTTTTTTTAAAATTTTTTTATAGTTTTTAAGATAAAATAACATTATTTTTAATACTGAGTAGCATTATTTTTTGGATAAATTTTTTTCTTTCTATATTATAATATTGTATAAGCATTATTATGATACATAATTATTAATAATGATAAATTTACTTAATAAATAATATGAAAATGAAATATTAATTGACTATTTTGAATTCAAAATATAATTATAGACGAATATTAAATTGTTTAGATTTTAATATTAGGTTATAAAACTTATTAATAATATTTTTAATTTTCTATATAAATAACAACAACAATAGCCTTATCCCACTAAGTGGGGTCGGCTACATGGATCAAACGACGCCAATGAGCTCTATCAAACACCATCTCCTCAGATAGATCATTTCTCAAAAGGTCATTCCTTATAACTTCCCTTAATGTCCTTTTTGGTCTTCCTCTACGCCTTTTGATCGGGCTCCAGGCCATTTGATCAACTCTCCTCACTGGCTCCTCTTGCCCTCTTCTTTGAACATGCTCAAACCACCTTAAACGATGTTCCACCATTTTCTCCTCAATAGGTGCTACCCCAACTTTCCTTCGTATACATTTATTTCGTATCTTATCCAATTTTGTATGACCACACATCCATCTCAACATTCTCATCTCTGCTACTCCCATCTTATGCTCTTGTTGTCCTTTCAAAGCCCAACATTCACTACCATATAGCATTGCTGGCCTTATAGCTGTTCTGTAAAATTTTCCTTTAAGCTTAGTAGGCACCTTGCTGTCACAAATAACTCCTGTTGCTTTCCTCCACTTTAACCACCCAGCTTGTATCCTATGCATAACATCCCCATTAATTTCACCATTATTATGTAAAATCGATCCCAAATATTTAAACTTTGACACCTCAGGGATGATTTGCTCTCTAATTTTTACCTCTGAATCATCTATAATTGGCCTCTTATTAAATTTACAATGCATATATTTCGTCTTACTCTTACTCAGACGGAAACCTTTTGATTCCAAAGTATGTCTCCATACTTCAAGTTTAGAGTTGACCTCTTCTCTTGAGTCCTCAATTAAAACTTCTAATTTTTTTAATTTTCTATATAATATATAAAATTAAAAAGTTATTAAATTTATTACCACCGATTTAGTTCCAGTTAAACCACGATTTAATCATTAAATCTTAAATCAGTGTCTTGACCCGTGCAATGTCCGATCTAGTTTTTAAACCTTGTAAAATATACACCTAGAGGTAGGTTCTCTTATGTGTGTGCTAGGTTCTCTTATGTGTGTGCTTCACTATCTTCAGAATGCTTTGAAAAATTATGAGTTTCACTGAAGCTTATTTTAGATTTTTTGTGGAGAAGAAATCCATTTAGAGGAAATAGTAGAGAGGAATATCAGAAAAGGATCAATTATATTCCTAAAAGAAATCAGGGAAAAAAGACAAAAATATATCAACTCAAAAGAGATCCCTGGGGCCCCTGCCTAAAATCATTGTAAGCTGAAATCCATAAAGGAGTTTGGAAAACTTTCCTATTGCAAAGATGCCGGGGTGAGGATCTGGTACTTTAGTCTGAAATGGATATTATTTCAAGAAAAAGTGGGAATACAACACATTGTTGTCCATGAATAGATATATCAGTTGCTACTACTTGTCATTACTCACTCACACACGGGAAACATCATCTTTTATCTTGCACATAAGATAATATCCCATCCATTAGAGGATATGAAGTTCATTTCTTCTCTTTTATAATTGATGTAGGCATCATTCTTCATAGCATATGTTGTGACATCTGGATGGACCAATGTAGCGTCAGAACTCTTTCAATTGCTTCGATTTATTTGCAATTTGAAAAATAGAATTTTTTCTGGGAGCAGTGTTGATGATTTTGAGGCTCCTTCAATTCCCTACCACAGTGAAATTCCCAGGGTTCTTTTATTTGTTCTTCTTGGCGTCACGTACTTCTTCCTTGCTCCATTGATACTGCCCTTCCTTTTGGTCTACTTTTGTTTGGGATACATCGTTTATCGCAACCAGGTTTGCAATTTCTCTTTCTTTTTACATTTCAGTGTTATTGATGAAGCAAGTAAATGGGCTTAGGCCCAGCCTATGTAGACTTAGTACTCTGAACTATATAGTTCAGTCATGTACTTGACTTGAGATTAGATCAATAATGCATCTCAGTTTGATACTATCAAAGACTCTAACATAGTATTAGAGCAGCCACTGCCGCTGCTGCCAGTGAGCCTCTGATCATGGTTTAGAGGTTAGAACCTCCTGTGCTTCTGATTCAGGGTGTGCTGAGCAGATATTACGCTCTTGAATAGAAGTTGATTCAAGCCCATTTACTAGATTCATCTATACACTAACATTCAGTATCTGCATTTATCTTTCCCTTTTTTGTTAATGTATGATTTGTGTCTCTTCATAGTTTAATAATATTCATTTGAATTTCTAACCCTCAATAATTTGTAATATTCATTATGAAAGGTTCCCTGTGACCCATTAAGATAATAACACCCACTTATAATAACTTACGGATGAAAATAATTTGAATGTAATAATCATTTATGTGTAGTAACTTGCATATGACCTCTTGCGGTAACTTCCAAACTATTTGCTCTTGCTTTATTACTTTAGGAAGGATAACAGGGCAAGGATGGTAGATGGTAAATTAAACTATATTCTATCATGTATAGTTCAATTTGAGGCTTTCTGTGTCCTTTTGGGTTTTTCTTGCTATTATCCATTTTACGGTAATTATTCTTTGTTTCGTCAGTGCAGAATGGTTATCCCTTTTTTTGTTTTCCCCCAAAAATTAAATGCTTCGAAACAATAATTTATTGGACCACTATTCCTGCTTCCCATCGCCATAGCCCCTGCCTAAACAAAAAAGAGATGGAACAAATTCTATGCGATCATGTTGTTGGCTAATGCTTAGTAGTTTAATTTGTGAATTTGAATCATGTTATTTTCGTTTCAAATTTTCCCCTCTGATACTAAATTGAGGCCATAATGGTCTGTTCTTTGCTCATGGTGTCTTGAGTTGAATGGAAGATATTAAGCTTTCACTCTTTGATCCCAGAATTTTTTATGGTATCTTACTATCTTAATTATCTTTTGGTGACAGTTCTTAAATGTTTATGTGCCAAAATATGATACTGGTGGAGAATTTTGGTCTGAAGTCCACTACTCCACAATTTTTTCCTTGGTACTGATGCATATTATAGCCATTGGAATATTTGGTCTGAAGAAACTTCCTCTTGCATCTGGCTTGACTACACCTCTTCCAATTCTTACGCTTCTATTTGATGACTATTGCCGAAAACGATTCTTACCTTTGTTCAAGGAATTTCCAGCTGAGGTACAATAGTTGACAATGATGCTAAACTTCTGATTCTTGACTCTGATATATGTTTCTATACTGCCCTTTGATTGTTGTTTGAACTTGTGATTACTGTGTATTTCCTTGTATAGTCCCTGAAAAGGAATCATAGGAAGCTAATATAGTCCCTGAAAAGGAATCATAGCAAGCTAACTCCAGAGACTTTTGAGGTTTCCAAGAAATGTTTTTTCTTCACAAGATTGTTATGGCAGCATAGTACGTGTCGAAATTTAGTGCTCTGACAAAAACCCTAAATACTACTTAGTTGTTGATAGACTCCCAATTACCAAAATGGATACGCATAGGCTGAAGGAAGGGGTAATTGAGGAAAGAGAGTTTGACCAGCATGTGGGGCAAAATAACAGGATGGTGGAAGGAGTTTCTGGGGTAGAGCCATATTGGGGGGAGGGGAGCTCTACAAGTGTCAATTATGTTGAAAAGAATAAAGGAGAATGGAGTAAGGGTCGAACTCTCTTGAAGACCTATGATTTTTTTTCTTTGCTGCTGAAGTGTTCTTTATTTATATATATATTTATATATATAACTATTTGATATTCAACACTATTGAGTCAAATTCAAGCATTGTCATGTCTAAATGGGGATAACTCTCCTAGTGTGATTTTTTCCATCCACAAGATTCTAACTCATGATCTTGTTTAAGAATAATCTAGCCCTTTCCACTTAACGTAACCATTGTTGGTTGTTGCTGAAGTGTTTTTCCCAAGCTAGATATCAGAAAAAACAGGAAATAATTGACAATATAACTGTCATCTAGCAATTAAACGAATGTTGAGGTTCTAAGTTGGTTCCATGTACTATTTACAGAGGACAATATTATATTTATAACAAATTTGAGAGTTTACTTGAAATTGCATGGACATCTGCTTGGAAAGTAGCCTGAGGTGGAATCTAATTTTCAGCATAATTGTGCATGGTAAACTGTAATAACGCTTATGGTAAGGGTATGTTCATACTTCGATTCCATTACATATTGGGGTACGGGGAAGCGTTGATTGTCTGTTTAATAAATCACGTTAGGCCTCTTATTTTGATAATGCTTAGTTTCTTGCTGGGTTTACTTAAGCTAACCTGAGAATCGTGGCAATTTCTGAATAGCTTGTACAGATAATGATTGAAACATATTAGGACATCTTCTGGCATTTTATTCTGATCCAAACTGGATTCAGGGATTAAAATTGTACAGGATATTTTACAATCTAGTCCCTTATAAAATTATCAATTTTGTCCTTCATTGATATAAGGTAATTCTCAATTTGGTCCCTAGCAGATGGGTATTCCTCAATTTGGTCTCTTAACAAAAAAAATATCGACAATATTCTTCTATCAATCTGTTATTCATCTGTGAACTATTGCCTTCTTTGATTTTTAACTCCTTGAAGTGTCATTTATGAATATCATGCTTCTGCAGTGTTTGATAAAGAAAGACAGACAAGACCAGAGTGATCCTCACATGTCTGAATTCTATGATAAGTTAACCAAGGCATATGATGATCCAGCTCTGATGCCAAAGAAATATACTGGAAGGCATGATAGTCATACCTCACCTCTTCTTCTTAGTTCTGATGTTTGAATTCATAATTATCTTCCTATGGCGGCTGCATATAATATTAACAATGTAGAGAGTTTGTCACATGTTTTGTTAAAAGGCAATGTATCTTCAATTCATAAATTTATTTTCAGTTTTTTTTCTAGCGGTCCTTGCTATAACGTGTTTTCTTGTGTACGAAATGAGAACTTGTGTAAGTTGTCTGCTATAACCTGTGTGTATCTACGATGTCTTTGTCAGAACAAGAAGTTGGATTTGATAGCTCTCACTTTGGATTGCCAGTTTTCCTTATAGCTTAGAAACAGATCGTCTTAATCTAAATATCTCTCTTAATGAGTAGCATGCTTTTATTGAAGCACCTGAATATAATGTGGACCATGTAATCATTTCGATGAATCTTTTTATTATCTTATTAAAATTATTCTTGATTCCATTCCATTATTTTCGTCTTTTTTTTTTTCCTTTTTTAAATCCCCTTTTTCACTTGCTTCTGTTTACTTGAAAACATGTATGCATGGGATCCCATCATTGATATTTCCCATGCATGACTAACTTCTTTAGCACAGGTAAGATCCAATGATTATATCGCTTCAAATTTTAAAGGTTTCTTACCCCTGGTTGATAGACGAGGCCTATACATTTTGTCATGATGTCCCAAAATTAGGCTGAAATTGTTAAAGCAAATGCCTGCATCATTTATATTATTGTTATATTGATTTAGATCATTACACCATAAAATTTATAGCATATATATAATATTGGGAATCATATCTACCAATCTAGTGAAACGGTGCACCTTGCCCAAGCTGAGTCTTCTCTTTTTTTTTTTTTTTTATAAAAAGGAAATAAGCTGAGTCTTCTATATGCCTGAATAGTTAAAACTAATTATAGGGGTAATTCATTTAAAAAAAATTCAACATTGATAAAACTAAATTTATGTTTGGATAGATTATCAAGTTATTTGTGTGCATGAATAATTGTCTAAACTTGCTACTCTTTCTATCCCATTTTATTTGTTGTTTTTAAAGTTTTTCATACAAATTAATAAAATTATTAAATAATCTAAATTATAGTAAAATTTAATGATATTTTATCAAAATTTAATTCTAAAAGATAATTTATATTTCATTTATTATTATTTTTAATGAAGGATAAAATAGTAGAAAATGATAAAAATAACAAATAAATTGAGATATTTAAAATTTTCTAAAATAAATGATAAAATGGGAGGGTGGGAGTAATAATATCGATAAACTAGCAATTCATATGCACAGCATTTGTGTGTGATGTCAAAAAATCAATCCTTAAATGGTATGTGTGAGAAAACTTAATTTTTATGTTGATCAATCTGCGTGAGCAACTTATGGAATTGGTCAAACACGCAACATGATTTTTGTATAGAAGACGTGAGTCCGTAAGAAACTCAGCCTGTAATGATAATTACTAGGCACTAATTAATATGGTGTTCAGGGAGTATATATTAGTATTAAACTAAAGTGTCAAATGATATAGAGACAATTAAATTGTTGAGGACATCCCACTTGGCAGAAGAGGGAAATATTGCACATCTCATCTTCCTTTGGATCCAATCAACATGCATCACACTTTTATTATTCTCCTAATTTTGTTATTCAATTGGAGGATGGATATATTAAAAAGAAAAATATAAAACAAAGCAGGGAAGGTTCCACTCAGCGGCTGAATCCCTTAAGACCCATCAATATTTTACGTCTCAAACTTACTATTATTCAAAGAAACCTTTTGGTGATAGAGACTTATGATGAATATTAAGAATTAAATAATTTGGGGTGGGGAGTATGCGATTGGTGTAAAGATGGGTGTCAAGATCAATGAGATCATTATTAACAAATTAATAAAATAAATAAATAAATAATAAACATTGTAAAAGCCTAAAAGGCAAATTTTGTCAGTATTTGAACACCAACTATACCGTGTTTCTCCCTGTAAATTTAATACATGTTCTAATTAAAATTTGAAGACCAATTCCGACTCTTGGTAAGTCAAAACAAGTGAAATCAATCCAAATGGAGGGCTTTTCTTTTTGTTCTATTTACCCTAAAGTTCAACAAAAATATGTATATATGATATATATATATATATATATTACCATGAAAACTTGTATATATATTTCTGGAGTGAATATCATATTTTTTTCTTTTTTTTTTTAATTTTCCCCTGTAGTTACTATAATCAGTATACTTCTATTCCATGACCTTACCAAATTTTGACCTTTTTCAGCTACTTTTGTCGATTTGAATCTAGTTTATATTTTGTATGATAAATTTATAACTAGCATGTTACTTTTGTCCATTTTAATTTGAATCTTTTGTAAGTGATAATGAGGTGTGTATAGCAGCAAGATTTAAGTGCCTATTTAGATACAACTTTTTCACTCCATAAGTACTTGTTTTTTATAAGTGCTTATTTGAGTAATTTATCAAACAACTTAAAAGCACTTAATAATTACTTAAACTTTCAAACTCACTTATTTTTATAAGTGAAAAAATTTTAATTTTATTTTTTTATAATCACTTATTTCATTTTTCTTTTTTATTATTATCCATCCAAGAATGAAATCCAAACATATTTTATTTTCTCAAAATTACTTTTATCTAAAAATATTCAAATATAAATCACTTTTTATATAACCACTTATTCTCATAATTAATTATAAAAAATCACTTATGCTCATAATTAATTATGAAAAAACTAATTGCTTGTTTTGTTTAAATAGGGTTTTAAGATTGAGTATTGTGCATAAAAAAAATTACCCCTTGGAAAAGTTTTATACCTATGTTTTTCGACCTTATTGGATCAAATAAGTCAAAGTCAAATATGAATTTTAGAAATGGATTGATATTACAAATATGTGTGTGCACCTGCCTGTACATGAGTGAAAATTTTGAGTATCTAGTTGTAGTGGTGGGTAAGAGAGGGTATGCTCAATTTAATCAAGAGTCCCAAATTAAAATATTTTTTTTGAGAAATTACTGTCGTTAAATCTGCAATTATTTCAAGTTATATCGTCTGCGACATATATTAATTAACAATCCTAATAAAAAGGTGATGAAAAAGACTTTTGTTTTTCAGATGCTTCAGTCTCCAATTGTCAATGCCTTAATAAACGAGGATTTCTATTTTTGAAAATAATAAATGCGGATGGTTGGTAAACTCTTAATAAACTACTATAATTCTTCCTTTAAACTGGTCATACCAATAAGAAAAATTAATAAATAATTTATTAAATTTACGTGAAATAAAAAATATGTGATTGTTTATTTCAATAAATTAAAATATATTCTATTAATTTAAATTCAAATTGATCAATAGAGATAATTTAAAAAAAGTCAAAGTATATATCTTTGACATAACACGTAACAGAGACATCAATAATACAGGTTTAGTGACCAAGAATTAAGGCCGAAATTAACATTTTAAACAAAAAGGCAAAGTTTGTTTCATTCTTGGGTGGTGAACACTAAAAGGAAAAAAAATGTTAGTTTAGGCAAAGTTTGTCTGATTGGAGCTTTGGTATGGGGTCTTATAGTGTGATATAGAATTTGATTTAATTTCATGAGTCGCCATCATTTAATTATTTATTTTATTTGTATTTGTATCATCTTTTAACTTTCTTTTTTGTTGTTATTAAGACAATTTCCGATTCCTTCCAAGTCAAAAGCAAATGAAAAATTAAAACTTCACTATCTACAAAGTTCAATCCAAGTCTTGCGTGTAGAGTACAAAGATTGATGCTTTAGTGCCAATATAAGCATAGCGATACAATATTGTATTAAGAATAAATGCAACACTAATTTGTTAAGATTAAACCTTAATTAAATGAGAATTTTCTTATATATATATATATATTGAATAGTACAAATGTTTGCCTGAACACAGTCACACCAAAGTCAAGAAAAATTTGATTGACTGAAAAATTTTATAGAATTTTTGGAGTATTGATCGAAAAATCGAATTGAATTGGCGAATTTGATTGAGAAAAAACAATACATCAGTCCCTAAATTCGATTTATTAAGTTCAAAAAAATTACTGGTAAAAAAAGTTCAAAAAATTAATAATCTGAAAAATTAGTCGAATGACTTAATTAATTTTGACTTTTTCCTTTTTTAACCCTGTGATTATTCATAATTCATAAAACATGCTTAATAATTTTTTAAAATAACTACAAAATAACCCTTAAAAATTTTCTTTTTTATTTTAATCTTATAATTTTATATTATATTGAATTTGAAATGTATGAAATTATATATGTATACACACGTACACACATTTAATTGTTATCATTTTAACTGAAAGCAAATTGTTGAATGGCAATACATAACTGATTTAATAGTTCAAAACATTAATTTAGAAAAAGCTTAAAATAAAATATTAGTGGAAAATATTTGTATACTGAAGTAGGTTTTCTTAGTTTTGGTAATTAATAAGCTGGAAAACATGGAACTTTTTCGTTTAGTTATAATAATTAGGAGGGTTCTCCATTTCTCGCATATTATCAAGTGTGATAAATGAACTGTATTGTTGAGGTTTGTAAGTGGGGTGATTTGTTATAAATATTATATTTTTTATTAACATTAAAAATTGATTTGGGTTTGTTAATTTCGAAGAGGTTTTTGTCGATATTTATATTTACACTTGAATGAATTAAATCTAAAGAGCATCTACGACTACAACAATGATCATTGAGTTGGTCCAGAAAAGTCACTGTCTCAGCCTGATAAGTGACGAAGTTCCCATAAAGTTTGCACAATAACAATGAATCAAGTATCGATGATGACATTATGATATATTTAAAAAAGATGAGACAATAATTTATATATAATAATTTCAATGGATATGAGGTCACAAGTGAGGGCATTGGAGGAATCGTGTTTCCGGAGGCTGATCAATGAATGAGCAGCCAATATTTATATTTATATTTATATTTATATTTAATGATTTGATATTTGTTTTTGTCAAAGAGACTTCAATCTCCCAACTCCACCTGGGTTCTTTTTACATCACCATCATCTAACCACTCGCTTGTATAAGAGTATGAATTCAAATTCTATTACCAATATGGTAATATAAGCACTTTTTAAGTTGTGAGGTCTATTAAGACGTTAATAAGTTTTTCATATTTAACTCACCCAAACTTTTATCTAAGAAAAGTATAATTAGATTTCCTTGTGTTTTATAAGTAAATATACTTTTTGGATCATTTTCATCCTTTAACCTCATCATGAAGCCCTGAATCTACAATTTTTTTTTTTGGTGGAAAGGAAACCATCAAAGTGATGTACAGCAGAGAAATAGTCTATTCTGGAGAGGAATAAAGCATTTAATGATTGGTTATAATTTATTTTAAGAGTTGAGACTATGGAGAGATGTAATTGTTTCAGTATTTGATTCATTCAAGAAGGAAGACTGCAAACACACTCTTTTCTGTTGGAATGATAAAGTCCTCTCTCCCTCACATCTCATCTCCCTGGTGCCTTGAATCCCAAAAGAAAAAAAGACAAAGAAAATTAAATATTTTTCGCATAAAGCCCTCCCATCTTTTAAAATGACCAAACCTGGCTCACACAAACGAATATCGGCTGTTTGTCCAAGTCAAAGAAAAAAAAAAGTTCACCAATTGCAAAGTGCGAAAATGTGCCAAATGTTTTATTAACAAAACAAAGGACCTCTTCAACTCTCTAATCTCATCACTTGCACATATAAATACCACACTCACACACACCTTTGTTACCATCAAGCTTGAGATTAAGAATCAATCTCCCCTCTGGCCAAAGAAAGAAAGAAAGAAAAGAATCAATCTCCCAGAAATGGCCAGGAAGAGAAAGACCACTTGTGCTGAAGAAGCAGGGGAAGAGAGGAATGGCAGCGAGGAAAGCATGGGGTGGGAGGACATGATGAAGGAGGCTGCAGCTCTGGGAGGTACCCGGCAAGCCCGGAAGCGATTTGTGGGGGTCCGGCAACGGCCCTCAGGACGGTGGGTGGCGGAGATAAAAGACACCATTCAGAAGATAAGGGTGTGGCTTGGGACTTTTGACACTGCAGAAGAAGCAGCCAGAGCCTACGATGAAGCTGCTTGCTTGCTTCGTGGAGCCAACACCAGAACAAATTTCTGGCCTTGTCAATCTCAATCCAATTCTTCCACTCCTGCTCTTCCTTCAAAAATCACCAATCTCCTCCTTCAAAGACTCAAAGCAAGAAATAACCAGAACCATGACTCTTTACCTTCCTCCTCCTCCTCTTCTTGTTCCTCTGTTTCTTCTCTTCTTATCAGTCAGCAAGAGAAGCAAGAAGCAGAGGAGAACACAGAGTTTTCAATGGACCAATTCACCGACTTTCTTAATGATCCCGAGGATTACACCACAACAGACAATAACAGTGAGCGGTTTGATTGCATTACTCGAAGTTTTGAGTCGTGTTTGACTGAAAACTACGAGGGCAAGGAAGGAGCAGAGAATATGGGTGATTCGGGAGTCGAGAAAGACGAAGAAAGCAGTAGTGAGGTTGTCATGGGGGTGCAGGATTTTGAGTTTCTGGACAGTTCGATGCCATCATCATGGTACTACTATTCGCCATTTGAGATGGCCCGAGAGATGGAGGAGGAGGAGAATGTGGAAGAGGGAGAAAGCTATGGTGGCGATGAGCCTTGTATGCTGAGAGCAGCTATGAAGAGGATGAAGTATGAGAGGAAGTTCTCTGCTTCTCTCTATGCCTTCAATGGTATATCAGAATGCTTGAAGTTGAAACTTGGATCGACAAACTTGAAGGGAAGAGCAGTGTCTGAGCAACTGTCTCATCTACGGATGGCATGTTCCAGTAAGAACAAAATTGACAATAAGCAGATCAATACCAAACCAGAAGAAAACCAACAAGCATCAATTGATATTTCTGAGTCTTCTTCTTCTCCTTCTACTGGTAATGATGGTGAACTCTTGCTTTGGAGTTTACTGGATCTTCCTCCAATTTGCCTTGTTAGCTAATTAATGAAGAATATGGATTGTTAATTTGTAGTATTCATTTCTGATACTTCAAATATGTACGCTGAGCGATGTAAAATGGAATGTTAAACTTTCTAGTAATGGGAATGATTACTATTTTCTAGTAACTTAAGAGCAGTATGCAGCTGGTAATTGGGGGAATGAGGATTAAAGACTAGAAGTTTAAATTAAATATAGTAAAAAATTTTATAATTTTTTTAATTATAAATACAGAATAAAATCATTGTAAATTCTCAAACTTCAGCTGCAAAAAAAGTTGCAAGATTCTTTAGTATATTTAATTCAAATTTTTGATTCTTAATCATTATTCCCTCTTGGTAAATTTTGTGTCATTACTTCCAAATTTTTTATAATTCCCAATGATCGGGAAATCCTGCAAGTATACAGGGTCGATCGCAGTAATAAAAATATATCCGGAGTATTCCAGAGATCGAACCCAAGGGAGGTAGTAAATTTATAGTCCAAACTTTTAATCCCAAAAATTAATTGATAATCAAATTGATAATTCAAATTACAAAGAAATAAATAGAAAACAAAATGAAATTTGAGTTTGATTCAGTTCTAGAAGCGTCAAGAGATTAGGATTCACCTTATGAGATAACTAAATTTTATTTCTTAGTTAGGCTTTATATAATTATAGTGACTGTTGTTTCTAAAGCATCTTAATTACCTCTCGGTCAATTAGTCCTAATTTAATTAGGATTCAATTCGCTCTCACGCAACTAAATTTTCTAATTAACCCTTGAAAACTACATCATATATCACCATGAATTCTTAATTCTACCTATAGATTAGTTATTCATGTTTATCTCTCTAAATCTAGGTTCACTCTTCACCTCTCAGTCAATCAAGTTTACCCATTAATTAGATTCTATGGTGATCAAGCATAAAATCCATACGAAAGAACAAAAGAGATAAATATAATAAAAAGATAAATTAAATATAGCTTGAAGAATAAATCAAAGAGTTTTAACTAGAGAAACAAATCCAATCCATCTCAGTCAGACTACAGCCCTACCCCCAACTGGAAAATTTAGCTACTCATGGAAATATAAATTAAATCACCACTAAAATCTCAAATCATAGTGAAAATAATAAGAAAACAGAGTTATATTAGAGAAGAATAAATCTATCACTAATACTCCCCGAATCTCCTTGCTCTCTCTCTATAAGATGCTCTTATTGCTCTCAGATGCATTTAAAACCTTGTTCTTTGGCTTCTGAGTGCGTTTTTTCTAAATCTCTCATTGTGTTTTTATCGTGTATCTTTATATAGAAAAATTTAGAAGCCCATAAAAGTCCAAAATATCATGAAAACACGTCAAAAACGTGTTTTTACGGACCCCTATTGAATGACCCGGCGCCGGGTAACCACAAAATCAATTAATACCCAGGTGCTTCTAAGTTACTAAAAAACGTCAAAATCCGAGTTGACCTGGCGCCGTACGGATTTGACCCGGCGCCGGGTGGTTACTGTTTGTATGGACAGTTGCAGCTTTCAACTTCGTAACTTCATCAGCTCGTATTGACAATTTGAGTTCAATTTTCACCATGATAACATTAGAATTTAGGAAAACTCAAAACATAAAAGTTGTAGATCTATGTCTTAACTTTCCAACGCATTTTAAATCAACTCAATTTGAGTTCATATGTGAGAGTTATGATCAAAATACCAAAGGATGTCATAATTTTTCAGCATGAACGATTTGTAAAGTTTTTGCTCCAAATGCTTCCAACTGAGCCTATAACGCCATGAAATACAAAAATGTGTAAAATCATGCTAAAATATATCAATATAAATATATTTAAATATAATTTAAAGCTTAAATATGGGTATTTTATATGTATAAATTGGACACATCAAATCCCTCCACACTTGAACATTTGCTTGTCCTCAAGCAAGACTAAAATTGTGCTGCACTCATAAAGTTATTTCTAGATTTATCAAACTCACCTCTCTTTACTAGTGATAGTCCCTCACCAAAATAAATAAAAGGAGTACTCAATAAATTAAACATTAGACTCAATGGCAACTTACTTATTATTCTCATTAGTCCATGAGACTTTAATGTGTGTGTATACTTAGTATGTGAGAAATTTAGACAGTCAACTAAGCAAGAAGAAGGAAAATTACAACACTTATTTAAGAACTTAAAATACCTCAATCAATTGTGCATAAATCTCAACTCAACTCATGTGCATGGAGATCAACAAGGATTTATTTATTTAATTTCCCCGCACTTTGTGCTTCAATTTTAACTGGGGATTTATTTGCTTTTCTTGGGCCGTTATGCTCTCTTTTGACGCGAAGATCTCGCATTTGTGATGCGTACCCCTGGTTACTCAAGCTACATAACCCGCTGCACCAAGATGCCTTTAGCTCACTCATAGCTCACTTTGCACCTTTTGACGCGAAGGTCTCACATTTGTGATGCGTACCCCCGGTTACTCAGCACAAGTCGAACCAGTGGAATGGATTTATATATTACTTTTTTTTTTTCATTTAAACCTCGAATCATCTCTCCAATTAAATAATAAATTCATACACAATGATTGTAAATACCCGAGTTTAAAAATAAATGTATAATTCATCTTCTTACAAACTCAGTCACTTTTCCACACCTATCACATGCTAAGTTATAGTACTCAATTTCAAAGTCTCAAGACTCATGTTCCTGACTTGTAAATTAACTATCTTACCCCATTAAGCACAACAATTAAGTATCCTATGATGACAAACATAACCATTAGCTCAGAAAAATAAGCAAAATAAATCTAAATAAAATCAATTAAGCACATAATTTTGTGAAAAATTTTTCTAGTTTCAGCACATCAGCATAATTCTTAGGACAGATCAACTAAAATCATCTAATAAACTCCCCCCACACTTAGATCCAACATTGTCTTCAATGTTGCAGGAATAAAATAAAAGAAAAAGGAACTGAGACTCCCCTAATTTATAGATGATACTTGAAATGTTCTTTGGAGTCCTTTGTATTTGTTCCAGACTTGTTTTTACCATAATCAATCCAATCCTGCAAAAAGTCTTGAAGGAGAGAGTTTGAAGTAACAAGAGCAAGAAAATAAGAAAACAAAAATAGAAAATAAAAGAAAAAAAATAATGTTGGGTTGCCTCCCAATAAGCGCTAAATTTAACGTCGATAGTCAGACGAATTAGGAGATCACAAGATGACATCCTCTAGAGGCTTTGATCTAAGCCCTTCAGATTCAGGAATCAGCTTTTTCCTCCACTTTAATTTCATCATTCCTTTAGAGAGGCTCTTTATGATAAAGGTGGGTACCAGCCAGTCCGTTCGGATTACACAAGTGCTCTTTTTTCTTTTAGGGACTAGGAGGTGCCATTTTTTGCCTAACTTTTACTTCCTCTTTGATAATCTTTCGAATTGAACATTTATCAACATCTAAAGATCTGGGAGGAGATGCCAATTCTTGCCTTTGATAGTTCTGCCCCATAGCTATGCTGCAACAAGTTTCCTTAAAAGTGGGATTGTTAGAGGTGGCAAGATTAAATTCAGCTTTTTCATCCCCGACTCTAAACGTCAATTTCCTGTTTGGCACATCAATTAAGGTACCCGCAGTAGACAAGAATGGTCTTCCTAGGATTAGAAAAACGTCTAGTTCATCTTTAGTATCCAACACCACAAAATCAGCAGGAATAATCAGTTTATCCACTTTGACGAGTACATCTTCCATAATTCTCATTGGGTACCTTACTGACCTGTCAGCTAGCAGTAGAGTCATACTCGTAGGTGTTAGATCTGTGACCTCAAGTTTCTTACACAAAGAGTACGGCATCAAATTAATACCAGCCCCCAAATCACATAAACAATTATTAATCAGTTGAGACCCAATAACACAAAGAACAGAAAAACTCCCTGGATCTTTTAGCTTTGGAGGCAACTTTCTTTGCAGGATAGCACTACACTCTTCAGTCAAAGGTATTTGAGTGCATTCTTCTAACTTCTTCTTGTTTGACAACAACTTCTTGAGGCATTTGACATATGAAGGCATATTCGCTAGTGTCTCAGCAAAAGTGATGTTAATGTGGAGCTTCTTAAATATATCCAGGAACCTTTGAAAATTAGCATCTTGCCCTTTCTTTTGCAGTGTCTGAGGGAAAGGAATAGGGGGCACATATGGCTTCATATCAATAGAAGGTGACTGTCCTTTAGTGTTACCATAAGCTTTTGGGATCCCTTTATTCTCCTCATCCTTACCTTTCTTACCACCCCCAGTTTTGTTCTTCACCTCTTCCTTCAATTTTTTGCCACTTCTGAGAGTAATTGCCATAACTTCTTCTTTTGGATTAACTTCAGTATTGCTAGGAATTGGCCTTGTATCTTTTTAGTCACCATGTTTGTTAAGCGACCCACCTGTGTCTCTAAGTTTCGAAGAGCCGCTTGTGTAGCATTATTAGTAGTGATCTGGCTAGCCAAAAATTGATCAAAATTTTTATTGATGGTTACCTGACCGACCATAAATTGCTCTAAATTCTTGTTGGTAAATGCTTGACTAGCCATTATTTGAGCAAGCATCTCCTCCATCTGAGAAGAGCTTCCTGTAGATAGTATTGGTGGCTGAGGGGACACCTGTTGCTGGGATCCTGGTGGTGCTGGTGGATTTTTCCAAGAAAAGTTTGGATGATTTCGCCACCCAGGATTATATGTGTTTGAGAAGGAATCATTCTTTCTTTGTAGAAATTATGGATGTTCAATATTTGATCCCATATAATTAACTTCTGCATTCCCTTCAATCATATGCACACATATGTCCGCAGTATGGCCTGAACCACTGCATGCAGAGCATAATTCTTTAGGAAGATTAGAATTATTGCTCTGTTGTTGGAAAAGAAGATCCATGCATTGATTTAACTTTTCTAGTTGTGCAGATACATCAGAGCGAGAGTTAACTTCATGGACGGGTACTCTTCTGCTTCGTACTATCTTTTGTTTGGTCTGAGTTGCCACTTGATCATATATATTCATCATCTCTTCGGTAGTCAAATTACCATCCCTTGCAGCAATGTCCACTAAAGATTGAGAGGCAGAGCACAGAGCATTATAGAACAGTTTAGCAAGAATCATATCTTGAAATCCATGGTGTGGACACTCATATAAGTAATCCTTGAATCTATCTCAAGCTTCATAGAATGGCTCGCCTTCCAGTTGTGCAAAAAGATATATTTTATCCCTCAGGTCTACAGTCCTCTGAGGAGAGTAAAACTTGGCAATGAACGCATCGTAGATATCCCTCCATGATACCAAGGAGTTTTCATGCAGATTTAAAATCAATCACCGAGCATTATCCTTCATACAGAAATTGAAACATCTCATCTTAAGCTCCTCCTGAGTCAAACCATTCGGGGGAAGTTGATCAATCAGGTCATAGAAATCCTTCAGAAAGCCCAATGTGTCTTCGCCTATTCACCCATGAAATTGTGGCAATGAGTTTAAGTGTATGTTCTTAAACTCGTAATCTTTGGCATTGTCAGATAGCCGGATACATGATGGGCAATCATAGATGGTAGGCTTATCTGCATCTCTCCAAAGTAGATTAGCTTGAGTCCTAGCAGGCACTACTTCATTAGCCATCTCGTGCCTCCTTCTAGCTCTGTTTTCCCTGCAAGCACGTTCAATTTCAAGATTAATAGCAATCAATTCAGAAGTACTATTAAGACTTTTAGATCTTAACAGCATGCAGCAAGGAAAAAAAATTTAGAGAAATTTTTTTTTAAAGGACTAAAAACAAGGAACTAATAAATTTGTTAACCTCCCCCGCAACAGTGCAAAAAACTTGATCGGGAAATCCTGCAAGTATACAGGGTCGATCGCAGTAATAAAAATATCTCCGGAGTATTCCAGAGGTCGAACACAAGGGAGGTAGTAAATTTATAGTCCAAACTTTTAATCCCAAAAATTAATTGATAATTCAAATTAAAAAGAAATAAATAGAAAACAAAATGAAATTTGAGTTTGATTCAGTTCTAGAAGCGTGAAGAGATTAGGATTCATCTTATGAGATAACTAAATTTTATTTCTTAGTTAGACTCTATATAATTATAGTGACTGTTGTTTCTAAAGCATCCTAAGTACCTCTCGGTCAATTAGTCCTAATTTAATTAGGATTCAATTCGCTCTCGCGCAACTAAATTTTCTAATTAAACCTTGAAAACTACAACATATATCACCATGAATTCCTAATTCTATCTCTAGATTAGTTATTCATGTTTATCTCTCTAAATCTAGGTTCACTCTTCACCTCTCAGTCAATCAAGTTTACCCATTAATTAGATTCTATGGTGATCAAGCATAAAATCCACATGAACGAACAAAAGAGATAAATATAATAAAAAGATAAATTAAATATAGCTTGAAGAACAAATCAAAGAGTCTTAACTAGAGAAACAAATCTAATCCATCTCAGTCAGACTACATCCCTACCCCCGACTGAGAAATTTAGCTACTCATGGAAATAGAAATTAAATCACAACTAAAATCCCAAATCATAGTGAAAATAATAAGAAAACAGAGTTATATTATAGAAGAATAAATTTATCACTAATACTCCCCGAATCTCCTTGCTCTCTCTCTATAAGATGCTCCTAGTTGCTCCCAGATGCATTTAAAACCTTGTTCTTTGGCTTTTGAGTGCATTTTTTCTAAATCTCCCATTGTGTTTTTATCGTGTATTTTTATATAGAAAAATTTTAGAAGCCCATAAAAGTCCAAAATATCATGAAAACACGTCAAAAACGTGTTTTTACGAACCCCTATTGAATGACCTGGCACCGGGTAACCACAAAATCAATTAATACCCAGGTGCTTCTAAGTTGCTGAAAAACGTCAAAATCCGAGTTGACCTGGTGCCGTACGGATTTGACCCGGCACCGGGTGGTTATTGTTTATACGGACAGTTGTAGCTTTCAACTTCGTAACGTTATCGGCTCGTGTTGATATTTTGAGTTCGATTTTCACCATAATAACGTTAGAATTTGGGAAAACTCAAAACATGAAAATTGTAGATCTATGTCTTAGCTTTCCAACGTATTTTAAATCACCTCAATTTGAGTTCATATGTGAGAGTTATGATCAAAATACCAAATAGTATCATAATTTTTCAGCATAAATGATTTGTAAAGTTTTTGCTCCAAATGCTTCCAACTGAGCCTGTAACACCATAAAACACAAAAATGTGTAAAATCATACTAAAATATATACATGTAAACATATTTAAATACAATTTAAATTTTAAATATGAGTATTTTATATGTATAAAATGGACACATCACCCAATAATTGTTTGCAAAAACTAAAGTAACTCATTATCATTAATTAATATTCTACAAAGTTTTCCAACCAACCAATAAGCATAAGGTCATAACAATAGTATTAATCTATTTTGTTGCAATTAAATCGTACTCCCTTTTTCAAAACACTTTGAATATTTTTCTTTATTTACAAGCAATTGTTCCTTTAAAATTTCAAAATAATATTACTTGCTATTTTGATAAATTCACTCTTCAAAAATAATAAAGAAAATAGAGACATTAAAGAGTAAAATACTTATTTAATATTTACAAATATAATTAATGAGAATATTATAGTAAAATATAATCATATTTTGTTGATCCTTAAGCTTTTTATTAGTTTTTTTTAATTTGCGTTCAAAAGTCTAAAATATGAGTTGTTGTTTGAGTATGGATGAAGTACCTAGTTAAGGTTAGATTGCAGTTTATTATTATCATTTGTATAGTTATGTTGACCACTATAATAGGTCTGTTTGAAACCACATTTGGGGGTTCTCTAATGTGATTCCATATAGGTACAGCATTTGTAGTCTCATTAAAGCTTTGTTATTTATGAAGAGAATGCCAGAATGTTCGTGTACATAATGTTTTACTTTCATGTAAAAAGAAAATTATTTGATAAACATCAAAAGTACTCCCGGTCCCATTTATAAGATATTATTTTAAAAATTTGTTTGGTCCTATTTATAAGGTGTTATTTTATTTTTTTATTTGAATTTCTTTCTTTACCCTTCATTTAATAACTTTTTTGTCTCGTAAATTATTTCAGTCTTCAATTAGTAGGGATAAGATTGGAAGTTTATACTATTTTTTTTATAAATTTAAGAGCATAATTATATCTTCTTAATACCCGTATAATGAAAAATAACATCTTATAAATGAGACCGGAGGGAGTATTACGCAACCAACTATCAAAAATTAATCCCTTCAATATGTAGATATTATTGAAATAGATTTTACTTTTTCAAAGAAAATGCTTTATTTAAAGTTGTTAACCATTCATCATGGTTTGGTAAATTCATTTGTTATTAACCCTTATTATGCTTTTGACTTTTGGCTCATCAAACAAATTTTTTACCAATAGGAGATTAACCTGCAACGACGTCGTTAGCTTGAGAAGAGAAAAGCCCTAAATCCCCATTTTGGCATTCACCACCAGTTCGCACTCGATATGTTTGGGTCTTCACTTTTGCTGCTTTTGATCAGGGTTTCACCATTAATTTTCCAATCTATTGCCTTTTTGGCTGGCCGGTGACATATAATCGAGCTAAGCTTCAACTTGTATGGGTTCAATGGATGCCACTGAGATGAACGATCCATTTGCCCATATAACTGATCATTGTCACATATCTTCCTCTCAGGAAGAATTCCTGCGTCATAGTCCTTTTCTCGGACAGACAGTCAACTCACCCGACGGTGACGGAGCACGGTCGACGCTTCCGGAGACTGCCCGCGACGCGGGAAAAGATAAGGGTTCCCAAGATGTTTTTCTTACCCCGCCTGAGCAGCAATCATCCGCATCCGACTTTCGGCATCTCGCAGTCCATAAGGCGGTTCAGACTGACAACGAGACCCAGGGTGTCGTTGATTTCAGTGAGCATGCAGAAGCAACGGAGTATGTTAATTTGAGTGATGATTCGCAGTTACGGTCTCCGCTAGCCAAATCACTCCAGATGACTGACCTCACATTGGTGGCCGAATGCTCGCGCGGTAACGATGGAGCTAGTGTAATCGAGATTTCCAACTGCGAAATAGACAAGTTTCGGATTTCGAGGAGGGAATTGTCTTCACAGGATACTTTAGGTGAGTCGCCGCGTAAAAGAATGAAGAATTCGGAGCAAAATCCGGGTTTTAAATCTTCACGGGCTTGCTTCGGGATTGAACCACAGAAAATTGGGGAGAATTTGCAGAATTGCGGATGGAAATTGGGGTCTAAACCTAAAAGTCCCTGCAACCTTGGGGTTGTTCCCCAGCCTCAGCCTCAACAAAACATTCGAATTGGTAAGGAAATGTATTTGGGAGCCAGCGACATGCAAAATCATTTTGCTGGAATTCCACTTGAGAAAAACCTGGGAAGCCACGTTACTCAATCGGAGAATGCAAGGAGTGCTGAGGAATGTGTTGTAAATATTGAAAGCAGAGAGGGGAATTGTAAAGCTGAGAAATTGGCATGCACTGGTACAGTGAATGAGATTGCCAATTGTGAAACTTCTGAGAAGAAAGGAGGTGATGAGCAACCAAAATTGAGGGTGCTTCCACCCTCAATCGCTGGATGTTTAAAGGATACAGCGAAAGGGAAAACGGGAAATGGAAAAGTTAGCAGCTTTGTTTTTGATGTATTGAAATCTCTTAAAAAAGAGGACTCTGGGAAAGATAGTCTAGAAGATGTTAGTTGGCTGCAACTTGCAAAAGCTAGAGGCATCACTTTTCCCCGTCCATGTTGGTGGATGGAGGATATGAACATCTGATAACTGTTGCTGTGTTAATGTAGCTGCCATTGTTGCCAAGGTTTTTGGTCCTTGTACCTTGGTATGCAGCTTAGTTGCTGTAACTCCTGTATTTAATTAAGCTTTTTATACTTTAAGCAATGCTGACTTATAATTTTCTGTTTAAGACCATAATTTTGTTAAGCAGAACGGAACTGATAGTGTTTTCTTGATTTTATGGGAGCAGGTAATCATTTGATGCTTGCTTGTTCAACTCGTTATACTTTGTGATGATATAAATGTTAAAAAGCTTGACAATGTGTCGCAGCTCTTCCATTTCTGTTATTTTCTTGTTCCGTCCTTCATCCGTTAGCGATCATCTGCTTGGAAAAAAGTGAATCACAAAGAAACAAAATAAAAGTACATCACTTCAACTTCTTTTATTTTTATGAGTGAATTATATGCAGTTAAGATCTGAGTATACGCGGGTATAACATGTTTGGTTCAAATTTCTTCTCATGAGGGAAAGAAAGACTCAGTAGTTTCGTGGGGTGCGTCAACCGATTTATAATGACATCAAATGTCGTAAATAAATATACTTTGTGCTATAGTGTATACTATATTAGTATAATTTAGCTCTCTCTAGTTTTGTGATGTAATTTTATTTTTGCTAGGAATTCAATTCCAAGTAATGTTTATCTATTCCTTTTAATATATATATATATATAAGCCAAAGAAGTATCGTCAGATCAAAGGGTAGTGACTATGCTCAGTTCTTTCGGGATTGCTGCATGAAGAGCAATCAAACAATTCTTTTCCACAAGCAGAACTGCTGCACCCAATTTTATGCTGTGGTGCTTCGGCCAATCAAATTCAAGTATATGAGCGATCAATTCGTGTTTTTTTTGGATGAAATATGAGCGATCAATTCTTAAAACGATGAATCAATCATACAATAAATATAAAGGGAAAATGATATTTTAGAGGAAAATATTCTATTAATATCATTTTAAAATCAAAATATTTCAAAATGACAGCAAAAAATCATGGTTTTAAGCTAATCAAAATTTTAAATAAAAAAATTATTTAAATACTTTTGTTCAAAGATTTGACATTCAGTTCCTATTAATTACTATTTAAATTCCATAATTTGATACTAAATTTCTCAATTTTACACTAGACATATTATGATCATGAAAAATTCAAGGAAGTTCAATGTAAAATCGGAATGCTCAGTGTCAAATCGTGAAATATGAGTAATAAATAGTAGGAGTTGAGTATTAAACTTTGAAACTGATCAGTTGAATTTTTTGATAATTATAATGTGTCCAATGTAAAACCCGAAGAAACTCTGTGTTAAATCGTGAAATATATGTAGTAAATAGTGGGAGCTAAATGTGAAACTCTGTGACTAACTAATTGAATTTTTTTGTAATCATAATGTGTTCAATGTAAAATAGGAAAAACTCAGTATCAAATCATGAGACTTTGGTAGTAAATAATAGAAGTTGAGTATCAAACTATGTAACTGATCAATTAAATTCTTTGGTAATCATAATATGTTTAGTGTAAAATCAGGGAAGTCAAATGTGAAATCACAAAACCTGAATAGTAAATAGTGGAAACTGAGTGTCAATTTTTTTAATAAGGGTATTTAGGTAATTTCTTATTTAAAATTTTGATCAGTTTAAGACCATGATCTCTTTCTGTCATTTGGAATGTTTTAGTTCTAAAATGATATTAATTGAATATTTTGGTTCTAAAATGTATTTTCCCAAATATAAATGTCTTAAATTTATAGATGATATAAAATGTTAGCAATTGCATTAGAATTAGATCGAAATGACCCTTTCAATCGAAAAAGTTACTAACCGAGGCTTGAAATTTTGAAGCTTTGACAAAATTAGTCCTTCTAAGAATTGATCGAAAAATGAATGTAAAATTGTAGGAGTTAATAGTTCAGTAAGTTCAAGCTTCTTTTTTTTCCTTGTTTCAAAATGATGTTAAGGTTGAAAAGTTTTTTTTTCCAATATATTTCAATGCATAAGTATTATTTTTTGTATACAATTATTAAATATTTTTATTATTCAATCAAGTGACAATATATATATATATATATTAGACCTTCCAAATAATGTTACTCATATAGATGCTAAATGGACATGTTTCCCATTGCACGCAGTATTAAAAAAATGGAATATTATTTAAAATTTATGAATAACATAACTTATATGTTTTATGTTTTTTTTGTGAATATATGTTTTATATTATATATGGATGAATTGGCCTTTGAAAATTAGGTCATACAATTTATTATTATTAATTTCAATTTTATATAATATTTAATATATAAAAATAAAAACATTAATTTATTTAGCTACAATCAAGTTGACTATAATTTGATCATGATCAAATCAACGAACTTTGAATTAATATTTTTGCCAATATATGATCCAATTTTAAAAACATTAAGAAAATATATCCTAAATTTTAGTAAATAATTATGAGCATTCATTAGCATGAACCCATCTTAACAGAAAATACAAATGGAGAAACGTATTTAACTTTAATTACAAATGTTGAGCCAACAATCGAAAGTTCTGATGATCCTGTCTTGAGTTTCATTTTCCACATCGCGCTACATAAAAGAGCAAATGAATACTCTACTTATCATAGTATTTTACCAAACTCATTGATCAAACACCCTCATGTTTTTATTGGCCAAAAAAAAAACACCCTAATGTTTTAAATTAGACTCCTTTGCGTAAAACCCTACTCACAAGAATCTTTTGAAGAACAAATAGGTTCTCACACAAGCCATCATTGAATGCATACAAGTCTAAATAAACAAACTAAATCAAATATCCCATTTCTTTTCTTTCTCCGTCATTCTTTCAATTCTTATGTAACTGTCGAATGAAAACAACAAAGGCTAAGAGAGAATAGGCTAATCAGTAAGCTTCCCAGAAGGTCATTTAAAACACGGTAACGGTAGAATGCCATAATATGTATTAGAACACTGTACTGAGACCTAATTCTCTCACATCACCCGCCATATCAACACTGAGAAAATTCAATTCCCAATGGAAAAAGCAGAGAAATAGTCAGATACCATAATTAAGGAAGCCATTACTTCTTAAGATTGGCCCCATATCACCAATCACCCACATAAAAACTGGGGGTAAACCAGAAATTCTCAAGAGAGACTCCAAAAAGAAAGGGCACCGCCACTTGTATATACAATATAAGCCTCCTATTAATAAAGCAGTACCAGACACACTTCAAGTCTCCCACGAAGGCATTATCCTCTTTCACTCTAGAGGACACGAAGCTGTGCAAGGAAAGCAGCACAAAGATCCAAAAAGAGAAACTGTGGGCCCTGGACCCTTTGAAGATCAAGCAGGTATTTCTCCTCCCGAGTTTTGTAAAGCTGTCAAAAGTCCACGAACGAAACAAAGATGTTATCATACTAGTTTGGGAACATTCTGATTTAAGAGTTGATCTATCAACTAAAGAAGCTGGGCAATGAAATTTGCATCAAAACAATATAAGCAACGAGTGTAGTATCCCGGGAGGTGGGAAAAGGAAAATAATCTAGGAACCTTTACCAGTTTACCTGTAGACTTAAAGCACATCAGAAGGAAATTCTAGCAAATCAGGTCAGTGAAATGGTAGCAATTAAAATACTGTAACATAAACATTTCTTGTTTATCCAAGTGCATCAATTTGATAGCATGGAATTTAAAATACATTACCTGAAGTTCAAACTTGACCACATTTGGTTTAGAAACAGACTCGTTCTCTATGATGGTGGAATCATCTCTGTAGTACTGACCACCATAAGTATTGTCTACCATTCCATCATGACCAGGATTACCAGCAACCCATCTGCACTTCATGTTATAGTGTCCAATCTTTTTCCAACACACATTTAATTCTTGCAGAGCTTTAAGGACCTCAGTCATTATTTCGCGAGGATGAGCACGTGACTGCAATAAGTTAACAAATAGAACAAAATTAACCAAAACAAGTTCATCAAAATTCAATCTCTCTGATGTCGTTCAGAAGGAACATTATACTTATACCAAAGGTAAGTGAACATAACATGAGAGGAAAAAGAAGTACAAAATCAACAGATGATTTAAACAAATACAATAGCCCAAACTCGGTAAAGATGGAACAAATTAGATAAAACCCACATATCATCATGTCCAACAATGATTTCCTTTCAGACATCCGCGTATCAGTAGCATCAATGGAATATGCCAAACAATATAATAACAAGTTTATAATCAATCCACTTCCAGGGCAAAACCAATTTAAAAATATGTTACTGACCTGAAGCCCAAGGGCCCATTTTCTCTCAACAGGGAACTGGGGTCTCAATCCTGCTCCTGGATAATCCATAAACCCTGGAAAGCGGTGACCAACAGCTGGAGCAGTAACTCCACTAGGATGAACACGGTTAAAACCAGAATCCTAAGCAGTCAAATCAAATTATAAAAACAAATGAGATTTGCATTGAGCTTTATTTTAAAAAGAAACAAATAAGGAAATATAATACCACGAGGTATATAACACCCAATTCAACGATTATATAATCCACAAGAAACCATGTCCAGGCTAGGAAAAAATAGATCAAATTACATTATTTACATTTTATACAAATAAAATAGAGGGAATGAATAGCAATATTCCTAGTTGACATTGGGCTACAAATTACAAAAATGTCAAATAAGTTTCTCAAAACCATCAGACACAGTAAAACCACTTCATTATAAAGATACAAATACTAAAGAAACTGAAACAACAGAGAAGAAGATAAACCCACCATTGTCTCTTGGAATTCAGCTCCAAGATAGCCACTGGAAACACGGAACCGATTGTCCAATAGCAAATAGTATGCTACAGTACCCTGAAAAATATAATTGGGTTACAAGACAATTAAGCAGTAATGTAAGAAGGGAATCAAGAGCGAAACCTCATTTTGTATCCGGTTGCGGAGAGATTCAATCAGTTGATTCCTGTCAAATCCCACGTTAACCACTTCCTGAAGAAGTTCCTCGTCAATCTGTTATTAAAAAAAAATGGACACAGGTATACTTCAGTTTTGATGCTGCCAATGAATATATATCAAGTAACAAGTACAGATATATGCAAAACTTTCTGCTTGCAAGCTCATTCGCACATGCACACATAATGTGCACAACTTTGAGAGGGAAAAAGAAGATAGCATGCAGCCAAAAGCCTGAAACTCCTCATATGTTGTATTTATAAATTTTTTTTTAAAAAGAATACTTGAATACTACATGCCCCTTTTTCACGAAAATAGCAGTTGAAAATTATGGAGAAAACCAAACATGAAAGCAAGCATTCTCACTTGTTGCAAATAGGAAGGCTTTTCAGTAGAATACTAAACAAGTGAAAAAAATGAGTCAAGCATAGACAAATCACAAAGATCTTAATGGGGAAATAAAAGTGCCAAAAACAGAATCTCACGTGGAAAAGAATCAACAAAAAAGTGAAAGTCAAAACCAATGTAAGAACAATAAACCTTTTTTGCTTGTTGCATTGTATCTGGTGGTGGCACAGCTAAATAACGAGGGAGGCGAGCCTGGAACCACGGGTGTTGGCGAATCTCAGGTATGGTCATTCTCTTCATAGGATCAACCACAAGCATCCTTGGTATCAAATCTCTTGCACCAGGTGATAGATGACTAGGAAGTGTATAAATCCCACCCTGTAAAATAAAAGGCAGTAGGGAACACTTAGGAAGCAAAACCAAGTCATTTCAAGATGAAAGTATTGAAGGGAAAAACCTATTTGGAAGGAGAGTTCTCGAAAAGGATTAATGAATAAAAGAACATCATCTAACTGTTAATTTCATCACTACAGTCTAAACTCACATTTTTCAGCTTCCAAAACACTTAAGTAGCAAAAGGCATCACTTCTTTCAAACCCACCAAAAATAAAAAGGAAAAGGAAGTAAAGGAGAATGAGAATAATCAGTAATACCTTTATTTTCTTAAAAAGGTTCGGAATGTTTTCATCATCAAAAGGAAGTGTACCACAAAGAAGAGCATATAAAATAACACCACAGCTCCAGACATCTACTTCGGGTCCAGCATACAATTTTCCAGAGATAACCTGAGAAACATAGCAGTGTGACCAAGAAAAAAAAATTAAATCACAAAGGATGAAAATATACATTCTAAAGTTCTCCAACATGTAGTACTGCTAACTCAATGCATTAGAATACAAAGAACTCCAAACCTCTGGAGCAGCATAGTTTGGGCTTCCACAACTTGTCTTAAGAAAGTGACCATCACGCATGATATTGCTCAAACCAAAATCAGCAATTTTAACATTGCATTTGGAGTCCAAAAGTAAATTCTCAGGCTTAAGGTCTCTATGAGCCACCATATTCCTGTGACAGTACTCCACACCAGAGATTATCTGCTTCCAACATAATAATTAGCTTAAATAATCTGCCAATAGTGTCAACAACCACATCATTCCAAAAGCTTAAGCTATTAGGGGAAGGTCTATGATTAGTTTTATTAATATATCTAAAACATCCCCTAATGAAAAACCCTATGGGCCTGAAGCCAGGACAAACCACAAAACCAAATATCTTCTTGGGAAATTTAGTTTAATTAGAAGAATGAGGGCGACAAGGATTGAACTCCAGACCTCTTGGTCATAGAAGCTCTGTTTCAATGTCAAGGACCACTTTGTTCAAAAGCTTAAACTATTGTGAGAAGGCCCATGATTGGCTTTATTATATTTCAAACAACAACAATTAGTAGCTGAAATACACAAAATAGAAGTCAAACCTACCTGCTGGAAAAAGTTACGGGCTTCATCTTCTTGCAGCCTACCCTTTTCCACTATGTAATCAAAGAGTTCACCAGATTTTACATACTCCATAACAACATATATGTCTGTTGGAGTTTCTATGACCTCGTAAAGTCGTATAATGTGGGGATGCATGAACAATCTTAAAATTTTGATTTCTCTTCTCACTGCAACAAAGTATGAAAAAAAAAAGAAGAAAGAAAGGGGTAAAGAATCAAACAATGATAGAAGCATATCAGCATATTTAATTAACCATGAAGACTTGCAGTGAAAACTCAGAATCTAAAAACAAAGGCATAAAAAACCAATTATATTTTCTCCACCATTCTGTACCATTACAAAAATTATGGATATCACAGCTTCGCATACCTAGCATCCTTGAACATATGAATCAGAACTTACTGAAAATTTTAGAAAGTAAAAAATCTCAACTCCAAAGTTCCATAATGAGATGAAAATTGAAGATTATTTGTGAGCAGATATCACAAACCTTTTTCTTCCATTTCCATGTTCTTTATCTTGCGCCGATTAAGGATCTTAATGGCAACTTTATGGCCAGTCAATACATGCTCTGCAATTTTCACCTTGCCAAAGGATCCAATTCCAAGTGTTTTCCCCAACTTATAATTGGGTAAAAACATATCCACATTGCTGCCACGACCGGTTGAACCATCCATTCTCAAATCTAGAGGCATGGTTAAGGAATAAACAAGATCACAATCAAACACATTTTTTTGTGAAAGCATATGTATAAATACAAACAATGAAGAAACAAAAACAAGTTTTCATCCAATATCATATAAACTCACTGGAGATGAGATCTTGCGTGAATTTGCCGTTGGGGTTTTCACAAAAGTTGAATAGGAATCCCAATTGCCGAGGGATATAAAGTCTTGGATACAAAAATTTCAAGAGATATTAAATTAATTAAATTAAATACCAATAAATGTGCACATCAAGAGTGATGCACATTGAGTTAAAGCAAAGCAAGGGTTTAAGTTAAGGCCACATTGGGCTACCTTGATTAGGCCCTATTTATTCAGGCTTGGACTCAATATTTGAATCCAAGAACCAGACTTGAACAAAAGGAAAGCCCAATTTAAATATTACTGAGACTGAACTTCAATTTTACAACTGGCCTTGCCTCATTTACATATATAACCGTATTCAAAAATAGAATTGGACTTGACATTTAATTCCTCCTCCATGATTAGCAAGGATTAAGATCAACTCCCCAAACAAGGGAAACTTTATCCTTTTTGGTTAGAAGATTTGGATGGACAAGAGGGAAGTATTTTGTTCCAATGTGCAGTTTTAGTTGCAATTTGAAATATTTTGTTCAAGCATATTGCCCCTATTTTAAAGGTTGATTCATGCCACTAGATGCATTAGGGCTAGGTCTGCCAGGATAATGTTTGTAATTTCCTTTCAAGCCTCAATTTTTTCAAAGAGTCTCGCAAAGATATGAAGGACCAGGCAACTTTGTTGTATGTTTAAGTTTCTATTTTATTTTCTATTATCAGCTCTTTCTGGTTTAGTCCTTTACCTTAGGAGTATTTCATATCCCCCTCATTTGAAAGGAAAACCTTCTTTAGACTTTAGCTCCAGGTTTTTGTTTCAAAATTTCTATTGGATGAGTTTATTTATCTTCAATTTTTGGATTTTATTATCTATTTACAATTTCACTTGATGTTGTTATTCACCTGTACCTTTTTTCTGCTAATTTTTATTTTAAGATGAGTATATTCAGTCTAGTATGTAAATTTGATGGGTTTTATGGTAACTTTAATAATTTATGAGTCTAGTTTACTTTAGATTTAATGACTGATTGGTTTGATATCTGGTTTTGTCAATTGAAGTAAGACATAATTGGAGGAATGAAATAATATGTGTGTGCATGCACATGCGTATGGGTGAGTGGAGGGAATCTCATTTTCTTGACACCATATTGATACATCATAAAAATTCTATAAAGTGGGTTTCCATATGACTTGAGAGTTAAGATCACAAAGCTAGGCTATGGAGTAGTTTCAAATATAATGATTTAATCACTTGTCTAGACATGACAGGTGTGAGAGTGTCAAGCACCTCTCTTGGATTGCTGATATATAGGTTAGAACAAGAAAACCTATGTGTAACATACTGCCCTACTCTGATGTAGATTTCCTCTGTGGCAGACAAAATAGGGCTCAATAATTCTTTACAAGCAAGAGATTGAGAACAATAAAGTCTTAAGCAATTAAGAAAGAATGTCTTCTTATCTCCTTTACCCCTTCTACTAATTAAAGAGACAGAGAGAAGAATGAGCTTGAATCCCATACTGTGGGGCTGCTGTTCCTCTTTTCATGGAAGGTGCAGAACTTCTATTTTTCTTTTAACTTTATAACAACAACTTTAACCTTATCTCACTAAGTAAGGTCAACTACATGAATCATACAACGCCCTTGGATTCTTTTTATTTTAACTTTATTTAAAAAAAAATTCCAAAAAGGGGGGAACACAAATGGAATCCACAGTAGACAATAGAGAGTGAGAAGAGGGGTTATTAATATTTTAATACTTCCCTTATTAAATTGCCAAAATCCAATTAAATCTCAGCTATCCCCAAGGTTCTGTTCCATTTCAAGAAAACACAAAAGGAAAGGTGAATTCTTCAAATTGAAGTAGGTTTATCACAAAGCAAAAAGAAAGGGAGAGAAAGGAGAAAACACAAAAGAACAATGTAGGGTTTTTCTTTTTGCCTTATTGTCATGTGGCAGATGTTGCATACACAATGCATTATAGAAAATGCCTCATGCCACACAAACCGCAGTGTGGCATATAACGAGAGCCATGTGACCAGTGTTGCATGGCACAGCACTCTAGCTAAGTGCCACACACCATGATTCCTACTGCACAAAATTAACAATTTTAGGATCCTAGTATACTCTTTAGGCATGTTAAGTCCACAACCAATTGTGTGCCTTGAGATGAAACTCAACAATATGGATCAGGATTTTCAGAAGTGCTGGGCATATTTTAGAAAGTAAAGTGTGCCACAAACCTTGATTACTGCACAAAATCAACAATTATGTGATCCTAGCATACAATTTAGGCATGTTTAGTCCACAACCAATGGAGTACCCTTTCTTTTCAACCAGGAATTTGAAGGAGGTGAAGGTGTTAAACAGAGTTTTGATTTCCAGTTTCTTATTGTTTTCATTCAGAGGGTCTTCACATAGGATCCGCATCATCAAATTACCTCAATGTCCATAACTGTGTTGGAGCTAAGGAAATGATTGAAACTTAGCACAAAAATGAAGCTCAGACACTTGAAAAAAGACTCATGTTCTTATCTAAAGAATGTAACACTCATATTAGACACAAACACACAATGCATTAAACGTAAAACTTCAAATTTTGTCGTGTTGCTGTGTCAGCACTCATATTAGACGCAATGCAACACAGGAAACACTTCAAATTTTGCCAGGTTTCTGTGCCAGCGTCCATGCAAGACAAAAGTACTTTTGCCCATAACTTTTAAGGAACATGAAAGTGTTCAACACAGAATTTATTGCCATCAGAATATCTTCTTCAAGGAGATTGGAGTGTTAATCATAAAAGCAGACGCCAAAATATTACCGGCAATTTAGAAGTTCAATAAGGGAAGAATAATAAATAAAAGCTAAGAAACAGAGAAACAAATAGAATAAATTCGAATAGGAAATGGAAAGAAGTAAATCTTCTTCCTTTAGCTAACTTCGGGAAATATATATGAAGAGAAACAATTCAACATCATCTTTACAACCATGCTCCATTATTTCCTAAATGGAATGCAACCCAGTTCCCCTAATTGGGAATGCAACATTCCGATTAAAAATCTTATTCTTTATCTCAAACAGGACAGAAATGCTATGAATCACAGCAGTAAATATTTAATACGGAATCAGACAAAAACAACATGAAGAAACAAAGAATTTTCAGGAATTGAATAGGAGAACCACGAAACTCACTGGCGAGGGTCGTTGAGGGTAATTTACCGGTGCCTAGAAATGTAGAGCGAAATCGAATACGCAACGATGCGTACAGTGAGAAGCCTGGGATCGATGGGTAAGTGGAGGACCCTAAACCAGTGGGTTGAGAGCAGCAAAAAGAAACCAAGAAACCATCGGCTTCTCCTGCGTTGTGCGCATCACTGGACTGATTGCTACTACGTTACAAACAAGACATTTAAATAGGTTCCCAATTCTTCCACTACAAATTTCTTAAAAAACGAATCTAATGCAGGGGCGATAGAAAAAGAAAAAGAAAAGAAAAAGAAATAATATTATGAATAAAGAATAAAATATAAATGTCTGCCATGCTAAAACAGTATATTGTCACTAAAACAGTGGGTGATTTGTCTAGTATATTGTTATTTCTTGTTACAAATGATAAAAAAAAAAATATTCATCGGAATTTTAGGCTTTATTTTGAGTGATATAATTTATTATTTTTCTAAATCATCCTTATTATTTTTTTAAAAAAATGTTTTAGTGTTAATCACTTAATCTTACATTTATCAATTATTAAAACATTTAATTAATAATAATCTAACCCCTTTGACCATCCCATCTCATTCCATTCTATCGTAATCAAAACTCCCAAACATAGAGTTATTGTCAGTTGTCACCAAAAGAAAAAACTTTGTCTCACATGTGTGCTCACCTCGTTAATTACTAATTAACGTGTCAAATTGCAGACAAGAGTGATTGTTATGTTAAGAGATGCATCTGAGTTGTCCTGAATGTCTTAGTAACCTTTAATGATAAATGTTTTTCTCAACATAGAGACATGGCTAATTTGTTATAGTCCCCCTTACATTTCTCTATATATGTTGAGACATGTTAGTTAGTAATTAGGTTGGCCTTCCTGACTAGATTTATCCAACTTGGTTTGGTTCTCTTCATTAAAAAATAAAAAATATTTAGAAATTTGCATGCACATTTTTTTTAGGTAAAATGTAATTTTACAAGGATTTATTTTATTTTTCAAAAAAAGTTATAATTTCATCTATTTTTTAAATAATAAGTTTTAGTATCAAATTCAGACATTAGTTGGGTTAGTTATTGAATTAAGTCAGACCCAACTCAGTAACACCCCGTTTTGAAATCGGAGAGTCTACAAAAAAAAAAAAAGAGTAGGTTTATTAGATGCAATGACTGACCGGTGACCACTTGTCCAGAATAAACCACCTTTTTATTAACAACTATGGATAATTTGGCAACTCTCTCCATCTTTCTGTTTAAGTAGTAAAATCTTTGGGATTGGGAGAAAGGAAAGAACCGATTAAGAGAGTATAACAAATTAGCCATTTCTCCATCTTTTTCTTGGACACTTTACTTAAATTATTTGTTTTTTGCTCCCAAACATGCATGACAGGTGACTCATCCACAGCAATATTAATACAGTTCCAATATTTCACAATTGATTAACACTCTCTAGCTATTTGGTTAACTATGTCTTGTAGGTAATTATCAACACATGTTAAAAAGAAGTTATTCTTAATTACATAGGTGCATATATGACGTAGACAAATTGAGGAAGGACAAAGCTCTTCGTTCACTGTGATTGTTATTTCTCATTTTGAACTTTATATTCATTGGAGAATTAGACGAATTAATCTTACAGATCACAGCTTTTGAAGCACATGTCTGACTTGCGGATGAGCGAGTCAGGTGGGTAATGATTGACTTGGTCTTCCCGTAATTCATTCACTTCTGTGAAAGAGGAAGGAAAGCGACAATAACAAGAAAGGTTATGCACTAAACTAAATTACTGATTGCCGTTATCTGGAGTAATTTAATTTAATTAATGGATCAGAGCCGTCTGACAATGACCTTGAGAAAACCATGTCCTTGCTATATTCCAAACATCAAACTCCAACTCCTCTCGCCTTGTTCAAGTCGAAAAGGGAGAAGAAGAAGAAAAGCCGGTGGTCATGGTCGCTGCTATTGGATTTCTTTCGTCTCTCAGTATGTGGTTCTAATAAGCTGAGGAGTGGAATTATCAGTTTTCCCACTCAGTCATATTCGCATTAGCTTTGCAGGTTCAGCTCATCTTCTCTATCAATTTCTTCTAATTACCCTTGCATCATAGTTTATATCGGTTTTCCTAGACAGTCATCTTTGCATGAGCTTTGTAGGTTCAATTCATTTCTCCCTGAATTTCTGTTCCGTGGTTGATTAATCTTTTCTACGTTATCAGTGTGATTGCCCTTCCGTTTGATTCGCTCTAGTGTACTAATTTCTGATTACTCTTCTCCTATTATCTATTGTAGTTTATCTTCTTCCATAGCTGATAAGGAGTTTGCTTCTTTTTTCCCAGAAATACAGTTCTCACAAACGGATGGAAAACACGGAAAAAGAAAACCTTTCTGAATTCTTGTCTGAGCTAATACGTTTGGCTGATGAGGTTGCTTCCTCTGCCCAGAACTGTGAAATTGAAAGGAATGCCTTTACTGAGTTCGCCATGTTAGTGGGGGAATTTGGACCAATCTTCAGTGATTTGAGAGACAAAAGCAGAGTCATGGACAAGCCACCTAGTAGAAAATCATTGGAATCTCTTAAGAATGAACTTAAGCGCGCTAAGGCCTTGACAAAAAGCCCTACTTTGAAACATCCCATTAAACAGATTGAGGACATAACTCATGATCTCGGTCGATCATTGGGCCTGCTGCTTGTGTGCATCCTTGAAGTGTCCACAGATTTTAGAGAAAAGATCGGTGCATTGCAGAGAAAGTTAATGAGTGCAAGATTTGGTGGAAATACTAGTTCAACTTCGAGTCCAAGATCAGAGTTTGTTGGTGATGTGAAGCTTGAAGGGGAAATAGAAGAACAAACAGTCAACCTTACTGTTGATGATTTTATATTGCTACTTAAACATGGTAATGATGAAGAATTCGCAGTTGCACTGTTGCGACTAAAGGAGTTCATCAGGGATGAAAAAGCGGATTATGGTTTAATTAATGAGGAAGCGCTTGTTGCCATTCTCATGAATCGACTAGGTTCAAGTAAGGCAGACAGTAGGCTAACCATCCTTCAATTACTAAGAAGTATTGCTTTGGGCAATGATGAGAAGAAGGTAAGATCTTACAGATAGGTTATGTCTATTGTAAATATTAGTCCTGCTTGCACTTCTAGTTATTAGTTATGTTATGTCATAAAATAGTACTTTGCAGGAGAAGATGGCAGATATTGAGTTTTTGTCAGCTGTGGTGAAGTCTCTAACAAGGGAAGAAGAAGAGCGGAGAGAAGCAGTGGGGCTTTTGCTAGACCTCTCTGACCTTCCTTCAGTTAAACGACGAGTAGGAAGAATTCAGGGGTGTATTGTTATGCTAGTCTCTATTCTTAATGGGGAAGATCCTGTTGCTTCACACAATTCTGCAAAGTTGTTGGATATATTGTCTAGTAATTCTCAAAATGCACTTCACATGGCGGAGGCCGGTTACTTTAAGCCACTAGTGCAGTGTTTGAAGGAAGGTAATGCTGGACTTCTCTTAACTAATTAATTTCTTTTCTTCCCTTCTCTTGGTTTGGTATATCCATTCCATTGATAACTGTACAACTGTTTTGTGGAGTATTGAGTTATTTAATCCATCATATTTGATATCTAGGGAAACATAATTTGCCCTCAAGTGTTCAACTGTATTTAGTTTTGATAGTCTTGGCTAAGTTAGCCCATTTGTTGCAACCTAAATTGGATTTTTATGTCCAGACACGTAGCATGTGGATGATGTATCTTCTTTTATCTATATGCTACATGCATCTTTAGATAACGTGTAAACTGCTTCTTTTTTCCATATAGGACGTTACTAAGATCAGTGGGCCGCAATTGATCTTTAGTTTTTATACGTGTAAATTATAGTTCTGATAATGATCAGAACAAAAGAAAAAATCTTTCTGCATTCCCCTACCCTGAATTTTGAAACAAATTATTGCAGGGTCTGACATGACCAAGATCCTCATGGCAACAGCACTTTCGAGATTAGAGCTCGCTGATCACAGCAAACTCTCCCTTGGAGAAGATGGGGTGATTGAGCCTTTAGTCAACATGTTTACTTCTGGGAAGCTCGAGTCCAAGTTATCAGCTCTGAATGCGCTGCAAAATTTGTCAAGCTTGACAGAAAATGCACAACGGTTGATCAGATCAGGAATTGTGGCATCTCTGCTTCAGCTTCTTTTCTCTGTAACATCTGTGCTCATGACTCTTCGGGAGCCTGTATCAGCTATTCTTGCCAGAATTGCTCAGTCAGAGCCCTTACTTATTCATCCAGACGTGGCTCAGCAGATGCTCTCTCTTTTGAATCTTTCCAGCCCAATAATTCAGAGTCATCTATTAGAAGCACTAGATAGCATTGCTGCTCATCCTGGTGCATCGAAAGTTAGAAGAAAAATGAAGGAAAAAGGTGCACTTCAGCTTCTTTTACCTTTTCTGATGGAAACCAACCCTAAAATCCGGAGCAAGGCATTGCAATTGCTGTACACTCTTTCCAAGGATCTAACAGAAGAGTTGGCAGAACATCTTGATGATACCCATCTTTTTAATATTGTTAATATTATCTCATCATCAACATCTGATAGTGAAAAAGCTTCTGCTGTTGGTTTACTGAGTAATCTTCCTGTTAGTGATAAGAGAGTGACAGATGTACTGAAGAGGGCGAATTTGCTGCCTACTTTAATATCCATGATGTCTTCAAGCACAGGAAGTAATTTACCCACAAGTGGCTTAGTGCAGAGTGTTGTGGGTATTATAATCCGGTTCACAAATCCTTCTGACAAGAAACTACAACTTCTCTCAGCAGAACACGGGGTAATTCCTTTGCTCATAAAATTGCTTTCGACTGGTTCACCAATCACGAAATCCAGAGCTGCAACCTCACTTGCTCAATTATCCCAGAATTCTGTGTCTCTGAGGTCTAGAAAAGCAAGATGGTTTTGTGTTCCTCCCTCAGTGGATGCCTATTGCGAAGTTCATGACAGATATTGCTTTGTGAAAAGCACATTTTGTTTAGTCAAAGCCGGTGCTGTTCCTCCACTCATCCAAATATTAGAAGATAAAGAGACGGAAGCTGTTGAATCTGCTTTGACTGCCCTATCAACTCTCTTGCAAGATGAAATATGGGAAGGTGGTGTCAATTGCATAGCCAAATCCTCAGGTGTTCAGGCTACTATAAAGATTTTAGAGGTGGGGGATGTAAAGATTCAAGAGAAAGCACTTGGGATGTTGGAGAGAATATTCAGGGTTGAAGAGCATAGAGTTAAATTTGGAGAATCTGCTCAGGTTGTTCTAATTGATCTTGCGCAGAAGAGTGATTCTAGATTAAAGTCAGCAGCTGCAAAAGTATTAGCAGAGCTAGAGCTCTTGCAAGTTCAATCAAGTTACTTCTAGAACAGTTCATTCTCTTTCAGCAAATATTATGGCCATGATTTTGTTTGAGTAATCTACTTACACTTGTATTTCAACGCAAACTGCACAACTACTGATGTGGCTGCATCTGTGTAATGCTACCTACCTAGGAGTTGGATTTGGTGGAACTCATATGCAGCCACATCAGTTGCTTTGAAGGGTTTGTGCTGGATCAGTGTGTAAATGTCTTTTTCTCGTTTTGCTTTATGCCCCATATTCATTTAAATTCTTTGTTGTACATGCATATATTTTTATCGCATTTTGGATAATCCAATGAGTGGCACTATGTTGTATGTCAATTTAGAATGCAAGATAGTGAAAAATGTTTGATTATGGCTGATTCATCACCTTTTGGAATTGATATTATTATATAATTTCCTTGCATCTCTCACATTCCAATACGTGATCTAAGCATCTAGCCCAGGTTTCATTTTTCTCGGGGACAATGTACCTCTCTCTCTCTCTCTCTTTTTTTTAATGAAAAACGATGCATTACTGGCCAAAAAGTATGTACAGGGACAATGTACCTTTCTATAATGTGTGAGGATAATATCAAAGTAGCTAAGAATACAAACTTTATTTTCCCTTTTATATATAAAACTCACTTGTGTCAGAAAACAAAGCTTCTTCCAATTCTTTCCCACGCGCATATGTATCATGTAGCTGCATCAGCCTTAAAGTTTGTGTCTTTGTGAGACTCCCAAGTTATTATTCTCATTCATTGAACTCATCAGCTCATTCTCATTCGGGGGCAGAGTCTCTGCTGACAAGAGAGATCCTGCCTCCCTCATGCAACTTCCCTTTTTTTACTATTTTTTTTAATTTTTAATTTGTTAATATTTTTTATTTATTTTAATTTAAATATTATATAATAAAAATAGTATTTTTATCATTATTAAGTTATACAATATGAGAAATAGAATAAAATTATACAGAAACTATGATCCCACGAACGTAGCAGGAAGGAAGGGGTAGCAGGAGACACCCCTCCGAAAGAAAGAAAGAATATTTGTAAGGAAAACGCAACTGTGTATGCACCATTGGGATCCGACATTTTCATTGTCGGACCTACCAACCTAATTGCTCCGAACCCTTCCCTTGTCTCTGCCTCTGTCCCTGGGTTGCAGTGAAGGAGAGACCATATCCCACCCACTGATCTTTCCTACCAAAAGAATGGTATTCTTATTCTCTCCCTTTCTTTTCTAAAGTGATTAAATGCGCTCAGATTGTGGAGGAAAGGTTTTTTTCTTTTTTTAATGCTTCACAAGCATTTTAAACTTTCAATCTTTTTTTTTTCCTATTAAATGAGATGTCCAAGATTTTCTAGGTCGTTGTCGTTCTCTCTTGGTTGTTTCTGAATCATCCATATTCCTCTGTCTTGTCTTTTCTTACCATGATGCCTCCTTTTTATTGTATTTTACTTTTTTTTAGTTGACAAATATAGTCTTGCTATCCATCCTCCTTTCCATCCTTCTTCTCAGACTCATTTGATCAAACTTTGATGAAGACTCCTCCAGCTACCAAAATTTCTCTCCATCTCTCTATCGAAAACTTAGAAGAACAAATACGTGGAACTCGAAATCCGCCTATAGGTTTATAAGCTCCTGCAAGTGTTGATCTCAACCTAGCAGCCCCAAAGGTGTGCGATTATGTGTGTGCATTTATTTATATTTCGCATGAAAATTCTTCTTTTTATTTTGCATTTCAATAAATCGATGTTGAAATTATATCACTTTGAATCATACAGTAGGTGCAACATTTTCTATAACTTCTTATGGGACAATCAGAAACTAGTACTCTTATTTGTTAAAACTCTACATTCTTGTTTTATGGGTTTGCTTTAAATATGTTTTTATAAATATCATTCAGCACGCTAACTTGGACTAGTAGCCATTGAACAACATGTGTTGTGTGAACTTATGTCTGCACGAGTATCTTCACCCGTTTCTGGTTTTCATTAAAATATGAAAATGTCAGAAACAATGCATGCTGTCGTGCTTTGATCTAAATGATCTCTCGGTATTTTTGTAACCTGGTGTGCAGATTCTTTTTGAGGTTCAGTATTCCCACGAAAACAATTTTTGAAGGTCTGGAAAAGTTGTGTGGTTAGCAACGTACAATGGGACATTGCGTGTCTGTACCTTCAAGAAATATTAGGAGGAGGAAGAAGCAGCATCGGATCAGGAAACGTAATGGAAAAGTTTCAAACTCATTAGCGTTTGCTGGTGGCGTTAAGCGGAGGCAAAGCGATGCAGGGACCTACTTGACAGATTACTGTTCTGTTAGTGAATTTGTTCATATGGACTTTGAGAATGGTTCGACTACTACTTGCAGGCGATCTCTAGTGTCCAATTCAACATTTCAACTTACACAGCTTCAATGGCCACATATTCAATATGTTTCAAATCAAGGATCTGCGCATTTGGTCAAGAAACTGGTGTAAGGTTGAATGATTCAAATAAAATTGATAATAATAAATTTAATAATTTTTTAATTTTATACATTATATAAAAAATAAAAAATATTATTAATAAATTTCACAATCTAATATTAAAATTTAAATAAATTAATATTTATTTATAAATATATTTTAAATTTTAAATAGTCCATTAATATATTATTAAATTTATTATTATTAATAATTATATATAATATTATAATATAAAAAAATAATATTATTTATTTAGTATTAAAAATAATATTATTTTATTTTTAAAAAATAAAAAAAATTAAAATTTAAAAAAAAAATAATAATAAAAGATAAACTAGTCTAATCAATTCAATACTAGTTCGAGATTGATTTTACAGATTTTCTACCAATTTTGAAAAAAAGTGATTAAGTTCTATAACCAAATCAGATCTAATATAAGGAACCGATTCAAACAATTGGTCCAGTCCTATTTTTTAAATATTCAATCAAATTGTATTATCAATTTCTTCTTTCAATCATCTCCTTACAACCTAACATTAAAACACATAGGGTCTCTTTAGTTATAAAAAACAATGATAATTAAATGGAATGAAATGGAGTGAATTAAATTGGAATAGAGTAATAATCACCTAGATTCCATTTGATATGTTAAGAAAATTTTTGAATAAAAAATCTTAATTTTTATTTAATTAAATAGGAATATATATATGAAATGACTAAAATACCTGGACAAATTTTTTTCCCAACCCTTCCCTTTCTCCGTCATCATAGCCGTCCGGAATTCTCCAGAGCAAAACACAATCTCAAGATTCATAGCAAACATGAAACAAATTTCATCTAAATATTTTGAATCTATCAAGCCAAAATGAATCGAAGATGAAATTGAAGAAGAAAGCAAAGAGATTTAAGAAAGAGAGAAGGGATGTGCTAATGAAGATGGCATCAGGTAGGTCTCCCATGGTGCTAGGAGTAGAAAGAGAGAGAGAGGTCGAGTGTTAGAGGTGTCAACCTCTACTCCAGCAGACGAGATGTGCCGACGAAGATGGGAAGAGGAAGAGGTGTCGATCTCTACTCCGCAGACGAGAGGAGGAGAGTGAGAGGGTGCCGGCCTCTACTCCGGCAGGCGAGAGGAAGAGAGAGAGGGTGCCGACCTTTGCTTTGGTGCCGACGTCGCCGTTGGTATCGGTGGGTGCTGGTTAGACGAAGTGGTGGAGGTGGAAAGGAGAAATGCCGATGATGAAGATGGGAAGAGGAAGATGTGGGTTCGATGGGTATTTCTGGGAACAGAGCTTAGGAATGGTTATTCCTTCAATTTTGTGAAGGAATGCGGACGCCTACATCTGGGGTAATGGGGATTGTGTAGGAAAGAAAACGAGTGCAGCCAAACCACCCATATTAGGGAATCCGTACAGAATTCCATTACTTCAACAAAGAAAGCCTCCAACCAAACGGGCTCATAGAAGACTACATTGATCATTCGTGCATTTAACTATAAAATTCATGTGTACATGTCATACAATGAGTGTACTCAAAAGAAAATATTGTTGAAAGAATAGCTCAGTACACTTTCAAATTATAGATCTCACTATCTATTAGAGATGTTCACTAGTTGAATTGGGTAAGGTACTGAAGAAGATCAGGCCAGGTTGGACCTTACTAACCTAAGAAATCAGAGCCAATGGCACTGGTATAGAGTTTTAGATAAATTTTGTCAGAGCTTTCAACTGGTATTTCTTCATCTTCCTCTACTGAGTGGGTCATTGGCTTGTTTTTTTCAGTACGTAGTAACCTATTTGCCTCTTTTGTTAACCCAGTTGAACACCAAGCTTCTGCAACAAGTGTGATTGTGGATTTCTTAGGAAGAACATGAAACTCTTTCATTATTTGGAGTATTCCTTCTGCTTTCCATGGCTGTTTTGCCTCAGCATATCCCAAAATTAGGGTCTTAGGAAGAACATGATTGTGGATTTCTTAGGAAGAACATGAAAGAAGGTACGCATCTATGTTTGATTTTGATTTTTGGGTTCTGGATGTGTAGCTATGGAAGAGATTTTGCTCAGAGGCAGCCACGGAGATCACCCTTCTTGCGGAGAATTAGAAATACCTTCTTGCTGGTGTTGTATTTCAGGTTTTTCTATTTTGATCAATGCTATGAATTTATTGATTATATTGTTCTGATGTCCCGTTATCCTTTTGTGAAAAGGATTAAAAAGTTTTTCTTGTTTTCCTTCGAAGATTGGGAATTGATGAAAATATTCTTTACATGTAGTTGTGGGAAGTTTACTTGATTGCTGCAAAATTTTTCTGTCATGCTGTTGCTACTTTTACAGATTACTAGCCTTAAATTTCGGAAAAAGTCTTACATTATCTCTTGGTTTAGCGACTGAACCTTCTTTTCTCAGTGATTAAAATTAAGTGCAGAGTTTTGTAGTTTGATAAGAAAATTAGAAAATTTGATCAACTAGCTAATTGTTGTAACATCATTTATCATATTCTTCAACTCTGGTGGTTTGACATTCCATATATGCACAATAGCAGATCAATGATTGCATCCCGTCGACTTTCCTTCTATACCAGAGGTAATCCACAACAACATACTACAGGTTTTTGAATGAAAGAAATCATATCAATATCCAACCAAAGTACTATAACATATTTTAAATTCACTCATATAATTCCCTGCAGCATTTATACCTCATATCCATGAACATGGAGATGCTCGGAGATGACTTCTCCACTCTGCAAGAATTCTTCTTCAGAAATTGTCCCGCAAAAGGAATCATAGGAATTCCAACCTCTTGGTGGGACCCTTGCTTGCCGTAGGCCTCTCACATTCTCAGATACATTCTTAGATGACACTGAAATGAACTATCAACTATTTTAATAGCAATATCTTCTCTAACAACTTTAAATTCAATTACAGGAACTGTCTGCTGGAGCCAAGTTTGGGATGGATGACAGGTGAGATGATAACTTTGTCTTCTTTTCTCTGTTGCATGATATCAATTCAGGTTCATTTTGTGGTTGTTTTACTCATCCTAATTGAGAAATGATTGCAAATGTTCAGTGATGGGTTGTGGTGATTAATTTCACAAATAATACTATGCTTGTCTTCAAGTAACATTTTAAAAAATTCTTATATCTTTCTCAATTTTAAATTAAATTTTGAATGCAGAATTTCAATATGAACCAATACTATGCAAGCAGTTATCATGATTTTGAAGTGATCCTAAATAGTTTGTTTGTCCTAGTATTGAAGTCAGATTGCTATTGCTTGTATTCCACATGACAGAATTACTGGGATTTCTATTCCTTGAAGGATAGAGATGGACAGTTGTTGGGTAGGGTCATATTGTGGTGTGTCGTAACTAAGTAAAATAAAAATGTTTCCGGTGCCAATGCTGTTAAGGTGCAATGATAACTATCCTTGTATGCTTTTGTCAAAAATTTGATTCCACTTGATCCTTTTAATATTGCAGGTAATTATTCACTCATGTACCTCATCCTCATTGATTCACTCATGTACCTATATATATATATATATACATATATACCAGTTAGATGATAAAATGAATCACTTTGTTCGAAACTTTTGTGTTGCTTTCCTGTTCTGGCAAGATGGTTCTGTTCTTGCATAGCGCAAAACTTAATTTTAATCAGTTAAATATATATATATATATATAGGTACATAATATTGAAAAGACTCAGTTCGTAATAGAAGTGACTTATTAAAAAACTAGGCAAATTTATACTCCTATCAAATATCCGATAATGAATGACTGTCTATATGGAAACTAGGCTTGATTAGAACACTACCGTCAGGCCCACTTTACGATAGTCTGTCCACTTTTCTGTCCAAACTGGGCTATGACCACTCATTTTGCCAAGTTCAGAGTGTGTAAATCATTTATTTGTTCCCACAAAAAAAGATCATTTATTTGTGATTTTTTTCTTTCCACTTCCATTTATTGGGTTGCGGTCAATTGTCCACTTTAAAGAAAATCATATTTCTTCATTAAATTGATATTACATTTACTAAAATAAAACTCTGGTAAGTATTGTGTTTCTATTCACATACGCATTTCACATATAAATTTAATTATAACCTCTGCGTACCTTTCTACTTAATATATATTTACCATAAAGTAATATGCATTTCAATACATTATTATCTCCTGCACACAATTCCCACAAGGTTATATTCGTTGCATAGCTTCAATGATATTTGAATCAGAGTAGTATTACGACACTTAAAACCTATCAAACACACTACAACTAAATCAACACAAACTAAACTAATTTGTTACAGATAAATGGTAACTTTTCATGCACATATATTGAGCAGAAAAAGTTGTGTGGCACCATAAAAGATATTTCAAACAAAATGTCCCCGCACAATGCGCGGGGTAGAAAGTCTAGTTTAATTATAAAATTCATGTGTACATGTCATACAATGAGTGTACTCAAAAGAAAATATTGTTGAAAGAATAGCTCAGTACACTTTCAAATTGTAGATCTCACGATCTATTAGAGATGTTCACTAGTTGAATTGGGTAAGGTACTGAAGAAGATCAGGTCAGGTTGGACCTTACTAACCTGCAGGGTTGGCCCAATTAGGTGACCCAGACTGACTCTTTTTTTTGGCCGAGTCCATCCTAGCCTAATCGTGCCCAAACTTGTCAGGTTATGTGTAGCCTTACTGTTAGTATGAAAGTATTTGAAAAGGCATGTGTTTATTTACACTTGGACAGTTATGTTCATGTTTTTAAAGAATGAATATTGCTTAAGCAGTAGCATTTGTACCTAAAAATGATATTGACTTTGCTAGTTCACTGCTTGCCGTGATTTCCCAGGAGGAATCTTATTTTGACACTGTCAGTGTTCTGGAATCTGATTCAGATGATGACAACGTTAGTGTCCATGGAGGTAACACATGTTCGTATGAGGAGTACCATGAAAGTTATCTTAAAGTTGATGCAGGTAAGTATGAAATTTCCCGCTTAGGAAGAAGTCATGGAAGTTTCAAAGATATTAAAGAATACAAGCATGAACTGGAAGGGAAGACTCTAGATAATACAGCAAAATTGAGCTTTCCTCTTTCGGTATGTTCCAATGAAAAAATTCCAAATCAGTCAAGTTCTGCATACTATAAATTTTTCTTCATGGAATGAAAAATGAATGTTTTAATAACTAACCAACGATGAAAATACACTAGTCTGTCAATAACCAAAATGTCATTTTTTTTTCACATTAACTACCAGGGAAGCAAAATTGCTAAATATTGAAAAATATACATGAAATCTAAATGAAACACAAGTAGTTGAGCACAAGTACCTTTTTGTACGTGACTTCTATTATTTGCTTAGTTCTTTGGTTTTATCCACAAATTTAGTCTTTGCATGTGTACAGCATTTAATATTTTATAATGTGTTATACTCATTGATCTTATAATTGCGTGGAAGGTCAATCAAAAAGATATATTTATCGTCCCAGAGTAGGATTCATAATTCCATGTCAGAAAGGAGAGAAGCCATCCTCTGGATGTTGGTCTGAAATTCCACCTTCAACATTTAAGCTTCGTGGTGAAAACTCTTTCGGGTATGTCCTACAGATATTGGAACTAAATTTGTGTAGTTGTTTTTCAAAAAGAATATATAGTTGTTTGAAATAGAATAACAATCTTATCATTGTCTGATGATTCAATGTCCAGAGACAAGTCCAAGTCTGCTGCTCCAAACCACAGTCCATATGTTCCCTTTGGTGTTGATCTATTCGTCTGTCCCAGAAAGAAAAATCACATTGCCCAAAAGCTTGAGCTTCCAAATGTGAAATCCATTGGGAAGATTCCCCCACTTCTTGTTGTAAACATACAGGCATGTATATTTATATATAATTTCTGGCATTAAATTTTGGGTGGAGATGTTATAAGCGTAATAAAATTGAATCCTTGTACAACATAGTAGAGCAAAATTAGCTATTCTTTAACTAATCATAGTGCATAATTGGTCCTCACTGCATGCTATTCCTTCTGACATCCCAAGTCACTTGACAAATTGGACCAATTCATGTACTTAATAATTTTCAAGGACGCAGCTAAATAAACCTTAAAATCACTGGTTCAAATTGATAGGTTACACTATGTTCCTGTTTTAATAATGCTGGTTATCTACTTATCTAGTAGAATGATATTGGGTTTTGCTGAATTGATTGTGATGGATCATGTTGCCACGTGGCAGATGCCTACATATCCAGCTGCAATGTTTCTTGGTGATAGTGATGGAGAAGGGATGAGTCTCGTACTATATTTTAAGGTTTCTGAGACTCTGCACCAACATGTTTCTTCCCAATTTCAGGAAAGCATCAAGGTACTTGTAATGTTTTCTTTTGCTATTTATTGAGTAAAATGATACCATATAGTTTTCGAGGAGCAGATTTCTTGAGGATCGAAATGAAATCAAACTTAAATAGCAATTAATACTGGACTGATACTAGATTGATCCTTAAAAGACACTTGTGCTCGTTAATATTCCAAGGAGTTTGTGTGATAGGTGTAGTTCAATTAGTGTCGTATAAACTTGAGCAGAAATTAGTTGAGGATGAGGTAGAAAAGATCAAAGGATTCACAAAAGATTCAAGTGTTCCTTTCAGAGAGAGACTAAAGATCATGGCCGGACTGGTCAATCCTCAGGATATGAATTTTAGCTCTGCTGAAAAGAGCCTCGTGCATGCTTACAATGAAAATCCTGTACTCTCACGCCCTCAACACAGCTTTTACAAGGTAAACACACACACACACATATAGTCTGCTACCAAGTTATGTGTCGAACTCGAAGGATTCATTCGTGACTTGTGACATTGTTGGTCTTGGGGCCAACAGGGTCCTAACTGCCTTGAGATCGATCTGGACATTCATCGGTTCAGTTACATATCAAGAAAGGGGCTGGAAGCATTTCGAGAACGTCTGAAAGATGGCATTCTTGATTTGGGTTTAACTGTTCAGGTACTGTGTATGTTATTATATTTATCCTAGGCTGTAATATTTGGTATTCATGGCTCTCTCTCCTGAGAGGGCCTTCTTTTTGACCAAAATGTACATTGATAAAAAACCAACATAGATCTAATTTATGATGAACGTGAATGATCTGAGTGATTTTAATGTTTTGGTCATTTTTAAGGCATGCCACTGAACTCAGACTGACCATTTGAAATTTGGAAATGACTGGCACAAAAACCAGCAGAACTCCCAGAACAAGTGATGTACTGCATTAGATTGCACAAGATTGATTTTGTTGATCATGGCCAAATACCCACATAATTGACTCTTGATAGTAAATTATTTGTATTAACATTTCATAATTCAAGCATTCATCCCAATGTACATGCTTGCTAGGCAAAGAATGAAGAGAACAAAAGGTCTCAACTTTAGTAATTTTTTTTTTTCCCAAATATTTGTTCAGCAGGTACTAATAGCAAGCTCACGCAGATCAGCTTCAGGCGCCGAAGATAAAAAACAATAATAAAAGATGCAAGAGAAAATAGAAAGAAAGGGAGAGCAGGAAAAAAAAAAACAAAGGATCGAAGATGCAAGGGAGAATAGTGACAAGTAACCAATTTGAGGGAAGGACGTGACAGTAAGGGCCACACAGAGAAGAACAGCAGTGAAGGAAAAAAAAAAAGAAACCTACGGAACAAATATCATAAAAGAACCGGGAAAATCTCAAATGCGGATCTTCTAGGACAAATATTTCTAAGTAAGGATCCTTAATAATTAAAATCCCTTAAAAAAATTTAGGTCCTTTGAGAAAAAAAAAATTAGTTAGATAAAATTAAGAGTGCTGAAATCAATTATACTGAGCTTTTCACTTGAAAATTTTATTGATCCCACTTGGAAATTTTTTTTAAGATTTCTTTCTGAAATAAAATTGAAAATATTGAAATCAGTTATAATGAGTTGGAAATTATGAGTTTCATAATTTCTAACTCAATATAATTGATTTCAGCACTCAATTTTATTTCAAAAAGTAATCTTAAGAAAAACTTTTAAGTAGAATCAATGAAATTTTCAAGTAAGAAACTTATAATTTCTAACTCAGTATAAATAATTTTAATACTCTTAATTTTATCAAACTTTATGCTGTTGACATTTCTAATCATCAAAGCTTTGACAACGTCATACGCGACGGGAGATCCAGCGATGTCGCCAACTCCGGTGAGAGGAGGAAAGGTAAGAGAAAGGAAAGGAAAGAGGGAGAATAGGTATTTTAGTCCAACTAGCTTTCTTTTTTTTATCCCTTCTAAGAACTTAGGTCTTTTTAAGGGACTTCAATTATTGGGATTTTCTATTTAGGAATATTTATCTTAAGAGGTCCTTATTTGGGATTTTCCTTAAAGAACCCGCAAGACACCCCCAAAAGAAGAAAGAAGGCTAAATAACATAGTTGTTTTAATCAACAAGAAGGAAAGTGTGCAAAAAATAGTGTTAAGAATAGAGAGTGAAAGGGAAGAAAAGATGTTTCTTAGACATATGGAAACGGGAAGTAATCCTAGCCACAAAAGATGGTTAGAACCAAAAAGCCAAACTAAGGGGAGGGAGATCAATGGGATTCCATCCAAGTGAAATGAGAAGTCAGAAAAAAGGAAAAAAATAAAATAAAATTGTGCAATAGTAGCAAGAATGAAGGAACACACCCCAAAAGGATGCCTGCACCAAGTCATCAATGCCATCAAACCAACGAAAGGCCAAGAGGTCCACCAGTGATGAATCACAAAATGGAACAGATAAAGAAGAAAGGGAAATGGGCTGAAGGAAAGATGTGAACTCTGTTTTTTTCCAAAATATGAAGACAACAACAACCAGACAAGAAGAAACAAAAATCATCCATATGATATCTCTCCAAAAAGAGAAGGCATTCTCTCACTAATCAAAACATCATATACCTATATAATCGAAACATGCAAAAGAAAGAGGAGATGATAAATAATATAGAATAGCTTGTCCCATTTCAAAAAGTATGACAAGTCCATGATAATTTAAAATCAAAAAATGACAACTAGAAGTCTTTACATCTTTATATAACATTTAAAAAAATAAACATTTGAAACATTTCTGAATAAAAGGCAGCTAGAGTTATCCTTAGCCCAAAGAAGAATTGAAAAACGTTGGTAGAATGAAGAATAATTCCTTCTTTGAAACTCGATCTTGAACATTTCCATGATATGATATCAAGTCCTTGTTAATATAATCACAGCGGGTCATGAAAATTGTGGCCATCTAACTTTCCTATATGATCAACTATCTCATTCAGTGGCAGAGACATCTTCTCATGTATCTTGCATCTAGTGACGTGCTATTCAACAAAAATATTCAAACTACGCAAAAATTTTTCGTTCCAATTAGCTAGGGTCTATGAAATGTAGGATGAACAATATGTCTAGTTCCAATTTTAAATTTTTAAAAGTCTAAATTTAAGAAAATAATATTCAGCCTCCCATTTTGAATTAGGCATATATTTATCTCAATTCTAAAGTTTCTATAAAATGTTTTTAGCCATATATATAACTACAATTTCTCATTGTTATTTTTTTCTTAACATTCATGAAATTTAATTTTATAAGTGATTTGGTTTGTGAGGTTTTAATAAGAGATTTAAAAATAACATAGTGAGATTGGACAAATGTAAAGTTATGATTCTTTATTAGATAAATATTTTTTATAAATATCAATTTTTCTTATTAACTATTGAATAGTTTCAAATAATTCAAATTTATTAATTGGAGAAAATTTAAAATAAAATAACGTCTATGTATTTAAAAGAGTTGATTGAGACCTTATATACTCAATTAAATAAAAAATATAGACACTTGTAACCTTTCTAGGAATTTAATTATTGTGAGAATAATAGATACTTGTAACTTTCTTACAAATTCACGTGTCTATGCATCGTATATGAAATAAATTTCTTTCACTCTTTTTTGCGAGTTTAAATATAAAATCTCTCATAAAATATAATGCAGTTTTTTCATTAAACTATGCCCTATTGTTTTATTTTCCTTTTAACTTTGCTTTATATTGTATATATGTTTTTTTTTTGTTAGACCTATGGGACTAGATAAAATTACCTAACGTGAATGATAGTTCAAAGCTCTTACCTTCTAACTTATATACTCATATACACTTACTTCTTACCCATATGAGAATTAAGAACATCCACCTATTGGTGACAGTCCCGAGCACACAAAGCCTGCTTTTACTTTGATATTGTATATATGTTGGTCATTTATGTTGAATAAATTCTGTATCATATAATTCTCCTTTTTTTTTTACATGATATAATTCTACTTTTTAATATCATTCATAAGTTTAAATTTTTGTAAATGCATCCAAGAAGATCATATACAAGGATACAAAATATAAGCATTTTTCAAAAAGAAAAGATTTATTTCATCAAAGAAAAAGAAAAGAAAAGATTTACCATCCGGGTAATGAATGAAAAATAAAAAGGACATGGACCAAATTAATAAATTTGGGGAAATAAGTTGCAACATTATCAAGAATACACCTACACCCATAGGTATTGGATTCAAAATCGATAAAACAACATTTATTAATTACTAAAAACTAGGGCACTGAGAAAATTATGATGGGTGAATCGGTAGATAATGAACTGTAAAAAAATAATTAATAAAAAGAAAATGATTTCAAACTGTTCCTTAATTTCAATAACCTATAAAATGGTGAATTAGTAGGTAATGAACTATAAAATGTCTAATATAATGGGGGATGAAAAATTTTGTAAAAAATTTTATTACATGGCACCGGGGAAGTAATAGTAACACCTTATGTTATTTTTTTCCATTCTTTTTTTTAAGATTTTTGCTAGAAGCTTTTTATTTTCTTTAATATAATATCTCTTATAAAAGATAATAAAGCTTTATGAGACTTTTTTTTAAAAAAACACTCTTAACTAATTTTTATCACTTTTTTTAATATGAATAATTTTGTACTCCTTTTTTTAATTTATAAGTCATTTTTAACTATTTTATAAAAATAAAAAAAATTAGTTAAAATTAGTTGGGGTTTTTGAAATTTGGAAATTATCAAAACTTTGTAATATTATTTTTATTAAGTACCTCTCATCATAACTATATCTCTTTCAAATAATTTCTTAGAGTCTGCACTATAAATTTTTTGGCAAAATTAAAAAATAAAATTTGATGCTTTTTAAAAATTATAAAACAACTTATATTTTAAATAAATAAAATATTTTTAGAAAGTACCCAATAAATATAAACGGTGGAGTAAGTGTTTTTAAAAATAAAACCAAAGGAGTACTTTTCTATCAATATTTAGTTACTAAGATGAATGATAGGTACCAACTTAAAAGTTACTCTTCCTCTGAAAACGACACTCACACTCCCCACCTCCATTATTTCTTTTTGTCTCTCTCCAACTTCTTCCCTTTTCTTTTTCTCTATTCAACTTCCCCCAAATAAATCATTAATATATACATATATATAAGAAGACAATACATGTGAGAGTTTAATTGAGGATATACTACTTATTCAAAACAAAAAGTGACGAAAGCTAGTTGCACCCAAACTCAACAAATCTAAAAGGTAGAATTTGTACATAAACAAAAGTAAAATCAAGTGTTTTCTACAATAGTCAATTCATTCTATATTTTATTATAATATACTAATTATATTCATATGAGGTATATCTATCAGACAAAACTATTCTTCTTTCTTTCACCTTTCATAATCACATTAAATGTGACCTTACACAGTAGTGTAAAAATAAAAAGTTATTTTCAATTCAATACTGTTAAAAGATTATATGTGAAAGATTTATATATATATATATGAAATTAAGTAAAATTATATGTGAAAACGTACCAAAACTGTTACACTCCCAAAATCACGAAGTTGAACTTGGTGTGTGAGAGGATCAACCTACAATAAAATATATGTCATGAAATAAAAATAAATAATTACTTATTTTAGGAAAGATTGACAAAAAATAAGTGAATATAAAGATGAAAACTAAATATATATAAAAGAACAGTAAAATTTCAAGAAAAATGTACCAAAAATTACCTATATAGATCTGAGATGGAGATAAAGAATGTAGGAAGAAGATTTGAAGAGCTCCGTTAATTCCTCTAAAATCAAAAATGAAGAGAATGGGGTAACTACACTGCTTATACTTACACAAAAATACGAAATAAATTAAGAATATGAAAAAAATTTAGTAAAATTTTAAACTAAGTACACCAAAAATTATAAAATAGATCCGAGATGAAGATGGATGGGGGATAAAAAATATGTGAAGAACTCTACTAACTCTTCTGGAATCTGAAGTGAAGCTGAAACCTGAAGTGGAGAGCACAAGTAAAACATGAATCGCGATATCTTTACGCAGAAATATGAAATGGACCTTGTGCTTTTAAGTAATTTTTTACTTCATGTTCCCCTTCTACGCATGCTCCCATGTTCCCCCTGCTCAAACTGACTAGACAAGACACAACACACAGATTTTTCTGTTGCGTCTAGTCTTTTTTTTTTAAAAAAAATTATAACATATATCTTGGTTTCTGAGAAACCGAGATTAATTTTTTAAAACAAATTATTAAGAAACCGAGATTAATTTTTTTAAAAAAATTATTGATCTTGTCATGTCATGTCATTTATCAATAATTTTTTCAAAACCTAAATCATTTTGATTCCTGCCTTTGAGTGTCTTGAAAAAATGCATGTTGTCTTGTCATTTACAAATAATTTTCTTTTAATATAATCTAGTCAAAGCAACGCATGCTCCTGCCCGGTCATTTCAAGCCTTTTGCTTTGGTCATTTGCCTGGTCATTTCATACATTTTGCTTTGGTCATTTCACGCCTTTGCTTTTCTCATTTTGAAGCAAAAAATTGATTATATCGCATTACCATTGTCCTTCAAACAAAAAGAGAGAAACATCACATTATCCCCCCTGTCCTTTTTTTATTTTTGTCTTGTTTTGAATCTCGATTTTGAAAAAATCGAGATCTATAGATTTTGAAAAAATTGTATACACTTACTTTGGTAGTGTATATGATTATATGAGTATATATAGTTATGGACCATATCAATATATACATATCAGTATATCAATTTGGCAGTGGAGCGAAACTATTGGCAGTGGAGCGAAACTACCAGTTCAAAACTCTTACCTTCTAACTTATATACTCATATACACTTACTTCTTACCCATATGAGAATTAAAAACATCCACATATCGGTGACAGTCCCCAAGCACACAAAGCCTACTTTTATTTTGATATTGTATATAATTGGTCATTTATGTTGAATAAATTCTGTATCATATAATTCTCCTTTTTTTTTGACATGATATAATTCTACTTTTTAATATCATTCATAAGTTCAAATTTTCGCAAATGCATCCAAGAAGATCATATACAAGGATACAAAATATAAGCATTTTTCGAAAACTTTCAATTATAAAATCTATGTAGAGTTTTAAAAAAACACAATACTTCCTCCGATTTAAAATATAAATTATACTTGATTAACTGTATATCAATCAAGAAATGGAGTTAAACTAATTAAATTTATAAAAACTTATATTATTTTTCAATATTACCCTTAATAAAGACAATTTTGAACACAATTTTCTCTCTCATAAATTAATTAAAGATGAAAATAAGTTAGAAAAAAATAATTAATATTTTTTATTTTACCTTTATAAAACTTATATTTTAAAAAAAATTCTAAAAAAACTTATATTTTAAACCGGATGAAATAATAAAAGAAAGTAGTCTTATATAATATGAATACAATTTAATCCCAATAGTTCAAAGTGTAGCTTTTTAACCAAAATACTTTAAGAAAAAAATTAATTCCCAATATATTATAAGTTTCAAAATATTTATTCAAATACTAAAAGTTTTGATAAATCGGTTTCTATCCATCTCTGATTTCTCAGTCTTTTAAAGATCTCAGTTTAACACAAATCAAAATTTAAAAATCTCTTAATCTTCGTATATGTCAAACCCAAATCATACATCACATTTTTTGTCTTAAAATAAAGATAAAAAAATAAATATTGAACCCACACGGTAATCTAAATTCATCAAGATTATTAAAATAATTTTTCAGGTGAATAAAAGTTTATGTGAGTTCAATCTAATCATTATATTAGCCGTAGATTTTGAATCCACATGGTATAAGTTACATCCTTACCTCTATTACACAAGTAATTAAAAAATGAAGACATTCTCTTACACACCCAGTTTTAGAAAAAGAAATTTTCTTACCACACTGACTTTTAGAATTTAAAGCATCTTGTATTGATCATGGAAATTTTGGTTACTTCACTCAAAAAATGAAAAATTTTTCATCTCAATTAATTATCACAATCATTTTCATATTTTAGTGTATAAAAAATTAAATTTGAAAAAAAGTCGAGGTAGAATAACAAAAATGTTCAAGTGACATTTAAAAATATATAAATATATGTTATATTTTTTTAACAAATTTTTTGTATTAATTAATTTATATATTATATGTTGCATATGTTTCAATAAATATATATGTATTTTATATTTTAATTAATTTAAATGATATAAAAATATATTATAAATTTGGTATTGTATATAATATAATCTTCGTATATTATATATATATATATATGCACACATACATATTATTTGGGAAGCAGGAGTTTTGATTTACGAAAAGGGAATGGGGTTTTAATTTAAAAAAATAAAAAATAAAAACAGCATGTTGATGGGATAGAGAAGCTACAAGCTTGGTTCAGATTTTGACATCTTGGCAAACTAATATCTTTATTTAAAAAAAATGTGATATATAATATGGGTCTGTTAGATATGGGGATTCAGAAATTTTTAAATTTTGATTTGACACAAACTGATCTTCTTTATAAGAAGGAAAAAAAAAATTGAATTACAGTTTGACAGAAACCAATTTTTCAAAATTTATAGCATCTGAATAAATATTTTAAAACTTATAACATATTAGGAATTAATTTTTTTCTTAAAGTATTTTGGTTAAAAAACCAAAAAAAAAAAACTGATGAATTACAGTTTGACAGAAACTGATTTTTTAAAATTTATAATATCTCAGTAAATATTTTGAAACTTATAATATATTGGGGATTAATTTTTTTCTTAAAGTATTTTGGTTAAAAAGCCTCCATAGAGACACACTTCAAAATCAATAGAAATTATAAGGGTCAAATCAAATTTTAATTTTCCCTTTAATAAATTCCCAACTAATTAAACCGGATTACTAACAAACTATTTTGAGTTTTGTTATTAAAATTTTCATTTAAATATATAACTCAAAATCTGCTGCTATCTGTAAATAGATAATAAAAGATACCCTATAAATTATATTTCTGTTATTTGATTTCATTGACAAATGATTTAAATTTCATATTTAAGACAACATGTGCACTCAATCTTGATTGAATTAATCAAATCATATCATATTAAAGCCATTTAATTATTTAACAAATAATCATTAGTTGATTTATGATTATCTATATATACATAGCCATGGCTATTTCGTTCATTTTTTGATAACTTGTGTTATAATTTTCTCTAATTTGTTTGTTCATTGATGCAACTTGCATTTGTGATTTTTTGCGGCACAGGTGTGTGTATATATATATATATATATATCTAGCTATAATATATATATATATTCTTTATCTTCATTAGCTCGTTCGATTAGTTCGTATGAAGGCTGCACTTCTCCATGGACGCTGCAACTTAATTGCCACTTAACTTTCTTTCAAGTAAGGTTAGGTGACTCATATATATCACATGAAATATTGCATACATGTAATTAGATACTTATTTACATGTTTAGGCTTATACTATTGAGTGATAATATATATATATATATATTTAATGAATTGTGGGCGCCATGGATGCATGTCGATTCAATTCCTCTAGATAGAAACCGATCGCTATCCAATCATGCAAAGCAAAACAATATTAATAAATAGTGCTGCTCAATCTTCTATACCAATGGAGCACCATAGTTTTTTCTATTTCTAACTTATTTTTTTCCCCCAAAATCTTTCATATGAACGCTAATGAATTGGACAGGTATGTGTGTGTGTGTGTGTGTATGTATAATAATTGGGGACGCGTTCATGCTAAATAATTAAACTATTTCAAGACCAGCAATCAAATATTGAATGAGCCCTAACTATTTGTCTCATTTTGACCAATTTATTTGAGTATCATAGATACTGATGCCCCTCTATCACCAGGCCAAAAACTTATCTTATCTATTTATTTTATTGGATTAGCATAAGTTTAACTTCAATTAAGGGTGTTTAGCGGTTTGGTTCAGTTTTGGATAAAAATAAAACCGAACCAAACCAATCATTTTGGCTTTTCGTTAGATCTTGCCGATTCAAAATGTTATTGGTTTAATTCGGTTTAATAATTGGTTCAGTTAGGTTTGATTCAGGCCTTGTTCATTTTTTTTTATTTTTTTTAAAAAATAGTATCCTTCTTCAAAAATTAAATTAAATAGATTACATATAAATGCTTTATAAATACAAATTAAATCTAAATAATTTACTAACCAATATACTTTATGAACTCTAGAAAAATGAAATAAAACATATGTGGTTATAGGTAATTAGGTATATTTATCTATTATAATTTATTATAATATAGTTATCAAGTGTAGTTCAGTTTAGTTTAGATCTTATTGTACTAAAACCGAACCAAACCGAGTTGGTTTCAGTAAGGCAAAAATTGAAATAGACTTCATTTTAATTCAATTTGGATCGATTTTTATTGATTTGGTTGGGTGTAATAAGTTTAATTTAGTTTTGAACACCGCTAATTTTAATCAATCAAAATTTCCTATACATAGATAGTAAGTTATTACCACAACTTCGCTTACGCTATAGTCCATTCAGACTTTGTTCCATATTAGAGAGGTGGTAGATGGATAGAGATAGCTCGATTTGTCATATTTAAAACAAACACAAATTATACATTTAAATCAAATTGTATTTGGCTAGAATATGGATTTTTTTTTTTTGACTCCTGAATATATAGCGGGATCGAAGTTGTTGAAATCATAGTTATGTAAATTTTAGTAACTTTAAAATATTTTTAAATGCAAATATGGTTCTTCTCTAAATCATTTTAAATTCAAATCAAATAAAATCACCAAGTAAAGATTTTTTTTAACTGAATTAAATAAAGTATAAAAAATTAATATATGTGTGTATAGACATATATAATTGTAATCCTTAACTTTAAAAAATTAGTAAAAGATAAGTTTTAGTTTGACAAATCCGATTTTCTTTCAGATCCTTGTTTTAATCCAAATCAAATAAAATCCTGAAATAAAATTTGTCAACCTAGATGTACGGGATTAGGATTAATCACACGATTCCCTCCCTACTCTCATCTAAAATTAAATAAGGCGTGATTAATTTTGCATGCATGCATCTCCTTATATATAAAAGAAGACAAGTCGATCGAAGAGACGTAAAAACGAGAGCGGTATAAGACGAGAAATTGTTAGAGCGAAAGAGAAGACACAGAGGTACGTAGACCCTCTTTACGGTTGGAACTTTGGGATATGTCTGTAATTTTTCTTTTTTCTTTTTTTTTTTTTATGGTTCTTTAATTTAGTTTATATATTATGATCGAACTATTATTGCACACAGAATCCTTTGTAAATTCTGTCAAACAAATAGCTTTAATATTTGAAAGTTGTGATGTTGATTAATAAACATGAAGACTAATAGAAGATAATCAGAATACATTTTAAAAATTTTGAATTTATTAACTATTAAAATATTACAATTTCAATGACTCTCAGTCATCAGATTCAGATTTATATGTCTAGCAACTTGCTTTGTTATTTCAGTTCGCAAATATGTCCCTCACTCTTTTGAATGAGATGTTGAATATTTGAACAATTAATTTGCAACTGCTTGTCGACACTTCGTTGTTCTATTCAGAAACAAACTCAGGAATCCATGGCGGCAGACAGGGAAAACTCCAACAAAGTTAAAATTTTGAAAGAAAAACCACAACCATGGGTTCCAATTGATTCACAGATTGATCCTTGTAGAGAAAAAACATTGATGCAGGAAATGGAAAGATGTATAAATGAAATTGAGAGCTCTCAATTCTATCATAATTTTCGAGACCAGCTACAAACTCTACCAATTGCTGAACACTTTCAAAGGGTTTTGAGATCAGAGTCGAAGATGGATATGGTGATTTATGGTATTGGCAAACTGGAATTGGAAGAGGGTCCAAGATTGCAGCTTAGTCTTGCAATACTGATGAAAAAAGATTTCAGATGGATTGGAGGCATAGAGGTATTTGATCCTATCCTTTCTGCAACTGAATGCCGGGTTTTGGAAACTCTTGGTTGTTCTGTTTTATCATTAGATGAAGAAGGGAGGAGGCAAGCTCTAAAGCCAACTATGTTCTTCATGCCACATTGTACAGCACATTTATACAACAACCTCTTGCAAGCAAATTGGAATCCTAGTCTATTAAGAAACGTTGTCATATTTGGGAACCGCTTTGATTCATACGAGGACACATGGGATTTTTTTGAGTTCATCCACGTATTGAGGCGTATGTTTGTTGCTCAAAAATTTACAAATGATTTCATAATCAGAAATTACCCTTATTCTGCTTTTAGCGATTCAAGTTTGCATTTTTTCAACCCTACGACTATGGAGACAAGGCTGCAATTTATAAATGATTATGCTTTGAGTGGAGACAAGGCTCCGACAGATTTAGAGATTGATTCCTACTGAGAGATACTGTTGATGCAGAAAATGGAAAGATGTAGGAAAAAATTTGAGAGACTCTCAATTCTATCATAATTTTTTGAGACAAGCTACAAACTCCATCAATTTCTGAATACTTACAAAGGGTTTTGGAATTAGAGTATTTTGATCTTGTTCAAATGGATTAGATATTTTAGAAAGTTTTGGTTGTTCAACGAACATTGGAGATGGCAAGTCCTAAAGCCAACTATATTCCTCATGTCATGCTGTTCTACAAAGCTATACAACAATCTCTTGCAAGCAAATTAGAAACTTGGTCTATTAAGTAATTTAAAAGTGTTGACCAGTGTAGTTTGGTTTAGTTTTAAGTAAAAATCAGACCGAATCAAACCAATCAGTTTGCCTTTTCCTTGTCCATTCAAAATACAATCGGTTCAAAATATAATTGGTTTGATTTAGTTCAATAATTAGTTTCTTTGGTTTACACTTGGTTAATGCTTTTTGAATTTTTTTTTAAATAGTATCATTCTTAAAAAATTAAATTAAATATGTTACATATTGATATTTTATAAATACAAATTATTTTTGAATAATTTAATAACCAATATATTTTTTGAACATTAAAAAAGTGAAACAAAATAGGTTTAATTATGGGTAATTAAGTATATTTATATATATCATAATTTATTATAATATAGTTATAATGAGTAGTTCCAAATCAAACCGAGTTAGTTCTAGTAGGACAAAAACTGAAATAAACCTCATTTCAATTTAGTTTAAATTAATTTTTATCAATTTGGATTAATTTGATTCAATCTGGACAGGTTAGTTTAGTTTTGAACACCCTCAATTAATATTGTCTTGTGTAGAAACATTTTTAATGTATAGAACAGGTTTCAAATTTTCTATGGATTTTGTTTTAGATCATCCAAACAGAAGGAACTTAATTTGGGCTCAACGAGCATATTTTGGTCGCTCAAACAAATAAATGAATTCATGATCGATGAATTTTATAAACCTTTTCAATATATTGCATTTGGCCACTTTTATAAGTTAATTTTAATTCTCTCATCAGAATTAAGAGAAAGTTTACTACATTATTAAAATTATTTTAAAATTGATTTTATTTTCATCTATACCCCTAGTAAATATTACAAATTTAAACAATCTACACATTTTCTCTTTTATAAATAAAAATATTTTAGAAATAAAATAATTTAATACTCTAAAAAATTATTAAAAATGACATATATTTAAGGTAAAAAAATTTATAAAACATGGCTAATAAAAATTACCAAGAGAGGGATTAGAAGTTGTTGGACGGACTGTTATGATGATTTTCACCATTACCGGCTCAGATTGATACAAAAGGGACACATTCTAGTTCTAGTATAAATTATTAAATAATATTTTTTAACATTTAACTAGCTAAGAAAGCATGAGAGATGTTTTTCTGCTGTGTCTTTTTTTTGAAATATTATACTGAAATTGTTCCCCTTCTTTGATCATTTCTTGTGCTTAGGATTTGTTTTGATCGGCCCATCAAATTTTTTTAAAAAATTATTATTTTTAATAATCATTTTATGTGTATTTTTAAGGCAGCTTGTTTTTCTATCAAAATTTGAACTTATAAAAAATCGCACCTCCCACTTTGCACTTTAAATTTTAAGCATATATAATTATTTGAATTTTTAGTTTATGAAACATATGCTTAATCTCAATTAACCTTTAGAGTTTAAGTGTTTAATTCATTCTAGTCTTTTAAAGTGTAAGATATTTTAATGTCATTACAACATTAAACCTGATTAAAAATGTGGATGATAAATTAATGTAAAGTTTATGTAATTGTTAAATGTTTAGCCTCGATAAAACCATATTCCATGAGGGCATCATATCACCTGAAGTTAATAGCATGATACCATTTTGACTCTTATTTATCATAACATACTTTAATAACAACAAAACATGTAAGGGTGATATCTATTAACATATTTGACATGATAACAATATTGAAGTCAAGATATTCTTCGAAGAAGTGAAATGACATTTTTAAACTTTAAAGCTAAATTGATATTTTTTTTAGAACCAAAATATAAAATTATTTCCCGGCCAAAATATATATATATAATTATTTTACTAAAATTGAACATATATTCTTCCAAAAAAAAATGGAAAGGATTGGATGTAACAATTTTTAATTCGTGCTATCACTACACTGCGTCCCTTGAAGTTTTCTTTTTTATTTCTATCATTTATCATTTATAATTATTAGTTTTTTTAACTGAATGATTTTATAATTTACTGAACTTAAAAATTGATTATTTAACATTCATCACATATAATTGTATATATATATATATATTAAATTAAAAGCGTTTTAGATGAAAATAAATAAAATTATAATTTAACTTTATTGCAATTGTAATTGTGATTGTAATTTTTCTTTTTCTTTTTCTCTCTTGGTAAACAATTGTAATTTATCTTTTGTTACAGAAGAATAAGTCTAAAGCATTGTTTGATTTTATTTTTACAAGACAGAGAATACTCTCTAATTTGAGCAATGTAATTTACCTTTTCTCCCTCTCATTAAATACACGCTTAAAATGTGCAAGTATGTTTATAAGTACTGAGCTAGTCAATTAACAAAATTTTTGTCTGGAAAATAAACCGCTCTTGTTAAATTATACCGTCTTCAATGTGGGCATTTACATCTGTAATCCTACATTCTTAGTGTTACTGCTGCTGATTACCATAAATGGATAAAAGTCTTGTAATTGAAGGAAGGTAACGCCGCCAAAGATAGCAGAAGAGCTCATGTCAGACATTTCAATGCCTCAGATGCAGATGTCATTGGTTCAGCAATGGCTACAATGTTAACAAAGCACCCTTAATACAGGTGAGGATGACTCCACTTAAGAACCCTCACATCAGTTGTCTGTAAAAACAATACATTCATCAGTACTCACTACTCAATGATTTATGGGTTAACTTTTACCCTCAAACAAAAAAGAAGAGAGTAACTTGAGTTTCTTCAGTGCATACTCCGAAGCTACCCAACAATAGTATACATGGAAAAAACATATTCTTTACCTCTTCCAAGTCTTGATTTGCGAATTGGCCGCGGAATACCATTTTCATTCCTCTGTAATGACTCGACAATTTTATTTGATCGAGATATTTGGGGTCCTGATAATTCAGCGAGATCACCTTGCTTTCTGTGGCTCTGTAAAGTTTTTGGAAAGAAAGTAAATGATAAGCGAAAAGCAAAGTGAGATCATTAATCCACATTGATATTCAGTTTTACACACAGAGAAACAGCCATCATATCAAGTGGTCGTTGCCAAGTCCTGAATTAACTGACTGGAACCGAAGTTTATGTTGAACTAACAAGTGCCATTGGGGTTTAGTTAAGAATGATGACTATTATTAGCCATTTCAGCTCAGAAGTTTGAGTGAAGGCCTATGGATAATTTTATTATAATCATTAACAATAAGCTTAATGTTTTGTGCGATTAAAAGCATATGGTTATAGTTGCTTGAGATTTTTCTATTACCTGAGTATTTATCACAAAATCTGTTTGTTCTGATGGATCAAAATCCTAGGATATATCTATATAATCAGCTGCATTACAAGAGTCCAGTGGACCATGTCAAACCTGGTACTTTTGTTGTCGATGGTTGGAAGTCTTGTCTTGATGGCCTGCATTGCCATTACATTTTCTTTCTGATACATCCATCCCTCGTTTAGTTAAATCATATGTGCCTTTTGCAAAGGATGGATCGAGTGCGCTAATTTTGCTTTTTGAACCATCTGATAAAGTTGATGAAGCATCTAATTTTCTGTTTTTGGCCCATGTAAAGTCACTGGATCCCGAGACTGGCACCGGTACACTAAAGCCATGAGATAAATCCATTTCTGTTGTTGCGTTTGATGATGGCTTCAATGCTCCTCTATGCATAGCTCCTCCTTTTTCCTTAGGAAGATGTGGTTTTCCATCATCTTTACTAGCGTTTTGAGAGATATTCTGCACTTCCTGTATAAAGAAGGATAGGGTTACAGAAGTAAGAACTAATGATCTTTCACAACCAATGTAGCATTATACTCTGATAGAGCACCTCTTTTTTCGGAGCTGAATTATTGAGATCAGTTGCTCCTTGCAAAATTTGATGGACTCGCCTTGGCTTTCTTGGTTTTGCAGCCTCTTTCACTTTACCTACAATCTTTTTCCTGAGAGTACAAAACAATGCTCCAACATAGTCACTAAAATTGGATATAAAATAGTTGGTTTAATTGGATATAAAATACTTGGTTTACTTTTGGAAAGCCATAACCAGACACACATTTTTTATTGTAAAAATATATATATTAATGTAATAAATGTGAATGCAAAAAGTTGTCTAAGTCCTGAAGATGATGTAACCTATCACTTTTATTCAACAAGCACAACAAAGGATAATAACCAGATTCGGTGATAAGATTCAAAGCAGCAGAAAAATTCAAGAATACCAGCACTGCCAGAATATCAGTCTAACAATTTCCTTACCTATGTGCATCTTCCCGAATCCTGACATCCATTTCTTTGTGAGGTGGATACTTTGGCAGGATTGATGGATCACAAGCATACGGCTTGGTGCTGAAATACTGAAAGATAAACGATCACATCAATAATCAAGCTTAATCATACATAATCATGTGCAAAGAAACGGGGGAAAACTCATTTTCTATAATTATATTATAACACTAACAATTAGTATGGTTATTTTCCACATTATAAATTAATCTGCAAAAGGATGAATATAGGATGTATACCAAACTTCAGTGGAATTACCTCAGACATTAGGGCAGAGGAGGCAGTCCCACGCTTACTAGGGTCAATCGAAAGTAAAGTCTCAATTAGGTCTGCAGCAATAACTGGAAATTCTTTACACTGCTCCCGTAGAGTGCATTCATAATTAGTCTGAGGTCTAAACATTGTTGCAAGAGGAAGCTTAGACTTTTTCCAGAACTCATCAGGTGGAGAACCACAAAGCTTAAATATTTTGTGTAATTGTTCTACCTGTAAAATCCAAAAGATGCATCAGGTTAAAGCAGTCCCCTAACTGTAGAGCCAACAAGTGAACGGGCATGAACTGTTGACAGCCCCAGAAAATAACCTCAGTTCTCCCCTTAAGAAGAGGCTTTCCCAGAAAAAGTTCAGCAAATACACAGCCCACACTCCACAGATCAACCGATACTCCATAATTTGTTGATCCCATCAAAAGTTCAGGAGGACGATACCATAGAGTCACTACACAGCTGGTCAATGGATGCTTGTTCTTAGGGGTAAGGGTATTTGCTAATCCAAAATCTCCTATCTTGAGAACACCCTCATTATTCACCAATATATTGGATGTTTTAATGTCGCGGTGCATGACGCCATGGATATGGCAGTGCTCAAGTCCACTTAATAATTGCCTCATGTAACATTTAACCTGTTTGAGAAAAAAAATGTAGCATTTAACCTCTAGAAGGAGCTAACCCAAAAATATATATTAAAAAATTACTATTGTAGCATAATAAAAAAGCAATCAACATAAATCCAAGTGAAGAAAAAGCAATTAGAGATGGAGAGAAGACATTCATCATAACTTATTCATATCATCAAAAAAGCCAATTTTTACTCTTCCTTTACAACAGAAAATAAAATTCAAAGAAGAGAAAAATTCTTATTACACTAGCCAAATACACTTGACTCTGAACTACAGCTCATCTAGTTTGAGCAGGGTATCAGTCTAAGTATCACTGATTTATTTAGGCATTTTGACCTAGATTATTCAAATAAACAAAATGGGTAAAAACATGAGAAGGTTTTGACTTTCTGCATATTAAAGGTATGGAGGCGCCTTAAACTAGATATTTCCGTTTTGGAAACATGGAAATTAGATGCAACTTGTCCCGACAGTTGTGATTGTATTTTAAAGAAATAATAGAAAGATGATAACTAGCTGGGACTTTTCTTCAATGTTAATTGTTGCACAATTTGACCCCAAAAACAGTGTAAAAAAACTGCTAGAGGACCGGAGAAAATGGAATCTCCTTCCAACTGTAACTGAGCCATGTCTCTATCAGAACTGCTATTCTTCCTTTCCCTACTGCTCTAACATGCGTAATGTTTCTTCTAAAAATACACAACTTTATCAGAAAGAAGGTACTAACAAACCTGTGTCTCGCAGAACTTGATGTCAGGAGAGGATACTAGGCCTGCAAGATCATGTTCCATGTATTCAAACACAAGGTATATGCTACTTGACAGTCGTGATGTAATTAAACCCTCCAATTTCATGATGTTTGGATGGTCAAGCCTGCGTAGGATTGCTATTTCTCTTGCCATGAACCTAATGCTCTCAGGATGAAAGTTCTCAACATGTACCTTCTTCAAGGCAACCATCCTCCCGGTTTCAACCTCCAGTGCCCGGAACACACTACTATATGTACCTTGCCCAATCTATAGAATTGGAAAGAAAAAATTATAAGAAAAGACAGAAATTGTTATGTTGGCTAGATAATGACAGTATGATCAAGCAATTATAGCATAGGTAAGTAACAAATCAACATAATAATTATAAACCAGACAAATATATTTTTGTAACACACCAATTTAAGGACACTGGACAATGTTCTTTGTGCCTCAATGTTCTTTTGGCCTTCTTCCAGAGCTTTTCTAATTACATTATTTATTTTATATCTCCTCAATGTCGCTGTAAACACTAGATCATCTCGTTTTTCCTGCATAGCAATTGGAATTGAATGCAAGTGATCCTAACATTTCTAGCAATCAGTTATATACTAGTTATCTAAATGAACGAGGACTCCAAAACAAGAAGTATGGCAAAATCATGGACTTAAAATCTCTCTGCCACGATCCCTAAGTCAGCATCCACTTGATAATGTGGAGTTTTAAGGTTATGACGCAAAATAAACGGGCTATAAGTTTTCTTCTGATTTCCCACCACAGGTTTGATAAGCCTACTGTATGTTAACCATATGCCTAGAGCTATTTCATAGTTGAATTGAAGACCACACTTTACATCCAGCTAACTGAGTTTTGCCCAACCAACATAACAACATCATATCAAGCTTCTCTACATTTAAAAATAAACTGAAGCTAATTCAACCCACGACGTTAGGGAAGGCATCATTTTCCAAGAGCTCCATTATCAGTAGAAACCATATGATGTCTCAACATGGTGATAGAACATCCTTTCCGGTACATTTATGCATTTATATCACATGCAAATAACTAACGAAAGGAAAAGTCCAATGCTTTTACAACAATACTGAAATATATAATTATGAGCTTTTCCAACCTTGTCTAATTTCTCAAATGAATCTGCCTTGAGGGGCACCCATCCTTGGATAGCATCCCCTGCAGCAGAGGTGAGCCAAGGGGGCCATCCGGCCGCATTCTGCTCCGCTGCCACGAATCTATGCGAAATTCTGAAAGAGCCAGTTCGTTTAGAACTGTTATTCATAATTCTTTTCCCATCCTGTATCCGATCCTCCGAAGGTTGCTCCAGTTTGGTCTCAAAATTCAGAACCCCGGATTGGACTCTGGATGGAGGCTCTGCAGCAGCAGACCTATTATTGTTTGCCAATACCGAATGCACATATTGAGGTGAAGCTGTGGCAATGGCCTTCTTAGAGTTAATGCAACCCATTTCCTCCCAAATTCAACTAGAATCGATCAATGAGGGAAAAAAGCGATCGACCCTATTCGGGAAGCGAGCGATGATAGGGCCATCACCCCCTACATCAGCTCCAATGCGGTTGCATCAGCTCTGAACATCTTCAGAGATAATTAGGAGAACCCAGAAAGGGATGCATTTGACATTATTGAGAAATGATATGGCTTTGTCTGGATGGCACTCCCCCTCTCTCTCTCTTCCCGAAACGGTTTCTCTGTGCACTGGGAAAGCGAGATCTGCGGATGATTTCTATAGAGTTCGTGGTTTGTGAGCAAGGGTCCGAAAGCAAAGGAAGAGAAATTCGTGGGTCCGAATTGGTTCATCTTTTGGGTATTCTTGGTGTCGCAAAAGAAAGGAGAGAAAGAGGGTATAATGGAACCGGTCGGAGGTTCGGTTATAATTTCTCGTTAGTTGCTTTGGTTGGATACAGAGACAATGAGAAGGAGAGAGAGTGAGTGAGGCCATTGCTATTTGCCTATGCGGTGATGGAGGTCGTTGCAGAACGACTTCCTAACTCCAACGGCTCCATTCTTATCATTTTTCTTTTTCGCTTTTTTCTTTTAGCTGAGCTCCACCCTGCTTTGTCCGGACTCTGACACGACACACACAAAAATAAAAATTAGTTACCATTCTGGCATTGACAGTACTATAAATATTATATTTATATTACTATTGATTGTGCAAGATTTATTATTAAATTTAATATTACTTACACTGTACTTCAAAGTGATTTAGCTGAAAACCAGTTTATACTTCAGTTTTTATTTTTTTGTGATCACTACAGTTGAAGAGTGTTATTGGATTTTATCTATATTATTACTTAAAACCTGTCGTTTAACAATCATAGAAAAAGTTTGAAGTTAAAGATTAGTTTGTTAAGATTAGTACTACTATAAATGATTGAAACCACATGCATGCACAATTATTTTTTATTGAATCACTCAGTATTTGATAATCATTTTGTCCTTCCAACAAGTATTTAATGTAACTCCGTACTCATAACTGGAATTTATACAACACATATGCACATTTTAATTAATAATTAATTGCATGACCTTGATTTCGTATGAAACAGCAAGTATTTCACTGCATGCACCAAGATGAAACAATATCATACTTCATTAAACAGAACTTTGTGATAATAAAATGTTACAAGGTCACAATAGAACCAAAAAAAAAGGTCATGCCACCCTCACATTTTGCTATGTGCCCTTCCATGACAACTCCTATCCAAACTTCCCTTGTAAGTGGGCCTATTTTAGCCAAAAGACTAAATATGTCATAAAGTTGTAATTATCTTCGATATACAACAAACAAGTCCATGACTAACATTTACAAGAGGTAAAATACAGAGAACCTGCTACAAAATATAACCATGACCAAATCTTAGACCAAGCCTTCATATTTTCCTTTCAATCTCTAGACAACTTCACTCTGCACCAGGTTAGTTCGCTAGCTCAAAAAAGTTGCTTAACTGAATTGGTTGTAGCTGTGGTGTGGCCGCTATTTCTAGAGACAGGCACTCCATGGTTATGTTTTCCCTCATATGTAGTTATGACAGCTTTAGGGTCTGTTGAAGCTCTCTCAACATGCTTCCGCACATTACATCCTGCACTAGTGCATTTGTAATAACTCCTGTTCACAGATAATCAGCATCAGAAATAACTTACTGAAGTTCATAACAAAACATGAAAGTTCATTTGAAAGCAAGATAATGATGGAAAAGAATGAATTAAACATATAATGGTCAAGGCCCGTATATATGACATGAAGTAAAGCAAGCATATGTAGGTAAAAAGAAGCTAAAACAATCCAAAATAAAACCACTACCTTCAAGAAGGCAGCAGAACCGAGTGATATTTCAAGTTTATCTCTTTTGTTTTCGAGGGAAGGAAAGCCTGGACAATTAGGTGACACCAATGGCCAAACCGTATCAAGTGGCTGTTACAGGATTTGGGAATGATATGATTTGTAAATCCTAAATTTAATGTGTAATACTAACAGGTAAACTTGCACGTGGAACAAACAGAATATATCTGAATGATCTTAGACACTAACTGGTATTGAAGCCTGGAAAGCCAACTAATGCATGCAGAAGCAGCACCAAAAGGCTAGAACAACTGCAATCAATGTGTTCATGCATAGGATTACCTTAAGTAAGAATATTAATAGAGTAAAACAGAGAAGAAAAGAGGAAGAACAATCAACGAGGCTTCTTTAATTGCAATACTATCACCCAATTGCTCTCCCTTTCTCTCATTTATCAATACACCCATCTGCTTAAAAGGAAAAGATTTGTTATTTCAATCACAGGAAAAGACAGAAAGAAGCTTAATGAGACTTTTAAGCTGAAATACAAGCAGCACTTACATCAGGGAAGGGAAGAAGAGAATGGATTTGATCCATATTGTCATCAACATAAAAAATCAACTAGTGCAGCATAATAAATTCAATGCTCCTCATTTATGAGCTAATGTGCCTTGGTTTCATGTCCTTGATTTACATTTTGCAGTTCTTATATATGAATCTATTTGTTACTTGATATGCTTTCAACTATGTGATTTATTACAAAAATATTTTTCCAAGGTAACTAGAATAGCACGAAAGAATAGACCAGATGGTCACCTTGGGTGAGGATTTCCCTTCACTACTTTTTGCCCGTACTTGCGCCACCGGTAGCCATCATCTAACAGATCAACTTCACTTTTTGTTTGCACAATGATTTTAGGTTCTGTAACAGTATTGTGGGACAATGATGCTTCGGAAGCTCCAACCTCTGTGTTCCTGCTGAAAAGAAGAAATTTAGCCTATGTATTGAAGAAGAAGAAAAATACAGAGCTTTATGAAGAAGGATTCACAACATCGTAAAACTTGCCTCCTTTTCGGGTTTGGCTCACCACCATGTCCATCTGTAATATTTGCATCATGGGCTTCCTCACTCTCACTTGATCCAGATAACTGTCTGGAAGCCCCTTGATTGGAGGTCTGATCACTCTCAGGCATTGAATGATCAGGAAGGCTTTCACTTAACACATTTGAATTTCTGTCCCAACCCTGTGTATTTGACTCAGAAATAGCTTGAATGCTTTTATTTTCATTTGATTCACAATTATCTCTGGCAGCACGCCTATTTGGTTGAGGCACTTCATGGTTATGCTGGCCTTTATAGATAATTTCAGTTATATGGCCATCAGGGGCACGCTCAACCTTTTTCTTTACAGGACATTTCAAATGCGTACACTTGTAGTAGCTCCGTGGATACTCACTCCCCTTAACCTGCTTCTGCCCATACTTACGCCAGTTGTAGCCATCATCTTCATGCTTGTCAATGCCCACAGAAGAAGGCAGACATTTCTTATCAGCATGAGAAATCTCTGATATTTCCAGTTGGGCACCTTTAGGTTCTGATACTGATGGTGCCACTTGCAGCTCTGGAGCTTCACTTGGAGTACAGGACGGCTGCACTGCCAATGGTTCAGCAGGAGCTGTCTCAGCAGATGGATGAAAATCAGCTTGCATGTGCATATATGATTGTGCTATGACAGCTTGAGCTGTAACCTGTGCTAAAGCCTGTTGGTGGGACATCCCAAATGGGCTCTGTAATGTATATATTGAAATGGAGAGACAATAAGAGGCTCATACAAATATATCCTCTGTCCTCAAGATATGATGATCACACTGATATAGAATGATGAGAAAAATGCCCTGTGGCATGATCAATATATTCTGTTATGCCAGCAGGTACTTCTCCAGATCAAGAAAGCAATACTTTTACTAGATAAAAACAAATTCTTTAGGGAGAAGAGGCATATCATAAATAATACTTTCCTTGATAAAATTTAGCATGCAGTAGAACAAAGCAACATATATGCAGCAGGATAAAGCATATATAATAGCTTAACACTGTAAAACAGGTAACTTCTATTCTTTAGTTGCTTATTTCAATAAATATTGAGAATTTTGCATTTCTTTGATTGTTGAGTAAGTTGCATATATTATTGAGGGCATTCAAAACCAAAAAACATCGTTGAACTGAACCCCGATTATAAGTGAGATTTGGTTTGATTTACATGATACTAAAAGCAATTGGTTTGGTTTGGTTTTCAGCTTACTTGAATTTCAGTCGGTTTGAACTGAACCAAATCATTCAAAATAAGTCTTTATATTGGATATTTTTATAATGTATTGTTTTAAAACAATTTTATACCATTAACTATGAATTTTTTACCTGATTCACACACACACATATTGTTTTGTTTTGCTTTTATTAGATCTTGGTGTAGTCTCTCTAGTTGAAGATGATAAGATTTTCAATTATCTTTATGTGTAGGTCAAAACCCCGAGAAATCACAGCAACACAGTCACACAGCTAAAAAAGAACACAGAAAAAAGAAACAAGGAATCACACCCTCACACCCTACCAATCCGGAGGCAAGTACCCTACATTACCTGCTGCCTGACCTCACTCACACCCTCTCCTCCTCCATTACAGCAACACAGTCACACACCTGACCTCAGTCACAACTGTTTTCTCCCCTCCCTTTCTCTCTCCCAGCTCACTAATTTTTTTTTGTTTCTACCTCTGATATGTTGGGCTATTCCAGGCCCATCAGTTTCTCTCTAGATCTTAGAATTGTACCTTACGACAGATCAAGCCAGTGAAATTGGCAAGACCAACCGAGTGAGCCAGAGATCAACTACTTTACTGCATATACCAAAGGGTAACAACTAACTAACAATCAGTAAGCAATATCACGCATCATCCACCTTTCAGACAAAAACAAGACACTAGTCCATTCAGAAAAGCTCTTTCAAAATTTCAGTACTTTATAATATCAGTGAAGGCATAAACTTCAATGAAGTAAGATTCAAGGTAAATGTACTAGCCAAGTCCACATACGGTATTCCCATAAATCCTAAAGCAGCAAGTCAAGTGAAATGAAGGGCAAGGACGAAGTTAAATTCCTCCAATTTACCTGTGGCGAAAAGAGGCCTGGAGAATTAAGCAAGCCAGAAGGGCTTAGCCGAGGTGGGATTGTAAACAGTGGAGAACGAGCAATAACTAAATTCATCGGTCTACTCTGCTTGAAGCGTGAATTCTTTGCTCCATCCTCGGCAGTGGAGGAATTGTCGGTTGAACTGTCCGGAAAGAAGCCAGGCCTGGCGCCGAGGGCAAGCGGCGAAGCCATAGCTCCGGCGAGCAGCTGAGAGAAAGAGCGGCAATCGGAGTCAGGGAAGCTGTCGGAGAAGAAGCTGGACACAAGAGTCATGGGACCAGGGCTCAGACCCGGTCCACCAGTGAAGAAGGCCTCCATGGAAGGTCGCGGCGGGAGAGTGATGGTCGGACGAGCTGGCGTTGCCGCGAGAGATTGGCCGTTATTATCTGCCATTGATGGATAAGAGCAAGGGAGGAACGAAGGAGAAGGAAGCAAACAGCTCCCGGCTTAGTGAATCTAGCCAACTGTAATTATTACTGTGTATGGTAATCGCGCAATTAATGATGGTGTTTCGTGCTATCTTCAGATTCGGTGGACTGGAGGCCGTACATTTTAGTTTTCCTACATTCATAAAAATAATTAAAAAAAAAGACCCAGAATTTCGATTTAAATTTTAAAATATATTGGACACGGACATTGCTTTCTTCGACTTAATTACGTAAGAAAGTTTGTAATCAGGGAAGAAACTCTCTCTTCTGCTATTTGTAATGCTTATATTAAATTACCAGAGGGAATACTTTTCCATTTATCTAAACTATTATTATATTTGTATATATTTTTTTTAAAGTTTTAACTCTCATAATATTAATATAAAAATAAAAATAACATTTTTATAACATAAAATAATATATATATATATATAAACGGTGATGAAAAAAATTACAATGTAGATTGGATTTTTTCTGGCTATTTTTAATGTGAAAGTATTTAAAAAAGGAACATGCATTTTTTGCTAACGGCAACATGCATTTGAATGCTTGTCAAGAAACTGGTTTGTTTTCCTAAGATCCCATTGTATTGTAACAAACAAATTTAAATTTTTAATAATAATTATTACGACAATAGTGTCAATGAAAATGTACTAAACTTTTTCTAGGCATTTTACTAATACACAAAATGTTAAGAGTTAGGGAACGGTGTGAACTTTTTTCCTTAAGTGAATAAATAGTGGCCAAAAAGAAAATAGAGAATAAATAATGCAACACTTTAAGAATATCTAATAATATGATTTTTTTTATTTATTTGTTACATGAAAAATTAGACATCACAGGAAACTTGAAATGAATCAGATTTTTCATTAATTATAAATAGTACGAACTGTTATACATTTTCTATTCTACATTGATATATTGAATATATGTATTGATCAGGTATATTCCTACGATGAAAATGAATATCTAAAAGGCAAAGCCGAATGTCAGCCATTCCCTCGAATGGTCCAGGAAGAGTAATTGGAAGTGAAAAAAATGTATAGCAATAAAATAGTTCAACTCACTAGTTACTACGCTAAAAAGATTGAAGGTGTTTAATTACTCAGAAACCATACAGATTTAAATAATGCAAAGCTTAGATCTAAAAGAAATCTCGTCAGCAAAAGAGTGATTAAGTTAAAGTGGAGTTAATACAGAGAAGTTCCTAATTAATTTCTCCCCTGCACAAGATTCCCTCTGAAAAAATAGAAAGGTAAGGTGTTGATCATAAAGGAAGAAGATAAACAAAGAGAATTCACAGCTTAGTCTCAGAAAAATAAGTGGAAGAGACGGCCAAGCCCTGCACATCGTAAGTGCGAACTAGTCTTTGTCTCTTGAGGGGGGTCTCAAGCCAACAAAACTCCAAATGGAAAGACTTTGATTCTGAAACACTTTTTGCTACGTCACAGGGACACCCCATGTACATCCCACCGGGCAACAGCGTCATCTGGTATCCTCTATCGAATGTAACCAAATTCTCTGACATTGTACCCTTCCACTCCACAGTTGTAGTCACGTTTTCCTTGATCGATGTTGAAGTCACCACCTGATTCACCAAAGCAGCAAGCTGTTCATTTTACACCCTTCTCTAGTCCTACAAGATATCAAGGTAAAGGCAAGGGACTCTTTTGGAGTTTGCAAACCACGAAAGTTTTCCAATAAAAATATATCAATTCTGCTTAAATTATTCTTTCACCTTTAATCCTTTCTCTTAATTTTCAACTTTTTCTTAAGATTCTCATAGTTTTTCTGTTTTTGGTTGTTAATCAGGAATATTCCCCGCCAATAGTAAGGACAAATCCCCTCACAGTACTGAGGGCAAAGGGTCAACCCTTCCCAATTAAATATGCTTCATACATAAATGCTAAGAATTGAAACCCTAACACATACACAATCCTAAGTTGGTCAAGATTCTTATAGTTTTAATAGCATTGCCACTGATCAATACAACGTGGCACCGAACAGTGCATTTTGCTGTCATTCATTTGCTTGAGGTGTATGTTTAGCATACCTGATTAAGTTGGCCATCGCCATCCATTTCAAGTAGTACAACAGTATCGGCTTCAGCAATCGTAGATCCATACACGCCACTACGTCTTGTAACAGAATGGCCTTTCCACTTGCCAAGAAACGGTAAAATCCTACCCTCCGTGTCCTGCCATGAATCCAAAGAAAGAAAAGGTGTCATGCATGTAAGAAACCACCCAAAAAAAAAAGTCGTCAAACTATTCTAAAATTAGCAGACTCTTCAACAATTAAAAACTTCCTTCATAATAAAGATATATACATAAGCATAATGAAAAACTGTACTTATCCCAAGTACCATTGAACTGTCAAGCTGAGGAGGAGATCCATCACTTTTTTCCTCTAGAAAAACAATAAGCATATCTACAATTCCTTTTGGATCCAAAATGTGAAAGGCTCTTGCTCGTGTATCTGTCTGTAGAGAATACAGGCAATTCTCACATACAACAGAAGGTCGACGGGATGGAAGCTTTAGATTTCTGCACATTAAGGAAATGGATAGAATGTCTAAGCAAGCAGTAGAAATATAAGGTGTGCATATGGTTTTGCATGTTGGTGTACATATATATGCTAAATCACCACTTTACAAACTAGCAAATTTTTCATCCATATGAGAAGGTTCTCATTACCAATGAACAATAGCAGACAATATTTGTAGTTGTGCATATTAGGAAAGATCCAGATTGATCAAAATGAAGAAGTCAATCTGGAAGGTTAAAAGTAGGCAATCGAGAAATCAGACAGAATACTTTCAACCATTCTAAGTTGTGGCAGTATATATGAAGAAATTATTGGTGGAGTATTATGCATGTCAATCACATCTCCAGAGTAAAATTAGTTAGCAAGTTATCTCTGTGCAATGACAAAACAAAAGAGGTAAAGCATGTTTCGTGTCTCTGGTACTGTCCATGACGGCTGCAGCCTCAATTTCATTTACTAATGTCTGGTGACTACTGCCTATGACAGTAAAACATTCCACCTGCTTACAAAACAATCAAATAGTTCTTTAAGACCTTTCAGGGAATCACTTACTTTGGTGATTCTTCACCAATGTCATCTTCTCCAAGAACACCTTGCCTTAGTACTGTTTCCAACATGCCAGCTGTCTGATACCTCAGAGAAAATGCTCTCTCAGACGCAAAAAAGCCAATCTGCAGACTAATCATGATGGATATTTTACAGAAGACAAAGGGATTACAGTATATAAGGCATAGATACTGTTTCCATAAAAAGAAATTGATCATTATGCGTACTCTAAACCTTTAAGCAGTAGGAGGAAAACTCACCTGTTGATATTGGTCAACACTAAACATATTGGTTTCTTTGATTTTGTATTCTGCCCACTCTGGTTGCTCATCATATCCAGAAATTGAAGTACCTGATGAAGGTTGCTTAATGTATAGGCTACAAGAAGCAATATAACAAATTAATCAAAGATTTGAAACCTGTAATGGTTTTGTAACAGATATGATGATTAATGACAATCTAGCTGCAAAGAACTCGATAGTACAGTGTAACTGTATGATCAATTTGATTAAATCCACTGGATACATGAAACAAGGGAGTTGTATCAAATATTTTCATCTTTGACCCTAACATCTAGGAAGTCAATCGACATCCAATATTATCTGTTCTGTTTTACACTGATATAACAGATAAAGAGTGTCATCTAAGATATGGTCTTATAGGATGATACCGTATTGGTAGTATTTCATAGCCCTCAAAACACACGAAGATATGACATCCCAAACACCTTTGAATTTGTTAACTCTCATAATATGCCAATTCTATTGTTCCTATGTTAAATTATCAAGTATGAACTTCTTAATTACCATGGTTTCCAAGATACTATGAAATGTGAGATATACTGAGTGTCTCGATGAAAAGATGATCTGTTTCTTTCCCATTTTATGTATAAAAAAAAGCCATAAGAAGCTTACGTTTGAATGAGACTCATGAGATGATCTTCCCCATAAGAACTCGCTGAAAGCTTCGTACTTATTTGTTGCAACAAATGCCCATAAGCATCAAATTGCTGCAAAAGGAAAGAGGGAAGGTTTAGAACGGCAAAAACACAAACCTACTGCTTGAGGAAATTTTTCCATTATACTGCTTACATAGAAAGAGCCATTCCACTTTCCCATATTAAGCTCGACGAAGTTATGAAGATTGTCTATGCTCATTACTGCTTCTTCCACTGATGGTATCGATTGTGAATTCGAGGCTCGGATTCTATAAACGGAGCATGAAAAACGTTTTGGGTTGGATAGATTCACCGAAAAGGCTCGAAATTTGTTAACGTTCGGTAATTTGGAAACAGAAGGGATTGACAATGAGCAGTGAATAGAAGCCATGGCTTCTGAGTGAAGGGGCGAATAGCAACGCTGACGGAAATGAACAAATAAATGGGAACAAGCATTATCTAATCAGCCAACCAATAAGGAATTTTCCTTTATTTTAAAATGTTTTTGTTAATTGAAATACTTAGTGATAATTAAATTAATAAGATTATAACACGTTAAAATTAAAAATCAGATGAACGATTATTTTAAATAAAATATTTGTTTAGCATTATATTCACTAGTTCTTTGATTTTCCACTTAATCATTTTTTGTTATTGTTATTCTGGTAATTCTTATATCTGGTATACTCTATGCAATCAAAATATAAGTAAAATAATTTTTCTCGGTTTAGAGGATAATCTTCTTGCTTTAATTTTTTAAGCTTTAATTTTTTAAAAATAATTTTATAAAACTATTAGAGCTTCTCGAAATTATTTTAAATGCATTAATAATATATTTTTAGTATATCTGATGAAAATATAATAGTAGTGGCTATTGCAACAATAATGACGAGCTTGTAAAGGTAAGAACATATATATATACACACACACACACACATATATATATATATATGTAGAAGGTGGCAACACAATCATGACAGATAATTCTTAAATTGAATGTAATTAGTAATCAAGGTTTAATAGAATATTTCGGTGCAACAATTTACCGAAATTTTGAATTCAAATACCCTTTTGGTAAATGTCTCTCATAAGAGCACAAAACTAAAGTTGCAGGGCATACTTATTTGGAAGTCGAACCACACAGATATTTATGTATGTGTTAATGAAAATGAGAAGTTTGTAATGTGCCCTTTGTCGTAGGACAAGGGAAGAAAGAGAGAGGAGGACAAGGAAGAATAAGAGAGACACAGATTTGGAAGAAAAGAATCTGAGGGAGAGATGTATGACCAAAACGGCTAAATAATATTCAATAAGTAATAAGGTCTGACATCAAAATAATCCGAACTCTATTTATATAATCTTAAATACAATAATTAAAATAATAATAATTTAAACTCATTTAAACCTAAATAATCTAATTTCAACAAAAATAGCCTAATCTAAATAAAAAGCAGAAAAATCCTAATTATCCTAAAATAAAGAGTTTACGATAACATAAAATAAATTAATTATATTTCGAAGAGTAGAATTGTTTATAGGACTTCAACAAGGTGAGATCCAGGCAGAGGTATCAGCCCTTTGCCCGCCTTGAGCGCTAGAAGGGAAAGAGGTGGCTGACCAGAAAATACAAACTCATCACTGGTTCAATTATCTCCATCACTTGTTCAACACTACCTTAATATTATTAGCGTACAAAATATTGTATACATCTGGATATTAGTATAAAATTATATAATTACATTAGTCTAAAATATAAAATTACAATATATCTAATTACCACCGGCTTGACCTTGGTTCAACCATGATTGGACCAATGAACCAATACTATCACCCATTCAATGACTAATCCAATTTTAAAAACAATGAGTAGATATCAATTGCAAAAACATTTATGGCCACGACACAAAAAGGAAGGACAAATATATTCTGCATCCATCACAGAAATATTGTTCAGTCCAGTCTTCTCAACAAGTAGAAAACTTGAACTTCCTTTGTCAAAGGCATGATCCAATCACTGTAAAGATCAGCAACCAAGCTTGGTTCGATTTTGTAGACAGGTTGAGCTTCATGGTCCGTACCGTTGGTAACCACCTCCATCCCATAAGTCTTCGTCTTCATTTCTACTCTCCTTTTTATTGCCTCTTCAACTTCAGGATATGTTAGCATATCCATCAACTTATCTTTGTCCTGCAAACTCAAACTTGATTCTATCAAAAACCCAGCTTGCACAAACATGCATATCAGACCCAAAAACTATACAGTAATCCACCGATTTGTTCTTTGAATTGTTAAAACCTATTTAACTTTAGTCCCCAGATGTTAATCCATAAGTTAGTCCTAAAAATAACAGACCCATTGTCCATCAATATTTTGTCAAACAACTCTGTGATGTTAGAAGGGCAAGGTTGCAACAAGTCTATTATTTTCAAGAAAATGCTTATTAATTTTCAGGGATAAAAATTAATAAGCCTAAAAACATAACTACCCATGGCACAATAAGTATATACTTGATACTACTTCTCAAACATGCAAATTTTAAGCATAGGCAACAAAAAAAAAATTTTTTGGGTCTAAATTAAAGATGACCATCAAAATCAGTACCACCAAATGGATTTTACGGGATTTCATAAATTATGGTATAAGAATGACGTTCATGAGTACTATTTTGACGAACATGATTACAGTTTTGAGTAGATTTACCACCAATGCCAGAATTATAGTATCTCCAGATGAATAGAAGTCTAGACAATCTCTCACAAGTATTCATACCTGTGCAATAATGGCCGCTTTATATGCATCTGGAGAAGCTTGAAATTTAGCCTCTGCCACAAATTTCCCATAATGGATTCTCTTTGAAAGAGACTGCAGTCCAAAAAAAAAAATGGTTTCCAGAAACCTGAGAACCAAAGTTTACCAAGATATTGAACTGACCACTGCTATTGCAGTTTCAAAACATGAGTTTCGACAATTGTAAAACTTATCCACAAAAAGTGCATGCCAAAAACAACAGAAACTTCCAACAGTTCGGGTCAGTTATTGCTTCAAAGATTTATAACTAGCAATAACAACCTTAAAGATCATATGCTTGTTTTACTAATAGACATCAATTTTTTATGACTAATCTTCTACGGAAATCCATTAGTGTCTTCACTATAGTTATTGAACAGACGAGGGTAGGAAGCAGTTACTTTTAACTAAAAAGTTTTTTATATATGTAAACTTTAAATTAAATATAATATATAATTCAAAAAAGTGATTTTCACACACACATACATATTCACTCTCATTATATTATAGTGAGAACAATTATCATAATCATAATCAACTGAAAATATTCTTTATTCATAGTTTAATGAGTTTGTAAAATTACTTTTAGTATAGTCATAAAATAAAATTAATTTGCTTTAATGTGAAATTATTTAATATATAGAATTACAATAAAATATTAATTAATACAAAATATTATATAAAATCATTGTTGTAAAAAGAAGAAGATCCAATTGATTCAGTTACCTAAACTACTGGTTCAATCATCCAGTTAAAACAGATTTATTTCAGTTCAGTTTTGCAAACAGACTGATCATTAGCACCTGAATGATTTGGCGGCCGGTTTTTCAACAGAACTGTATAGGTTGACCTCGGTCTTTAAACTATGGTCTTCACATGGTAGGGATTTTAAATTTAAGCTTTTAGCTCTGCTGATAAATGAAGACCTCACAACCAGAATCTTGTTCAAATGAGGAAACAGCCTATGCTTATTCTTCTTTAGAGATAAATTTGTTATGCCACTGTTTTAGGCCTTTCGAATATCAAACAATTGGTCACTATATTGTAAATGTATCAAATCAGTCACCAGAAAAGAGAAAGGACCTGGGAATGAGGATTGAGGAACAACCACAATCAGGGTTGGATAAATGACACTAAATGAATAAATTCTTCTTAATTGGTAACATAAGTAGGTACAACTCTCTCTACATTATTTCAACAGAATCGGAAAAGAAAATGAATTAACTAAAATGTATACCTGCAAGCACATTGTATCACAAACAGCAGTAGATCCACAATTTCCATCATCTCCTTCTCTGACTAACTGTGGGATGAGATCTCTAAAGTATACTTCCCACACTCTATCATTTATATTAATTGAATCAGCAATAGGATGCAATACCTATATACATATTAATTAAACAAAAATTTAGTGGTTGGCAAAAAAAAAAAAACTTAGTAAGGAAGCAGTTATCATATAAAAGATTTGGCAAAAGGACCACTATAAATATAACACAAAATAACTCATAATCTTTCCTGGAGATATTTATTAATATGGAAAACGATATTAGAAATGTTTCATGAAGACGCCACAGCAAAATCTGACAGCACCGAATTTTCCAAAGTTGAACTGAAAGTGAAAATGTTATGCAGATTGGTTTTTGTCACTTTTGAGTGTTTTGGGTTGCAAACTGCAAAGGTATAATAATATTAAGCACAACTCCCAAGTTGCAAACTCATAAAAACTGCCTGGTTGGAAAAGTGAGAGTTTATTGGCCTTATAGACATTGTTATTGCCAATAAGAAAAATCATGCCCAAAGAAGTACATAAGTTAAATGAAAAACCAAATCTTTGTAAAGGAAATCATCATAATTATTGTTGATGCAAAGTTGATGCAGGACCAGAGAACAAAGAAGGGATTAAGTCAGAGGAAGAGGAGGAGGGGGGGTATTGTGGGAAGAAACTGATCAACTTTACTCAATGGTCAATACTGAAAAACTGCCTGCAGAGTCTCCAGAAAGGGCCCTTTCCAGTGAGCCCAGAAAATAACCACATGAGTCAGAATAAACATGGAAGATAAAATAAAGGCATGTCCATAATACAAGCCTTAATGAAAGCCTAAAAGTAAGTTCCTACTTCTAAATTAATAGGTGAATACATGTTTCACAATTGATATTAGGATACCCATCAATGTTGTTTACCTTAGGGTAGTCCAAAGGTGGTAACAATGGTTCAGGTAAGCCACCAGGGAAGAATGGATGCTCATCAGGGCTCTTGTATCTACCCACCTTCAGAGTCATGAAAACCCAGTCAGGAAAAATAAAAAAATATACACAGAAACCTGGTGCTTTTTCACTTAATAATCACTTTTCAGGCATTTGGTTTCATACCTTAGCATGAAGCTTCTCAGTTTCCTTCAATATGTATTCCACCAAAGATCCATAGAATCCGTCCATGGAGAAGGCATTAGGGTCATATGTATCTGCATTATAGCAATATTGTGCTCGCTCCAAAAGGCTAAATATTATGCTATCCTCTTGATGAATTAAAGAACGCCGTATACCATCAAGAGTTAAGTTTTCACTTTCATCAATCCTTCTCTTTGTTGGCACCGATCTACATGAAAGCAACTTGCTAATTTTGCACTTGGATTGACTAATAATAAACACAAACAGTGACATCCTTGGAATGAACAAGTATACGATTGCAGATTCAAGTATGACAAAGGTGCCTTCAATCATGACTCTCTAATTGCATGCAGAGTTTGGTTCAAAGAATGCCTGTAATAATTGATAAAGCAATTTAAAGTTTAAAAAGATTTCTCTGTGCTTCTTTAGGAATCAACATACCGATTATGAAATATACTAAGAATTGCCATTGGAGACAAAGATCTGAAATCTGAAAATTTGCAAAACCTCGAGTAACTAAAAGAGGACAAGTATGAGTAAATTACATAATAGAATATAACAGGAGCATGTTACTCATACAAAGAATATCACCGCGTCATCCACCAAACCTAACAAAGAAACAAAAATTATGGCATAACAGCTATCCACATGGCGGCAGGTTTCCACCCCATTACGTTAACAAAATGGGAATGACCAACGCTATAATTCTTTCTGATCAAGGAAATAAATGAAGCTGAATTCCAGGACCACTTTCTTCTCTTTTGCTAAACAACTTTTTTTCCGTACTTAGGACTCTCTTTTAAAGGGGAAGAACAAAACAAAGCAGCAAAGTTGGTGATGCAATGTGTTAATGCAAAAGTAAAAGCATCTAAACATATGCCTATGAGTCAGATTAACATAAGTATACCAAACTATACGAAAATCAAAAGCCATGACATCCTACAGGAAGGTGGATAAATGCAACAAATGGGCTAAAAAACCATAATCAACAAGTAACAAATTTAAACCCCATGATGAATGCAGCAAGAACTTGCAAGAACCCATGAAGCGTGCTTACCCACTGGAAGTGACGAATGCCTGAAAAGAAAGATTGCGTTTTCCGCCAAAATTGGACGCGAGGTTGACAAGAAAGCAAGTCCTGTGTCGTGAGAAGTCAACAGCGTCATTGGATCGTGAAGAATTACGGAAAAGAGAAGGTGATCGTAGGAGCTGAGCCTCCATTTGAAAGATAGAGGGGGAAGATGAAGTTGAAAGATAGAGGGGGAAGATGAAGTGGAAGAGGAGAATACCAGGGAAGGAAGAAGAAGAATTGAATTCAATGAATAGAAAGAGAGAGAGGAGAGAGGGAAATTGTGGAATTTGGCCACAACGGTGGAAGTGGTGGGTGGGTGAGGACTAAGGCATCAGAGGGTTAGGTGGGGAAAGGAATTAGGTGGAGTGGCCCCATTGGCATTCCCCAACAATTCAACGACTTTCTACTGGTACGATGTTTATTCTGTTGTATTTTATTTTATATATTAAACAAAATATGTGACCTATTTCCTTTAAATAAATTTTATTATATTTTAAAAATAAGAAAACAAAGTAGTTGTTATGAAATTAATATAATATAAACAAGTAAATAAAAAAAAAGAATGAATAACAGAGAAAAAATGTGGAGAATGTTTATTATTTATTTATTGGAGTAGTCATTTAGTACATACAATATCTTTATTCATGGATGTATTTTTAAGAGTTATAATCACGTAAATATAAAAATTAATCTATAAAATGATCTAACATATAACTTTTGGAGGTTAAAATTATTAATAATAGAAAACTCATAAAAATCATCCAATTGGAAGTTTATGCTATTAAGGAGAATAAAATTCCAAAAGGTTATTTTAAGGAGTTATGGGCATTCATAAATTATCACAATATTTATAACACTCTCCTTGAATGTCCGTAAATATAATGATGTGTTTCGTTAAAATCTTATTAGAAAAAATCTAATGAGATAAAAATCTAGTTAAAAAAAAAAGCACAGAACATTTAAATAACCATTAAAATTACCTTATTAAAAACCTTACCAAAAAAACCTAGTGAGACAAAACATTGGTTAAGGAAAAAAAGAGTACAGTATAATCTTTACTCCCATGATTAAAACATCATTTCTTATTCTTAAATCATTGTATCTTGATATTGTATATCACATTCTCAAATAAGCTTGTTGTCATTAATGTCATTGGGATTACATCTTCGTTTTAGTTGAACTATGCAAGATGCCTTGTTTTGAAAAATTTATTTCTGTGCATATCTTCTAGACATGTCAAGCCATGATATAATTATATTTTCACATATAAATAATATCTTTGATATTAAACAAGTATCTTACTTTTACATATTCAATCCATTACTATCCAAGTCTAGTTAAATAAAACTTCCTCATACATTTGTCTCTTGAAACTATCACAATGTGTGTTTAACTTCATTCTCATATTCATTTATTCAATAAGAATTCAATTTTGTTAGCAAACTTATAATAAATGCAGTATTAGCCAAATATATAAATGCTTTCAAATAATAAATATATGATATTTCTAGACCAATACGGTTGTTATTCTCTCAAGGATAAGATTATTGGAGCAATAATTAAACCTGTTTAAAGAAAATCTATTTCAAATCTTATAAAAATTTTTGAACTATAAGCCGAGTCAAAACTTTATTTTTTTCAAGATCTTTCATATTAAATTCTTCATCTAAATAATCAATTGGTTTTGCAAATTCTAAATCTATTTATAAACATAGATAAATTAGACAATTTTTAATCTACAAATGAATTTTTACAAATGTACTATTTTCCTAGGAAATTTAATATGCATCTACCATTTTAAATCCTTATGGAATTCTTATATTATATTTCACTATAATAAATCATATAAATAAGCAATAATATTATTGAATGCATATAAAATTTGGTATATTACTAGACTAATAAGATATTTAGAAATTTCATATAATGTCCATGTTATATAAATAACTAATAAGATATTTATGAAATTTCATATGACTATTTTATATATGCATATTTCAAAATCAATATTTGTGTAGTTCAAATTGTAACAATATGAGTGAGCCCATATATATATATCAATTTGATATATTCCAAAAATATGGGGATCTAATCTCAATTATAACTAGTGATGATTAATATGCTTTGAGAACAAGTAACACAAGTAATTCTTGAATTATATAATATTTTGGTTTTTATGAAAATTTTTCAAACTCTTCAATAAATGTCTATATAAATTCTTAATAAACTTTTGTATTATAATAATTCGAGATGATCAAACTATTTATACCAAGTAATAAATATTTATATTAGTAAACTTCATGTTTATTGTAATAATTTTCTCAATTAGCATATTTTCATATAGTCTCCACATAACATGCATCCAATACAATAATATCTTTAAAACTAAAAAAAGTATTTGAAACATAATATATCATCAAGGAAAAAAATCACATAATTATAAAATGACATGCAAGTAGATCATACTTTAAAAAAGACACCACTTTATTTACATAATATGCACCCCTCGATTTTGCCTCTGCACTAATTAAGTTCGATGTGGTATGTTGATTAATATGTGGAAAAGAAGTATTTCAAAAAGTTAAAACTCATATTATTTATCAAAGAATTAACTATATACATAAGACTTTTAGGGAAAAAATCTTAAAAATCTTTTCTTAATATATATATATATAAAGACAAAAATCACCTCTTAAATTCCTTTATAACCATTTAATAATGCTATCCGTTTTTACAATTTTTTTAGCTTTAAATTTCATAACATATGGTGTAGTGAATTTTTAATTGTTAATACCATTAGTGTATTTATCTTGTAACCCCTATCACGATATCATCTTGATATCCAATGGATTTGTCAATTGAATTACCAAATTTTTAACGCCAGACGTTCATATTCTCAATGGTCACCCATTTGCAACATATCCATTTATCTTGTATAGATGTAAAATTCAAAGTGTATTTATAACATAACTAGAACTCAAACTATCATCATTAACACTAAGCAAGTTGGTTTCACATATAATTTCCTTTCTAATTGCTTTTCATGGTATGTGTATTGAATAATTAACATAATTGTTCATATCTAGACAATCACATACCGAAAATGATCCTTAATCATTCACAAATACATGTCAAATTTATGATATCATATTCAATAAATTAAAACAAGCATATTCCTTGAATAATTCATTAATACAAACCAATAAATTCATTCACTCCTTATAACATTTCAAACTTTAAATTCTTATAACCACATTTTAATCATATTGATATGTGTGTGTGTTTGAGCACTACTTGAATCCATGAAACTATTTTAATTCATGATATCACCTATATTTGAAACCACAAAACAGGATCAGCAATCACTAATGTCATATTATGATATACGTTCCAAAATCAATATGTCACAAATTAGTACTTGGCTTTCATCCACCAAGGAAGCCATTAACTTCATCATTTGCAATATAATATATTTCAACTGATGTATATTATGATAGTTATACTACCATCAATTTTTGAATGCATTTCATGAGCAACTTATTACTATAGTTACCAACTGTCCAACTCATGATACTTTGTCCATTAATTGTATTAAATTCAAATAACCAAGTTCATGCCATCGAAATTTCAATCCTATACCAAAACCAATACCAATTTTGTTTTCGAGAAAATTCAAAGAATGCTTCTGTCAATTAATTATAACGGCATACCAACATCAAACATTCAATATCAAAATCAAAATATACAAATCCAATTATGAACATAGTTATGACACCTATGGATATAATTCATTATCACTGGACCAATTTCAGCAAAATGAAACATAGACATTTTGTGCTTCAAATACGAACCAAATAAAACCTATCAATTATGAAAATGGTGCATGATTTATACAACCAAACCCAATTCTAAACGTGTCAAAGATCAATTTTTGTATATGCATGCCTTCCTCTTTTGAAGAACTCAAGTAACATGATTTTTGGACAAGCTTCATTCTTTTCATGGGTTTATATTAAAGCATATTTTTTAATTTTCTAATCACAAAACTATGATAACAAAATAAAATTCCACAAAATCGGTTTTGTTCCTTCTTAAATTCAAGAATCATAGGAATAGGAAGGCACTCACGCAGAAAATCTATCATGCCTCTCATGCATTTTTCATGAAAATAAAACCTTGTGTGATACCATAAATTAAAATCAATAAACAAGGTGGAATTAGAGAGATTTGAACTTATCTCATTTCCTTTGCAACTAATCCAATGAATTGGAGAAGCCTCCATGCATTTGGATCAAACCATCTCCTTCATGTGATCAACAAGAATCCCCCAAATTTCATCTCTTAAACTAATTTGATAGAGACTTATGCTTAGAACGTGTTATAAAATTAATATAATATAAATAACTAAACAAGAAAAAGAATAAATAAGAGAGAAAAATGGGAAAAATGTTTCTCATTCATCTATTGAAATAGCCTTTTGGTACATATAGGATCTTTATTTATGGTCCATACCCCTGAGAATTTTTCCAAAGTTATAGTCATATAAATATGAAAATTAATTTACATAATGGTCTAATATATAACTTGTGGAAATTAAAATCATTAATTATAGAAAAATCCTAAAAATCATTCAATTGGGAGTTTATGTCATAATTATGTTGAGGAATTATGGACATCACAAATTATCACAATGTTTATAACAGTAGTGACTTCCTTGCTCATTCTCATTTTTTTCTTACATTTTATAACTAACAAATGTATGTAAAAACCGTAAATAATAAATTTTGGAAAAAAATTAGTCGATTAATAAGTGTTAAAACATTCTTTTTACATTAAGGAAAAATGACGCTTAAATATCCCAAAAATAAAATATTTTCGAAAATATACCTATACTTGCCAATTACCATATACCTAAGTATTTAATTAGAAATTTTTTCAGCATAAAATTCCCATTTTACCCTTGATTAAACTTACCAAATGTATCATTTGCAAATATCTAAGGATTAAATCTATGAGTATCATTTGGAAATGTAATGAGATATCTGATTATACTTCATCTATTCCAAGTTAATTTATAACTACTGTTTATAGATTTTCAAGTGATCCTCATATATTTCCATCCCCAACTTCATGAACAAAAAGGGAATTTCACATCAAGAAGATATTTCTAATTACGTATCCAGGTATCATATGATAAATAAACAAGTTCTGGATATATTTTTAAAATGTTAAATTTTTGAGATATTTAAGTGAAATTTTCCATTATATCAATAGCCATACAATTTTTATTATGCATTATAACATATACTATTTTTAAATTAAATGCATAAAGAAAGTGAGATAGTGTGCTAATAGCTTTTTTTTTTAAATGACAAGATGGTATATTTTTTTTTCTTGGCCAATGACCAAGATAGTATACCAATAGCTTGTGGTCCAAAAAAATTATAGCTTGTACATTAGAATTTTGGGAAAAAGTTATATGCTTTTCTTTATATATTTTAGTGCTATATTCCAATTAAAAATTAATATGTCGAGTTCTTTTAATATATCATATATTTAGTCATTATAGTATATAGTTAATGACTATATCTATGGTTGTTAAAAAACCCAAATGTTAATTTTTAATTGGGTTGGTAAAAAAAAAGCTTTTTCTAATTGGAAAAATAACACCAACAACATATAAGGAGAATCATATAAGTTTTTTTAAAAAATTTTGTATACAAACTGTCATTAAATATTTTTATATTTTAAAATATAAAAAAGAAAAGTAGTCAACCATTAAATAATTTCCTCCTCTTCCACGAACCTTGTAACTTTTCTCTTATATTTATGTTTTTTAATACTACGTTGTTTCTTAAATTAATTTAATTAAGGAGATTAAAAGAAACGCACTCAAAATAATTAATCATCAATATCTCATTCACAAATATATATATATATATATAAATGGCCTGTCGTTAACTTTTCATTATTTCACTGTTAAAATATAATATGATAAAAGTTTTATTTTCATATGAATTAAAATTTAGAAAGTTATAAGGAGAATTATGGAAGGAGCAAAACTTGTTGGTTCTTGCCATGAATCACCCGTTCCCACCTCACGTTATATTACATTATCTCATGCCTACCCCAAAATTCGTCATCACACCAATAACAATTGAATCTTGTCTAGCAATATAATAATTGCATTAAGTTGAGTTGTCATTCGTTTCCAACTTATTATGCATCCCGTCCTTATCAATATACTTTTTTATTATTATTAATATTATAATTATAGTTAAATAAAAATATTTTATTAGTTCATTAAATAAAGTATACAATTTAATAATCTATGCTAATTAATCTGTCAAATTATCAACATATCATTACCTATAGGAACATATTAAGAATCTAAACATTTCATATATTTTCTTATAAAATTTTCTTTAGAATTACACCATTTAGTTCTATTTATAAGGTAGAATTTTGAACCAAATTTTAGTCCTTTACATGAGGTATTTTAGAAGTTCAATGAAGTATTAATACTTTTTTTTTTAAATTCATCCTTTACATAAATATTCTTTGTTGAATTTTAAAAGTTTAATAAAGCATTTGAAGAAGTTCAATAAAATATTAATGTAAAGGTAAATTTAAAAAGTGAAGGTATTTTTTAAATTTAATGATATCAACTAATTTCAACAAGCTTCTTTATTAAAATCATCATATAAAATAGATCAAAGGAATTAATATATAGTAATATATAAGGTATATTGGTTGACTTCGTTTTTCTTCATTAGGAAAGTTTTTAACTTCTCTTGAAAATGTTTTAAGTTTTTCCTTATGATTGTTACCAGTATTACTCTGAAAGTTTGTTTGGACCCCCCACAGTTATGCTTCTGGCCCTGCCTTTGGTTATAACAAGGGTTTATCTGCACAAGTTTTGAAGTTGAGGGGATTTTTTGTCAAGTTATATAAGTGGCCAAAAAAATTACGAAATGTGGTCCAGGCAATCCCTTTGACGTGTACCGTTCGATCCGGGACTAGGTTTGTCACGTCACTGTACTATTCCATAGATTCATTTTCTGGCGCCCATTATGGCACACTTAGCAGCTATAAAGAGGAAAAATGACATTCAGGAGCCTTGGATGCAACATTGGCACACCCAAATATCAGCAAGCGGAAAAATGATAGTATATGGATAAAAATGCTCTTATTTCATGGAAAACAAGCTACTATTAAATGTTGGAAAGTGAGTTAGAAAAAAATAAGTCAACGCACTTGTAAATTTACAAGTGCGTTGACTTATTTTTTTCTAACTCACTTTTCAACATTTAATAGTAGCTGTGTTTTCCATGAAATAAGAGCATACAAGTGCATTGATTTGTTTAACTTAACTTCTAATTTTTTTTTTAGAAGCTAATGTTAGAATGTGAAAATAGAGTTTTTAATAATTTATTATTAAGATTCCGTAATTTATATTTACAAGCTCATTGACTTGTTTGTCCAAGTTGCAACTCAAACTTTCGTCCTGGCCAGAAAAAACTCGACTTTCGGTAGTTATGTTTATGTTTGAGTGAAAATATTTTTGTTGTCATTTTTCAAATTGGTAGTCTATTGGTGTCATTATGTTGCTCCCAAAAAGTCCTTGAATATCATTTTTCCTTTTACATATTCAGACCAAAAGATAAAAAAATATGAAAAAAAAAATACGTGACACTTTTGGCATGTTATATATATATATATATATATGACTGAGCTAAAAAAAAATTATCAACTTTATGATTATTTTATTTCAGAATTAATTAATAAATAATTTTTACTCCTATTATGTTTTTTTATTCCTTTGATTTGTAATTTGTAAGAAATTATGCTTAAAACTATCTGTAGTCTATTCTATGTAGTTGATGTACCATGAAAAGATACAGATGCAAAAAATTTTTTTTTTTATTATATCAAATTATTTGCATGATCATATGTGTAACAAATACATATTGGAAAATATACTTCATGCTTTTTAACCATATATTTTATATTAAAGAGGGTTAATGACCATGTGGCAAAAGGGCTTGGTTCGTCCTTCTGACCTTATTCTAAAATCTGGACCTTCTCATAATACTGAAAGCAAGCTGTGGAAATTTCTCTGGAACCGTAAATTCCCACCAAAAGTAAGAAATTAATTTCATACGGCGTGTCTGTAATATATAATTCTATTGCTACTAGAGAGAGTTTATGGAAACGTCATTGTTCTGGTGAAGCTAGCTATTTTTGCTAATGCTAGCTGTTATGTTCATGATGAAACTGTTGGACATTAATTTATTTTTACTTTTATGATTGGGTTCAGGTGGTGTGGTTTGATAGTCTCTTTGGTATACGCATTTCTTCTTCTAGTATTTCCATGCCAGGATATATTGATGAATGTTTGGTTGGAACAAATTTGGCATGATCTGAATTAAGTTGTGCTGTGATTACTTGTATATATATGTTGGTTTATTTGGAAAGCTAGCTGGCTAGGTAGAAATGATTTTATTTTACAAGGGATCCTGCACTTGATCTTGGTAAAGTAGTGAATTCAGCTTGTACATTGTGTGATTAATGATTTTATTTGAATTCCGGTCCTTGTGCATGGACTACTCCCTCCGTTATGCCATATAGTGCACTGTTCTAAGAAATTCATGTTTCAAAATATAGTGCATTGCGCGGATTACATTGTGTTTTTTTATTGCCTTTCCAGTATTCCCCTTAATAAATAAGCTTATATATTATACGATTATCAATGCATTTAATGAAAAATCTTTAATAGTTTGGTCAAATCATAAATGAATGAAGGAGAATTTCTCCAAAAACTTCACTTTTCACAATTATCAATGACTCATGGGAATTCGAAAAAAAAAATGAAGGAGAGAATGGATGCAATTTATTAATGTATGAAATATTATTAAATGAGGGTAATTTGGGAAATAATGGAAAAAAATTTCGGTTACTAATCATTATCTTGGTACGTGTGTGGTAGTTAAAAGTGCACTATAAACTGGAACAGATGGAGTATTAATTAAGATTAATTCTGATGGTCGGTCGTTTCCAAGGCGAATTAAGGACAAACAGCTGGTTTAATTGGGTGTCCTCTCACGTACGTGATTATATATCTTGGTCTGGCTCTAAAGTTTCAGAGTGCTTCTTGTTCGGCTTCTTAATTCACCCTTTATGGCTGAATGTTTGGCCATGAAAATAGGCGTTAAACTTATTTGGCCATGAAATTAAAGAGGTGTTCATTCTTTTAAATATGATCGATCCCTATATATCTTTAAGGATATTTCATCTACTTAAGACATATATCCCTATTCTAACGTCAAGGGTATACCTACAGAGTCCGTTGTTAATGTTGAGCTGGCAAGAGGGGATGCTAATTATGAGAATCATATGAATGGACAGGTGGCAAACAATCCAGATATTACTCAATGACTTGAGGCAATGCTGAGGCGTAGTACTCGTGAGTGTAAGAAATCCGTGAAGGCAAGGGAAAACGAGGGTATATGAGTGTGGGTGTATTGGGATTAGAGAGCGGCATTATTGTTAAGCTGGTTCTCCTACCTATATGATTTTCCCTCTACTTTCTTGTCTTTTCCTGAGAACTTAGACTTTGTATCTCTATGACTAAGGCTTAGTTTGTTTTTCAATAATACACACCCACAAGAATTTCTTCTGAATTCATCCGAGCTATTGGATTGTTCTGTACTTTTCTGAAATTTGCAAGTGATCGTGACATAAGGTGCTCTCATTGAGAGGACCTATTATGGTGGAAGGAACCAAAATGAAAGTTTGCAATTGAGTTAAAGAAGCTTCAAGAGTTTGGTGATCAACGTGATTTTGCGTACGTTGAGATGATGGAAAAAATGGAAAGTAGCCTGGAAGAGATGGCACGAGCACTAACAGAAATGTCTCACAACATCACCAACCTTACCTAACAACCCGCCATTGGGTCCTCGAACTCTGGCTTGATCACCTACGGCTCTCCCAACAACTAGCAAGCACAAATAAAGCACGTGAAGGTGGATTTTCCAAAGTTTGATGGAACTGATCCCTTAAGCTGGATTTTTAGAGCTGAGCAATATTTCCATTATTATGAAAACACATATGAGCAAAAGATTGTGTTAGCATCTATGAGTATGGAAGGTGATGTAGTTGCTTGGTTCTAGTTGATGCAGAAGACATACCAAATACCTACGTGGGCCGCATTCACCAAAGCATTAGAGATGCATTATGGGCCAACACAGTATGACAACTGTTGAAACAAGAGTTTTGATGATTCCAAATCAACATTCAAGAGCTTGGATTGAAGATATCAAACAAGAGCAAAGCTGTCTCAAGTGAAGATTTTCTGTGTATTTGCTGATTAAATCTTTTGTAGGGTCCTTAGTTTTTGATATGACTGGGTAAAAGATTTTGATTTGAAGAAAAGAAATTTTTAAAACGTTAAATTTATGCTAAATCTTCAAATATTTGAAAAACACCCACAAACAGACGAATGTTGAAAGTTTAAGCTAAACTGTCAAGTTGGAAATTCGAACTTTGCCTTTGGAAATTCGAATTTCGAGTTAAAACTGAATAAGTCTGAAGAGATGACTCTCTGACAGACGAATTTTGGTTGTTCAAAATTCAAATTTTCATCTAGTCTGAAAAGAGGCCTTTTGCTAACAGACGAACTTCACACTTTCAAAATTCGAATTTCAAGTAAAATGAAGTTTGTAAAAACCAAAGAAATTCGTCTGAAACTATGATAAAGTACATCTGAAATCAAAATGAAATTGAGTTTGATAAATGCTCTCTGACAGATGAATTTTGAACTTCCAAAATTCGAATTTTCATATAAGTCTGAAAGATACTTCTTTGCAACAGACGAACTTTGAGTCTTCAAAATTTAAATTTCAAACAAAACAAAATTTGAGAAAATGAAGAAATTCGTCTGAAACTGTGTTAAAGTTCACCTGAGATCAAGAGTGATTTAAGTTTCAGAAACTGCTCTCTGACAGACGAATTTTGAACATTGAAATTCGAATTTCAGAAGCTAAGTTCTTGAGTCTATTAAAATGAAACATTGACATACGAATGATAAGAACTTGCAACATTCGAATGATGAAATTAGTCTGAAAAGGGCCTCTCTGACAGACGAATTTCACCACTTCAAAATTCGAATTTTGAAGAAAGTTATCTACTGTGTCCCTTTAAACGTTCAATGGACAGACGAATTTTGGGGATCCAAAATTCGAATTTCTAAGGCACTGTAGAAAATTGAAAACACTGTTCACACTTAACCGAAAAACTTTCTTCTTGAAAATTCGTATGTCACATTGTGAAAATGTTTTGTAAGTTTCAAAATTCGACTTTCACTTCATGAACAGACGAACTTCGTGCTGTATCGTTGGAAGCTTTAATCTTCGGTTCCTTCGAAATTCGTCTGTTGGCCAACCAAAATTCGAATTTCAGTATGTCAGAAACATTAAATGCGGTTGGTAAACGGATAGTTTTTCAGAGTAACCGTTGGATAACTTCCCCAACGGATAGATTTAGTCTCTAACGGATATTTGGGATCTAAATCTATAAATACAACATCATTTGAAGTTGTGGGTAAGAAATCAAACTTGTATATACCGAATTGCTGCTGAATCTTTTTCTTAAAAGCTTTTACCCTCTTAACTTCTAAACTTGTACTTAAACTTTCACATCCACTCTTTACAAGAGAGTTACTTCATTGTAATCAATCTATTCTTCATCTGGAAGATAGGTTTACTTGTGAGGGGTATTCACAAGGGGATTGGGAAGCACATAGTGAAAGTGCTTGGAGAGTTTGAGAGAGCTCAGAAACAGAGCATACCCATGTACTGTGGCTTTAGCAAGAAGCCCACTGAAATTCTTACTGTATAGTGGAAAAAACTCAAGAGGTGTCTTGGGGACTGGATGTAGGTCAAGTGAATAGACCGAATCAGGATAAATCACTGACTTCTCTTCTCCTTATCTTTATTTTTCACTTTGCTCTGTTTTACGCATTGTTTTCATTATACTGTGATATCTTCACTTACTTCACTTTGTGCAGAAAAATTTCAAACTTCCCAATTCACCCCCTCTCTTGGGAAGTCAGCCTTGCTAACAACAACCCTTGAGCCCAATTGTTCAAACTCACTCAGACTGGATCCATTCAGGACCATCATAACCATTTCATGTTATTGGCAAATTGGGTTGAAGGAGTCACAGATGAAGCATTATTGGATTGTTTCATTAGCGGTCTCAAGGGCAAGATACGGCGTGAAGTTGTTATGCGGGAGCTAACTACTCTGGCTAAGGCAATGGCGTTAGCAAGGTTGTCGGATGAAAAGAACACGACAGACTGGGGATTCTTGTGAGGGTGAGCTACTGGTGCATCGATGACCCATAAAACCTCTACTAGGGTTTCAATTTCCAACACACCACCATTGAGCAAGATGAACCTCCCACCTTTACTGCCAAGGACAAATGTCAAGCCCTTAATTCCTGTAAAGAAGATAACACCTGCAAAGATGCAATTGGAATGAGACAAGGGACTCTGCTACACTTGTGATGAAAAATTCACTCCGAGTTACAAATGCCCAAATAGACAATACATATTATTGCAATATGAAGTTGAAGATGAGAACATTAAGGTTAGGGATGCGTGCCCAAGCTCTGAACCACAAAATGAATAGGAAGACATGCTCGAGCTACACTATTTATCCTTACAAGCCATGCAAGGGTCATTAGGTAAGTGCACTATCTTATTTTGAGGTTTGATTTGTGGCACTAATGTCTTTGTATTTTTGGATGGGGGTAGTTCAGGTAATTTTATTAAACCCCGAATTGTCAAACATATTAAGCTACCCAAGGAGCAAGTACACAGGTTTAAGGTATTAGTGGGAGGAGGTTGATTTCTGCAAGGACATAGTATGTTTACGAGCATTCCTTTGATAATTAGTGGGAATCGCCTTCCTATTTATGCTTTTGTGTTGGAAGCAACTGGGTATGATGTGGTATTGGGCACTGAATGGTTGGCTACTTTAGGGGAGCATCTTGTGGATTGCAGTACTGCCACCCTAAAGTACCTGGAAGGTGGTCAATGGATTACTTTGCAGGGTGACCATAAACGACTTCCTGAGGTTGCTCAATTTCATCAGTTACTGCAATTTTGTGAAACCGAGGCCATCACTGAACTGTATATGATGGAGTATCAATCAATGGAAGAAGAACATAGCAATTCCATTGAACTTCCAGAAGATACCCCTAAGGATTTAGCTGCCTTACTACACCAATTCAAAGAGGTATTCAACTTTCCACGAGGATTACTACCACCTCGTTCTTGTGATCACACAATTACTCTTCAGCCAGGAATACCCCCTGTTAAAGTGAGACCCTACGGTTATCCTTTCTGTCAAAAGGCTCAGATTGAACAGATGGTGAGTGAGATGCTATCAAAAGGTATCATACGCCCTAGCACTAGTCCCTATTTTGCACTTGTTCTATTAGTACAAAAAAAAAAGATGGTTCATGGCGATTTTGCATTGACTACAGAGCTTTGAATGCTGTTACCATTAAAGATTCATTCCCAATACCTTCAGTGGATGAATTATTAGATGAACTGAGAGGAGCATGTTTCTTTTCTAAGTTGGATCTTAGGTCCGGCTATCATCAAATATTGGTTAGTGAGGAAGACAGACATAAAATTGCCTTTCGGACACACCCGGGACACTATGAATGGCTTGTAATGCCATTTGGGCTTACCAATGCACTGGCAACATTTCAATCTCTCATGAATGAGGTGTTTCGAGCTTACTTACGTCAGTTTGTATTGGTGTTCTTGACGATATTCTGATATATAGCAACAACTGGTAGGATCATCTTAAACATTTGGAGTTAGTCCTGGCTTGTATGCTTAAGCATCAACCATATGCCAAACTCTCCAAATGTTCTTTTAGCTAAGTGAAAATCCACTATTTGGGACATTTAGTGTCTGCTCAGGGAGTGGAAGTTGACCAAAAGAAGGTACTATCTGTTTTGTAGTGGCTAGTTCCAATTAATGTCACTCACCTGAGAGGATTTTTGGGGCTGACAGGATATTATCATAGATTTATTCATAAATATGCAGCCATTGCTTCGCCTCTTACTTCCCTATTACAAAAAAATAAGTTTCAGTGGAATGATGAAGCCCAACAAGCTTTTGAGAGGCTCAAGAGTGCTCTAGTGCAAGCTCCTATATTAGTCATGCATGACTTTTCTAAGCCCTTTATTGTGGAAACTGATTTATTCGGAGGAGGTATAAGAGCTGTTCTTTCTTAGGAGGGTCACCCCATTGCTTATTTCTCCAAGAAGTTATCCCCACAAATGCAAGCTTAATCTACTTATGCTCGGGAATTATATGCTATTACAGAAGCTGTGGCAAAGTTTAGACATTATCTGGTTGGCCATTATTTCATTATTCGAACTGACCAAAAGAGTCTCAAGCATCTCTCTGAACAAACCATACAAACCCCAGAGCAAGAAGCATGGCTACCTAAGCTAGTGGGGTTTAATTACTCCATTGAATACAAACCTGGAGCTACTAACCAGGCAGCAGATGCACTATCTCGTTCCTGCTTCATGGCTCTTACTATGCCACATACTGAGTTGAATTCTAAGATTAAGGAAGCATTAAAGAAGTCCGCTGACCTGTAGCACTTGGTGCAGCAATTTAATGAAAACCCTAGTGAGATGCTTGACTATAAAATATTGGATGGTCTACTCTTTTGGCAGAATAAAGTGGTCATTCCTCATACAGCCACTGCACGCATTACTAAATTACTTGAAGAATTCCATGCTTCACCACTGGGAGGGCATGCTGGCTTCACCCGAACTCTTGTAAGGATTTCCACTTATTTCTTTTGGAAGCACATACGCCAGAATATTAAGTTGTTCATCCGTTAGCGTCAAGTTTGCCAAAGGGCTAAAACCTCTCAGTTGCATCCTAGTGGATTACTAAGTCCACTCCCAATCCGAGCACAAATTTGGGAAGAAGTCACCATGGATTTTGTGACGGGCCTTCCAAACTCAAAGGGGTATACTGTGATCATGGTGGTTGTTGACAGGCTTTCGAAATATGGCCATTTTGCTCCTCTGCGCACAAATTACAGTAGTTTTCATGTAGCTGAAGCTTTTGTTCATTCAATAATAAAATTACATGGAATTCCCCATTTCATAGTCTCAGATCAGGATAAAGTCTTCATTAGTGCTTTTTGGCAGCAATTATTCAAACTTCAAGGCACTATACTCAAAATGAGTTTTGCACACCATCCACAAATGGATGGGCAGAGTGAAGTTCTAAATCTTTGCTTGGAAATATATTTGCGTTGCTTTGTCTTTGATGCCCCTAAAACATAGGTTACTTTCCTTCCATAGGCTGAATATTAGTATAATACTTCATTTCAATCTTCTATTTGGATAACTCCTTTTAAGATTGTATATGGCAAGGATCCACCAGCCCTCATTCGAAGTTCTGCACCTCCAGAGACTACTGCTGATGTGCTAGAACAATTAAGCAAAGAAACATGATGTTAGACTTGTTGAAGCTTAATTTAGAAAAGGCTCAGGCTCGAATGAAGAAGTTTGTTGATAAAAAATGCACTGAAAATCATTTTGCTATCGGTGACTTTGTATGGGTCAAGTTACAACCATACCACCAATACTCTGTGCAGTTAAGAAGGAATCAAAAGCTGTCCCTACGCTACTTTAGTCCTTTTGAAGTTCTGGAAAAGATAAGAACTGTTACTTATAGGCTTAAGTTGCCTGAAGAAGCTCACATACATCCAGTCTTCCATGTCTCCTGCCTCAAACGCTGTGAAGGTTCTTCTCTAACACCTTATTTGCCACTGCCTCTACTGACTGTGGAACAAGGGCCAATCATCTCCCCAGTTCAAGTGCTCAAGAAAAGAATGATTCAAGGTCTCGATCGTTGGACTCCCTAATATTTGATTCAATAGGATATTGACACTCCACCAACTTGGGAAACAACCGATTACCTTCAGTCCCATTATCCAAAATTTGACCTTGAGGACAAGGTCAGTCCCAATGGGGGAGGTAATGTCATGGGTATACCTACAGAGACCGTTATTAATGCTGAGCTGGCAAGAGGGGATGCTAATGATGAGAATCATATGAATGGACAAGTGGCAAACGATCTGGATATTACTCAACAACCTGAGGCAATGTTGAGGCACAGCACTCGTGAGCGTAAGAAATCCATGAAGGCAAGGGAAAATGAGGGTATATGAGTGTGGCTGTATTGGGATTAGAGGGCGGCATTATTGTTAAGCTGGTTCTCCTACTTGTATGATTTTCCCTTTGATTTCTTTTCTTTTCTTGAGAACTTAGAATTCTTTTCTTGAGAACTTAGAATCTGTATCGCTATGACTGAGGCTTAGTTTGTTTTTCAATAATACACACCCATAGGAATTCCTTCTAAATTAATCTGAGCTATTGGATTGTTCTGTACTTTTCTAAAATTTGCAGGTGATCGTGACATCTAACTTCTAAGGATTCAACAACAACCCATTCATTCTATCTATAAAGATAAGTCACATGACATTGTGTGGTCCAATATATGCTAGTAAAGTAATAGAGAGTTAGGTTTTTCTTTAGGTAACTTAGAGGTCGCCATGTTTTCTTTACGCCATGCCAGCTAACAAATAATTAAGTAATACGTGAGTTGAGAAAAAATCATGAAAGATTTTTTGACTAGATCATATTTGAAATAGGCACATAAACACATGATCTAATTTTAAATATATGTAAAATTAAATAAATATAAAAGCTAGCTTTACAGCAAAAAAAAAATCAAATAAAATATAGCCACTATCCAAGAATCAACAAAAATCCAAAGAATAATTCTAGATAGGAATATTTCCAAATAAAGAGATGTAACCCTTAGTTTGTTTTATTATTTTTTTTTAACATTGAATGTATTATCTTCTATAAAGAAGAACTACAAACATTCATGAATTTAAAGTATTTGTGGATAAATATATCTTATATATCAAAACCAAAACAAGTTTCAATAGCATGAACAATTTTAGAGCACCAATGCCAAAAATAAAATTAAAAAAAAAATAATGATTTATATACCCTCTTAGATATTCAAATGACTTTTATGCAATCATATTCTTTCTCTCCATTTTTTATAGAGTATTCGGCATCCTATAATTCAATTAAAATTAAAAAAGATTCAAACTAATTTAGATTAAGGATCACATACCGCAAAAAGACAGCCAAGTTAGGTGGTGACATGCCCACACACAAAACCCTGTAATTATGGTAGTACTTATCCTTCTCTATATATATCTCGGTTCCTTTGGTTAATTGAATTTTGTTTTTACCTTTTGGATAGAAAAGACAATTATAATTGTAAATATTAAAATTCCAAAACCTTCTTTTCAAACCGACATTATATTTATATCACAAACCCATGAAATGCAATAATCGAAGATAGCCGGAAAAGCAATTTCATCTCACAGCCTTACCCTTAACCATTTATCAAGTCAGATAATCAAAATAGAAGTTTCAGCAACCGCACAACATCAATTGAGAGTGATTTAGTTGTCTTTGGACGACTTCCAATGAGATTATAGAAGTATTCTTCAGTGTGTGACAAGGGAGGAAAATAATTCTCCCATCCACTTTATTTTAATCTCCTAGTTATATTACTAATAACTTTGTTTTCTAAAAGGAATAAAAGAGAGGAGAAGTTTCAGCTGGTGGTCAAGCTGCAAGCCTTTCACCGAAAACAAAAAATGAAAAATTTTACCTTTGGCTCCGTGGACGATGGAGAGACAGCGCAGCGCTCGAAACTCGCGACGGCCGCTTGAGACAATAGCGAAGGTGCGAGCGTTGCTTCCTGGATTCGGTTAATCTGCTGATTCAGTGCAGTCATGAGTTTCATGTCCGGAGGTGATGCGGAACTCTGAACTCCAACAGCTGTCTGCATAGCGCCGTCGTCATCGTCGTCCTCCGATGGGTTTTCCGTACAGTCGCCCTGGTAAATCCGATAGTGCTCAGCAGTACAACGGCTTGAGGTATATCGTCTATTCAACAAGCCCTTCTATAAGATAGGCCACTGGCCACTGAAAGCAGGATAATGCATTGTGTAACCCATAGTTAGAAGTAGAGAGCTAGCTTGGTTTTTTCTTTTGTTATCTCAGAGGTGGCCTTTTTTCTCGGCTGCTATTTTCGTGGTGCAAAATCATGAAAGATTTTTTAGTTTTTGACTGGATCACATTTGGAATAGGTGTAAATAAACACATGGACTAATTTTAAGTTAAAATTAATCCAAATTGAGACCTTTTGAAATACTTTCTCACATTTTTACAGCACAACTTACCCTTGAACTTAATCTACATGTTATTTTGGAGACTGACTATTTAGCCTTGGTGGAGCCGTGGAGGTAATCAAACTCAGTTTGAAGGGTCCAAAATGGGAGAGTTCTGTTCTCTTGGAAGATATTGGTCAGCTTATCAAGACATTTTATTTTAATGACCACTCAGTTGACTCATGGTCTGTTTGATAGTATTTCCTGTTTTCTGTTCTTAAAACAGTTTTGTAAAACCGTTTTCAAGAAACTGTTTTGAAAATAAGAAAACAAAAAAATCTGTTTGAATAATTGTTATTAAAATCATAACTAGTGAGTAATAGATGGGTTATTCAAAATTTATAACTTTACCATTAATGAGGTGGATATTTCTCATCTTTCCTTGTGTTTTCCAGAACAAAAACTACAAAACACCTAAAAGGTGTTCTGAGTTTTCTGTACAAAACTGTTTTCTGTTTTCCAAAACAGTTTTTAGAAAACAGGTTTACCAAACAAGTTTTCTGAGTTTTCTGTTTCTGAAAACAAGAAAACTGTTTTACAGAATTCCACCAAACAGGGCCTAAGTTTCTCAGCACCGAACAAGCCGTCGATTGGCTCACTAAATATGCTAGGACAGTAGGGATAGATTTGGTATACATAATGAGAGAGAAATTTATGCCGAATAAATTTGGAATATACTCTCTTCACTCCTATTTATAAGACGTTACTATCTTGAAATTTTATTTGATTTTATTTATAAGATATATTTTTTTTATTTGAATTTTTTTCTTTACCCTTTTTTTAATGATTTTTTTGTCTCATAAATTGTTTAAATATTTAATTAGTAGAGGTAAAATTGAAAGTTTATACTAACTTTTTATAAATTTGAGAGTATAATTATATCTTCTTAATACCTGTATAATGAATAATAACATCTTATAAATGAAACAGAATGAAGCATTATTTATGTTTTGTTTGGCTGAGAGTTTTTGGGAGATTTTAAAGGGAAGGGTGAGAGTTTTTGGGAGATTTTAAAGGGAAGGGAGGGGACTGGAGGAGATTCAATTCTCCTCCCATTGTTTGATTCCAAAAATTGGAGGGAATTTAATTCCCTTTAATCATCTTCCCCACCTTTTTATTTCTCCTTCCAAATTGGGATTTTTTTAGAGAATTGGATAATTATTACTTAATCCCCTCTAATTCCTTCATAAATTAAATAAGATTTTATTAAAATTCCTCTAATCTCCTCCCTTCTAATTCCATCAAACAAGAGAATTTTAAAACCCTTCAATTTCTTTTTCTCCACTTCCCTTTATTAAAAATTCTTCCAATCTCCTTAATTGAATTAAATAGACCTTCAAACTTTCTATGAATAAAAATTAACCTACATATGAATTCTCTTCCCCGTGTCCTTCTTCATTTCTATTTATTTTAAAGTGACTTCTTTGTACCAAATATAGCTCGGATGTGTTTATCTTCCATTTGTTTTCCAATCACCTTTTATTGTTATTTTGTTTTCTTATATGCATACTTGTGTTTTATTGGACAGAAATTTGCTGAGAATTTCCCAACCTATTATTACTCTGTTTTAATATATTTTCAGTTTCTGGCCAAAAGAAAGTATTTTCAAGATCAAATAGGTCTTAAAGTATTGATTTTTTGAAACATCCTGTGTATGACACATTAACACGAATAAGTTTACTATTTTAATTTAAAATAAAGCCCCAAGTGTTTACAACTTGTTATTTAGAATTATAACGTAATATATAATAATAAGGAAATTGACACTTATGGTCATATCATATGGGTTGACTTTTTTGTTTTCTTTCCACATATGGTCATCACTTATTATAAATAATATAAAATAAAAGTTATTATTTATGAACGAAAACCATCGCATTTATGTTTAAGTTTGTTACAACTTGATTGGTGTCCACAATAGACAAAATATTCATTTTGCATTTAACTTTATACAAAAAAAATGGATTTTTTTTCCAAGATACAAAAAAAATGGATTGAAATATATAATATTTATAGTACTATCAAGTAAGTAATGATTAATTTTTTCATATAACCTCGTAATTACCATGTGATCTATTATTAATAAGCTGCTACAATATGATTTTTTTTTGATAAAATACAATATGATTTTTTTTTGCCAGGAGAAAAATCATATTAAGCATACTAAATCTTAAAATGGATTAGAAACTTTTAATTTAAATATTTTAAAATTTGAATTTTTAAATGTAACTTAGCAAAGGACTAAAACCTATGTAATATCAACATAGGTACGTATATGAGATATAATAAATACATAAAATATGATAAATTTAGGATAAATATATACATGCAAATATATAATTATTTTTATAATTATTTATATATATATAATTAATAAATCAACCCAATAAAAATGAGTATTAAGTATTTTAAAAATTATAGCATAGATATTAAAAAAACCATGTGTATGAATAAAATATTTGAAACAACTTATAAATAAAATATTTGTTCTTTTTTCTTAATATAGAAACATTATTTGACAAATCAGAATCCGAAAATATTATGGATTTGTTTGACAGCATTTTCTATTTTATTGTTCTCAGAACAATTTTATAAAACTGTTTTCAAGAACAAGTTTTGAAAACAAGAAAATGAAAAAATATGCTTGAATAATTGTTACAAAAATCATAATTAGTAAGTATTAAATGAGTGATTCAAATTTTATAACTTTACCATGAATGAAGTGGCTATTTTTCACCTTTTTTTGTGTTTTTCAAAATAAAAATTACAAGACACCTTAAATATGTTCTTAGTTTCCTATTCTTTTATTTTTTCTATTTTTCAGAATATTTTATAAAAAACAGATTTACCAAACAAGATCTTTTATTTTTTTATTTTTGAAAATAAAAAAAACTATTTTAGAAATAGCTGTGAAGCAGGCCTTGATTTCTACAAACATCCACAAGACTCAATTTTTTGTTTCACCTCAAAAAGCTTAAAGGTCTGTTTGACAATGTTTTCTGTTTTATTATTTTCAAAACAGTTTTGTAACTGTTTTCGAGAATAAGTTCTAGAAACAAAAAAACAAAAAATTTTATCTGAATAATTATTCTCAAAATCATAACTAGTAAAAGTTAAATGAGTTATTTAAAATTTATAACTTTACCATTAATGAGATGAGTATTTTTCACTTTTTTTTATGTTTTCCAGAACAAAAACTACAAAATACTTTAAAGATATTCTGAGTTTTTTATTCTTTTATTTTTCTTTATTCCAAAATATTTTATTAAAAACAAGTTTACCAAATAAATTTTTTTATTTTTCTATTTTAAAAAAAATTGTTTTTAAAACAATTGCCAAACAGCTCCTAAATTACTAAAAAAATTTGAAATGTTACGGGAGCAAACGACGACTTATCCGACAGAATCAACTTGAAACGACAACGACAACCAGGTTCGGGAACTACCATCCATTTCTATATCCCTTATTCAGTCTCGTGTTCTCAAGTCTCATGGTCATAGGAGCGCTGTGTCTATTTTCAAAGAGAACTTTTTCTATCTTCCTTCCCTTTCTCTTTTTAATCCTTGAAGTAATGATGGAATTGGATTTTTGCTCTGCTGTGCTTACTTGTTCATTCATTATAGCCAAAATCTTCTTCATATGGATGTAACCTTTTTCGTTCTATTTCCTTTTGTCAAGATCAAATCCATTATTCTATGAGCCATGATGCAAATTTCTGTGCCAATGCGAACCCCGACATGGTTTTCTAGACGAAGGCTCCTTGAGGAGAAGCTCTCTGATCTCCATAAATGTACTAACTTGGACTACATAAAGCAAATTCATGCTCAAATCCTCAAAGCTGACCTCCACCAAGACCTCTATGTCGCACCCAAACTTATTGCAGCTTTCTCTCTGAGCCGTCAGATTGTGTCAGCCGTGAATGTCTTCAATCAAATTCCGGATCCCAATGTTCATATTTATAATGCTTTGATTAGAGCTCACGCTCAAAACTCTCAGCTCTCACAGGCTTTTGCAATTTTCGTTGAAATGCTAAGATTTGAGGTGTGTCCTGATAATTTCACATACCCATATCTGTTAAAAGCGTGCATTGGCCATTCTTGGTTTCCCGTAATTCAAATGATTCATTCACATATAGAGAAAAATGGATTTTATTCAGATATATTTGTGCCCAATGCACTCATTGACTCCTACTCAAAGTGTGGACCCTGCGGCCTTCATGCTGCACTAAATTTGTTTATGTCAATGAAGAAAAAAGACATTGTAACTTGGAATTCTATGATTGGTGGGTTAGCAAAAGCAGGTGAACTGGAAGAGGCTTGCAAATTGTTCGATGAAATGCCTGAGAGAGATATGGTAAGTTGGAATACAATCTTAGATGGGTATGCAAAGAAAGGCGACATGAACGATGCATTCAAACTATTTGAGAAAATGCCTGAGAGGAATATTATCTCATGGTCAACAATGGTTTGGGGTTACAGTAAAGCTGGGGATATCGATATGGCGAGGATGTTGTTTGATAACAGTCCCGCTAAAAACATTGTCCTTTGGACTACAATAATATCTGGGTATGCTGAGAAAGGGCTTGTAAGAGAGGCATGCACCTTGTACGACCAAATGGAGGAAGCTAGATTGAAGCCTGATGATGGGACTATGATAAGTATATTGGCTGCAAGTGCAGAGTCTGGAATTTTGTGTTTGGGAAAGAAAATTCATGCCTCCATCAACAGGTCCAGATATAGATGTAGCACTAAAGTGTCCAACGCATTGGTTGATATGTATGCAAAGTGTGGTTGTTTGGAGGCTGCCTTTGATGTGTTTAACGGAATGACTAAGAAAGATGTGGTATCTTGGAATGCCATGCTCCAAGGATTAGCTGTGCATGGACATGGCAAGAAAGCACTTAAACTTTTCTCTAGGATGATACATGAAGGATTTGAGCCTGATAAGTATACATTCGTGGGCCTTTTATGTGCTTGCACCCATGCAGGCCTTGCTGAGGAAGGCAGAAAGTACTTCTATTCAATGGAGAAAGTGTATAGGATTGTTCCTCAAATTGAACACTATGGATGCATGATGGACCTATTAGGCCGTGGAGGCCATCTAAAGGAAGCTTTTGCTCTTCTTCAGAGTATGCCAATGGAACCAAATGCTAAAATATTGGGAACTCTTTTGGGAGCTTGTCGGATGCATGATGCTGCAGATCTTGCAAGAGCGGTGAGTGATCATCTGCTTAAATTGGAACCATCTGATGCCGGGAATTACTCCCTTTTGTCAAATATTTATGCCCAAGCAGGAGATTGGAGTAGTGTTGCTGATGTGAGGTTGCAGATGAAGAACACAGGAGGGCAAAAGCCATCTGGGGCTAGTTCCATTGAGTTAGAAGACAAGGTGCATGGATTTACAGTTCTTGATCGGTCACACCCCAAGTCAGATGACATATATCAGATGATTGACAGATTGGTGCATGATCTTAGGTTGGTTGGATATGCGCCAATGGTGGAGGAATAATCATTGGTGAATTTAATTTGATTGTCTAAAGTGATGCTTAGGAAGTGGGTACAATAGGATCTCCAGGGGTATTCTTTACTGGCTTGCCATGATTCCTTGCTGGTTTTGCATAAAAGAAAGTTGTATTTAATGCATAATCTAAGCTTACTACAAAGTTGACAGCACTGTTTAGTTTTAATAATAATATTGTTGTTAAACATAAAAAATCACAAAGGTTTTTGTGTTGTTTTTTTTTGGGGGATGTTTTGTGTGTTTTAACTGGAACAAATAATATATTGTGGAAAATCATATTTTGAAAAAGAGCTATGTGAATTAAAACATCTCTACTTAGCCATAGCAAAAAAAAAAAAAAAGATAGGACAGTGGTCAGGACAATGGACTTTGAGGTGTAAAAATAAATAAATATTAAATATTAAAAATATCTTGTAATTAGGTCAACAATTTCGTTGATGAAGCTAATTAGCCATATGTTTTTACAATGGTGATTGAGTAAAGTGGTTAGGGATTTAACACATTTCAAGTAAGGATCCAATAGTATCAAATTTTAGATAATTATACCAAAAAAGAAAATATCATCATTTGTTTTCACTTTTAAGAAATATTGCATTGCAGGGCTCATGTAAGATGTAAAATTAAATAAATAAATTATGTTAGTTGCGTTGATATATTGAATAAAATATGTTAATTATGTTAAATATGTTAATATATTAAAAAAAAAACTGGCAATCCTTTTTTTTCCCCAATTGAGAGAGTTTATATTTATCTCGTGCGTGTGCGTTTAAAACGCCACCGTTTCCTTGCGCAGACTGCTGAGCAATAATGCAAAGGCAAATTGCTATCCTGAACTGAAGCAAGAGGAGTTGAAGAACAGACATACTGTGGAGGTGCCCATTGCAGAAGAGGGTGTGATAGATATAGTTGTGCAAATCCAAATGAACACCTCTACAACTCTTCTTCGCACCTCTCTCTCTCCTTTCAAATGCAGCCTTTGCTCCACTCCACCCACTTTTTCTGCACTTCCTCCTGCCTTTTTTCTCACTTCGGGATTCAGGGCTGCTTCCCGATGTTACGCTTCAGCTCAAGAAGCCACTTCACTCGAACCCATTCATTACTCAAAGCACCAACCTTTATCCCCAAGTCCCATCATCGAACCCCCTGAAGACCAATCAAACGACACCGTCGAGCACCTGCTCACGCACACCGATGACGTGGCCAGGTTGATGAAGATGGAGCGCAAGACCCTTCCCGACAATGCATCTCGGTGGTTCCCATATCTTGACAGGTTCCGATGCCACAATACTTATGTCACTAGTAGTGAGATTTTGGAGGCCGTAGGTCCCTGCATCTCCGATGTGAGGAAGGAGAGGTTCAGGAATGTAGTCCGAAACCGGAGCTATTCTGTGTGTTTGGTTGTGGAAGGGCTCAGTGATTTTGGGAATGTTTCTGCTGCATTTCGCTCAGCTGATGCGCTTGGGTTACAGTCCGTTCACGTGGTCTCTTGTGACAGCTCCAAAAGGTGTAAACACAACGGATGTGAAAACGCCTTGTTTTCATTATTGGATTTGTGGCTTAACTGGTTTTGGATTTGTTGGCACTGCTTGCTTTAATAATTTGCGGTTTCTATCCATTTGTTTCCAGTACCCGTCATTTTTCCTACTGAGAAAGGTGATCAGCATTCATTTATTAGCCATTTGAGAATTTTAGGTTTGTGTTCATTTAGACTGCTATCATAAAGCTTTTCTCGATGACTGAATATTTAAATGTCAGCTTTAACATTTGTGGACAAATCAGCTTTCACATTTGTAAAACTCATGTTTTGTTTAAATGCATTTTGTTCTTTAACTTTGGTATTCTGTATTATATAGTTTCTTGATGTACTGTGATTTAAATATCAGTTTTCAACTTTCCTTCAACTTTGAAATGCATCATTTTTTTCCAGTTTGAGCTTATTATTAGAGTATAATGAGAAGCCCTGCATCTGAAAAGATTGAAAAAGATGACGGGTTTAAATGCTTGTGATAATTCTAATTAATTAGCTTAAGCCATTTTGGTAGAAAGGATACTTCAAGTTCAATCAGTTGAAAAACTCCCCACTTATTGCTTCTGCTTTCTACAACTTACAAATAATAAAATGTTCCGAGTGTATTGTGACCACAAATAGTGTGGCAAGTAAGCCTACCCTCTTACTCATCCATACCACACATATAGCAAAGTGCTGTACCCTCTTCATGTACCAAATATTTCATGAAGCGTAATCATCCCCATGCCAGATTTTTTGGAAAGTGGCAAGCCTTGCCCTCATACCACATTTCTTGGAAAGTGCTATACCCAATCCCTATACCTGTTTCATGTCCAAAATGGTACCATGTTACTGGTCACAATGATATGAAACAAATGCCCGTCATGAGAATTAAAAGAAGATGCTTGATTCAAATTTCACATATATCAATCATCAACCTCATAAGCAAACACTAGTTTAACCTGCCTTCGTCATTGCAGGTACAGAGAAAATCGTCATGTGAGCATGGGTGCTGAGAAATGGTTGGACATTGAACTGTGGGATTCTACAAAGGAGTGCTTTAAAGTATTGAAATCACGCGGATATCGAATTGCTACAACACACTTGGGAAAGGATACGGTATTGTTTGAGCAGTGTGTTTCTGCATTTACAACTATCTTGGATGTATTTGTGTATTGTGTGGCCATGAACAGAATACCTTTTCCTGCCGCGTACAGGTTTCCATTTTTGACTTGGACTGGTCATGCCCTACTGCAATCATTGTCGGTAATGAGAGTAGGTAATTTCCTTCATGTCCCTCATCTCGTTCAAAAATTTCACAGAACTTTAAAACACACACACAGAAGCCTTGAAGTTAGGCTCTAAATGATGATTTTGAATCTTTGATTCATTCTGTCATTTTACACAAACTATTTTTGTAATACTTCCAAGTTACCGTTTCTGCTTGTCTGTATCTCCAAATGTAATCTATTTTAAATGTCATTGGTTCTTTTCTTAGAGATTCATCAATAATTAGTAATCAGAAGATATTGGACAGCCTTGACACTCAATTAAATGTCAAATAGTTACTGTATCTCTAACAACTTGGAGTCGGCTTTTGTATGGAGTTCTTTTGGGTACGGTCAACAGTGGATAAGGTCTTAATGCAGGGGCATTAGTGATGAGGCTTTGGAGTTGTCTGATTTGCACTGCAGTATTCCAATGAATGGAATGGTGGACTCTTTCAATGTTTCAGTTGCTGCAGGAATCCTCATGCATCATGCTGTTTGTGACCGAATATCTCGGATGGTAATGGTTGTTATCATGTATTTAATATGGCACATAAGAAAGTATCAATCTCATTTATTTATTTATTAATATTTTGATGGACCATTTTTGTCAGTCTGTTGCACCTTTCATCTGAATCAAAGAGCTGGCATGCTTTTATCAAATTAAAGGATTTGAACACAGCTTGGTTTATTGATAGCAAGTTTGACTAAATTTGTAGCCGTGGACAAATTAAATGAAGTTTCCTATGCACTCTTGTTCCTTTATTTTTTCCTAATCATGTTTGAAGTTACATCAACTGCTTGTTAATCATCATCATCATCATTATGCATATGTAGAATCTAAAGCGTCCTTGATTTATTGCAGGGTTGTCATGGTGATTTGACATTGGAAGAGAGCCAAATCTTACTTGCAGAGTTCTCATTGCGCCACAGCAAGAGTGCAATTAGTATCATCCATGAGTATGCAAAGCGCAAGGCAACTCAGTTGACCAGACAACTATAGCAGGAAGTTGACCTTTCTTAATGAATGAGATTGGCAACTCATAAGAGTACTCCATATGACTGATTCCTACAAACTGGCACGGCAAACACAGCAGTGCATTAGCTTTTAGCAAGGAGAGGAGGGTTTATGGAGGACAATGGGGTCCGCACTGTAGAACACTTGAAATGATCTGCTGTGCAAGTACTTATTTCTTTGCTGTTGAGAGTATGTATTATCATGCGGAGTAGTCTATTGCTAGCCTTGTACTTTCCCCCATGTGCTGTACCATATGCCCACACATGCTGTTAAGAGTTGAGTTTTTTCCCCCCTTACACCATCGAATTTATCCCATTTTAAACTTCTCATATGCAATATTTTATCACAAAAGAGTGACTTCTATCATTCAGTACTGATTGTTTTTTTTACCAGAGATTATTTGTTTAATATATCAATAATGAGAAGGTAGACTGGCAGAGTTAGGAGTTGTATAGGTCACATTTTTTACGGGATAATGCTATTTTCTCACCTGCATATCTACCGTCATATTATCACAAAACTATTATCATTTAATTTATGAAATCCATGACGAAAAGGTCAGTTGAAAGAGTGAAAATCAACTTCTGCTCGTTCATTGAGCAATGATGGAACATACTAACCCTGCACACCCAGTAAAAATTTCGTTCTTACCTGGCTAACAGGTCCAATCGACCAGTTAGCATGCTCTTCTGCTGTCAAGCATTTCCTGATTTCTTGTATTCTATAACACCCGCAGTCAATGCACAAGCTGTTGGCTTGTATAGAATAAAATATAAAGTCATAGTTAAAATGACAAATTCCTTACATGAGCTGTCCTAAAGATCTTAATAGCTTTCAGCTTCTAATGACTAGATTACATTATACAAAAATAAATGCAACCACCAACATCCACTTTTGATCTTATTATGTAGACAACATAAGCCAAAATTTTCATTGGATAATTTCCTAATCAATCAACATTTCAGCATTTGTGGCCTGAATTGTGGCCTTGCTACTCTGTATACTTTGGCCACCACCATGTTTCTTCAATTCCTGGGACCTCACAAACTCCTCAATTCTTGCCTTCAGTTCATCGTTAGGAATCAGCATATCAGCAGTGAGATGAGAACGGTTGAATGGGTCAGTCTGCATAGACAACCATATTGGCACAGATTAGAAAAATCAATTTCCTCACTGAATAAATGACTAACGAGGAAGAAAAGATTAAAGGAATACATTATCACTAAGAAGATGCCTCTGAATGACAGGACGATCAACTGTGATCCTTGAAGAAGGTAAGATAACTGGATCCTTCATCAAAGTGTACTGCAACAGAAAAAGGTAATGTTTTCCAAGTCAAAATTAAGATTTCTGTAACATGTTTTATTGCCAATCAAGAATCAACAAGAACGGCTGGGTTCTACTCTACATCAACCCATTCCCAATGCAGCTTGAGCATAATAAAGACAAAATAACTTGGTCACTGGATACTCTTGTCAAGTAACACAATCACAGAAAGAAGCCTGAAACATACCTGAATTGGATCAAGGAATTCATCCGGTATTTCTCCTAAAGCAGCTTCAGCATCCATGGCCTCCGAAGCTGCGATTTTTGCTTTAGCACCAAGCTCAATAAATTCATGTATAACTCTGCCATCCTCACCTATTCTCCGAAGGACATCTGCTGCAGCACTAAACAGCTGCAACAAACTCCACGCATCAGATTGCATTGAGTTATAGAAATTCAGAGAGAAGAGTATGCAGTACATTAACAGTCAAATGACAATCACCTGATCATTATACGATCGACCATCCTTTGAGACCGCAGATGGGAAGATGTTGTTGGTATCACCTCTCGCCAGATGAACATAAATGTGCACAATCTTCAAATGGGGGAAAAAATGGAATCAGTAATGATGTTTCGAGCATGATGTAGCATAACAAATAATAATCTGGCACCACAAATTGAATTGGAACTAAATCAGTTTCAAAATGATACTAATTCCCACTCCCTTCTTATTTGTGAGAAACGAGCACTTTTCAAGTTGACCATAACAAAATCTTGGAATCTGTGGAATTGATATCTAAAAACAATTAATTTCATAATAAAACACCTAAACTCCGATCAAAAAGTTGTGTAGTCCATCAGTTGTTCAAAAAGGTATATATAAATCTCTTTACAAAATATATAGCCCAAGTAAGTTCACTAACAACATGGTAAATGCGCTTCTTTATAATAAACTGCAGAACATGTACCCTAAGCAGGCTCTATTTGGAAGGCCAGAAAGAAATGGAATTGAAAATTTGACAGAGTAAACTTTCTAAATATCATAATATCAAGATTTAGTGCTTACTGCAGTTTAAAAGAGTGGTGGTTCAAAATGGAATTAGTTGTTATTTTTCTTCCACTAAATACTATCTATTACTGAACCAAAAATACAACATAAAATCATCCATATAAAACATAAAAAGCATAGGGAGTCACACTGATTACAAGCTATGAACATTGTCACTTATCTCGGGCCTAGTCATAATAAAACAGCAAGAACCATGCAACTTAATTTATCAACTCCCTTCATTTTTCCCCCTCTTTTAACCTCGAAAGATAATCTATGATCAATTGTTAGAGGCATTAAATTCACTTCAAATCATTATGTATTGATTCAAATCCACCGCCCAAATACAGCAGACTTTTCTGCACTGCAAGAACAACTGGACAATGTTAAGGGGAAATTATGCCAAGACTAACATTATGCTCAAATCAGATATATAATCCACAAACAGAAGCATGAGTTCGATTAATTTATTACAAAAAATACAGACCACCAAGCAATAGCATGCCATTCTCTCATAGGTTGGTCAAAAGCCTCTCAGCAGGAAAAGGGAGGAAGTTAACGAAAACTCAGGCTTTAAATATAATCAATACCAACCTGCTTAAGCAAATGCTTGGGACGGAATTCATACTTTTCAGGATCTTTCAGACTAAGTGATTTTCTTTGGGGACCCACCAGTTGCAGCAGAAAGTAATTGAGCATGCTGGCCACTCTTTCAACCTTGAAAAGGTGAAAACAGAATTTTGGGAAAACTTTCAAGATTATCAATTGAAACTGTTCCATCATATAGCAAAGGCTGGAGAGATATAAAGAAATTACCATCTCGGGAAGGAGGAATGGAGCAGTAATCTGCTCTGAAGTAAACGCAAGCATACTAACATCTTCATTTGCCAACTTCATATCTATTCGAATAATCTACAAAATCATCCAGTAACCATGCTTTGTTCAGTGTCTTAAATTTAAAAACAAATCCAGATACTATTAGATGTACAAATCAGACACACATTTTCTTGGGAGTGGAATAGCCTTGTCCTCTCCTGCCTCTCTTGAGCTGGTCGTCGCTCCCATTCGGTGGTATTTGACATCTCAGCTTCCAATTCTTTTAGTTCAAGAATTTTGTTCAAACTTTCATCCAGAAGATAAATACTATCATTAATCAGGAAGTTCAAGAAATTCAGATAGACACCCTTTTCCTCTTCTTTAGCAATCTGGCCAAAAAAATTAAGCTTAGCAAATGTTAGAAACACATATAACTGTGGTGCAAAATAACACTCCAATATATTTTAGACAATACCTGTCTCCAAGCATTACGATGACTAGGGACCTGCCACAGGTATTCCAGCAGTTCGGCAATATTATGGCGAATGTTAAACTTGTCATAAAACTGCAATGGAGAAAAGACAATTAAACAATCAACTAGGTAATCTCGTAGTCAACAATACAGAAGGATGAATGATATCAAGTACTGCAAGTCTACAACTCATGTAATAACCATATGTAAAGATGTGTGCATGATGTAAAGGGGATAATTAGATTATCATAAAATAATTAAAATTTTAAATAGTTATTATTATCATAAAATAATTAGGAATTTAAATAGTTATTAAGTTATTTAGATTTAAGTTATTTGTAATTTATTTTATCTTTTAGGATTTAGTTACTTTGTTTAGATTTATATCTTCATCTTATAATTTAGGATATAGTTTAGTTTAAGATTATTATTTTATCGTTTTAAAATTCTAGTTAGATTATGATTTGAGGTTTTATAAATAAGCCCTAGAACCTCATTTCAGTCATATATTTTCCTATTAATTAAATATTATTTGAGACTTTGTCAGTGGATTTCCTCTCCTTAATTTTCTACTCTTCTCATCTACCTTTTTACCTTACCCCGACCCTATCCCACATCAATTTGGTATCAGAGCAGGTTCTTCATGCTCCTTGCACACTCCCATCACCAGAAAGTATAGAAAATCTTGCCAGAACACTAACCATGTCACTATCGGAGCCAAACCATACTTCCCAACATCATCTCGCCAAACTACCACCACCATAGTGTTTGATGGACAAAAACCGGCCCATTCACCAAAGTCCACCGCCGTTTGCCACCAAACATGTCGTCATGTGCTGGAGAAGCTCCCTGCACGTGGTCTTCACGCGGCCCACGCATCGTTCGTCCAACTTGTCTAGATTCCGTTTTTTCTGCGCTTTCTGAGTTGTTTAGCAAGGTTCCCTCTATTCCCACTTATCTTAACTACAAAAATCATCATTTGGAAGCTTATTTAGGGGTAAGTTTCTATTCTTTTTGGGCTTTTAAAGCTGCACTACAAGACAAGTTTGATCAGGAGCTCGTGAACAATTAAGTCTACCATGACCAAAAGTTCCCAAATTACTCAATGACATCTTGAGGCTGAGAGGCATAACACGGAATAATGAAATCAAGCAATTGAAACAATGAATCAGAGGCTTGACTCCTCAAACCATAGGTTAGATGCCATTGATCATGACCTCGAAGAAACAAATCATAAGCTTGAAGAGACAAACTGTGGGATTGAAGAGAATATATGAAAACATCTTGTAGGCCATAAAAGGAAAAGGTCAGCAATAAACGACAGAAGGTACAGTTGAAGACCCGAAAGCTCACAAAGAAATCAACTTCAGGGGTGGATATACTCCTTCCTCTACTGATTCAAGGGCTCCACCTAATGGAAATTGTCAGTTTGCGAAAGGCAACAGAAACAAGAATTTTAGGGATCCTCTGCACATAACATTTGATCCCCAACAGGTCTATATTGAAGATCAATGGGATGATCAAGACCCAAGAGACTATTATAACCTAAGGTATGACTCACCTCCTAGGAATCATAGGGAGGGTCATAGACAGGTTTAGCTAGATGACCTATCTAAGAAGGTCAAAGTCGAAGCCCTCAAGTTTGATAGCCAATTAGATTCAAGGGCCTTCTCGGATTGGTTGTCTAGCATGAAGGATTACTTTGAATGGTATAAGATGAATGATATGCATCGTGTTCATTTTACAAAGATGAAGCTTGTCAGGTCAGCTAAGAAATATTGGCAGAATGTGCAACAAAACCTAAAGTGTCTAGGACAACCCCCGATTAATACTTGGGCAGAGAAGACAATGAAGCTGAAAGAAAAGTATGTGTCTACTCATTAGAAGAATTAATTTTACAACCAATGGATGTTGATACATAGCTCGTTTCAACGATCTCATGATTCAATGTGAGGCCAAAGATTGGATGTTGATACAGACGTTTATTAATGGTCTTCGAGCTGACATAAAGCAAGAGCTTAAACTAAATCCTCTTGAATCTCTTGAAGAGGCTTATCATAAGGCATTAGAGGTGGAGTCCTTGTTTAAGAATTTGCTTGGCAGGTGTTTCGCTTCTTAGGCCACAGATTCTTGCCAGACTCATACTTTCACATAATCCAATCGCTCTACTGAAGTACCTCCTTTTAAACCCAATTCTTCATTTCAATCTAGTCGGGCAACTAGTCGTTATGAAAGTATTTCTAAGAATATTGAGTCAACAAGATCCAACTCCCACCTAGTGCTTTTGCCATTGAGTGTTTTCGATGTCATTCTAAAGATCACATCCCATCAGGATGTCCTCAACGTGCTCTAATTCTTGAATCTCCAATTGAGAAGAGGGATGAAGTGGTAGATGCTGACGTAATGATTGGCCTCAATGAATGTCCTTTTAACATGGATGAGGAGATCATTGCGGATGATTATGAGGTAGGACGCATAGGTGTGATGAGGTGCATGCTATTTGTCCCCTCAAGAAATGACTCTTGGAAGAGAATAAGCACCTTTCAAACTTTTGTGAAATGAGGGGATAAGTCATGTGAGTTAGTTATTGATGGAGGAAGCATCAGAAATGTGATCTCTAGCCAAGGAGTTACTAGGCTTGGTCTTAAGCCAAATCCTCATTCTAAGCCTTTTCGTGTAGCATAGGTTGAAGAGGAAACTTCCTTACTTATTACGCATTAGTGTCGCGTTCTTCTTCAACTAGGAGAGTATGATGAAGAAGTTCTATGTGATGTCCTTCCTATGGATGTTGCTTACATTTTGCTAGGAAGACCATAGCTCTATGATGATGTCACAAGCCATGGTCAGGAGGACACTCATCCATTTAAGTGTCACAGGAAGACAATATTGTTGCGTCTTGCCAACCCTAAGATTGAGAATAAAGGTTCGAATAAACAAAAGGAGTCAAGGCCAAAGAATTAAAGCCTTTATCTTTTCACCAAGAAGCAGTTTGTGAGAGGAAGCAAAGAGATAAAGTATCGTCTTAACTTTCTAGAGGAGAGTTTTTTCAAGTAAGGGAAAATGATGCAGAAGGAATAGTTAGATTATCATAAAATAATTAGGATATTAAATAGTTATTAAGTTATTTAGATTTAATTTATTTTGAATTTATTTTATCGGTTAGGATTTGGTTATTTTGTTTAAATTTATCTTTATCTTATATTTTAAGATATAATTTAGTTTAATATTACTATTTTATCCTTTTAGGATCCTAATTAGATTAGGATTTGGGATTCTATATATAAGCTATAAAACCTCTCATTATACTCATCTCTTTTCTTATTGATTGAATTTTATGAGACTTTGTAGTAGGATTTCCTCTCTTTCCTAATTTTCTACTCTTCCATATACCTTTCTACCCTACCCCTATCCTGTCTTACATCAATACATGTGTTTAGGAATCCAAAACTGGGAGAATTAAAATATTAAGAGAAATAAATAATGGTGAAAAGATTAGAAATACAATTCAACAATGCCCCTACCATTGCTATCAATCATAAGCTTTTTTTTTTTTCATAATTAAACAACTTTCATTTAATGCCATATAATTTTATCAAGTTAACAAGAGCCAATACCACTAACAGGACTCAGATAGACCTCTTTGCTCAATCTCAAGCTAGAGATTCAAAACAATTATCATTAAAACGGTGATATGGGAACAATTTAAATAAGTTCCTCATATTAATGTAGAAATTTACAGCATAAGATACACAATTGGATGTATGTGTCACCAAGATAACCTTAAAATTCTGCAAACCTGTGTGTGAGAACCAGTGAACTCGATGTCAACATAAAGCTTCAAAAGATTCCTCACAAGGTACTCAAGAGACAGTTGGTGCCCTTCAAACAGAGTGGCTGTAGCAGATGAGCCACTGCACACGGGAGGTAACAGGAATACAAAATAACCCATTATAAACTTGGACGTTCCAAGTAAGACTTAGAAATAATAGTAACAACAAGAAGTTAACAACAACTAAATTTCTGAACTTTATGTAAAAGAAAGACGCCAAATCACCTCCTACGGGGCATCCAGCAGTTCAAGACTTCAACCATCTTTGCTCTCAAATATGGGTTTTTTATAAATTTAGGACTGGCCATGAACATAATTATAAAGTTCATGAACTCATCCTGCAGAATAAGAATATTAATTAATGCAATATAATGCAAAAGCAGAAAAATTTGAATTCTAAGCGACATCCAAACAAAGCTGCTTGAGGTGAAGTCTACCAGCACAACTCCATCTAAGGCTTTTGGAATCCGAGAAGCAAATATGAGTAATTCCATTGCATCTTCTACAAAATGCTCAGGCATAGAAGCAAATTCCATAGGACAAGTTGATGTTAGAGGCATCTTAAATCCACCAACCAAGCCAACCAACCAAACAATCATCAAGCGGTAGAAGGAAAGAGCATTTTGAATAAACGTGTTATCCTAAGGAATATAATCAGTCACAATCAGAAAATGAAAACTTAAGCAAGAGAAAACACAATCGTAATATAAGTTATAGCATAAATAAACTACACAATATGAAATGTGAAACAAGACTTGAACTTCTGAAGAGTTTAATCCATAAGATGGAAGATAAATTGTCTCCAGCTACATAATGATACGCTTAGTTCAAAAATTCACACTAATGAGTCATCTTTCACTATGGAAGAAGAGGATCTTTTAAGTTCCATCCATGCCCAAAAGCCACATGAGAAAACGGAGACATAGTAACACACTAAGAGAGACTACAAAGCAATCCAAACTTAATAAGTTTCTTAGTTTCATCACCAAACATGAAAACTAGGAACACAGAATTATCTTCGCTTCAATTGCATTTATGCAACCGCAAGTGCTTGCAGAGATAACAAGCAACTTCAGAGTAAAAAAGCAGACCTACCCGCAATATCTGAGCTTCATAACAAAGCTTTTCCTGTGAGTACAACTCTATTTCTTTCTCAAGTCTAGCTATATCTAACTCCAGCTGAGGAGAGGATGAATGTGCCTGCATGTCTTTGAGTGTTGAAAGAGAATCTTCACACCTGGAAATATCCTGCATAAAATATCTCTCCAAAGTTTATATTTCACAGTTCACATAACTTGGCAGAAAAGAAAATAGTTAAACTTAAAAGAATTAAAGTTCAAAAAAGATAAAACACAAGGAACCACGAATATGATCATCATAATACAATAATACTAAAACATTAATGTCTGCCCAAACACAAGACTTCTGATTACCTGAACTAAGTGTTTGAAGTCAGAAAATGCTTTTAAGAGGCCTAAGTTGAGCACTCTCGCCGTCATAAAAAAGCATTCACAAATAAATGGGTATTTTGTTTTTTCACCACGTGATTCATGCTTTGGATTTGAAAGATCACCAGCATTATTACTACCCGAACTGGATGCTTCTTGAGATTGTCGCAAACGTTTCTCACCATCATTACTCTTTAGCCATTCAGCAACTTCCTCTGACGATGCATGAAGAGCAGTCAACCCTCTAAAACAGAATCATGACCCAAATTTAGATACAAAGAGATAAAAGAAGTTTCAGAAGAAATTTAATATTTACTATAAATAAGAACCTTCACCTTAAATCCAGACGGTTTGAATAAAAAACATATTTTGCATCAATCTTATCCCTTTTTGTTAAATTTGCATCTAAAAATGGCTCACAGAGACGAAGCATAACAGCACTGAGATTTACAAACATGCCTGAACTTGCACAAGTTATAGGATCAACCTGCTCAAAATAAATCCACATACTACAATGTCAAATAGGAAGCACAACCCACTTGTTATTAATGTCTCATCATTATACAAAGAAGAAAAAAAGAACAAATGTAGAAGTTTGAAAAACAATTAAGCCTAAGGATGAAAAAAATGCAAACATGAATAAATAACTTTCTGTGTGTATTTAATTCTATAACAAAATAGAAGATCATGGAGCGAAAAGCCTTATAATCTCATGCACTTCAAATTTTAATACAGTATGCAGAAGATAGTTACCTGAATATGAGCCCTGGATGCATTTTTATTGATCACCTCTGCAAGATACTCAAGTACGTTTTCACGAGTATCTGTACTTTTCAGAAGAATGAGGAGAACTTCACTCAAGCCATCATATAAGTTATTCATGACAGTTTTAATTGTGGTGAATGATGATAACAAATCAGCTGGTCGGCGAGTAGATGCTTCTGAAAAGCACTGTTGCCTGGTTTATTAAAAGAGTGAAACAGTTCGTAAATAAGCACGTCAAACTCAAAACCAAGTAGAAAATATCCCATCCAAGCAAAGTCCAAACCTAAGGTGCATAGGATAAGAATATAGGCTTCAAGAGGAATTAACAAGCGCAGGGTAACTTGAGTATAAAAGCCATTTAGAAAAGGGCAGAGAGGCAACGTATATGATATGGCCAATAAAATCAAAAGGCACTAAAAAGAAAAGACTGACCATAAGTCTGTAACACACTATGCGAGGAGCAAACAACAAGTAATCTATCTACTTAGCATAAATGAGGCTAACAAAGAGAAAGCAGAATAGTATTGGAGGTTACCGGACAAGCAATGTTCAGAAAGCACTTAAAAGTCAAAGCCTAAGGTTTCTTCTTCTGTTATTAATAGGCATGCACAAAGTCCCCAAGCAAAGATTGATGGAGGAGAGGTGACTAGATGAGAATTAGCCACTGATCTAATGAGCCTAGCAGCTAAATACAAATAGACTAACCAGGTCAATAAAGTATGTAATAATAGAAGAAATAGAATATCTAATTATCTATATTGACTATCTTTGCATTAACCATATTAAGGTAACAGGTTTTTTTCCCATCTTTGGGGTGGGTGTGCGTGCGTGTGTGTGTGTGTGTTGTTTAGAGGAGGAGGGGGGGTGGCTTTCGGGGCAGCCAACATTGATAAATTTACAAGTAAATTGAAGCAGTGCATTTTAGATTACATTATTACCTGTTCTTTACCCTCAGTCAGGTCCCAGCTAAGCATAAAAGAAAAACATTTAGAACTATTATTGGGAAAAAAGCCGTCTACTCCTCTTTAATCAGCAACCAGAAACATATTTTAAAAACTAAAAAGCTACAAGACTAAAGAAACTGTTTAATTGATACTTCTCAACCTCTATGGAAAGGACCCTTGAGCTTGACTGCATTAATAATCATTTGTTGAAAGACCACCGTATTGAACACAAGATTCATTCCCAAGAAACCAAATAACGGAAATTATCAAATTCAATAACACTCGCATCTTTGATATAGCTATAAAAAATAGCTTTCATTTGCTTAACTAATTCAGATAGTTGAACTATGTTTAGTAGAATGGAAGTAATAATACAACAAAAAGAAAATTTTCTAATTTTCCTTTTAATAATGCTTTCCTTTAGTACCAACCGCAGACACAGCAAAAAAAGATTAACAAAAACTAATTAGTCATCAACAGTCCAATTAAATATTTGCGCCAAAAAAGAAAAAGATGAACTTCTAAACCATCAAAGCCAAAAGTTCACTCACCCAACGTCAGGCTGGCTCTTGAAAAAGGCTTGATCAGGAAGAGCACTAATATGAAAGAATGGACCTAAAATGCTCGTCATTTCAATAGCACGTCCATTCATGTACACTCCTTTAGGAATCCACCAATCGTGGCTCACAAGAGACTTTGCACCAGTGGGAAATCTAACCAGAAACAGCAATGCCCTTAAAGAGTCTTGGAAGTTCCCAAGAGCTGAAACTTTCATCACACTACCCCTCAACTCCTCGTACAACCCTTTCAATATTGGATCCAGACTATCAGAGTCTGAGTCCCTGAAAAATTCCTCAAGAAATCCAGGTGGGGCTTTAACTCCTCCAGCACTGCCACTCCCACCATAGCCATTGATAATGCTACCAACCTCAGAGAGAATAAGTGGTAACAATGGCGAGTTCTGGTGTTTCGTCGCACTCGAATTTACACTTTGAAACATGTCAGGATTCCCCAAATGAATTCTACAATATGATACACACAACTTCTTTGCTTGTTTCACCACGAATTCCATCTCACCCCTCAAAGTTTTATCTTTCATGTTTGCAATTTTCTTACCTTCATCGTGTGCTCGTTGATAGCAACTGACTAAGTACTGAAAAGGCGATTCAGCCGAATTGAAACTCCCAGAAAGCCGATCAATCAGAACCCGTTCCATCAAGTCCCGCGAAAGCCTCAATTCGTTGCCTTCGCTGAGAATCTCAGCAGCTGTCAACTCCAAGTAAACGACTCTAGAATCGTTTTCCGTAGCATCGGTGAGGGAAACGAGAAAAATTTTCCTGAGAATTATATCCTCAACTTCTTGAGGAGTTCTTTGGGGTTTTGCGGCCGCCATAGTGTGACCCAAAGGAATCGTTTTCCGTTTTTACAATCTATTTAGCCCTTCTTCCTCAATAATCAACGTAGTGAAAGCAAAAATTATTCCAAGAAACAAACAGAAAAGTATAGAAAATCTCAGTGTTAAATAAGATTCAGAGGAAGGAGAAGAATGGAACTTAGATGAACAGAGGGGAGGACCAGAACCTGAACTTGTTAGATGGAGGAGAGGACGAGAAGGAGAGACTTCCTCCAGGATTTAACAAAAATGTTTTGCTTCATCAAACTCCTTTCCTAATTCCATTTTTTACCCTTACTAATTCCTATTTACGAAGCCAATTGTCACAAGTAACAATCAATATATAATACATCAATATCAATATATTATCAATATTTAAAATAAAATATAAAATCTATACCAAACAAATTAAATCATTCACCGATAACAGTATACGAAAAAAATGCATATATTTTTTAAAAAGCATATTACCCATTATACCAAATATAAAATTTTTCAAAAAATTGAAATGATTTCATAAAAACTAGAGTGAACTATAATATTTTTAATTTATTTAAAAATACTATATTATTTGTGATTTATTTAAAAATATTAAAGAATTGATATTTGATTAACAAGAAAAAGTATTCTCTATACCAATAAAAAAAAATAACAAGTTAATGTATTCTTTTAGAAACTAACTCCTCATATTTTAATTGAGTTTTATTTTGCCAAACTTATCTTGTGATTTAGTTAAATAATCAATATCATGCCAAAACAAAATAATCCTCAATATATTATTAAAAAATATAAAATCTATAATAAGTCATACTATTCATAAATCTTTAACTCATTTCTCAAATTTAATTTTAAGTTATTATAAATGTTTTATGTATTCTTAGATTAATTTATTTTCTAGTATTAAAAGAATAAATTAGCTTAAATTTTTTCCAACTAAAGATGTTTGGTGACAAAGAAACATGAAAAAGAAATTATAAAAAATATATATATACATATATATGTTATATAACGTCTATTACATTTTAGAAAAAATATAACAATTATTAATTCTTTTCTTATATTACATCAATAGGATTTGAGTTTTTTATCATTATTATTGTTGTTATAAAAAATTTAGTTAAGTGGAAGATAAAAATGATCATAATCCGATTGCAAATAAACCACTTCACCTTCATAGTAAGTTTTTTTTCAAAACACAAACTTTGTTTTGGGCCAATTAAACTACATTAACTTCGACATCTAAGCATACTCTATTTATGTCTCAGTTTCCTCACTCGCGCGAGGCTACTTAGTTTTAACTAGTCTAAAACTTCAACCGCCGTTTGGCCTATAAATTATTAATTTCAATTTTTAATATAAAAATCTTTTAAATAGATTTTGTCTTTGTTATGAGTATTTTTTTAAAAAAATTAATGAAGTATTAATGTGTAATTTTCAAAAATAATCTTGATAGATTTAATCTTCTCTCTCAAATATTAATATGGTATAGATATTAATAGTTTTTAGTAAAGATATTTTAGAAATGTTACAATATTTTTTTACAAATTCAATGTTTCTAATTAATTTTAATTACTGTCTTAATTAATGTGATTTAAGTTGAAAACTCTTATAAAAAGGAGTAAAGGGGATATCAATAAAATACTCCCAACCTTTTCCAAATTTTTTTCTAATTCCTCAATATAAAGAATCTTTATAAAATATAGTGAAGCACTTACGATTTTTTTTTGTTAAAAAAATACTCTTCATAAATTCACTCTAGAATTAATCTTTCTTTCTCTTTAGAAAAAAAGGTAATGAAATAAATTAAGATAATTTTTAAATGATATAACTTTCTTTTTGACAAAATTAAAACCTTTAACTAATTTTAACCATCTTCCTCTAAGTGTAATTTTTTTAAAAACTTTTATAAATGGAGATGGAAGGAGTTTACTACCATAAAATGTCCTTTAAATCTGATTTTATTGGTATAGTTTATAAATCACATTGTAAATACTGTCTTACCCAAAAAAAATCTTCCTTTTTTTCAAAATTACAAATAAAGCACAATATAGTATTACGAAATAAAAAATTGATAATAATTGGTTCAGCTTGGAAAGCTCATCCAGATGATTCATTATCTTAGCAATGTGAAGTATTATTATCCAAGAAGAACAATATCATCTCTGCATTTTCTTTAAATAGAAATAAGATCCACTGGATTGATATTAGGGGATCAGATACGTGCACTTCATTTTGAGGAGTTTAAGCTAAACTGGTTTTGCTTGTTATGCATCAATATTGGGTCCAGTGCACATCTTGAAATGATAGTGATATACTTTGTTTGAAACTATTCAAATGAAATTTGCATGATTTAGATTTTATTTTTAATTGAATTTCAATAATTTTTTATATTTAATAAAACACAATACAAAATAATATCAATTTATTAAAAAAAATAATACTTCAACTTAAAAAATAAATATATCAATACTAAAATCTCATTATTAAATTTTTTAATAAGATCATCATTATTCACAAGTCATAAATAATAAATTACTTTGTTTTAAATGGCCCATGTCTAGTTACAAAAATAAAATAATAAAATTTGAATTGTCCACATTTCATTTAACAATCCAAATGAGACATTTACAGTGTACAGAGAATCCAAAGGTGTGATTGTGAAGTATCACATTGAAGTTTAAGTATTCAAAGCCTTCACCGATGTAAAAAATTTTGGCCAAAAACTCGTAATCAAAAAAATATTTTTTGGCCACAAACTTCGTAATCAAATTTAAACAGATTAATTAAAGTGAAAATGATAAAATTGAAAAGCATCTGCATTTAATTGAATTTTTCTCAATCTCATCGTTCGCAAAATTATCATAAGGCAACTGATATACTAAAACAATACCAAAATTGCTTTTCATTTTTCCCCTTAAGCCTAACGCCAATTAAAAATTCGACGAGCTCAAGGAATCAGTACCCTACAAATTGGTAACGTAGCAAGCGACTATTGCTGACGTTACTTTAGCTGGGAAAAGAAAAAGAGATGACTGTATTTAAGACCAAAATTGGAACTTGGCAATAGTATCTTTGCATAGACCAGCGCTGTGAAATGATTTTTTAAAGATATTCATCCTCAGAATCCTCATCATCACGTGGAGTTGCCGAGCGTTTCATATTGGCAGGACCAAACAGAAGTTCTAGGCAAAAGGCTGGCCCACAAATTGATCCTCCTTTACTCCCTACCTTGTCCAGGTCTTTCATCTTCAGCTACAATTATTACAAAGCGGAACAATGTCAAAGCCTAACTGTGCAATTCAACCAAGATCACAAATGCTTCCAAATGCCAACTACTTCCAAGAAGAAGTTCAGTTAGGCTATGTTTGGATTGACGAGAATGAAGAAGAGAAGAGAGAAGAATGTTTAATTTGGACCTTCCCTTTTATTCAGAACATTTCCTTCCTTCCCTTCTCCATATCATCAAACCAAACATACGCCCTTGGGAGAATTTTCCTAGCAGCTGACATATTTGTGTTTGTTAGTGTAATATCAACAAGAATAGCATTCATATTTTCATCTAATAATAATAAAGCGGAGCTAATAGTGCTTTGAAAGAGAAACGAGATTACCTGTAGCAAGCCATTCCTAATAAAAGCTGTATTAAAACAGCAGTAGAAAAGTCGGCCTCCTATCATTTTCTGGTAGAATATGACCCGAACATCTCCGGCAAGCTGTTGGCAATGAGAATTTATAATAAATTATTAACTAAGAGAATATAATTAGCAAAATCCTTTACCATCTAGATAAGTTTCTTGTGTATACTTACTGAACAATCAATCATGTTCAATTTACACCAAAATGTAACTAAATATGCACAAACACAAAAAAAAGGAAAAATAAATTCAATTATAAAATAAAATGAAATTTAAGCTATAATTTTGGAATCAGTTAATAAAAGCTTTATAGTTTACACACAAGCAACAGAGTTCCTCAACATGGATATTCTATCATTTCATGAAACTAGCAGTAGCAACCATTCCTTCGACTTTCTCTCTTTTTAGAAAATTCTACTTTTTGTATCCTACTCATGTCAGTCTTATCTTAGTCTCTTCCTAGTTCTTTCTAAGAGAATCTAGGAACTAAAACTCTTCTTTAATTACATTTGTTATACTGCAGTTCCCTGAATAATTAAGCGGCTGGAAATTGTAGGGAAGAATTTCCAAAACTTTTCTGAGAACAAAAGTTAAAGAGAAGCAAGTTGATCAAATAACAGATGATTAGTAACAAAGATAAGTTTTATTTCAGCCTACATCAAATGGTATTAAATATTAGGCATATATACACAGAAAATAACAGATCACTCATTACTTACCAGGATTGGTTTGTCAAAATAATGGTCCAGACAAGATTTTTGGTAGATTGCAGGATCCTCAGTGTCCATTTGGACTACAACATGAGGTTCTTCTAATTTTGATTCTTTTCCATCTTCATCACCTTCAATATAAGAAAGATAATAGCGAGGACTGTAGTTTCCCTGATATCCTTTCTTAATTTGTCTGCAGCTGCTCCTAATAATCTCCACTGATGGACGGTAGGCTTGATTAGGAACCTACAGAGAGGAACGTAAGTAGAGAAAAATAACTGACTTATTATTATAAGTTATCTCATTCACTTATATTTTAAAGATCGAATTAGGAAGGGAAGTTCAAAATACATAAACCAATCAATATGGAATTAAGAGATTTCACAGTGATGCTCATATCGGGGACTAACAAATTTCTTCAAACTAACTTTGAAGCATGGCTTTTAATTAACTTCATATAATTTGGTTATGAAATTTAAACAAACTTCTACTGATAAACGAAAGAGTTATGCTTGTAATCATTCTGTTTATGTTTTGATCAACTAAGCATCTGCATTTTCCTGTAAGCATATATAAATAGTTCTTTTAATAAACAGAAACATAGAACTCTAGTAAGTCTTCTAATTCAAATCCTGGCCTCCAAAATTGAAATGAACTTACCTCCTGCATCTCTAAGATCACAAAGAAGATTGCTTCAACATTAAGTGTATCATAAAGCCGGATTCGCCTCAATTCTCTGCTACATGGTTGAGGCAAGCTCACATTTGGTGGTTCATTACCAATGCCTCTAGGAACAGATAGTATGCTTTCCCAGTACTCTACATAACGACGTTGGCTTGGTATTGATACCTGTTTCAACATATGCACAATAATGTGGTTAATTTCTTCTTCTTGTTTATGTTAATTTCATTTTCTCCTCCGTTGAGATAGAAGAATAGAAGTTCAATAAGAAAGAAAGAACAAAGTGCAGTAAATGAGAAATATGGCACGCTCACAAAGTAAAGAAACAAAGTTATGAAGACAGGGCTGTTTATGTACTGAGAAAATGTATGAACCTGCATTTTCTAAAATACTACAACAAAATGCAAAAGGAAGTAGTAACACATTATAATAGCATGTTTGTAGATTAAAATGAGGAAGAGAATAAATATTCCGCTTCTTTTAGGGAGCATCAAGAGAAGAACTCTTTGTACCTTGGAACTAAATCCACGTGACTGCTTATAATAAATAAAACATTTTGTGGCCCGAATATAATTAGTAAAATAGTTGATCAACTATAAGTTCATTCCCTGCAATTTCTAATTAGTGTCTAAGTTAGTTCTGAATTTTCAACAATTAAGATTGACAAACATGGATTTTCATGTCTTCATATATCACAGCCTTATTAGCTTACGTGCATCAAGTTATTGTTGTTGTTAAAAATATGTGAAGTGATATTAACTTCGCCAAGCAAACATTTCAAATTGTTGGGATTATACCTAACATGACTTACTCCTTCGTTATTGGTTGTCCGTCTATCAGCATACAATTGAAGAGCCTCATCTGCTGACATGCCGCTATAAACTAGGTATGCAGACACCATTAAGCCAGTTCTACCCTTCCCTGCCTGCATAATTTAAGTCATTTAGATAAAAACAAAATGTGACTAGTGAAACAAAAATAGATAAACTTGATCAGATTCGTACACAATATGAACATCTAGATAATTCCTTTTTCTATAATAAAGGAATGATTTTCAAACGTTTCTGACCAAATTTGATAAGTAAGAGGGCACAAATGCAAACCCTGGAGCCAGTTTTAGATATGCACCAAAATAGTAGAACTGTATATTTATCTTTTTAAATCTGAGCTTCTAATATCATGAAAAGTACACTACTGCAAGACTTAAAGCCAATCAGTAGCATAGCAGGAGCAACTTCAAAAGTTATCTAAAAGTTAGAATATCAACTTGTTAAGCTGTTCAACTAAATATTCAACGTCAACTTGTATATCTGTACTGGATTCAGACAAACATAAATCCTTGGATTCTACTGAGATGACTTGATTGCTAGTAATCTAATTTTAGTTATATATTTGTCAGGGAATGAAAAAAAAATATTAAATTGAATAACCAATATAAGAAGCTGTCAAAGATAATACATAAAACATTCCTCAAGATTCTAATAGTGAGTGTGAACTCTCATACCATGCAATGAATGACAGCAATATTTTTTGGGTCACTTGATAACCACGAATGTGCACTTGCACAGAAGTTTTTGATCATTTCAAGAGGTGGTACATGGTTGTCATCAAAGGGATATGCTTCCACTCGACCATAAAAGTGTGCTGGATCATAATTTTCTTCTATACAAAGATTATATATCTGAAATATAAAATAAATATTCTATTGTAATATGTTCAACAATGTAATAGTTAGTATGAATACCAAGCTAAACGTAGCCGCTTTTTAAAATAAACGAAGTATTAATGCATTTTGAAAGTATATACAAAATGATCCAGTAGATAAAAGAGTAAATCGAAAATAAAAGAACTAAAGAATATATGGAGGGCTAATGTGATAATACTTCATATTACATATGATCAAGTGTTGAAGAGGTGCACCTTATAATGCTCATGATGTCTCATATCCAGCACAGATTTGACCTGCCAGAGAGGATTTCTATACATTGCTCGCATACGTTCTGCAGGAAATGACATTGCTAGTAATCGATCTGTGATATATGACATGTCAAGATCATATCCAGCAATGAGCATTCTCCGTCGTTGCTTGGATACCAAATTACGAATATATAAATTTTTGGTGAGGTAATTAATCAAGTGATGATGTAAACTCAGGTTTTCAATTTTGGGAGACCCCTCCTTCGTAGGTTTCAACCCCATTAGGTTGAAAAGTTACAATCCTCACTGATGACAAGATACCTACGACAAAAATAAATGCTTGGGACATCCAAAATACTGAACTGCAAATGCACAAACCAAAATTAAGGAAGTGAGAAAGTGTTACCAGCAACCAGAAAAATAAAGATAAGTTTTTTTTTTTGGTTGAAATAATATATATATATATTTAAGTTTTGGCAATGGGATTGAACACCAATTTTAAATGACTTCTAAGCAAAGTTGTCTATTAGATTTGCCTTTTTTTTCCCGTTAAAATTGGTTTCAACCTTGATTTTAACTCAAATGCTGGGGACTTAGTCAAGGCTTATTGGTCGACATTTGCCATTTGAAAGACAACTTTTCTTGGTTTTTTTTAACAGTAGTGCCACATACCAAAACAAGAGTTCTAAAATGAAGGCGACGTCAATGTGCGATTACAACCATCATATGATCAATCACAAACTATATTTATGATTCACTTGATTGAACAAAATTCTGGAAGAAGTAACATTTCTTTCTCCCTGGCATTTGGGCAAACAGGAAAGATAGAGAGGGGAATGAAATAAGGTACCTGAACTGAACATGTAGTAGCTTCAGGGTCAGTAACCGTCATCAAAGGAAAAGACTAGCAGAATTAATCTAGGGTTCCGATTCCTAATGAATTTCCATAAGCAGTCAGGAATCAGGAAACCCTAGAAAAGCTAGCGAAAAGATTAAATTGGAGGTTCGTGGAGGGTGTGAGTGTGGAAGGTGATGATGATCACCTTCATTGTGGTGTTTAGTTGGTAAGAAAAGAGAGAAGATGGAAGAGAGAAAATTGGGAATGGGATTGGCAGTAATCTTTCGCCAACTTTAGGGGGATTTTTAGCCTCACTTCCATTCCACATATCCATATTTAGGATCGAATGGAACCCTACAGCATCGGACAAGGATAGGTGCTTCACACTTCGTTTGTTAAGACCGTTTTTCTAAAGCCGCGAAACCACACTGCCTTGGCGGGCTTTTTTTTTTTTTTTTCAATTTAGTTAAATCATTCTTCACAATATGAATTTTATCTATTCTTAAGATTTTGACAAATATCTATTCTTTAATTTAGCTATTTTTTCAATAATTTGTTGTTATCTAATATACTTATTCATATTTTCCCTTTTACCCCTTGTAAATATTAAAATAATAAATAAAAAAAATGATTCCGTGCCAACATATTTTCCCATATACTCCATGGCTTCGCATTTCAATCAAAGAAAATGACTTTAACGTCCTTCACTTCCTAATGCGTCAAATTTTCCATTATCATACTTCTATGAATGATGTCATGCCAGCATTTTTTTGGTCTGCTGTATTTTTCTCCCACATTTGTTGCATAAAAGAAGAAAATAAGAAGAGCTAGTTAGCTCGATTTAACTGCCTTAGTTTTCTGAGTTGATGAAGCAGAAATTTATTATGTCTCTTACAAGTCAGACAAATTTGCCTTGGTTTTCTAGGTTGATGAAGCAAAAATATTTGCTGACCAAACAAAATTGCCTTAGTTTTCTAAATTGATGAAGCATAAATATGTTGTTTTTTACAACTTACCCTATTCAGTTCATAGTATCTTTTTATAATTTTTCACACAAATCAAGAAAATTATTAAATGATTTAGAATATTATAAATTTTAAAGATATTTTACTAAAATATCTTTACTTTAAATACTCTACACATTTGATATTAATGAAAGATAAAATAATAAAATAAATAATTAATGCTTCACTAAAATTTTAAAATGGTAAATATTATAAAAAATCTCAAAAATTCTAATAAACAATTTTAATATTTGAAGGAAATATGAGAAGTCAGACACCGTACCAAAAATTTAATACTGCAAATTCTACTTGCGGCAAGAAAGGTAGAAAGAAGACAATGTCAGCAGAGGGTATTTCTTTTTCAAAAAAAAAAATACATAAATATATATATATAACTTATTCTAATTTAACCAAATATCTCGAGTTTGAGTCCTGGGAACATAGCAGCGTAAATGGTCAGAGGCGCTCATCCTTATAGTGCTTATCATGCTTCGATTCAGATTAGTCTGGGTTCCGTTGAAGTTCTCATTGTCTGAATGAGACAGACCAAATACTAGTTGCTAATAGAAAATATATATATATATAAAATATCAGCAGAAGTAAAAAAAGCTTTTAACAGAAAAGTATGCTTTGTACAAGAAAACCAAACTAAAACAGAGTGTCAATACATATGTTCCATAGTTAATGTAAATATAGGAGGCTAGGGAAAGGTTATGCAAATTCTTTTACAATGACATATCACACACACACAATCATGGAAAAAATGAAAGGTTTTAATTGTAATCCATACACGATTATGAATGCAATAATAGTATTTGTCAATCACATTTTATTTTATGTTTCTACAAGAACGCTGTTTAAGAAGTTCACATAAAAAACAAAAATGTGACAGTTTACAGGTTAATACACACACAAAAGAAAAAAATAGAGGAATCACTAAACGAATGTGATCTTCCTACATGGACCATTTAAGGGGTATTTTTCTAACGTTTTATATTTTTAAGGATCAACATTGCAAACGGTAGAAATTATAAGGAGTATTTTGGGAAAAAGAAGAAACCATAGGGACCTACTTAAAAATCAATGTAAAGTATAGGGACCAAAAAACTATTTTTTCCTTAAAAATATGATTTAAAAAATTAGATGGAAAAAGATAACATGTCAATATATATATATATATATAGCTTGTTTCAACTTAACTAAAGATCTCGAGTTCGTGTCCTCGAAATACAGCAGTGCAAGTGGTCAGGGATGTCCATTCTTATAGTGCTTGTTATGCCTCGATCCGGATTATTCTGGGTTCCATTGAAGTTCTCAGAGTTTGAATGAAGGAGGCCGAGGATACTGGGTGCTAATGAAAATATATATATATAATATATCAACAGAAGTAAAAAAGGAAAAGCAACAGGAAATTTAATTAGAAGTTGAAGATGGGCTTTTCGACAAAACACAACGCTGATCCTCTCTCTTCCGCTCTGTTCATACAGATTTGTTTTTTTTTTGCAAGTATCCAGAAAAATATAAATAGGAGGAGAACTAGAATTTAATCCGCACGCGCATTTGTTAAGAAAAAAAAAATGTTATAATTCTTTTATTTTCTAAGAGTTTGATTCTAGTGAGTGTTGAACATAATTGTTATAAAATTCATTAATCAATGATACATTTAGTGAGAAGTAAAGGAAGGAAAAGAATAGAAAGGCTAGCAAGTTAAAAAATATTAATTACAATCATGTTATTGATATATACATGGGGATTGAAAGGTTAATTTATTTGGATAAAATATTGGTCAACGTGTTTTGGAAGTATATGTCACTTTTAGTTAATTGATTATGGAAGGTTTTGCATGATTTAATTCATTAATATATACATGGGGATTTAACTCTTTTCACTTTGGCTGGATGTTGCAGTATAAGAAAATAGATGATTGAAAAAAAAATTCCAATCCCCATGTATATTTATTAATTATATCTATAAATGTGTTATGTCATACATTTATAGATGCTATTAATAAATATATATTTTTTTCAAAAAAGATATAGTCATTCAGGCAAGTGAACGGCAATTTATGTACATCCAGTACTAAATAATACTAATATGTAACCTTCCCATTTGCACGGGACAGATATGATATATTAAATTTAAATGTATTAATATTTTTTACATCATAGCAGGTTCCATGTAACTAAGTAAAACAACGCCATTTACTCACTACTTACGTCACAACAAAAGACTTCACCATTCACATCCAAAAACCAACCACAACTGTAGCTAATTTCTCAAGCCAACATAAAAATCTAATCTGAAGAAAATGATGGACACTTATGAAACCAAGGCAATTTTGAAACTAATAAGGTCCACTACCAGCAGCTATCTTAATTTCTGGAACATCATCCTTCTCTTTTCCTATGCTCCCATTAATCTTGGAAACTCCGTAGAAAACCTACTCTGCCATTTCTTCATATTGCATTTCCTCCAAGGTACTTGCCAAACATTCTCTCCATTGTCAAAACAAAATTCAGTTTCCGTAAACCCATAATAAAGTAACCCTCAAAACTCAAATATGTGGAATATGTAGTTAACCAAAAGGCTCGATCAAAAAGAGTACAGAGACATGTACAACCAAATACTTAAGGAATTCATATTGACTTTTACCTCTATATTTCTATAAACTATCAAACTCAAGAGAAGGAAAGGGTAACAAATAATAAGTTTAGTCACTTCTATTCTGACATAGGGTCATACATTTTTGGTTTACTTAAAGCCCATTAATTTTTGTTTGGTAAACAATTTATTAGTTCCTAAACAAAAAAGTTATAAATTAAACCAGGTGACACAAATAAGACTAAGTATTGATTGTAACATCATAATTCTTATATATGTATTTTATGATATCATGTCATAATTGATATTAAAGCGTTTTGGATTGATTTATGATGATTGAGAAGTATGGATATTTAATTAAATAGGTTTAAGATCCAAAATATTATAAAAATATCATAAATGGGTTTAAAGGAGCAAAATTGTCATTTTATCAAAAAGTAATAGCAAAATGATTATTTTACAATAGAAGAAAAAAAATAATATTATAATACTCTAGCCTTAAGGGTACCCTGTAGAAAAGTCTACTATAATCATGAGCCTGGAGAACCATATTGATATGGTATATTCAATGCTAATGGTATTAACCTTCATAAGAATCAATTGGATTTAATTGTTTATGAAATTCTGGTTATACACTGAATATGTAATTCGAGAACTTTTTTATTCCATCCATACAAAGACTAAATGCTCATAGATTATTCTCTCCCGTACCTCTCAAAGACCAAATGATTTAATTTTAAAAAAATGGGAAAAAAGTTTATCAGATTTGACATGCTAGTTCTTTGTAGTTGGTGCTGATTGTGGGTATAGAGAATGGTTGCCTTGCTTGATTTATCCAAAATCTCTCCTTTCTAAGAAGCTCAACTATAATGCTACCACTGCCACCTCTTCTTAATCCTCCATACCAGACATTCTCAAGTGACATTGGAAGCTCAAACACCACACTAGATTTCCTCCCTCCTTGCCACTCTATTCCCTACTCGTCATGGGTTTGGCAACCATGCTCAGTAGCTTCGACTCTGCCCAATCTTGACCTGTGGGTAGTGAAAAGAGAGAAGATAAGATAACGAAGCCAGAAGATGATGGGAAAATGAGGCTTTGAAAATGGAGAGTAGCTGAAGAGATAGATGGCAACCCATATCTGAATTAGGACAAAAAAAAAATGAGAAAGAGAAGTTTCCGGAGAAAGGGAGATGGATTTGTTGTGAAAGAGATAAAGCATAAAATATTTTTTTAAAAAAGGAGTATTTAAGAGGAAAAGAGTAAAAATAACGATAAAGAGTCTATCTATCTATCCATTTTGTACAAAACGGTGAATTTGAAATTCAAAATGATTTTCAAATCAAAGAGGTAAATATCCTGCGTGTCTAGCTACGGTTCTTTGAATAGTAAACCATAAATTTGAATTAAATAGAAGATAATAGATATATGTTGCACAGTACTTTGAACAATGAAATTCATTTTGCTTTTATATTTAAATTAGATAATTCATGATGTGTAGAATAGATATAAGAAAAAGGGTTTGTAAAAATCATGCTATTAGGCGTATTTATATGAACAACAAAATTTCTAGACTAACTTTCCGTTTGAATTAGAAGAAAATTGAAGAAAAAGGAAAATTCAAGAAAAAAATAAAAAGAAACTTAGGCGTTTTATTATCTAGATTCATTCTTATTTTTTTTCCTAATATTCTTTTATTTTCCTCCCATTTCGAACAGAACCTAGAATCTAGATGATTGTCAGATCCATTTTTATAACGAAACAAGAGAGCTATTGTCTTATGTAGTCTAAACAAAGCTTATTATCTTTATCTTAAATCTGTTAATGACAACTGCTCACTATCTGTTGGTAAGAGGTTACACACACCCACAAAAGGGTGTTTTCTTCCTCTTATGTATTGTTCCTCATCTCATATATATACGAGAAATAATAGATTTCTACTTCATCTAACTGTACTTAGAAAATGAGCAAAGAAAACAAATGGAAAAAGAGTAACCAGGAAATGGTATATGGTCAACTATGCAGGGAAGTTATGCAGTTCAAAAAAGAATAACCAGGAAAGACATTGGGGTTATTTACCTTTTTAATACAAAACCAGCGCAATGAACAGTTGGCTTCTCCTCTACCCACAGAAAAATTTTATCTATTCCTCTGCCGATAATTCAAACTTGTAACATTATAGTTGACGTTGGTACACTGGCTAGCAAGTTGTAAGCGGTATATTCTGGTAAATATCTAATCCCTTTCTAACAAAGTAAAATGTGAGTTTAAAAAAATAAAATTTTAAAAAAATTTTATAAATAAATTATTATTAAATACTCCTTAAAGTTATAATTTATTTTTATACATTATAATAATTTATTTAATTGTCTTAAAATGAAAATATTTTTATAATAAAGATGTGTGTTATATTGTCAAGAGTATAAATTTGTAATTTAAGAAAGTAGTAATAATAACTAGCAATACATGCCCAAGTATATTTAATATAAAAAATATTTACAAACACTTTTGATACATGTTGAAATTTTAAATGAATAAATCTATAAACACTAAATTTTGGAAACATTAAATTTTGAAATATGAACCATCTTTCATTTTATTTATAGAATGGATAATTTTGTTACCATGTTGATTACAAGTGGCAATGTATAAGTTCTAAATTTGTAAGCATTAAGTTTGTAATAGATAAAGCTCTAAACTAGTTACAAGTGCCAATGCATGATTCTAAAGTTGCAAGTAGTAAGTTTGTGATAAATAAAACTTTAAGTTAATTAGAAGTGACAACGTATAAGTTTTAGCATTACACCTGCGTGGTGCATGGAAATATTACAATAAATTTTGTTAAAAAAAATAGCTTCGAAGTATGATATGGTTATTGTAAGTAATAAATTAATCAACATGTGAAATATATAATTAGTAAATGCAGAATAATCAAAAGATAATAAAAAATGCTTTAATTTTTTTTTTTTGGCATTATTCATTGGCAATTCTCTATGGTTGAATGTATTTATTTATTAACCATTTAACTATGACAATTGGACCCGTTTAATTGGGAAATCACTTAAAGTGCCCATTTCCTAAAATTTCTTGAAGCAGATTGTCACACCCGGAAATGCGACGCGGATGGCGCGGAAAAAGGAAAAAAGGAGAAATCGGCCCGCCCGGCGGGAGGCCGATTTCGAGAGGGAGTCGCCACCAAAATTTTGAGGGAAAATTTTAGAAAATCGGATAACAAAAACAAAAAGGGACAAGGACTGGTCTACGAATCAGAGTTGGGTTCAGGAGTACGATTGTGAGTGGGGAAGGTGTTAGGCACCCCCACAACACCCGTTCCTAAGAACGGTTACCTTAGGTTGATCATGCAATTTTTATGGCTTTTTACAAATTTAGTTTGGTTGCCCTTTTACCATTCACATGCAAAAATAAATAAATATAAAAATAAGGAAAATGTAAGATAAAAATAAAGAAAAAAAATGAAAATATGAAAAGTTAGAAAAAAATAAATTAAGGAAAATATTATTTATTTAGAAAAGTGGACTTGAAAAATTGGTAAATATTTATTAAATGAAGAGAAAAAAACATCAAATGAATAAGAAAATATTTATTTATTTACAAAGGTGGACTTGAAAAATTGGTAAATATTTATTAAATGAAGAGAAAAAAAAACATCAAATGAATAAGAAAATACTTATTTATTTACAAAGGTGGACTTGACCCAGAATGAGAGTTTGGGGCCTACGTACCCTGCGATAGGGATCAAAGTCAACGTAGTTCGGACTAGAAATGCGTGTCACTGTATTGGTATTTTTTATTTTTATATATTCTTTGAAAAGAGAGGTTTATAGAAATAACTTGTCTTTCCACAAAGAAAACAATTTTTAGAATTGGTTGGTGTGTTTTAATTTGTAAAAGACAGATTAATTTCCAATATTTGCCCTTTTCATTTATTTATATATTTTTTGGTTTAATCAATTCCTAAAAGAGAATATATATTTTTCCTCCATTTAGAAAATATGATTAAAATTATTTGTGATTTTGAATATTTTATTTTGATTTGAAAAAGAAATATTTGAAAACCATTTATTTTCACAAAATAAAATCAATTGGCTCATGTGGTGACTTTATCACTCACATCTACCCGTTGATACCTAAGTGTTCACGGTGGTATCACTCGAGACAAAAAGGCACAAGAAGAATTCGAAAGAAACAAATAATTCTTTGTACAAATTATTTTTATTTTATTTTTATTATAAAAATCATTTTAACACCTATTTATTTACAAAAAAAATGTGATCATTACGTATGTTTTGAAAAAAATAATAATCAGCATATGTGGTGACTTTATCACTCACAAATTACTGATTTGCGCTTACATGCTCACGGTGATGCTACTAGTGGCAAAAGGCAAAAAAACTTAGATAAAATTGAAATGAATGAAATCAACTTTATATTAGATCATAAAAATAAATATGATTATAATTGTTTTATAGAAGGAAAAGTGGTAAAAGAAATTAAAAAAATATGACTTTCATGTATATATTCATAGATTATTTATTTTTATTTTATTTTATTTTATTTATTATTATTATTTTATTTTTATTTTTATTTATATTTTTTTATTTTTTTTTTAGAAAAAGAGTCAATCAGGATCTGTGGTGACTTTATCACTCACAGCTCGCTAATGAACACCTAAATGCCCACGGTGTTACCACTCGGAACATAAAGGCCAAAATAAAATGTTGAAATAAAGAGCTCTCATTGAATTATTTATTTTTACTTTTAATAAATAAAAAAAAATATTGGTACTCGTAAATAAAAATGAAATAAAATAGAATAAAATTTAGCCAATGTTTATACCATGGCAACTCCTCACTCATGATATAATTGACTGACGCTCTATATGCACACGGAGAATTGGTCTCTCGTGGCAAATTCTAAAAGCAAAAAAAATAAAAATCCCTGATCAAATAAATACCAAAATCAGAAATAAAAACAAGAATCAAATACAAGTTATCAGTGTGTGTGTGTGTGTGTGTGTGCATACTTAAACAATACTTTATTTCAACATAAAATTACAAGAAATAAAGAGAGAAAAAATCAAACTGTTTTCTCCTTTTGATTGGTCGTTGCTTTGATGAAGGTGATTCATTCTTTCCCAACTTGACTTCATGCTCTCATGCCTGCCTTTGGGTTCCTCTCTTGCCTCGATGAGGATGATCCAATCTTTTCAAGCTTGATTTCGCGCTCCCATGATGCCCAAAAAAGAAATACAAAGACATTAGTATCTATCTTGGCAAATCTTCCCAACCAAGATCTAAAGAAAAATTTCTTGGTTGTATAGAACTACAACTACATGTAATACATTATTGCCTGAATTTATTTACATATTAATTGCATGGTAAATTACGATCAAGTGCTGAAAGGTAATATACCAAGCCAACACCTAAGTGATAAATGAATCTCATTCTATCCTAATGGTTAATTACGGGCCAGATGTGAAAAAAAAACTTTTAAGGTTTGATCAGTGGCATTATTCACTAGGTTAAGGTAGGGACACTAAAGCATTATGGAATTATGTGTAATCCCATGGGAAGCATTCTATTTTGATAAGATGTTCTACCATTATAGTCCAAATCACGATTCACTTTTCATAGGTAAACCATAGACCATGGGTAATAATTCAACACAGAGCAAGATAAAATGGCTACAAGCACGTGATTGTTTTTCCTTGAGTTTATCACAGTAAAATTGAATTCAGTGGTTTCCAATCTGTGAATAGATATTTATAGCCAGATAAAGCACCGGTTACAGCTTTTAGCAAATTACAAGAAGAAGCACTGAATGTGGCAACTGCTAGCATTGAGATCAAGATGCCGTTTCACACCCTATCATATGCAACAAGCTAAGAACCAATAATTGTTCCATGGTATCACACTATAATGACCATATTTTGTAACAAGTTCGCCGTGGAAACAAAGAGGTAGAGGGTTTCACTAACTAGGAACATCATGCCAGGGGATGATCAAATCATATGCAAACCACCCATGTTAGGAGAAAGGTCCTACTAACACCTAAACCAAATGAGTTACCGTAGATGGAAAATGGCTTCCTAACTCTCGTGTCCCAGCAACATGACCACACCATAAAGAAGGCAGGACAAGCTTAAAAAAATGCAAGAGCCATGACCAAACATTATATTTCATAAAATACCACTGCCTAAAAAAGTGAAGTCCTCATGGGCATTTTGTCAAGCATTTGGTACGCAAGCATGGAACAGGACGCTATACAATTTTTAAAGACCCAGATGCTGAGACGATTCTGAAGAAAGAAAAAACCAGCATTTGTGCAGCAAGCAAAGCATACACAGATAGAAGATTATCGAGTTTTCATACACACATATAACGCTAATCAAGAAGGGTCATGTTCAGCCACTCATCTCAAGATTACAGCAAACAGTAAGGAAGGGAGAGTGTGAAGTCATTACCTGTGTGGGTATTCTCTGGATCTCTGGATTCTTTACACCGCCCCCTTTCTCAGATTCTCATGTTCGTCCTCCAGTACTCTGCCTCCTTACTCTCGCCCTCATGCTTCCCTCTGTTTTTTGTGTTCGGTGTGAAGTTCCCGGAACCCTTTTCTCTCCAAACTCAAGCTCCCTCTCCTCGAATCTCATGCTCTCGACTCCCTCTGTTTCTTTCTACTCTACCTCGGTCTCTCTCCGTCTCAGACTCCCTCGGTTTCTCTCCTCTCTGTTTCTTTTTCTCTTCACCTCCATTTTCTCAGCCGCTCCCTTCTGTCACCCACGGCCCTCTCTGTTCTCTCTTTCTATTCTCATCTCAGCTTCGCGGCCCTCTCTCTCTTTTTCTTTTCTTCTCCCCTCCTCCTCTCTTCCTCACGCACCCGCGGCTCCCTCCATCACCCGCGGCCCCCTCTGTTCCAGCTTAGTCCCTCATACTCTCTTCCTCTCTCTCTCTCTCACGCACCCGCGGCTCCCTCTGTTCCCCGCGGCCTCACTCACGTAGCTCCCCCCCTCTTTTTTTTCCTCATGCGGCTCTCCCCTGCTCTCATCTTCGCAGCCCTCAGCCCTCCTTCCTCCGTGCACCTCTCACCTGCGGCCTTCCTCTGTTTTTTCTCCGGCCAAGCTCCCTCTCCTCCTCTCTTTCCTCTCGGTGGCTCCCTCTTCCTCTTTTTCTCCCTCGGTTCTCGGTCTCTCTCAAGCTCCACCGCGGACCCCTCTGTTTTTCTCCGGCCAAGCTCCCTCTCCTCCTCTCTTTCCTCTCGGTGGCTCCCTCTTCCTCTTTTTCTCCCTCGGTTCTCGGTCTCTCTCAAGCTCCACCGTGGACCCCTCTGTTTTTCTCCGGCCAAGCTCCCTCTCCTCCTCTCTTTCCTCTCGGTGGCTCCCAGCCCTCTCGGCCTCAAGCTCGCGGCTGCCTTCCCCCGCGGTCTCCCCTCTTTCTTCTCTCCCGTGCTCTGCTCTCTGTTATTTTCTTCAGTCTTCGCACGTCCCTCCATTCTCCTTTCAGTGCTCGGCTCCCTGTTTCTTTCTTCGGCCTCCCTTTTGTCCTTTTCTCAATTGCCGGCTGCCCTAAACACTTAGGGCATAGCTATTTGGGTCCAAGCCCAAGAGTTCTCAATTGGGCTGATGGTATCTTGGACCCACAATATAACTCTTTTTTTTTTTATTTATATATGTTTATTTTTGTTTTTTTTTATTCATTTTTTATCTTTATTTTTATTTTCTTTTGTTTCCTTTTTTTTGTGTCTTTTCGCTTTTATTTGTATTATTATTATTTATTTATTATTATTATTATTATTTATTTATTTATTTTTTTGTAAAATATCCGGATAAAATACGATGTTCACACAGATATATAAATATGAGCTGTTGCATCTATTGAACGCACAGGAGAGAAGATCGATGAAATAGCTAGCTTGAGCACAAGATCGATGATGAATATATCGGAGTAGGTGTTTAGTAGGAGGCAGGCAATAATATATACGGCTTCATCCGGATCATTGATCATGTATGTGCAAAATGAAACTCAACACTTGATTTAATTTTCTGGACAAAGAAACTCACCAGCTTTTTCTGATCAAAAGCTCAAATTTGATTGAGGAATCACGGAGGGAATTGAAAGTCCTTAGCTTTTATACGTACTTTCACAGCGCAAACTCATCTTCGATCAACAAGTAATAATATATATATATATATATATATAATAGATTAATTAACAAAACATTTTCAGACTCAAGTCACAAACTAAGCACCAAACTCATCACCCAGTAGCATAACAAATAATTTTCAGCCGGCCATTACTAAAAGCATAGTAAAGTTCTAGCATGAAGTCGTACGTCCTTTAATTTATTCCAGAATTTTGTATTTTGATATATACATCAGCAAACTTACAAGCTAGCTAAATCGATGAAATTGAAATGTAATATAATTTCATATTCTTGGCAAGCAACATATTAAAATTGGAAAATTCAAAATCACTTCAATTAAACAACGACATGGTTAATTTCGTTGATCTGACTGAGGAAGGCACAATCGGATGGAGAGACATCAGCCGGGAGGAACGGCGGAAGGTGTGTGTGTATATATATAAATGAATTAATAGAAGGTAGGTGGGTGATGTATTTCTTGATATATGATAAAAGGCGAGAGTTTGAATCCACCAACCCAACCAAGTTGACATTCTTACCTATATTTTGACTCATTATATTAAGATTTAGATTTCTTACAAATAAATTATAAAATAAAATGAAAATGTATTTTGACTATTAAAAATGAAAATATTTTTTTATCATAAAATAAGAATATACAAAAATTAAAAATCAAATTATTCAAATACAATATAAACAATAGATTTTGGTGAGCACCCAGGGCATACCAAGTGATAACTAGAGATTTTACTCTTTAAAACATAGAGATCATCGAAATTAGCTTTTAAATTTATTCAACAATTTCAACAATTAATTTTTTGACAATCATTCAACTCAGAGCTAATATTATTTCTGGGAGGATAGTAACAAATAAATAAGGAAAATGAGTTAATTTTTATAAAATTTTAAATTTTTTTATTATAAAATAGATGTATTTAATAATTTAAAATTAAAATATAAAAAATACTGATCTACTCAAGATTTAACCTTAATGCATATATATATATATATATATATTTTAGTATAAATATATTAAGAATTGATATAATGTTTTATTTTTAATAGCTAATATTATTTGTGGGACGAATCTAATAAATAGATAAGGAAAAAAGAATTAAGTTTATAAATTTTTAATTTATTTAGGACATATTAGATATATTTAATAATTAAAAAATCAAAATTTAAAAAAAATATTGATGTCCAGATTTAAGCTTAATGCATATATTTTGTTATTCGATACTAATAGTTAATTAAAAATGAAATAAATAGGACCACCTAAGGCTAACTCAGGTAGTTTGGGTAGAAATTAAGGGTTCAAACTCTCATGATGTAAAAAAAGTAAAATAAATAAAGCCAAACATTATTTGAAATGATGTGATATTTTTGCGTTAAAAAAATACTCCCTCCGTTCCTTAATATAAGGGACAATTGGGGGAGTTTCCATATTTCAAAATATAAGGGACACATGGGGTTTGTCTGGTGTATTTAATAACTTTTTCCCAAAATATCCCTAATTAAGATAGTATGTTTTCAATATAATTCATTTGTATTAATTACATAATGGAAGAGTTATTAACATTAAATGATGATATTTTTGGAAATTACTTTATATTCCTGACAAATTTATTACTTTTCTTGGTCTGTGTGATTTTGTCTCTTGTCCCTTATATTAAGGAACGGAGGGAGTAACTATTAAACATGCATTGCCATTATACTTTTTTTTCTAATATGATTTGGTTACGTAAATTACACACACACATACCTAGTGCTACATATAAGTAGGGGTGCTCAATCAACCGGCCGGTCTACTCGACATGTCGGGTTGGTCCCAGAGACCAGGCTAGATTGAGCACTGGGTTGAAGTTGAACCCGGTCTCACCCTGTTCTGGTATATATATAATTTTGATATTTTATAAAAAAATTATAAATATTTTTTATATGATATTTTTCTTAATTCATTATATATAATAAATTCATTATATCATTATTGTGAATATTTTTAAGTATTCAATCTTTTAATTTTATTTAAAATTTTAAATTAATTTCTTAATATTGTGCAAAAATAATGCTTGATTATTAAGTATTTATAATTTTAGTAAATGTTATTTTTATTATAATATTATTTTTAAGGAAATATATTTTAGGTGAATTTACTTATATTTTTGTTAATAAATAAAATTAATTTATTTTTATTTTTAAATACTTTTTAAGACTGGACCAATCCTAGTCTTGTATACCAGGTTGGTCCGGTCTTACGCGACCTTATAAAAACCGAACATCGGGTTAACTATTAACTCGATCTTACCCAATTTTTGTGCACCCCTATATATAAGTATATTTATATAAATTTAATTTATGTAAAACATTGAATGAATAATTAGTTATGGCTGATCCAGTATCACCAGCATTAGGTGATTTTATTTAGATTTTGTAACGAAAGACCAATTATTTAATGAAAAAGTTATGGCTGATATGATAATTTATTACTTTTAAGTATTAAAAAATCTCTATTAAGCTTATTACTTACTTTGATTTGATATCATATGGTATCTACAAAAATATTTTTTAATTTAAAATCAATAAGATGTCATGTGGTTATTTTATGAATAGTAAATAAATAATAATTCCTATTTTATTTTAGGGAGAGTTAATTAGAAGAACAAAGAAGAAATTTATTTAGGAAAAGTGACTTCACACAAAATCGACAAAGTATAACGCAAGATAAGTAAGAAATGGTCTTCCCGCCCTAAATAAGTTACTTTCATACTCCATATGAGTATTTCTCCCTTTAATTTATTATAGTATATTGATTTATTAATTTTCGGGCATGTTATGAATTCTATAATTAATTATCCTCAAATAAAAGTAATAAATTGTTGCTTTTAGATAATTTGATTTTAGGCTCGTAACTGATTATCAATAAGTGAAAGTCAGCATGCACCAAATTCTAGCAATTAACGTAAAAAGAAGTTGATTATTTTAAAATATGTTTCTCATCTTAAATATCAATATATAAAATCCTTAAAATTAATCAATTTTTTAAAGATCGGTCACTATTTACTAGATTGCCTTGATGGTCACCTACAGCATCTCTCTTTTCGCATGAGTATGCTGATTTTTTCCTTTTGTCTTTTTTATGAAAAATCTGGGAGGGAGCGATAGCGCTTCCAGCTTTCGATAAGGCTTGAATTTTTAGCAGTTGAGACGTTTGTCCCATACCTTTGACTGCCATATCTTTTTTAACACTTAAGATCTGAAAAGCGGGTTAGCAAGCAGATTACTAACACTACTAACAGACACCTATACCTACTAAAGGTGAGGGATCTCCTCACAATTGGTTGCTACTGAGCATAACTTTAATGACAAAGAAAGGGTTCAAACCCACAACTCGGAGGTTGTAAAATCATCCATCTTGCCACTTGGGCCATTTTGCATTGGCATGGGTATGCTGATTTTGCTTATAAATCTCGAAATCATTTTCTTTTTGGCAAGTGCTCAATTTGTTGTCTTCGGGCTGGACCTTTCCAAGCAAAGATGATCATGAGCAGAGAGAAACACTCTAAGATATGAGTAACCTGCGCTCATAATGGGTATCAGAAGTTCACAACCGTCCTAGCATAGAAGAGAACCCAAACCTTATTACTGTCTTTTTCTTTTATGACCAGACATCTCCTATAAGTTCAAAATTACTGTTGGATTGAGGGAAAAGAAGTTTAAACTAATCTAGATATCTTTCCCAAATGTAATGTACAAAAAGATAATGACTTAAACAATATTTTTAAATCATTTTATTTTTTTAATATTCAATCATTATTGAAGTATATGAAGAAAAATAAAATAGTTAAGCATGATATTTCAAATTCGAAAAGATGTTTTTGGGAGAGTTTTCTCCCATTAAGAGCCCAATATAGTTTAATTCAGATTAGTCGGCATCCAAGTGGTGCCTGGACAATTTTGAAAAAAAAAAATAGAATGAAGCCTAATGAGGAGTGTGAATAAAAACTATAAGAGAAAAAAAAAATTGTTCATAACTTACGAAAATTCGACTTTCTATAAACTTTCGACTTTATCTTGATATTGCTTGATTCAGTTAGATAAGTTTTTTCTTTATCTTCAATCCAAGCAAATAAATTTTTATTGAGAAACCGAATGATAAATTAAAAGGGGAAAGAAACATCAAGCATATATATAACCCACTTATTCAAGATGGTCATGTGGTCTTATTGACATAAACACTGCAGCATATTGCAAGAGCCTACGTTCCGTGCCTCCATTTTCAGTTACAGAAATCACTGGACCTCTAGTCCTTTTCCTGTAGCTTTGCCAAGCAAGTTGGATATTAACAGCAGCCCAGGTTCGCCAGTTGGATGAGTAATACCTAGCTGTTCTCTTGAGTCTTTCATTGGCAAATTTGTAGCGGAAGTGATCCGTAATGTACTTAAGGTGTTCAGCATTCAGACCAAAGGCTTCTGCGGATTCAACGCACACAAATTTTGCAGAGGATGCCGGAAGCCGGTCTATAAATGGCCGGCGAAGGCACCATGAGAGCAGTTCATCACCTAGAAACCCTCCCGCTTCAAGGTTACTGGTGGCTATCACGCCTTTGCTCAGGCTTTGGATGCGTTTTATTCGTCCTCGAACAATGAACACCATCCTTGTCACTGGATCTCCCTCTCTGATAATCTATTTCACGTGACAAAGGCATTCACTAACTGAATAAAGCTGTAGAGATTTCTGCAAATAATTAATCGAAAATGGGGTTTCATTTGTATATTTGATCTGTACCTTTTCATCTTTAGAAAAGATTAAGGGTTTAACCCTGTCACAGATGTTATCAAGAATAAGATCATCCAAGTTGTGAAACAGAGGTACCTGTCAAAAAGAAGAATCCTAAGATATACTGATGGGATCAGTTGCTATGCCACTATAAAGTCTTCCAGTTGTTTCTTCAAACCTCACTAAGTTTGAAATTGTCTAGTCTTCCAATTGCTATGCCACTATCACTATGTTGGAACCTTTTTTTATGGTCAAAACTATGTAATCTAGTTATACATCATGGCTGAATTGGATCATGAAATTTAACTAATAATAAATGCTTGTTTATCAATATATGAATGACAATATTTCTCAACTTTTCAATACCTTTTTGATGAGGTCTAAGCACAGATAGCGCTTGATGTCCCTCCTCAGACCTTCTGGCAAGTCTTTTATCAATTCCATTTCATCCTCTCCTCCCATGGCTGCCCATCTGTGACGCTCAAAATGGCGAACTCTTTGTCTTAACTGGGACGGTAGCTGCCTCCTCCTCATCCACCACTCCATATCACGACATCTCAGCTGCATCTTTCTCTTCTTTGCCATTACTGCATGTAGGAATACCTTCATGACAGCAAAGAATTCCCATTGTGCAAATATGTTTCAATACGCCACAGTTTTTCAAAGCATATACTTTTTAAATATAACAATCCCTCTTTCATCTTTGTACCTGGATGTTCCCAATCAGCAAAGTGAAAAGCAGTAATCCACTAAGTACAGTGTATATGCTGAAAATTACTTCTAGCCAGTGACTTGTGGGTTCAAGAACATTACCAAAGGTGCTGCAAGAACAACAGGTAGGAATTGAGCAAACACATTTAACCCTTTGATCAAATGTGCTTAATGCAAATTTCACAGACAATCATTTCTACGAAAATCTCTGTGCCAATGAATGTGTTTGATTTTATATGTCATTTGTTTTCTTAACTTATTCAAATATAATTAAAAAAAAAAGCATTTGTGGTATTTCTATCAAGCCGATTCCTACGTAAATTTAAAACATTCAAGTATATGACCCATGAAATTCCTGAAATTATAATTCTACAACAGAAAGCAAGGCAATAGAAGCTGACTTGAGTAAAATAATGTTTGAGCATTTCCTGAGGCACCAAACTTAACTGGAACTCCTCAACCGCTCAATTTCATTTTTCACAATAGGTCAACAGAACATTTGATCTATATGGTTCGGACGACAACATCAAATATAGGAGGAATCTATTCATTTGAGCGGATTCTTCACCGGTGCATTCACTTCTATTGTGAGTAATGTTTTCTCATTGTACTAGTAAAATCTTTGCAATGTGCTGTTGATCTTCCATTTTATTATCAGCACCTTTAGAGAAAGTTACAAGCAGCTGAGTAGGTGACATCTTTTCAATGTGTATTGTCCACCTAATTATCAGCTCTTGAACAGAGGTTTCCAATAGGATGAAAAGATATTTGTCAACAACTGTACTAATTGAGTTGATCCACTAAGTGCATCACAGAATGGACCGTAATTTGACATAAGTTGAAGTTTCGATCACTTACAAGAAAAACCAACGATTTCTTACTAAAGGAATGAAATATTAGAGTTAATTAGTTTGTTTAACAATGTACCTGAGGGTCATCAAACCCCAAAAGATGGGATATAGGATCTTGACAGCCAAGGAATTGCTGGATATGACTGGAAGAGCCCACTGGTAGATCCCATAATGGAAAGGTCCTTCAAAATCTAAGCACGAAGTCTTTCTCAACACTACCGTGGAGTTTCCACTACATGGATTTTCTGGTGTGCTTTTTGGAAACAGATACTGGGAGCATACCTCCTCTGAGCATGAGAGAGAGAGATTACAACCAGGACTCCTTTCACACTGTTTCTGGAGGCATGACGCAACACGTTGAATTGCAAGGACATACCAGCACCCTCCAGTAACCTAGAAATTATTAACAAAAAGGGCGGAAAATGAAGAAGAGCACCACATTCAATGAGCAATGAAGATGATGATAATATGCCAACTCAAGCTTGAAACTCAGTTAAGCTGTACTTTACATGAGAAGCAATGACGTAAGCTATGAGATTGAGGCCAAATCCCCACCAAATGGTGCCAAAGATGTAGCCAGTGACTTTTTGCATTCTTCTCATCAAGATGATGCTGTGGAAGACCTTGGGGAGAAACTGGAACAAGAAGATTAATAGCAAAATTGTCATTATGAGTTTAATTCGCTCTTCTCTTATTAATTTGGGTAGTATTAACCAAAACACAGCCTGCAAACAGAAGGATAACGTAGAGTCAGGAATGAATAAAAGGGAAAAGACAGGAAAGGCTGAAGTATATATACATGCAATTTTTTTTAGTATGCAAAAATAAATTATACACCAATTATATATGCATGAAAATGGAGGAAACTCTTATTTATTGGTTATTCACTTATACACATTATAGGTTCGCTTAGTATTCTAATCACATGACAAGAAACATCTACACTAGGAGAAAGCCAAAAGCCCTTTCTTTTATATAAACCAAACATCATTGACTGAAATAATAAATTAATTACAATTTTATAATGATACATGTGTGTATTGATTACTACGTTCTATAACTAACTCTTTGCACTCGAGACACTAGTACAAGACTAAAGTTGCCTCAAGTGAAAGAAAAAATTAGAGAACTAAAGTGATGTAAGGAATACATACAAATATACACGATGCATGCATAATACACACACACATATTGGATAAGATTTCATTTACTTTGTTTTTATTTTATATTATTTTTTATTTGTGGCCTCGTGACATGCATATTTAACCAGGGAAATTTTTATTTTTAATTGATTCAATTAGCAATATTTGAAAGAAATTCAAAGAAAATAATGTAAAGAAGGAATCAGTTAAGAAAACTTAGTATACAATAAAAGTTATATGATTTGTCACCATCAGCATTGCTTCAAACAGTAAAAATTGTTTGGCCCAAAAAAGTAAGAAATATTTTGGAAAATTGTCAAAGTATAATACAGTATTTAAGATAAACTATAACGAAAAATAAATTAAGCATAAACTTATCATCAATCAACTTAAGACTATAAATCTTCTATACGAAGCCATTTATCTTCAGGAGACTCATGAAAATTAACCTGTCAAGTTGCGGCGTTCCCGTCCACTTTTCATTAGCCTTTGTATCATTTTTTTAATGTATTTTTATTATTTATCATACATATTTATAAAATCTATAATAATATGTCACATTATTCAAAAGTTATGAATAATATCTGTCTTATTTTCTTGCTCCATACATGACAATCATGTATAATTATAGCTATTGATCAATCAAGTAGAACTAGATATAAATACTCTAAAAATATTTATCTTAGGGTGTCTTATCAACTGTAACCTTTTGGGACTGCTTTCCTATCCACTTCTTGAAAATTTTGATGCCACTTTTCATTTGGTTTCATACCATATTTTATTCTTTTGTATTTTTATTATATATCATATAATGCAGTTCGTTAGTTAGCTATGCAACAGGTGGAGAAATGTCTAATTAGCTATCAAATAAATTAAAGGTAATATTTTTTATCATATATAAATTTTAAAAGAATTCAAGTGTTAAGCTTAAAAATTAAATCAAAAACTCTTATGAGACGAGGACCGTGGTGAGATTTTATTTTATTTTATTTTAAATATTATAGATCAAAAGACATTTTTCATAATCATCTAGTCATATTTTTATTTAGTTTTATCCTTTTAATATTTCAAAGTAGAAATTAAATCTAATCTTTGCAATCTTATTGCAAAGAGAAAGAAGACATTAAAAGAATAAAAATCGCACAATACAGAATTATATAAAAATTGCACATAATTGCATGATTATGAGAAACATCTTTTTATTGGTAATATTTTAATTTTAAAAAATATAAAATAAAAATAATTAAAACTTGCCACTGGCCATGGCAAGAAAATTTGCTTTGGATGCTTATCCTACTTATGAGCACCTCATGCTCATCATTTAGATGAGATTTGTATTGTCTAATTTTAATTTAAATGGTTTAGATTTATAATTTTTTATTTTGATTTTTTTACATAATAATAATATATTTTTTAAAAATGATAATTATAAAATTATATTTATTTAAGATTTTTCATCTCATAAAATAAAAATATATTAAAAATATAATAATAAAATATAACCACATCTCAACCATCCAAATTAAATCTAAACCATGGAAAAAATTGATGAGCACAGATGACCACCCAAAGTGCTCCCCCATGCCAGGAGTGGTCTCGGCTAGGAGATCAGACCCCAGATTCAGATTTTTTTTTAGGCCAAGAACCAGATTCAGATTATACGAAGTTTTAGAAGTCCTTACAGGTCACTTTTTATAGAAGGTGAAAATTCCTTTTTATTTTATTCTTACAATAAGCAGCTAGCCTTCTCTTTTTTTTCTTTCTTGTTTTTTTTTTTCTATTTTCATCTGCAACAATCATAGGGCGAGGATGAGAACAAGCATAAACCTGCGGAACGGGGAGTATGACGAAGGCGTCGAACCAGAACCGTTTCGATGAACCCAGGTAATGCGACGCTATGGCACGTGCATCCCACACCAGCTTCCCGCACCCAACCACCAGCGACTCTTTCGACACGTAAGCCATCCGCAACTGCAGCCATACGTGGAACAAGTGCATCGCGTCCACGCACGTGCGCAGCACCGTCAAGATCGCCGCCAACCGCTCGTCCATGTACAGGCAAGGCGTCCCCTCCCTTCCGATCGACAGCGAGTAGAAGAACAGCGGGTCGATGGCCAGCGCCATCCCACGCGCTATCAGCAATGCTCTGTTCCACGTATGCACTCGCTTGCTGCGCGGATCCAGAACTCGCCCGAAGGGCCCCGGTTTCGGTCTAATCGGGTTGCTGCGGGCGGTTTGGTTCTGGATGGGGATCAAGGAAGAACCGGCGGAAGCCTCCCATTGGAGCTGGTGATAGCCGTCGCAGCTGGTGGAGTGGAAGACAGGAACGCCGACCTGAGTGCAAGCGTAGCACTCGACGAAGTTGTTGTCTACGGCGTCGCCGCTGCTACTCTGAGAATTATTTCCCAGCAGCTGTCGACCAATCCACCTGCAGTCGAAGAAAAAAAAAATCAGATAATAGTTGGGAGAAGACGTTGGGAAGTGAAATTGTGTGAACGAAGAACAAGTAACATGAAGGCATTATGAGAGAGAATGTACCCAGGGAAAGAGAAGAAGAAGGCGGGCATTGTGGATGCAGAGTAACCATGGGAGAAAAGAAAACTGGGGAGTTACAAATGAAGAGAGTGATGAGTGAATTGTGAAGCTAAGAATTAGGCAGGGATGAAGAAGAAGAAGAAGTTGATGTTGGGGAGGATTTTGATGAAATTAAGAGGCAGCGATATAATTGAGGTGGCTTTGATGATAGGGATGAATCACTTGACAGATAAAATGAACATAAGCTTAAGAGGAGAGGAGGGGGGTGTCTTACGGTTAAGAAAGAGTTGATAGCTGGTGGGGCTCAATTCGCGCACAGTGCAGGTAACGCACGGGATTCAGTAGTGTAAAATAGGTGAGAGAGGAAGCAGTACAGCGCTAGTACTCTCAGGTCAAGAAATTCATGTGTATATACCATCTCATTTATTCATTAATTTGATCAATTTCATGTCACATTTTATTTGTGAATCACGTCTTACGACCAAACTAATAAATTTATTATAAAATAAAATTATATTACTATTTATTTTTTTAATTTTATGCCTTATATTTTCAATTTTTACTAATTTTTATTAATTAAACATCTTTTTTTATTATTGATTTATTCTACTAGCGAGTCCTTAATTATGATTTTTCTTTCACTTTTTTATGTCATATCGTATTTTAAGTAATAAAGTGCGAGAATATTTATATAATATTTTAATTGATAAATAAGGAAGACTTTTTCCATTAACAGGAATATTTAAATCTTGAATATTATTCATATTATCAATTCTACTTCATCTTTATCATTTAAATTGGACTCAAACCGTCTAATCGTAAAATTTAATATAAAATATAACATCAATAACATATCACGTTGTTCATACTGTAAAATAAATATATATATATATATATATAATTTTAGAATTCATGCATTGCACAGAAAACACATGAATAATAATCAATCTATTTAGATAATGGGTGGTTGATCCTTCAAAGTTAATTGCTGAATAAAACTCATCAGTTATGGGGGATCCATTTCTTGCTATTTTAATGTTTCTTTCCTGCAATGTCGATCCGTGAGCCATCTCATTCTTCTGCATGCCCTGCAAGAATGTCTGCATCTGTGAGTCAATGCACCTTCCTCTCCTACCAGCTCCTATGATGCACTTCAACGGGAGGGACCACCATTTTGCTTGCCACCCCAGCTGTGAACCATACTGCAAAGTCTATAACACAGCGTTTAATTTTATGTTTCAGTTAGCTATGAGACAACTCGCAAAATATGATTTTTTTTTAACATAACAATATGAATTGTTTTTACTTTAACAGAACTTTCCGTATTTACATTGACAATGAGAAATAAGAAACATAAAGAATCATGAGTCACATTTCATATATAAATATGGGGCTTGCTTTCCTCTCTTTCTATCTTTTTCCATTTTTCAAAAGAGAAGACTTCAAAAGATATCCAAATATTATTTACATGATGTTTAGCATCTAAAATACATTAAAAAATCATAAATTTTATCATAACAATAATTTATATGTTTCTATTTTAAAAATGAACACGATAAAATTATATATATATATATATATATATTTTTGGGTTCAATGCAGCTTGATATGGATTAGTTAAAACCTAAAGTGACAATTGGATACTTGATTTTATTTTAATTATTATTATTTAAAGAGAGATAAATATAAAATTTATATAGATTATTATTCAAATGAGCTTTTTATAATCAAATTTAGAGTTATCATTTGAGTATATTTCATATTTATTATTTTTATCTAAAATGAACCTAAAAATAATTCTAAAAACACTGCTCCTCTCTTTTTCTTCATACGTCCTTATGGATGATGAGCCATGTCATTTTGTCATTGGAAGACCACATAATCCCTTTTTTTCAACCATACAATACTTTATATTATCAATTGATTTAGATTTAAGTATTGTTGAATTTTAAATGGGAGTAGTTTTCCCAATATAATTATTTCTTCAATATGATTTGAAATCAAAACCTTCCGTAAAAGGTATTTTCTAGCTAACAATATATACATGTCGAATTATTAATTAATTTTAATGGAATTAGATGTTACAAATTGAACAATTTTATTTCAATAAATTATATCCTCTGACGTTCTGGTAAAAAAAAAATTATATCCTCTGACATACAAATTCTCCTAACGAAAAATTACCAAATACTGCACATTTATTTAAAAATCATTTTTTATTTTTATGAAACATATATTAGTGAAGCTACATCAACTTTTGTTTTTTTTAAGAATTCATGTGAGTTGAGTCTCATGAGCTCACTAAGAACAATGCAAACCTTATGAATCAAAATGAGATTATAGAGATATTGATAAATTATTCAGCAATAAAATCCTCACACTGATAAAATGATACTATAACCACACTCTTATAAAGTCAAATATTTATTGTTGGTAAAAAAATAAAGTCAAATATTTATCAACTGAACCAATATTGATTGGTATAATTGGACTTTTTCGTATTACAATTGTAGAAAATTTAAAGTTAATATTTTAGAGCATGTTATATGGAGGCAAGCAAAGAAAGATTGTAATTTAGATATAAATCTCTTTTTAAAAGAAAATAAATTAAAATCCCAGTATCAGTGAGTCATATATGTTATGCATATCGTCGTAGACCATTCGCGTTCCACGTCCGTGTTGTTAGTAACTTAGAATCATGTCAGGGGGAAATGTCGAATTGAACAGTTAATCAGCGAACTGCAATTCAGTGCTTTCCCTCTTTTAAACTCAATTTTAGTAATTTTCCAATTACGATATTTATATATCAATACAATACTAAAAAATTTTTAATTTTATTTTTGTATAGAAATTATTTATTAGTTAATTTTCTATCTTTGATTATTATATACATATAAGTGAAAAAAATGATTGAGATTGACTTTAATTAATAAATGAATGGCTGAAATTGAATTTAAACGGAAAACCCCCTTAGTACTTTTTTCTCATAGCAAAACATGAAATAGTAGTTGTATGATATATGTATTTTTTTAGCACCGATAATATTATTCAAGCCACAGGCGAAAATTAATCTCCCTAAAATATAAAGATTAATGAGGTAGGTGTTGCCTTCTTGTACTTGAACAATATTTTATTGTTAAGAAAACTACACATACATTTTACTCCATCCTTTATTATTTTAATCTTTGTTTGATAATTTTTTAATGAAAATAAATTCATTTATCTGTGATTGTGAACTACTCTATATTTCTTGTGGTTGATACTATGTATAACATAAGTTTTTTCGAAGACGTAGTGTTGATACGTTCGAACGTACATATGTCTGTGTGTGTGTTGTGTGAATGATATAATACATACAGATATACAAAAACAGGGTCCTCATATTTAAAACGGGGGGTGGGTGGTGGGCAACGGACAAAGGTGATGTGCATTTCACGTGTGGTTCAAATCAAAAGGAAGGTTCGTAGTAATATTTATCTACGTTGGCGGGCTGTCCCATCACCTTTTTTTAATTTTTTTTATTTGATCCCACCTGTATACTTTATTTGATTGTTACTACCTTATTAAAATAAAAAATTTATTATATTATTAAAATTATTTTTAAATTAATATATTTTTTATTTTTATTTTCTAATAAATATTATAAATTTAAATAATTCATATTCTTTCTCATGATTAAATAAAAATATTTTAAAAATAAAATAATTAATATTTTAAAAACTTAAGATGATAAAATATTTTTAAAATATGATTAGTAAAAAAGATTGGGGGGTAGTAATTGGCTTCATTCCTTAACTTCCACAAATTTTATTAATATTATTGTTCTTCCCCTGTTCCCCTCCCTCCCTCTCCTTTTCGTACTTTCTTCTACTTTCTCAAGTAACCTCAATACAACAAGGTGTTACCTTTTTTGCAAATTTATTTTTTAAATAAAAATGCATGGCTTCTATATCACATCTTTTTTTAAAAAAAAAATTATATAATAATTTTCAATTTCTTTAAAAATATTGTCAAATTTGGTTGACAAATTTATTTTTTAAATAATGTAAATTTTTAATTTAAATTTGATGAATAAATAGTTTATTCAAAATCATACATATCTATCATGATTTTACAAATCCTAAAACTTATATGTTTTTTGTATTGTTTTGTAATTAAAATTTGACATCTAGAATTTTTAGATTATTTTTTTAAAATTTAAGAAGTTAAGATTTTTAGTATATGATTAATGACTAAATGTATAACATGTAAAAAAGAAATACACATATTAATTTTTAATTAAAAAATAACACGAAAAGCATATAAAAAAAATATAAAATTTTTTTAAATTCCTTTTGAAAACTGCTTATTTTTACTCTTCAATATCCGAAAAACCTCATGTGTGCACAATTCATTAGTAAACAGAGCAGATTCCCCATATATATACACACACACATATAAGAGAACACAGTGCCAGGATCCATGTGTGTGATCATCGGAGTCTATTTTTTATTTTTTTTAAATGAAGTTAAGGTATATCATGAAAGAATGATTTGAGAATCTGATATTTGGGAAAAATAGGTGCAGATGGAATCCTCAACAGACAAAAGCACCCAAAAGGCAAAGATGGTGGAATGTTGTCCTTTTTGCACTTATTTTTTTTGCCAAAAGTGAAACGTGTTACTCGATTCCATTTCTGGACGCTGAACACAGCAATCAGGATATCTTCATTATTGCTGCTCACAAGTCTGATCCTTTCTTCACTAGTAAGGCCGGCCGTCGCAACAAACCGACAAGTTGCGCATGCAGAGATTACTATATGGAGTATTTTGCAAAAAAGTTTTAATTAATTATAAATATATATAATTCAATTAAGATATATATATATATATACATGAGAGAGAATTAATGAGGATGTGATAAATGGTTAATTATGGATGTATGGGGTAAGAACTAACTTTATGGGTGCATGTCATACCAAGGGGGGCAGGGTACCCCATAGAATTTGGAAGTTAGGGTAAGAGACAAAGGTTACAGGGTGAAGAAAGAAGGAGAGACACATAAGTGGTTGCTTACGATGATGGAAAAACAACGAAACAGCATTGGAACTCTAACGTTGGAGGCTGGCTCCTTCCTTCCTTCCTTACCCCCCATCATCATCATCATCATCATCATCATCTCTCTCTCTCTCTCTCTCTCTCTCTCTCTCACTCACTCCAACTCCATTATTATTACCCTTTACAATCACATTAATGCTTTGTTGGCCCAAACAATAATATGATTCCAAGCTTTGGTCCTTTTCATACCTTCTATGTTTCTGGCACTTTTTTCTTTCTTCATAATCAAAACCTAGAAATTCAGAAACTCTATATATCCCGATACATAACTTCGATTCTTCTAATGCTGCATGAAAAATAAATATAAAGAAAGAAAGAGAAAAAGTGGAAAAAAATTAATCATTATGCCATCCCCATTCCCCATCGAAGCTGTTTCACTCGCTCTATTATTATAACCTTCTCTTTTTATCATTCATTCAATAATTGCAAGCTCTATTCTTTTTCACTTTTAATTTTAATTATATCTCTCATGAATTTAACTAATCAAAGGTCGTGTATATCAAAGTTTCCAACAACCCAAGATTTTAAATTCGGGATCAGTGATTCATTACCTTGCATGTACTTTAATAAATGGACAATATATATATATATATATGGTTGTTTTCAGGGTATAAATTGGAAAGTGAATTCCATATTTTTAAACTCAATAAATGTAGGTTTTATTAAATACTTTGTTATGTGAACATAATTTTGCGCGCTCCTTTTTTTGGACTGAAAATATAATTTTGCTCACCAATTTATATTATAAATAACTGTATCTTTGGCACCGTTACTCTATTATTGGCGTTGGATTTTGTGTTTTTTTTTTTCCATTTTCTTCTTCTATGTTTTATTTTTTTCTCCTATGGTTTAAAAAATAGTTTAAATCCCCTGCATTGCAAGGGGGTTTCTTCTAGTTGAACATAAAAACAAAGAAAGAAACCTTAGCAAGGCCTTCTTTACTCCTGTTTGGGATTCTGTTCATAACCGAACGTCCCGGTAAAACTAATGGGCCTAACTAGATTTTTCTTTTTTTCTGAATAAAAAGTGGACTTGGACAATAAGTTGGCATTGGACTTTTTAATATTGCCTTAGCCCTCAAGTTATTTTCAAAGTTCATTTCAAATTTTAATTTAATAGAGCCTCTTCAAAATAGCTCTGTATAAAATGAATAGTTTAATCTGGTTTATAACTGTATATATACTTTAAAAAAAACTTTTATATCAATAATCATTAATATCAACATAAAATATAAAAAAGTATAGAGAGTTGCATTATTCATAATCCATGAAACGTGAGATTTATCTTAAATTTTGTACAAATGTATGAAATTATTCTAATTAATAATATCAGTATGCACATTTCATTTTAAAAGAATATATACACTGGACAATACAATTATAATTTTAATAGATCAAAATTTTTTGGCCATTATAATAGAACAAATTAAAAATAGAAAAAAGACGTAGGTTATGGATTTCTTTTTTTCTTTTTTGGCCAGAATTATGGAATTCGTTTGGTTTAGGTATATTATTGTTCTTGTGGAACCAAGATTTCAACGACTTATAGGGTTCCAAATTTTAACTAGGATGACAAAAGGAGTTGAATGAAATAATTAAATGGGAGAAGTATGCTCTTAGGAAAAAAATAATATAATAGAAGAATCCTTCCCATTTTGATTCATTTGACATTGAAGTGCATGCATTCAAATAAAAAATATATGTAAACTTTGTGGAGTAAACTAAATTTAAGCCCTATTTTAACTCAATTTAGAGTTCAGATGTGGGTATTATATATATATATATATATATATAAAATAATGAATCAAATACTTTAAAAAAAATTAGAAGAGAAAAAATGAGAAAAAATAAATCTCAAATTTTAATTTTATGAATGGAAAAAATTATGTTATGAGAGGTATTTCATTTAAGCCCAATAATAATAAAATATGAGATAATTATATAATAAAAATGAAAAAGAAATGTAGTTCTTTTTTTCAAGAAATGTGGTTGTCGACTAAAAAAAGAAAAAGAAAAGATTTGTCGGCTAAAGAAAAGGAAAAGAAAAGATGAAGCGTGATTCATTTGTAGAACACTCATGCAATAGAGATGAACTCGATCTCTTTTTTGACCCTTTTCATTTACAAATTACTTTGAAGGATATGTTATTAAAAGGGAAGAGAGATAATTTGAGATCTTTATATGAAAATATTTTCTAGTGATAACCCATTTTAAAAATTTTTAACTTATATAAATTAAATTTTTAAGTTGAATAAAATAAATTTTCAACTAATATTATTTATTTGTAAATATTTTTATAAGGGGTTTTAAATTGTCTTTCTTTCCATTTAAAATAAGAAAATTGATGGGAGACTTTGACACCCGAAAATAGGTTAAAAGAAAAACACAAAGGTTGCCGACACGACGTCGTTATCAAGGGCTTCAGAGCATACTAAGAGCAGCTCGAACGACGGGTGGTTCAGCCACGTGGTGTTGGTGGCTCCACGCTGCCACAATCGCCCACAAACTTCAACATTTATTACAGAATCGTCCGTCGCCCTACTATCATACTATTTCTTTTAACAAATTTTAATTTTAATTCGTTTGAAAATAACAAATCTTAACGTTGACGGTGACATTTTACTAAATATCTTAAACAAATAGACATGATTCTCAAATTGTAATAAGTGGTAGTTGAGAGACTTTTTCTCTTTATTATTAAAATTAAAAAAATTATAAATATTTTAAAACTAAAAAATTATTTATTAAAGGTAATTTATGTTTTAATTATAAGCTACTGTCAATATTAGTATATCAATATATTTCCTTGTTCCCAATTTATAAGACCTTTAAAAAAATATAGTTTGAAAACGGTGGTTAAAGTTATTTGAAATTGAAAATCTTATTTTACTAAAAAAATTACTATCATTCCAAAAATATCTTTTATTTATTTGATTGATTTATTTTTTAAAGAGAAAAATGACTTAGTTATAGAATAAATTTATTAAAAATATTTAAAAAAAATTTGTAAATACTATAAATTTTATAAAGGGTTTTATATTAAAGATAACAAAAATATTTAAAAAGATTATCAAAAAATAAAGAAAAATAAAAGCACTTTTTGAAAAATCTTATAAATTGAAACAAAGAAAGTATATAAATTTAAATATATTCATAAGTATGACTTGGTTTAATTTAAAAAAAAAAACTAAAATCAAACTAAACTAATCAGTCAAACACTTCTTGAATTCTTCTCAGTTTTGCTTTTAATTAATTTTGGTTCAATTCCAAAATTTGATTTAATTGGTTTAAATTGATTTGAAATTATGCTAAACTGATTTTCTTTTAGAAAAAATCATCATTCTCACAAGATTAAATCAAATAAATTTCATTATATCAATATATTTTACTAAAATATGGATATTTATGTAAAAATTTTGTGGATCTTTTCACATAATTATTTTTTTTTATAGATTTACATAATTAATTATAACAATATACTTATTTATGTTATTTCTCTACCAATAAACAATTTATAATCTTATTCATGTATTTTTTTTACTCATTATGTGTTAAGAGAGTAATATTAATAGGTAGTATAAAAAGAAAATATATAATGTTTATATTAAAAAATGAAAAAATATAATTGATTTGGTTCGATGTGATTTATATTTTGAAGACCTGAAACCAAATTAACTTAAATTGTGTCTATTTCATAACTACAAAAAATCAAAATAAATCTTTTTAAATTTATTTATATCAATTTAATTCGATTTAATCTGTTTTTGAGCGATTCTATTATAATAAGATTAAAAAAAAAATAAAAAAAAGAAGTCCTCATCAAACCCAAAACCAAACTGCTGCTACCACTAAATGATGATGATGACAATAGAAGGCCATCAGTCGTTAAGAGCAAAACAGGTGATTCAAGAAACAGGGAGTGACGCACACAACGAATCTTGCAACTTTTCTTTCTTGCATAGAGAGAGAGAGACTTCCGCCCCAGCAATCGGTATGAATGCCCTTGACTTAATCTTCTATCATTTATCCTTACTTTTCCCCTATCATTCTTTACTTCTCAGGATCAAGTTTGGATTCAGCTGACTAATACACTGCAAATTTTCTTTTTCCGGATTTCAATTGATTTCCTATCATTCTTTTTTTGTGCATATTTTAATTTGGATCGTTTCAGATGGTATAATTCTTAGGCGTTTTGTTTGTTGAAGAAGCCAAGCTTGACAATATCTGCTATAATCCTCTTGCCCCTGGTCATCTGATATTTCTGTATTTTTTTTAAGTCTAATTCTTTATCAGATCAGATATCATGTTATTGTTGACTGATATAAGTAAAACTACAATCCTGCATCTTTCTATATGATGTTGTGGGTTTGCCGAGATGAGCTAGGATGTTGTTGAGGTGCTGAAATATGCCAGCCTTTTTTTATTAAGTTTTTGTGCCACTATATTACTCTGATAATTGAGTCTTGCTACTTTTGAAGCGTGCTATGTAGTGTGTGTTTAGGGTGGTGGTGAGAGTAATTGAGTCTAGCTACTTTTGAAGCGTGCTATGATCTAGTGTGTGTTTGGGGTGGTGGTGCGACAGCTCAAAATCTAAGTTTTGGCCTTAAAAAGTAAAAGCAACTTTTTATTGCTTCTTTTAAAACCTAGATTTTGGGGTTTGTTCACCGCCACCCCAAACCAATTCATAAGGTTAAATTAGTCTTATACTTTGACCTCAAGATGATTGCCTTACTGATAGAATTAAAAAACAGAATTTGAGACTGCAATACGGGCTTTCTCACATGGATACTTTTTGTGATGTTGGTATAGTTGTAAATAGTATTTGATAAGATGTTGGATGTTTTCTATAATCCCTATACCAACCTCAGATAAATTCATATTGGTTGATTTTGAATTCTTTGTTCGCTGTGGCTGAATTTTTTTGCTCCTGTCTAAACTGAAAAGTAAATGTTAACAGGATCGTGAAGCACACCTAGGAGACATTACCTTAAAATGCATGTACAAGATTATGACATTCCGATTGATCCATGCTCATTAATTCCAGACAAAAGGTGTTTCGATACTAACAGTCTCTCAAGTGGACTATACTTAGTAGTTTGTTTGCGATATTTCTGCTGTAGTTATTGCATTCAGTTATATGTAGTGTAAGTTTGACAATATGTTTTGTCCCCTTGGTCTGAAGATAATTAAGTACTTTCTTAAATAAAGTGTGTCAAATGCATGTATATATATGCTATTAACATGATTGCATATATGATGATGACCTCACGGGATGGATGCTTATGGCAAATTTACTTGTTACGTTACCATCTGAAGCTGCTGGCCTCTTTGGTTTTTGGTTTGACCTTATTATTTGGGTCAAATGATAATCACATTCAGTTCATGCCCAAATGATTCCCGTTCCCTGGTTATGTTAATGTGATGCAGAATGTGGAATTTTGCATCCAGTTGCTTTTCTGGAAGTGTGAGGCCGAAGAATGATATTTTAAAGCCAACTCACTCAGCTACAGAATGCTCTGATGATGATGATGATGATGATGAGACATCTTCTATTGTGGGAAGAGAGGAAGGGCTCGAATGCCCAATATGTTGGGAATCTTTCAACATTGTTGAGAATGTGCCCTATGTCTTATGGTGTGGCCACACCCTTTGTAAAAATTGCATCCTGGGACTGCAATGGGCTATTGTCAAAGTCCCAACACTGCCTATTCAGCTTCCCCTTTGTATCTCCTGTCCCTGGTGCAACCTCTTGTCTTTCCGTTTGGTTTATAATGGAAATGTCGTATTCCCTCGCAAGAACTACTTTCTTCTTTGGATGGTTGAGACCGTAAATGGTGATAGGGCGAAGACACAATCAACTTTTTGTGAGAATCATCATCGGCAACCACTATGGCCAATCAAAGACAGTTTAACTATGGGAAGCCAAGCCAACCTTCACCTTCGAAGGGGACAACATGTTACTCATCCAGAGCCATCGGTTTCCAGTCAATACCATAATTATGGTGGTAATTATCTCAGTATGGAAAGACTGCATAGTTATCTCGTGAAGTCGCTGGTTTTTCTTGTGCAGTTGACAGCAAAGTTCCCACTTGTCCTCATATTTCTTCTCATTGTCTTGTATGCAGTTCCAGCAAGTGCAGCAGTTTTGGCTTTGTATATACTAGTCACCATTCTGTTTGCTTTCCCATCATTTCTCATCTTGTACTTCGCATATCCTAGTTTGGATTGGCTTGTCAGGGAAATTATCACTTGACATCACGAGGCAGTGTTTATGCATATTACACTTTGCACGCATTATGCTTCCTTTAATGGCTCTCTCCAGTGGCATACTGTAATGAATGACGATTGTACCTTTTCCTGGCCGCAAATGGTTGAGCTGCTCCAAATCTTGATATAGTTCTCCACTTATCCCCTGTAAAATGATATTAGAAAAACTCGTGTTGTTTTATGACACGAATTAACATATCTAACAGTTGTAATGTAATTTTGTAAACTGCAATTGCAATTACATTAATAATAATTGATTGAGTTGTCTGTATGGAGACATTTGGGAGTGTTGCCTCTACCTGAAATTCGTGATATGAGAAATGGAATTTCTCAAACCATAAATTGAAGGTGGGAGAACCACAGCCACAACTAGGTGATAATTTCCGGAAGAATTACCGAGTGCCATCTTCTTATGAGCGGGTAGTTTGGTGCTGATAGTAAATTAATCGCAAATGGCCTAATGACTCCACTACTCCATGAGGAGTGGAGGGAGGCCTTTTAATTTAACTAATACCTAATGATGCAATAACAAAATTTGAGTAATTTTTTTTTGTAGGATAACTATAAATATACATGTATCCACCTAAAGAACAATTACAAATACACACTTACTCATCTATGATGATAACTTGTCATAAGTGAGACATGATCTCACGACCTCCTTCCACTTAGGAAGTATTTATGCCACTAGGTCACTAGATCATTGACGAAATTTGAGTACTTTGAGTACATGATAAGAAGATTGGCCAAAAAAATACTCCTTCCATCCCAAATTAAAAGACGATGGGAAGGATTTTACGCATATTAAGAAATATTTATTACATCCTTAAATTTTTAAAATAAACATAAAAATTTTAATTTTATTCTTATTTATTCCACTCATTTCATTAAATATAACATAAGTTACAATATTAATAATATAATAAATAAAAAGTAAAAATGATAAATCGTTATATGTTATGAAATATATGAAATGGACAGAGTATATGATAGGAAGTTAGCTTAGGGTCCAAGCCCGTTTATATCCCATTTATTTTCTTAACTAATCCATAGATTTTAGTTGCTACAATAAAGAAAAAAAATTATAAGAATCAAAGTATATATAGAGCCTGTCCAAGATCAAAAGTAGGCATTGTTCTAGAAATATCTCTCTCCCTCCATTCTTTGGTTCATTCTTCGTTCTTTTTTATCTTTCAATCATTTTTCAACTCAGCGGCTTCCACAATTAATCTAAGGCTCCCGAGAGATCCATGTGGGACAATCCAAGTCAGACCGAGGTCCACGTGTCACAAGCATAACCAGTAATGGCTACCATTTGGATCCTTCAGCTACACCCGCGAAACCATCGGTTTTTGGTGACGAAACAGTAAGCCTGCAGAGGATGGCAGCCATTGCCATTGCCATTGCCGTTGCTTCCCCAAAATCTTCAGTTTTACAGAATCCCATCTATCTCAATGAATTAAGTTCAAATTTTCTTGGTTGTTCTTTGAAGGGTCTTTGTTTACATGTAAAACCAACCCAACAACGAAGAAATTTCAGAAATTTGGTTGTGGCTTCAGCCGGCACCAGCACCGCCTTCACAACACAAAATAGCAGCAACCCAAGTGGCAGATTTTACTTCAATTTCACTGGATTCCCTTTCCCCTTGGGTCCTTTCCTCAACCGGCGCACTATTAGGACCGAGGTAAGCTCTTCTACACTGTACTGGTGAATTCATGATCCCTTCATCTTTGTTTTTTATTCTCTGGGAATTTGCATGTTGAATAGGATCATATTTGTATCTGTGATTATGCTTATTCATTCTGCACTTTGCTTTTAAAGTGCAACTTTCACCTTAGATTTTAAGAGATTATTTTATAGGAGGAAGAATCTTCATAATAGCTTTAACATTTTCTAGTCCATGACTTTTCAGTGAATGAATGTAACCTAAGTGATTTTCATCTGGCACTTTTCAGGCAATCTAAGGCAACTTAACTTTACTGAAGCTCACTTTCTAATCTTTTTCGCCCTTGAAATAAGAGGAATAGCAGCTCTTTTTTTTTTTTTTTATTTTCATATGCCGGGATCTGAATGGTGAACAAGAAATACAAGCAAATGTTATGGAATCTACTGAAAAAGAAATAGAGAGCAGATTTTAATGACATCTTGGTGGAATCTTTTTTGGGGACAATGACATTTGTTGTGTTTTATTTAGCACTGTATGTATATTGTAATGCCAATAATAATATAGTTTATTCTTGCCGCATTTTTACTATGAATTTATTAGCTAGAAATTCTGCTTTTAGAATTACTTATACTTCTTTTTATTGCAATCTTAATTCAGGCTGTGACAGGATGTATATGGCTGTTTGAACAAGAGCAAGCCTTAGGCTTCAGCAGTGTTTCAACAAACATTAGGATGACTGTTATCAAACTCAAATCTGGTGGCCTATGGGTGCATGCTCCCATTGCTCCAACTGATGAATGTATTCAGGTTCCATTTTCTTCACCAACTCTCCTCACATTGGATATAAAATCGTATAATAGCTTTTCTGGTAGCAACAACGCCAGTTAATACCAAATGCTTCTCTTCATTTGGCTGTAAAGTGAAAAATGTCCCTCTATATATCGAAGTCCTCGTTATTTTGGATTATGGTGTATTTGGAATTAGAACTGGTTTGGTCCAATTGGTTTCAGGGGTTGGTTCCTTATTCTCTTGTAACTTAATTAATTGCTTTTTTTTTTTCACTGCTCAAAACACATGGTAGAATAACTGTAAGGAAATTTAAATGAGATGATCAAGAACATTTATTTCTGGGAGAGATCTGTAATCTGAATGACCATATTGACAAAAATTGACTATTTTTTAACATTTGAATATTTTATTTCTTGCAGCTCGTTAAAGAGTTGGGAGCTCCAGTGGAATATATTGTTCTTCCTACTTTTGCTTATGAACATAAAATATTTGTGGGTCCATTTTCTAGAAAATTTCCGCGTGCTCAGGTATGGGTAGCACCAAGGCAATGGAGTTGGCCATTGAACTTGCCGCTGGAATTTTTCGGGATTTTTCGTTCTAAAACATTGAAGGACGATGACTCTTCTATCCCTTGGGCTGATGAAATAGAGCACAAAATTCTGAGCTCCCCAGAAGTTGGTAATAATTACTGCACACCCTTGTACTTCATCCTTGGGATTCTATGTAGAAAGATCTCATTTGTTTGCAAATTGTCTCAGGAATTGGACCGTATGTAGAGGTAGCTTTCTATCATAAGCGTTCAAGAACACTGTTGGTGACAGATGCTGTTATTTTTGTCCCCAGACAGCCACCAGAGTGTATTAACAAAGAATCATTGTTAGCATCTGCAAAAAATGGTTTGGCTGTAAAAATTCTTAGTAAAGGAAAGGATGTTCCTGATGAACCAGTTGTTGACAACAAAAGGAACTGCCAAAAAGGTTAATTTTGATTTCCAAAGTTTAGTGGCAAATCCTATTGCTTTTCATTTGTGGTTGAATTTAGCCTGATTGTTCTATACCAATGTTGTGTAGGATGGGAAAGAATGGTTCTCCAAATCTTGTTCCTTGGTCCATCAAATCTCTTAGAACCAAATGCTAGCTTTGAACAGATGTCACAGAAGTTGATTGTTTCACCCATTGTGAAGACACTGGTCTTCAGTAAAGTTCCTGAAAAGGTAATCCTTTTACTGTCGCATAATTTCTTTTATGTAAGCAGACACTCATTGTAAATTAGTCACCGAGCAACTTTTCTTATTTGTATTGTTTTACGCTATATTTAGACCGGTCGTGGTTACATATATACAAAAAGTATATCCTTCATGTGAAGATCTTGGATCATGGATGTACACTGTGAAACAAGCTAACACATTAAGGGGCTGGACCAGTTAAATAGGCCTAAAAGATGCCTAATCCAATGGACAGATTAAACAGGCTAGCTTACATGCTTGAGGCCTGTTGCCTGTTTTGATTGGACTACTGAGATGTTCCAAAATTGGAAAGTTGCATATGTTAGTGAAACTGGATTGATGATAAACATTTTCTTGAGTCTTAGTTTGGTGATCTTATTATGAAACATGAATTTACCTTCCAGGTGAGAGATTGGGTTTATAGTATTTCTCGGGATTGGAGGTTCAAGAGAATAATCCCTGCTCATTTTGCTGCTCCAATAAATGCGAGTAGGTCTGATTTCCGGGCAGCATTTGCATTTCTGGACGAGCTTCTAGGTGAGCGGTATGTTAGTCGGCTTTCACTCTCTCTTGTGTTCTCATCGATCATGGGAAAGGCTGCAAGCTATTTCCCTCCAGATGACATGAGGACCTTATCATCTCTAGACCAGTTTTTAGTTTCAGTGGGAGCCGTAAAGAAAACTGTCTCCGGCAGGAAGCACTGAGACAGCTTGCCCTGCTTATCTGCAACTATGTACGTATTAATTTTTTGCAGTAGGAGCTTTCGCAGCAAGATTTTGATGTCTTACATTCGAATAGGAAATGTTGTAAAATTCCGGAAAGAATGATCACTTTAGCTGTATGATCTATGAACTTCAAATAGGACAAAACTTAAGTTCAAAGCTTCTTGAGTGTCGTTTTTAATCAAAATCTCTAATAGAATTAGTTTAATTTAATAATTTAATTTTCAACTAGTTGGCCCCAACTATAGAACATGGATAAGACCGGTGGGACGGTTGTTAATTAGGTTGATTCTGTCATGGTAGGTTGTCTTTTACTCTCACATCTTTGTTCTTTTTAACGTCGATGATTGAGTCAGCAATGGATTGGATTACTTTAGTTTGGTTATGTTGATTAATTGAATTAATCTAATAAGATGGCTAAAAATTCTCATTCAATCTAATGTAAACTTTGGCTTGGAATCCACTGGATGATTGGTTTTTGAGGGAAAAAACTGCTGTACAATTTTAAAATGTTAACATGGAATGTTTTTGGGGTTAAAGTGCAAATCTGCTACCAAAGTTTTTTCAAAATTGTTGTTGGTATTCTAAAAATTTTTTTTAGAACAATGTTGTTCTTAAAGTGTCAAAATTGGAACAATATCGCCCAAAATTAATAGAAATCATTAATGTTTGTTATTTTTGCCACAGGGTGATCACTTGTTAGTCATGTCACATGCCACGCATTATAGCAAAAAGAGTCGAGTAGTTAGAAAGGGAGAACTAATTTTGAAAATGAAGACCTGAGAAGTTCAAGAGAAGGAAATGAAGGTGTAAAAAGTCAAAAAGGAAGGTATGCGAGAGAAGAAGCTATGCTCCCTTGAATCAAATATTAAATAAATGATTATCTATAATTGTATAACCTATTACATCAGTCTTTCAAACATTAGTTTTCCTCGTCGTTGATATAAACATTTGTCTAGGCTAGAATAATCGATTATAAGCTATTTCCTTTTAGCATTGGTTTTTCTCCTTTTCAATAATAGGTTACATTGTGCTATATAATCAGTTATAACCTCTTTCATTTCATCTTCGCCACTCCTCAAACTTTGAAAATTGATTATATCTTGTAATATAACTAGTTACGTGCAAGCTTTCTTTTTATAATAACTTGCTGCGTGTCTCTTGTAACCTGTTAGCAGGGGTTTCCTCTTTATTCTTCTCTTTGCAAGTTTTCAATAATAGGTTATCTCTAGCAATATAACTTGTTACGTGTTTGAAAGCTTCTTTTGTTCCTCGATAGTTTGTTGCAGGTAACATCGTAACCTATTAGCATGGAATTTCTTATTAGACTCCTCTTCCCGATCTCATGATAATAGTTTACCATAGAAAATGTAATAGATTACCATATTCCATATAACCTTTTATGTCTTCAATGGAATCAGTTAGCTTGGAACTTGTCTTAAAAATAATCTAAAATCAATTACATCTTCATTTATAATATGTTATCTTAGTGATTCTCATTCTTTTCTCTCTCGATAATATGTTACTAACAACTCTATAGTACGTTATGCTTTTAAATCTCGTAGTTTTCATTCTTGTTACTCTTTTTTCTTTTACCAAGTTAGATGTTGTACTTAATTTCTTCCTCTATATTAAAATTATTTTCTTCAAGCTTAAATTATCATTTTAATTTATAATGAAACACATTGATGTTGGAATGATGACAGAAGATTAAAATATACTAATTGATAATAGAAGATTAAAATAGAAATTTACAAAACACAAACTTTTTCAATGAATAAGGACATGTCAAACTAAGGACAAGATCACAAATTTAGAAGGCATAAATATAATTTTCATTCACAATACAAAAATATACATTAATTCATCCCATGAACAAGGTTTAAATACCATTTTTACATCAAAATATGAAAACAATAGTTGTAGACTAAGTGTGCACAAGTCATCATCTGGATTCCAAAATACAAAATAGGCTTAAACTTGTTCAATTGTTCCTTGGTCCTCCAATCATTTGATCCCTTTGTGCTATGAGTTGTGAGGTTGTTAACTTGCCTGTCCGTTCCACATCATGCCTAGTGGATTGAATGACAGTTCAGTGGGTTGTGACACATTGACTCCATCACCTCTAGCAACAATCTTCCTGGACCCTTCTAGAGTGCTAGATTTTTTAGGGCAGGTAGTTTGCATTTGTTGCTCATTAGGGATTGGAAATCTGGTCTCATGGTCAGAATAATGCTCAAGATACTCTTGTCTAGTTCCCTCCATAATAATGGTTTTTGACCTCATGGCAAGTTACACAAAGAAAATTTGAATCAATTGTGGTTTATATTTAAATGATTAACTTAAAAGATATAGGATGAGTAAGTTGAAGTATTGTCATTGACAACAGTCCTTCCTGTTTCTAAGTCCACCCTTATCCCCATGCCACACTCAGTTCTTTTTTCTGTAATGACACCTCCCTCCAATGGTTGTTGCAATATCCAGAGTTGGTTCAATGGCTTATGCGAGCTGACTCTGGGTTGGTTCAGTGGTTTGTGTGAGTTGAGGCTTAGTTGGTTTGGTAGACTGGTTAGTGTCTCCTCCTTTAGTAATATGTTCAGTAGCATGGCTTTCACCGATTTTACTATCAGTCATTCTCCTTATTCTCCTCCTCCTTGTACTTTTAGGTTGGTTGATGAAGTAGCCTACGGGCATAAAAACAAAAAACATTATGTCAAATCCATAATGAATCCATAATCATGAACACCACACAACATGAGATTTGAACCACGGAGAATTTAAATCCATAATGAAATTTGTTGTGTTTCCTCTTTGCATGATGGATTTGTTGTGTCCCCTTTGTTTACAATTGTTGCAAGTCATAGTCACACCTCGCTTGGTCAATTTCTCAGGCCTTGGAGTTGGGAGCTCAGTGGCATCAGTTGGTTCCCTAACATGTTCATTTTGTTGTGTAGTTCCTTTATTCTTTCTCCTTTCTGATTCTTGAGTTCTCCTTCTCTTCTTCCGTGGTCTCCCTGGTAAGCTGACAACTGGTGGTGGATCCATAGATTTGAAGTTCTCAATGTGCCAGAATTTCTTACCTTTAACTGGTTGAAATTTTGTTCTGTAACTGGCCAAATATTTGTTCTTATGGTAATATCTGGAAATGTGTGTGCTTGGTTCAATTTTTTTGCATAATAAAAATCACAAATTGCATGTTGGCATGGAATCCGAATCAAGTCTCATGCCTTGTAGGTACACATCTTCCTATTGAGATAGACAATATGCCCATCTTGCCCCTCACTGACCTTATATCCTTCATCCCCATTAAAAAATATTCTCTACATGTAATTACCTCTAATTGCCTCATTGGAATTACCCACCTCATGGTTCTTGTCTCCTGGAAGTAGTGTCTTTGTTTCTCGTTAGGTTTTCTTGGCTATCTTGTGCATATTGATTACTTCAGCCACGATCTTGAAGTGTGGCTATATACTTGCTTGAATTGCCTTTGCAACCTTGTTCGTTAACTCCTCAACTTCATCTATTTCGACTTCCTTTACATCCTTATCTTCACTCACCTTCATAATTTCATTAGCCATATTCGCATCTCCTAACATTCTCCGAAATGAGGAAATTTAACTTTAAAATTATTAGCAATCAACCATTTATGTTTGCCAGTCACTATAAGCAATCAAGGGTTTAATTAGGAATTTCAGGGTTCAATTATGAATTACACTTCGATACTAAGGTTCAGCTAGGAATTGTATTGTGTTGCTTTTAACAAAATATTCCCTATCAAAATCAATTTCTTGCCTGTAAATTGATGACACAATTCTAAATTCAACAGCAACCACAGTGGTCCCTTCACAAGCACAACCTTAATGCACCTTCGTTTTGTTCTTCTGAGCTTCTTACGCCTTTATTTCCTTCTCGTGAGCTTCTTAGGTCTCCATTTTCAAAATTTGTTCCCCTTTTCGAACTACTCGACCCATTTTGCTATAATGGGTGGCATGTGACGTGGCTAACAGGTTTTCATCACGTGGTAGAGATAACAAACGTTAACAGCTTTTATTAGTTTTGGATGACATTGCTCCAATTTTGACATTTTAAGGGCAACATTGCTTCAAAAAAAAAAATTAGGATACCAGTAGTAACTTCAAAAAAACTTTGGGGGCATATTTATACTTTAACCCATTTTTTCTTTTGTAATAAGTAAATATTTTGAACAAGAAGATTCACATTAATGATGCAAATTTAAATATCATCCAAAAAAAAAGCCAAAATTTAAAAAAAATATATAGAATAGAGATTAAGGATATTTGGATATATAGCTAATCATTCTTTTCGCAAGATGTGGATAGTGTGGTTCATGTGCAATGCATTGGCAAATGTGTTTAGTTAGTTTATAGTTAATATATAAAACATCATTTAAATGTTATATAATTTAAATTAATTGATTTAATTTGATTCGGATTATATATGTAATATAGATAAATTTATTCTATCAATTTTTCATATAATCAATCAAATTTTAAAATTGGTATCTTATTGGAAATGCTCAACGTAAGTACAATAAGATTAATCAAATTTTGCATACCCAGTTTGACGTTTTTAATCCTGGGCCAAAAGAAAAATATTGACATTTATAACACCTAAAAGGCCAGAGAAGGACCTAGAGTGTTGATTTTGTTGATGATGAGATGAACTTGAAACTTCCTAGTTGGAAGGTCACCCTACTTGACTAAGTTGTGCTACCTACTTATATTCACATATTGTATATTAAAAACTTCTCTCCGTATTTAGTTTGTTAAATTATAATCTGAGTATAAAATTTACACAACAAAAAATAAGAGAGGCTATCTTCCGTTCTCCCTTGGGATCTTAATACAGAAACCATCAGTTATATGCAAAGCTCATTCATGATTCTAGATGTAAGGCATGAGGGATTGAGAGAAGAGAATCCAAGGAGATTTGAAGAATTCTTGAACTGTCCTTTTAAAAAAAAAAAAAAACTTATCTGTGTGTTTGTTCTGTCAACCACAGCTTTGTTAATGCATAAAGGAATGCATATTTGCCTACATAGTTACATTGATGCATCCATTTTCTTTTTTCCCTTCCCTTCCCCTGTGTCCACAAATTAATCACCCAACCCACTTTTTTTCCCTCTCTCATTAACTAGCCACTCTATATCTATGGATATTACCCCACTCGGCTATCTATCCTCCAAGTTTCAGAATATATATATATATATATAAAGAATTGGGGGGTCACTTTAATTTTTGTTGGTGGATGTAAATTCTGGAGGCAAAGTTTTGCTGCACAAAGTTGTTGAGATATGGGGCCCTCCCACTCCTTTTCCACTCACACTGAATGCTTTAATTTAAATGGACCCCTCTTGATTTATCACAACCATGCTTTTACAACTATGTCATTTTCTTTTTTTTTGTCCCTATTTTTTCTTTTGCTACTATCTTCCAATGTATTCTGATTTTGTTTGACGTTAATTAGTTTTTTTTCTTTTCAATAATTTTTATATGTATTGTCTCACAGTGTATTTAAGATTTTATTTATACTAGTTTTTAAAGGAATTAATCCAATTCACGGTAATATATATATATATATATAATGTCCTCTCACTAATTAATTCACCTAGCCTCTTTGAATTACATACACTTCTTTGTCTATGGTTTTGTTCGTGCCTTTGGCCAATTAATCTCGAGCTTTTACTTAAAAAGAAAAAAAAAATAAAACTTCAAAGTCAACAATTTAAGCAATATTTTTGTGAAAAGATACAATTTGGATGCTTTGAGGGAGGTTAACCCGCATTTCAAATATTTGAAAAATGCTATATAAAGTCTAAGATAAATTATATCATCTATAGATTATGAATAGTATAGTTTTTCTTATAAATTTAAATTTTATATTAATGACTAATTGATATATCGACGTGGTAGATTGAAGTTTATCCTACTAATCCAATATAAAGAACGGTGATAGATGCATCTAATACACATGCATGGAATGCAAAAAATTGGTCAAAATGATACAAAATATTACCATTGATGAATAAATAGGCTCATTCATATTTAATGCATCTGTTAGCATGAACTTGTCCCCGATTCTAAAATCCTTGTCCAATTCATTACTATACAAATGAAATCTTTGAAGAGGGAAAAAAAAGGAAGACCGTTTGGAGATTAATTTCCCAAAAATGTTGATGCATGCACATTTGAACTTTTCCTTTGGCCGAAAGTGAAAATTGTTCATGTACATAAATACTTTCCTGTTCGGAGAAATAAAAAAAAAAAAAAAGAAATAGACAAAATGATGGCGCTTTCTCGTCATTAGTAATTCATAATCCTTATCCTATTATCAAAGGTAAGTATGGCCCCTTTCCTATTGTATCCCATTCCCATGTGTCAAAAATTCAGTTCAAGAATTTTCCTAAACCTTTTTGTTTTTTTTATAAAATTTGAAGAGGAAGCGATGCTCACACAAGATATATCCCATTTTCAAGAAAAAATAGTAGTAATAAATAAATAAATGTAAATGGGAAGGAGCAGACTTTTTGTAAAATAAAATCCTATTAATTTCTTGAATGCTACTCATACCTAGAGTGGTGAGCACGCATTGCTATTAAAGAAGGTATTAATTGATTTAAATTAAATTGCTGTAAAGTTCTTCGGTTCACATAAATTCAAAGAGTTGCTAGCTAGACAAATTGTCACCATTCATAGTATATCCGTTGATAATTTAATTTTGCAAAAGAAAGATTCCCAACATATACTATATCTATCAACTTCTTTTTTATAACGTTTTTTCTTGTTAGTTCTAAATAAAAGATATTATTATATTTAATTTATGAAATAAAAAATATTCTTGCTTTCTCTTGCAAAATAAAATAATGAACATAGTATCTGCTGAGTTGTGTGTTTAAGGGGATAACAAGCAAGGGAGATTTGGGGCCATAGAAGCCACAAAGATAGCCTTAATCTTCAGAGTATGTTTGAATTGAAAAGAAAATAGGAGAGGGAAATACTAGAAGGAAAAATAAAGAGTATCTAGGTTTTTCATTATTTTTTTTATAAATTTTTCTCTTCTCCTATTTTCCCCTCATGGAGGATTAAAGAAATTCTTATTCATTAATAACATAAAATTATTATGATAATTACCCTATTGAATCCTTTTTATAAGAGTCTTTTAAATAAAATCATATAAATTAAGACAGATAATTAAAATTACTCCTTTCAGCCCATTTTATTTTTTTTTTCTAAATTTTTCTCTTCTCTTATTTTCCCCTCATCTAAATGGAGGATTAAAAAAAATTCTTATTCATTAATAACATAAAATTATTATGATAATTACTCCCTTCAATCCTTTTTATAAAAGTCTTTTAAATAAAATCATATAAATTAAGACAAGTAGTTAAAATTACTCTTTTTTCATCTATCATTTTAGAGAATTCTATATGTTTTAATTTATTTGTCATTTTATATTACCAATAAATTATTAATTATTCTTTTTACTGTTTTATCCTTTATTAAAAATAATAGTAGATAGAATACAAGTTATCTTTAGGAATTAAATTTAAGAATATTTTAGTAAAATACTATTAAATTTTATTATGATCTGAGTTATTTAATAGTTTTATTAGGATGTGTAAAAAATCTTAAAATGATAAATAAAATGAGACAAAAAAAATAGTTAGAAGCATTGAATTTGTCCAAAATTATTGCAAAATATCCTTAATCAAAGCCATTAACTTCTATCCTACATTAATGTTTGGAGGGAGAAAATTAAAATTATCAAAAGTATTTATAAAAATTAGTTATTAATACTCCATTAACTTTTGAAAATACTCTTATATTAAGAATTACAAAAATCTTTTTAAAAATCTTACATTAAAGACTGGTAGAGCATTACTTAAAAAAGAATTGCAAACTTATGTGACCCGCACAATCTTAATTTAGTGATTTTTTGTCTATTATTTATTGGTTAATTAAGCAATAAGCAATTAACACAGCCTCAACGTCAACATGGATGCACTCATATTATCGCACTTCCTTTCAAGTTTTATTTTTCTTTTCAATTCTGGCACGCAGATTTTAGCACCTCAGTTTTTAGGTACATATGTAATGACTAAATGCCGTCATCAAAGTGTCATTGTATATACGATTCAATCATGCAACCAATTCAATAACCAATCATATGAATTTTATTTTTTTTTCTAAATAATTCGCTTAAAATGTTAGACATATATACATAATAACTTTATATATAAAATTTGTTTAGCATCCTCAGAAATCCATATATATATATATATCATGTGAAATAGAAAATAAAGTTACGAAATGCCGTCAAAGTTTTAGGTACAAGCTGATAATTTTAAAGATTGAGATGTGTTTGATGATTTATTAATTATTTGCAATTAAGAAATGTGCTTTTGAAGATTGCTATGATGTTAAGATTCAATTCAATGTACAAACCAGAAATGATGCACATTCAATCCATTGAGTGCGAAATATTGAAAACCTTTTTAGAAATGTGTATAACATTTTGATAGACCAATCTCAAATGGAATTGTCCCATTACCGGAATCATCATGGATACATGTATCTTTTTCGGAATGAACGAACTTACTTTATATATTTTGGCACCAAAAAAAATTACCTTATATCATTATTTGGATTTTTGGAGACTTATCTCTTAATCTCTTTTAATTTATAATTTATTTTAAAATCTCTTCTAAGAATATATATCAAACTATCAGAAGACCATGCTATTTTATTTTCGGAAAATTTTTGTTATATTAAAATATCTTTTAATTTGAAATTTTATTTAAGTCAATATTAAGTTTTTTTCCAATGGGTCGAACCATCATTTATAAATAGTCAAATTCTATCTAATGTGCAAAGAAAGAAATTAATGAAGAAAATCAAGAATCATAATTACTTAACAAAATCTTATGTTAATTTCGAAAAAAAAATGGTCATTATCAATTAATAAGAGTAATTTTTTTCATAATTTTACATACCTTTTTCATTCTTTAAAATTGTGTCTATATTATCTTAATATTTTAAATAATAAATTTTAAAAATTATGATAAGGCCTATGTAAAATTATTCAATTTTTTACCCTTGTTATGAGACTTTTTTTTTTTTATAAAATGTTATGAGATATTTTACTAGAAACAGAATGTGAATTTTTTTTACTGAAATATGAAAAACTTTAAATATCAATAATGTAATGTTCAGTACAAAAAATCATGTCTATATATTTTTTAAGAAACATTTAATAGCAGATATAGAAAAATATATATCTAAATTTGTTTATAAATTTGAAATTGTATTCTTAAGTATAAAAATAATAAAAAGCACAAATCTAAAATTTATAATGACTCAATCTTTCAAATATTAAAATTAGATTCGTTGGCCCAATCCACACAAATTTGGAACAAATTTAGAAGCCATTTTCCCAAATAATCATTTTAATCATCGCTTATATTTGTCCCAAGTCCCAACCTATATTAAGAAGTTAATTTATTTTATACCTTCCATCCAAAATATAAAAATTCATAATTCCATGTTCAGTTTTTCAGTGGGACCCAAAATGCCAATGCTCAAGCTTCACGCTTTGCACATTGCACCCTCTCCTTCTCGTTCTTTGGATTCTGAAACAAACGCAAAGAGCAAAGCACACCGGAATTGCCTGCACGTTCTTTGAAAGCAAATCTCTCGTAGAAAAATTAGGGTAAAAGGCGTGGTCCCTCGTCTCGTCTTCTCGAGCCTGCGTGTTATTCCATTGCTTTTTCTTTGCTTTCTGGTTAGGCAGCCTTTACCAGAGCCCGAAATCATATGTAAAGGTATGCTATTTGTACGTGTTGCTAAGCAAGATGAAAACCCAAAAGCTCTTTTTATTTTTGGGCTGAAATCTTTATCTGGGTTTCACTTCTTTTTCCTACCCAAATGGGTTTGCGGAAAATTATATTTTAGCATTTGAGATTGGTTATCAGAACTCTCTCTGAGTTCTATTTCTCTTCTGTTTGTTTGGTTTTAATTGGTTTTGTTTCCTTTTGCTTCCTGGATTGAAATGTCTTCCAACATGGTTGTATACGGTGGTCGGTGAAGAAGGTATCTTAACCATTACGCTTGCGATGGATTTGTGATGTGGGTTTGTGCTGAATGATCATTAACAGGTACCTTTCAGTTCATTGTCTTTTGGAATGATGGGTTTTTTCCGGTGACTCTACTATATTGATGGTTTTATAACTTAATAAGAACCGAGAGTCCTGCTTTGTATTCCCATCTTCCAAATCGATTTTGTAACTCTTCTTCTCATTTGTCGGGTTACCAGATTTTTGTATTTGATAAGTACTTTTATATATTGGGGACATTTAAAGATTAGAAATGCACGATGACGATTATGATACATATACTAGCAGGAGATTCAAGTGTTTGCAAGACATTAGAATGCTGTTCTCCTGGAAATGTTTTGGAAACTAGATGTTTTGCTTGTCTTTTGAGTGTTAGGTGAATTCATTTCTTTTCCTTTCGCTAAGGCTGTACTACTGGCTCCTCTTCCACTAAAGAGTAAAGACCCTTAGTTATGCTTTCATGTATCTTATCTGTTACATCAACATAGGGAGTTTATTAATCCTGATTGGTTGGAAAACAAAGAAATTTGAAACAAGTTAGGAATAGCAGGTTGAATTTGATTGTCTTATTTTGTTTAATTGATGGTCTAGACCTTTCTTATAGTTGTTGTCTTTGCATTGTACGCAGTCAAAGTTTCCACTTGAAGACGTCAATTTTGAGATTCAAATCAGAAGAGAGCATAAAATCATTTTTAATGATAATTTTTTTTTGGGAAATTTCTTCCTCTAATTGAAAGAAGTTCATTAAATATTTTCTTTCTGTGTTGTACTTCTAAAGGTTATGAATTGTCATTGTTATTATTGCCAGGACCAAGGTTTCTAATAAAAAATTATGTGTGACTGTCATATTTGCATTCCTTACCCCAACATTGGAAAAATTAATTGTTTTGCTTTAACTTGTCTACTACTACTGTAATTTTGAATAGGACTTTGTATTTGCCTATTATGTTTAAATCAGTCAACACGTGAGTTTCAATCAGTTATCGTAGTTTCGCGCAGTTTAAAATTATTGTTCTTTTCTAATTTCAGGATTATCTATTTGTCCAGAGTGCTGTTCTGCATATCTCATCACTCATTTGATGGCTGACAACAGTGTTGATTTACCAGTGACTCCACAAATAACTAAGTCAAGTGGGGTTGAATTAAGAAGGCACTCCACTGGGAAAGCAAGTTCTGGAAATAGCGAAGAAAAAGTTCTTCCTCGTTATCTGAGAGCTTCTACCGGTTCCTGTCATGATCTTTGTAAATATGGGAGGAAGCATGCATTTGAAGCTAATGAAAGTCGATCTATACCTAAAAAAGTTGCAAGAAAGCCAGTTCATCAACGAACAGAAGAGAGTGTTGGTGGGACAAAGGTAATAGTGGCTGAGCTCAGAGCATCAACTGATTCCAAGTCAACAAAGGAGACATCAGCAGTCAAGCTCACAGCATCTATTGATTCTGCACTCCAAATTTGTGAGGCACTTGGCACCCGTGACCATAGGCATGAAATGCTAACAAAATCACTTGAAAACTCAAAACAATTAGAGAATGAAGTTTCGGGAAACAAAAAGACGGCAATGGTCAAGGTCAAACTGTCAAACCATCTGAAATCTCATACATCTGATCTTTCCAAAACAAGGAGACAAGAAATTTCATCGACATCAAAGAATGTGGAAGCTTCATCAAAATCAACTGCTTTTAAAGCTAAAGCAATGAAGTTGTCTTCAAAGCCAAACTCTCTCACAGAGAAGACAATGTTTTCTAAGAATCCCTCTGAAGGTTCCCATGGCCAAAGAAATAGTGAGCTCAAGATGGAAAAGAGGGTATCCCCCTCCAAAGCAGCTGCAAGAAAATTGATGACACCTTCAGGAGCTTCATTGCCCCTCAAACCTTCTTTTCATAGAGTTGCAAGTATTAATGCAAGAAGGCACAAGAACCTGAAAATTGTGCCTCATCTTAAGAATCAGTCTGAAAACAGAAAAGACAAACCTAAGCCACGCAGTGTTGAGGTTGAGGAGAACACTAGAAAAGGCAACCCTAAGCAACACAGTGATGTTGAGGTTGAGGAGAAGACTAGAAAAGACAACCCTAAGCAACACAGTGATGTTATGGTTGAGGAGAAGACTGGAAAAGACAACCCTAAGCAACATAGTGATGTTGAGGTCGAGGAGAAGACTCTGTATGTTGTCAAGATGGCTGGAGAAAACAAAATGTTGCAGTCCAATCAAAATGAGAGTCATGATGCTGAATTGTCCCTCCCTCAGTTGCTGTCATTGCCAAAGTTTTCTTGCTCTTCATCATCTCAATCCTCATCCCAATATGGCCAAGAGGAGTCTGAATATACAAGCAGTGAAGTTGAGGAGGATTCAATTTCAGTAAGGGATGAAATTGATCACATAGAAAATGGAGAGGACTTGGAAGTCGACCAGCAAGGCAAGCCTCAGAATGATGTGGTTGTATGTCTTGAAGACAAGGACTGCTCCCAAATGACAAAACTGAAGTTTATAAAGGGAAAATGGGTTGAAATTAAATCTGAGAAATCTAGTCCAAGGAGGCTAAAATTTAGGAGAGGAAAAGTGTTGGGGGAGACTGAAAATGGGAAGGGTGCAGCCCAAAGAAAATGGTATAAAGGAAGAGATGGTGAGGCTGGTGAAAGCAATGAGGCTACAACTGGTCCTCAGAAGGTTGTTTTGAGACATCAAGATGTGCAGGGAAAGAAAGATGAGCAAGGATTGTTTAATAACGTTATTGAAGAAACAGCAAGTAAATTGGTTGAAACTAGGAAGAGCAAGGTCAAAGCGTTGGTTGGTGCCTTTGAAACTGTCATCTCTCTCCAAGAGAAAAAACCTTCTGCAAGCACTGTCATTTGATCATCTAGGGACACCTTTTCTGGTTTTTTCTGCATTTGTTTTGTAAAGAACTGGTAGGAATTTAACTAAATAAATCAAGGCTTCTGGGTAGGATGTTGAGAAGTACATAAAGGTTGAATTGTCTTGAGTTTTTTCTTAGAAGCTCTGGATGTTCTAAAGTTGAAAGAGACATTGTGTTTATTTTGAAACATTATACCGTCATATACTTTGCTTTTGAAAATCATGCATAATGTGATTGACTTTCATATTTTGAACGAAATAGTGATTCTAGTGACTTTGTTCTTCTAGTCGGACAAAGAAAAGCTTCCAAATAATTGATGATCACGTCCCATTTGTGTTTGTCAGACGGAAAAAAAAAAAAAACCCTTTTATTTAGGCTGTTCCAATTTGATAATCAGTGAAAAACTGTTCTGGTCCTTCCGGTGAGTAATGTTTTAAAAATTGAACCGGACGTTAAATCGAAAATGTTACCGGATCACGGTTTTTATGGTTCAACCAGTTAGACCAGCAGTTGAATCGGTGACATAATAATTAAGTAAAAATAATATTATATATAATAATATATGTATAAAAGTAAAATATCAAATTGTTAAGAGAATAAATATAAGTAGTTTAAGTTCATAATAAGTTAATAAGATAATTACTTTATCTGTATCAAAGAAAAAATAATTTTACCAGTTAAATTCATTAATTGTACTACAATTTTAATTTTTTTTCCAAAATTACTCACATTAAAAGTCTGAAGTAAGACTAATTAATTATTAGTAATTATCAATACAACCTTAATTACTCAAGGGTATAAAATGAAAATGATATTAATTACTCTACAAATTTTAGTCATGTCTCTTACATTTTGGGATAAATAAAGAGTCTTAAAATTCTTTTATAATTTGGAACAGAGAGAGTATAATACAATGAATTTTTTTATTTTTATAATTAGTAATTTTAAAATAAAAAGAAAAATAGTGTTTTACTCTCTAATAATTTTTATAATTAATAATTTTGGTAAAAATTGAATTTAAGTCAAATTTTACCTAATTTAAATAGGGAAAATGACCCTTGACGACCAAAATTTTCAATTAATATCATTTTAGGACAAAAAAATTTGAAAATACCATAAAAGAACCATAATCTCAAATTAATTAAAAATTTAAATATGAAATGACCTAAATGCCATTGTCAAAAAATTTTACACTCAACATATGTTTTTTACTACTCTTCTTCTGAAATTCGACATTGAACTTTTCCAATTTTATATTGAACACATTATCATAATGAAAGAATTTAATTGAGGAAGTTTAGTGTAAAATTGGGGAACTTGAGTGTCAAATTGTGGAATATAAGTAGTAAAAAGTGGAAGTTGAGTATAAAATTTTGAGACTTATCCAGTGTAAAATCGGAGGTTTTAAGTGTTAAATTGTGGAATATAAGTAGTAAAAGCGGAAGATGAGTGTAAAATTTTGAGAGTTAAATTTTTTATTGTGTCCATTGTAGAATCAGGAAAGTTCAATGTCAAATTTTGGAAGAAGAGTAGTAAAAAGCAGATGTTGAGTGTAAAAATTTTTAATAAGAATATTTAGGTCATTTCCTATTTAGAATTTTGATTAATTTGCAACCATGGTCTTTTTCTGATATTTTGGAATTTTTTTGTCCTAAAATAGTATTAATTGAAAGTTTTGGTCATCAAATGTCATTTTCTCATTTAAAAAACCATTCGGTTCTCTAAAAACTGTTCCAGTTCCCAGCTTAACTTCGGTTCCTGGCTCAAAAGCTAGGTTAAAGCTGTCTAATCTGGTCCAACCCCTGAAACGGTCTAAAACTGAAAACTGAGTCATTCTTCACTCCGGGTGACGGTCCAACCGGTCCTACCATCCGATCCGGTCCGGTTCTCAGAACATTGCTGGAGAGTGGAGACTATGAGAGTTGAAATATCTAAGGCTCTAGAAATTTCTGATAATCACTTTTTATTCACAGACTTGACTCAAAATACAACATTATAAAATTATGTCGAGGCTTAAGGCTTTAGAAATTTCTACTAACTTTTATATATATATATATATTCTTTTGACATCGCCTTGAAAATTCTAGTTTTGATAATTATGAAAAAATAATATTATAAATTAATAATGTCATTTTATGTTATTTTTTGAATTAACTCTTTCCATTCAAAAAGCATATTACAGTCCAACTAGTGCAAGTTGAACCAAGCATACTTAAAAGTAACATTTTTCTGATAATTAATTTTTTTTAATGCATAAGATTTGAACTCAACTTTTATTTGCCCCTACAAGGATATCCGATAAAATTGGAACTCAAATTTTATTTAAAGAAAACTGAACTTTGTTTTTCTTTGACCAACAACTGAACTTTCATATTTCTGGTTACTACATTCTACTTTTAACCATGGAACTAAAAATTGGACCAGTTGGTTTGACCGGTTCGATCAGGAACCGGCGCTGATCCGGTCTGGTCACAGGTGAAAATTGGGAGGTTTAGAACCGATACAAATTGATTAAGAACCGATCAAACCGATAAAAATTTGATATAAAATCGGGTTGAACTGATCCCAGTTTTTTTTATTTTTTTAAAATAAAATAATATTATTTTTAGTATAAATTTTTTCTTTCTATATTATAATATGTTATAAGTATTATTATGATACAGAATTATTAATAATGATAAATTTACTTACCAAATAATATGAAAATAGAATATCAATTGACTATTTTAAATTTAAAATATAATTATAGATGAATATTAACTTGTTTAGATTTTAATATTAGGTTATACAATTTATTAATAATATTTTTAATTTTCTATATATTATTAAATTTATTTTTTATCCTAAAATGAATGTTAATTTTATGATCATGAATAAATATCTTTTATATTTTTTATCTATATTATTAAAAATATATTAATTTATTCATAATCAGTTCGACCATTAAACCTTGAACTGTTACCTCATTTGATTCAATAGCCGATCTAATTTTTAATACCTTATTATATCTTATACAATAAACCATTTAATTAAAGATAAAATTAAATCAATAACGCAATTGGGCTGAATAAGTCAGGAAGAAAGGACAATAAATGAGCAACAACTTGTTGAGCTATCAAACAAAATTGGAGAAAATAAAGCAGCAAGTTGCAGCACAGTAGAGTCGTGGACACAACAAATAAAACGATTTTTGGAGCTGAAGAATTTTTACAGAAAAAAATATTAAAGAAAAAGACAGAAGAAAATTTGTAAGCCTGACACGTGGCATTCGATGGGCTGAACAAGAATCATTTCAAGGGATGTGCAGGTCCCCCAATGATCCTCTTGAGCTCTAAACACGGGATATTATTTGGAGAAATTTTTAGCTACTCCCAGAGTACCACATCATTTATATTCCATCCAATCCCACTCATACCAGTTTAATATAATTTATCATTCTTGCAAAAAATTTAAATTTAAATTATTTAAATTATTTTTTAATTGAAGAGTAACCCTAATTTCTAAAACTTCGTCTCTTCCTCTTCCTTATCTTCATCTTCGTTCAACATCTGCACATCCCTATTCCCTCTCTCTCATCTTCATCTTGGTCTTCGAACAGTGTTCCTCTTCTTCAAGATGGATAAGAAGCTGCTCCTCTTAGTTGAAGATTTCAGCGAAAGATTGCTCCACCACAAGACTCCGTCGTCTCTCTGCCGTTGTTGTGTTGGCATTGCCATTGCAAGACGCCCCTAGTTTGAAGCCCACGCTGCCATTGTTTCAGTCATGGTTGCCACTAATAGGATTTAGTTTAGGCTCTAGTCTGTTAGAGCCTTTAGTGTCGATTGTGTTTTGAAAGTTAAATTTTTGAAAAAATTATATTAAATTACCAAAATAGAATAAATATTTAGTGGTTCTGTATGATTGCAAGATCTTGGATCTATGGATGTGTTTTCAGAGATTGGATAATAGATAGAGGTTTATTGACTTATTGCTATGGAGATAATATATTAAATTACAGGGGAAAAAAGAGATAAAGACAACTAAAGATGAAAAAGTTGAACGATTTTGCAGAAATGTTTTGGTTTTATGAAATTTATTCTTTTTTAGTTATTTTATCTTTGTTTTGAAATTGATCTTAATGTATCTTGTGGTTCATGAGTAGAAAAGGAAAAAAGACGCTTTAAGACTTTAAATATAAATAATAACACTTTATGACTCCAATTTATGTAATGATTAAAAAATATTTAGATTCTTTTTATGAGATATAAAAATAATTAAGTAGTAAAATATTTTTAAATTAATTAATTAAAAATAACTAAAATTTTAAATATAAATCTTTAAAATATTATTATTTATATTTTGAGTCTTAAAGTATCTTTCTCTCATCCCAAAAAGGGGCGGGATGAAGGGAAGAGAGAGCTACGTACGAAGGAATTATTCTGGGAATGAAGATGGGAGAGAGAGAGAGAAAGACGATTGGGTAGTGAAAAAATCAAAAAATAATTTAAATTAAAAATAATGCTATTTCTTTTTTTCTGAAACAGATAAGACTAAATATATATGAGTTAGAATATTTTAATTGGTTGGAGTATGAGTGACGTGGTCCTCCAGGAATATCTAAGAATTTTTCTATAATCTGAGAGTCTTGCTTTATGACTCAATTTACGAAAATGGTCTTTTGTTCTTTGAATGCCACGTCGGAAAATGTGGACCCACTGAACCTTCATCGCAGTGCCAGCAAGACCAAGGTGATCTTACGTCACACGTGTCGTGATGTTATTTGTCCTTCATTTTTTCGATTTATCAGCGCTGTTACTCTATGCTGTTACCTCTCATGAGCCTGACCCGAGGCCCAGCCTACCCTCCCTCTCTTGCACTGTCCTCTTCTCGTCTCTGTATTTTCTGCGAGTGCTGTTCTAACTTCTAAGGGCATTCTATGCTCTTCTTCTGGATCGAATTACCCCTCCAGAGAGTTGAAATTACCGATGGACGCTTGTAAGCAAGTTGCTTGTTTCTCTGTCTTAATCGACTTTGCTATTTTTCTGTTTTATTAATTTGGCCTTCTCTATCATTGGCACAACCCTCATCGATGATTTTCAATTGCATGCAGAATTGAGTTTCCTAGAGTTTGGAGGCTATGCCGAAACTGGGTTCCGTAAACTGAGTTGAGGTACAATCGTTTCTGATTTGGCTTCCCCCTGATCCAGTCTACTTTCAGTTTCTTTACTTGGGTTTTCTTCGATTTCTTCGTCTGCATCGAGGATTCTCGTAAATTCTTCGTTTTGGGTGTTGATTCCTGAAATCTAGAAGGGCCAATTCGGGTTTGTCTCTGTATTAACTAGTGATGTGCAATTCATGGGAATGTATTGTAATTTCGCCTAGAAAACCTGGTATATCTGATTTTATGGGAGTAGTTGACATGCATTAAGAGAATGTGGTAGAAAAAGTAGTTCTTTTCAAAATTATGTGATTTTGGGAATTGAATGTTGTGATTTACCCGTTGTTTTGGCTGATGTGCTTTCTCTCCTATGTATAATCATGTCCTTTATATTGTAGCTATTAGTGTGATTCACAGCTTGCCATTTTATAGTTGAGTTGGGGCTTTGGGGAAATCTAAATTTGTAGATGTGGGAAATTTGAAGTTGTTAAGTTGGCCTTCATTTCAGTGCTTTGGCGTTAGGTTATATAGCTGAATAAATTGGGACCGCTCATGCATTTTTATTGAAATTAACTGAACATCACTGCAAATTGTGGCCTAATAAATTAAGTTTCATATCTATTACTAGTGTCTTTGGAAATTTTCTAATATTTTCACTTCCAACTAAGCACCATTGTTTGAATATACTGAAGATATTAGATATTATGTCTAAATGTATCTGTATTAAGCATCATTGTTTGAATATACTATAGATATTATGTCTAAATGTATCTGTATTGGTCCATCTATTTTTAATTCCTGCTAAAGGTTTGAAACTCAACATTTATATAAGATTGAAGCCTTTTCAATATGCAGTTAATAGATCATCAGTATAGTTAGTAGTTATATTCCATAGAAAAAGGACTATTGAATAATTGAAGTAACAATAGCCAGGAATTCAGCACGTACCCAAAATTTCAAAATAGAAGAAATCAGAAATATTTCTATTTCCTCATCTTGAATTATTTTTATAAACTTCACGTGTCTTGTTGGTTTAATGGAATCCATGAAATTGAATAATCACTTTCATTATAAATTATTATTTGGGTGAAGTAGTATTTCCATCACATGCTGTTATTGTTTCCTTATTAATACGGAATCTAACTAAGAATCATAGTTAGTAGCAATGCCCAATGTACTGACAATCAAAGGTATGCAAACAAGTTATGATGTTTTTCCCCTCCAGTTTTACCAGGCGAGTGAAATGATACTTACAAAGCAATACCGTTGCATACACTCAGCTAGCTGTCAATGTACAAAGGGGCATTTGACTGAAGATGTGATATTTTTGGTATTTCAACAACTGAATTGGAATCCCAAGTTAATTGCTGCTCTGTCGTGTGTATGCAAGTGGTTTGATGATCTTGCTAAGCGATTACTATGGAAGGAGTTTTGCAGAACCAGGGCACCAAAGATGATGCTTGATCTTCAATCTAGTGGGAGCCACAGTGTTGATGGGAACTGGAGGGCTCTAGGGAAGCTGCTAATTTACTGTTCGGGATGCAAGAAAGGTGGCTTGTTCAATAGCATTCAGATCCCTGGTCACTTTGTTTATCGGACTCGATTTTCTAGAACATCAGGAAAGAGCTTTCTTTTGCCACAATGCAGAACTGATGTTTTATATGTGTCTGATCCTTGTGAGCATCTTGACCAAGGTGAAGAAGGAGATATAGGATTCTTCCGTGGAATTTTTAAGTCATTCTCAACATCAAAGGTCAAGAAGATGCTTATGAAAAAAGGTGCCAAGCTCCATCCAACAGAAGTTTGCCCCTATTGTAAGGCAAAATTGTGGAGCATGCTGCAGGCCAAAATGATTCCTCAAAGTGCTAGCTGCAGGTTGGGTGCCTATGAAGATTGCATTGCGTATTATGTGTGCCTTAGTGGACATGTTCTTGGGATCTGCACGCTCTTGCCTTTGTCTGATTCAGAAGAGGCATCAGAGTTGGATTAATATCTGAATGATTCTCCGGTACTTTGCCTGTATCCAAAAGTCCATATTTTTTGGCCTGTTTCGTGTTTTCTTTTCTAATTTCTTTTAAAAGAAATAAGAAATTAAGGCTTTGAAATGTTTGCTATTGTTTTTAGTGAATAGATCATAGATGAATGGACAAGCATTCATGAATAATTTTTAAATATTTTTTTAAAACATGCTCAATGTGCACTACTTAATAAAGTGGGAGGTTTCTTGGCAAGACAAGCCACTAGGACATAATGTCTCCTTTGTATTCATCAACTCTTGTTAATTTTTTTATGTGCTCTCATCATAGACCTACACAAGAATTATAAATCTTTTAGACAAGCTGATTCCAGCACCCATGCAAAGGCTCTACTTTTGTTATCCCAGTCCTCCTAACAACCTTGGGTGGTTGGGCTATTGAAGGATTCCTGTTTCACGTTGCCAAGAGTCACTTGATTTTATAGATATATTCAGTATTAGGTCTTCTGGTTTTTTGATACTCATAAATTATTAGTACACCAAGTGCTGATACATAGAAGGTTGTGAACTATATGCTTGGGTTATTTTAATTGTTATGAAATCAAGATTATGTTTGACAATTTATAGTAAAGGAGACCAGGGAGTGTAAAGAAATTGAATGCATACGAAGCTTACATGTATATTTAGGAAAGATGAAACATGATATGTTTGTTTTCAAGCCCTTTTATTGCCAGGTGTATTTTTTTTTGTATTTTTATGTTGTAGATAAGCAGTTATTGGTTTTGTGAGCTATTAACTATCTACCCAATGGCTGCTGTGTTTATAGATTAAATATGTGTTAAGTTTGTAATGAAATATCATGATATTAGATATTGGCACATAGCATAAAATTTTGACTTAATATTGCTGAAATTTAGGATTAAAATGAAATTTAATGAATGAGAAGACTCACACGCCCATATGATGGCAGGTGGCAGCCCCTCCTTTCTTTTGTTTATAATACTTTGAAAACGGAGACTGATTACAAGATAAACTTCTGCAGATAATGATAGGAGATTGCCAAAAGACTCCTAGGCAATTATAAAATCCTACCCATGTCATTTGTAAGACTTATCCTTGAATCATTCATACATTTCTCAACTAATACAATATCAAATTTTACATTGCTAATCTTCATAGTGAAAATTTTATTGTAAATTCACTTTTCAAAACATATGCCACTAGTTTCATGTCGGAGGCATTTCATTACTGCTGCCAAAGAAATTTCTCATGAATGCTATAAAGTAGCATGATTTTGAGCTTGTTGTAAAAGTTGATGCATCGTATTGTTATTAGTATATATAGTTGATAGTTCATACTTGATACATTTATGCTGAACTGCTGCTTAGCATATATTTTGAGCTTGCATTTCTAATTGTAGTTAGACTTGGAAATAGCTGCCTACAGTCACACTAAAACCTATAGAATAAATAAATAGTTTCTTAAATCCTGAGATGTTATTCCAGATTGCATGTTAGGCTGTCTTTTATTATTGATAATGTTCATTCTTTTACTGTAGGACCACCTTGAGATGGGAACATTTTCTATCACTTGTGAAAAATTTATATTAGAGAGTAGAAAATGTTCATTCCATATGCCGTAAGAGCTGTGATCTGAAGTTATAACAGCTTAATCTATTTCTTTGGACAGATTTGCAACCAGTCCTTGCATGAAGTGTGGTTAAACATCATGCTGGTATCATCTCGAGTAAATTTCTGTTTCAGCAGTAGCTGAAATCTACCAAGTAAATTTCTGTTTCAGCAGCGGCTGAAACATACGTTTATGATTTCTTCTAAAACTGATATTGCTACTGCTCGTCTTACCAATGCTGGCATTTGACATGAAGGATTGTGATTGTTGCTAACAATTTTTGTATGAATCATGAATTGAAGGTTATTAGTTGCTGCTGTGAACTATGTAATACCTTGTATATCAATGTGTGGAGGATACCTCTGTACCTGGGCTGGTGCAATAACTCATACTTGTTTAGTATTAGTCATGTTCATGTACGTGTTCTCATTATCTCAAAAGTATTGAGTTCATAAATCTTGTTCCTTGTGCTAGTAGAAAAGAGAATCAGTCGATATATACATATATGGGAAAGGGGAGGTATATAGAGACCAAATTGTGTAGGATCGAGGAGGAATTGTTTGTAATGGAGAAAAGTAGAGTGAGATCTGATGCCTGATGCTAGAGCACTGTCTCTTTGTAGGAACTAGGAATGTCTTTCGGCAGAATTCTGCCGCAGGTATATTTCAGAAGTATATCGAGTATGGTAAACTAAAATCTATTTGTATTCCGTTTCTATTGTAATTTGATACGTTAACGCTTAAGCATGATATTCAGACAAAAAGGTTTGTAACTATGTGAATGTGAAAAGATAGATAAGTAGCAGCGTGTATTTTGAACATTTAATGCCATAATGTGTCTTAGTTGAAGAAATTGGGTGCAAGTTCATGGGTTTGAATAATTTCCTCTATTTGAGCTTGATAACACCTGAACATGACGAGGTAATACTGGATTCTGAATGATTACATCAAATAAATTGGCTGCAAGTGACATTTTGGGCATAAGTGTTTTGAGGTTAAGGATATAACAAAATCTTGGTATGCATCTAAAATGATATTTATCCTTATATACATATATAATAATTATAATAGTGGTAGAGCAACATACAATTCGGGCAGCTGAGAGATAATGCGAAAAACAATTAAAGCGAGAAGGAAGTATGAAAACCATGGTTGGCATCAGCATCATCTTGCAGTTCCAAAAGGCGTTCAAGTTGCACTTCAACTTCACCCATGGCTGGCCTCTCATTGGGATCTTCACTAAGGCAAGTCTCTATAATGTCCATATAGAATTTCCAACACCCTGGTGCTATTTCTCCCTCCAAACTCGGATCAATCATTTTCTCAGCATTCCCCTTTGTTGCCAAATTTTGTACCATCTGAGCTACACTACAGGCAGTTGATAAAGCATATAGGTTCTCGTGATCAACCCCCTCAAGCATCAACTCAATAGCTTGCGATAACTTGTTTCCGCACATCAATTCTAACAAAAGCACTCCAAAAGAATAGACGTCACATTTATATGTGACCATACTAGCATGCAAACACTCAGGGGCCACGTGTCCCAACGTACCTTCAACGACCTCCACCGTTATGGGTTTTGTATCCTTTGACGAAAACTTTGGTCCTTCTACAGAAAGTCCGAAACCTGAGAGTTTGGGAACCCAATTCTCATCCAAAAGAATGATTGACGGTTTAATGTCGCGATGAATGATGATGCGTCTGGTTCCAGTGTGAAGGTAGTGTAATCCACGTGCTACTCCTATGCTAATTTCTAGCCTTTTCTTCCACGAAAGTACTGGTGACTTCCTATCCCGTCCACGAAGTTGATTGTGGAGGGATCCATTTGTTATGTGCTCATACACTCCCATCATTTCATTTTTATCGTCACAAAATCCAACAAGAGACGCCACATTCGGGTGACGTAGCTGGCACATAAATAGGATTTCGTTCTTGTACACACGGAGCCCAGCTCGTAGTCGTAGCCGCTTCACTGCGATTTCTTTGGATTCGCCATTGATAGAGATGCAACCCCTGTACACGTCACCATAGGGTCCTTCACCGATTTTTCGGCTTTTGTCAAAGTCGCCGGTGGATTTTCGAAGCTGGGAAAGAGAAAAACGATGGCATAGATATTCTATTGTTGTGCAGGGTTGTTTACTAGAAGCAGCACCAGAGCCTCCAACGCACGAGAGAAGGATTCCCATTTCAGGAATGTTGTGCGGTATCCGCGAACCTCAATGAAGATGAGCTTCGAACTTTGAGGCGAATCAAACACTTGGCGAGGGAAGACTTGAGTTCCAACGCAAGAGATTTGGTATGGATCGATCAATTGGTTCTTGTTCACTGCTGTGTTTATTCAAAAAAAAGAAAAAAAAAGACTGCCGCAAGCAGCATCTGGTATGGTGAAAGAGGAGAAAACACAGACTTTGCAGGAGCAAGAGAAGGGTTCAACGCGGTGGATTCATGGCCTCTTTTTTTTTTTAATATTTATTTTTAAATGCACTGCTTGTTTTAGCCCTGTTTGGTAGAGGGGGAGGAACAGGGACCCTCCCCTCCATAAAATTTACAATTCCCCCGTGTAGAATGACAATTTGATAGGGGTCCGCCCTTCTCTTCCCACACCCCCCGGTAGAGGGGAGGAGCGGCAGAGGGGGAGGAGCAGGGACCCTCCCCTCCATAACTAGTGAGTCCATAACTAGTGAGTAATAGATGAGTTATTCAAAATTTATAACTTTATTATTAATGAGGTGGATGTTTCTCATCTTTCCTTGTGTTTTCCAGAACAAAAACTACAAAACACGTAAAAGGTGTTCTGAGTTTTCTGTACAAAACTGTTTTCTATTTTCCAAAACAGTTTTTAGAAAACAGATTTACCAAAAAGTTTTCTGAGTTTTCTGTTTCTGAAAACAAAAAAACTGTTTTGTAGAACTCCACCAAACAGGGTCTTAATTTTCCCCAATTCTCTCTTTCATCTCTTTATTATTTTTTTCTAATTTAGAGTTTTTTGGAGGGGATTGAGTTTTATTACTCAATCTCCTCCAATTTTTTCTTGAATCAAATAAGATTTCATTAAAATACCTCTAATTCTCTTCCTTTGAATTCCACCAAATAAGGGAATTTTAAAATCTCTTTAATCTCCTTCTCTTCATTAAAATCCTTTTAATCCCCTTAGTTGAACCAAACACAGCCTAAAGTGTTCCCTCCGTAATTTGAGGGGACATTTTTTTTTAATTTTGATTTTATTTTTTAAATTTTAATCTTTCTTTTAACAAAAAAATATTTTTAAAAATAGAAAAAGTTGTTAAAAAATCTCAAAAACATGAAAATATTTATTTGAAGGTCTCAATATAAAAAATATTGTATTCAAGTCCCATATATCAAAAAATGAGTATAAAAAATTTCAGTATTGAGTATAAAATTGTAGAGTATGAGTATAAAATATTAAAGTATAATTTTATACTCAACACTAAAATTTTTTATACTCATGAAAATGATAGAAAACTTCTTTAATTTCAAAGGTAAAATGATCAAATTATTATTAACTCCCCTCCCCTCCCCTCCCCTCCCCTCGTGAACCAAATAACAAATTATTAAAATTTTTCCCCTCACCTCAATCCCTTTCCCTTCCTTTCCCTCCATATCTCATCTTTCCTCCTCTCCTCACTCTTTCATTAAAATCCCTCCCCTTCCATTTCTTGTATTAAACACACCCTTAAGCAATCACTCAAGGAAACCCCAATTTTTTAATTGATTACACAGGTCCATATTTACTTTTCACCAATGACGTGCAAGTTTTAATTTGTTAAATATATAAATATAAATCTTATTTCTGTATTCTAAAATTTTAAATTTTAAATTTTAGAAATAATTGATTTTTCAGACAATAAGAAAAAGAATATTTGGTTTTTGAAATAAAATGTGATTTTTTTAGGTGAGAATGGAATTTTTTAAATTTAGAATCGATTTTGGTGTAAAAATTAAATATTTTTTTTGGCCTAAAACACAATTTTCCCATTTTATCATATTTAACATATTAATTATATTATATTATATCCAATATATATTCAAATCTATCTGTCATTCATTAGAACCAACAGGGCACCAAGGGAAAAACCCCTCCTTTCATGGCTCACAGACAAGAGCTTCCTTTTGCCACAATGCAGAATTGATGTTTCATGTGTCTGACCTTTGTGAGCATCTTGACCAAGGTAAAGAAGGGGATATATGATTTCTTCCCTGGATATTTTTAGTCATTCTCAACAGCCAACATCAGGGGTCAGAAAGATGCTTGTAAAAAAGGTGCGGAGCTCTATTTCAGCAGAAGTTTGCCCTTATTGTACTTGTAAGGCAAAGTTATAATGATTCCACAAAGTAGCAGCTGCAGGTTGGATGCCTATGAAGATTGCATTGAGTATTATGTGTGCCATAATGGACGTATGCTTGGGATCTGCATGCTCTTGTCATTATCTGATTCAGAAGAGGCATCAAAGTTGGAGTAATATCTGAATATCCTAGAAAGTGAAAACCATGATTTTTGCTGGCCTGTTTGATGTTTTCTTTTCTAATTTATTTTAAATGCAGTGAAAAATTAAGGCATTGAAATGTTTGCTATTGTTTTTAGTGAATACTCTTCACAGAAAAATGGACAAGTTTTCATGAATAATTTTAAACATTTTTCAAAACATGCTCAATGCACACTGCTTACCAGAGCGCGAGGTTTCTGGGCAAGAAAAGCCACCAGGACATACTGTCTCCTTTGTCTTCAGCAAGTCTTAATTTTTGTATGATCTCTCATCCTAGACCTACATAAGAAGTATGATCATTTAGACATAAGCCAATTCCAGCACCCATGCCAAGACTCTCTGTTATCCCAGTAGTTAGCTTGGGAATTCAGTTGCAAATGTTAAATGGTTTGCAAATTGTCAGCATTATGTCTTGGGGCTTCTGGTGAGTTTATATAAATTATTATTACACCAAGTGCTAATAGACACAAGATTATGAACTATATATCCTTGGGGTATTTTACATGGGTGGATTTTGAACATTTGGATGCTATCAAAACTGTGTCTTAGGCTATTGAAAGCTAAGTAAAGTGGTAAGAGTAGTGTGGCTTGAGTCATGACTAGGTTCAACTCCTCTTAACGTATTAAAAAAACAAAATCTTTGGTGAAGAAATTGGCTCAAGTGACATTTTGAGCATTTGGGGTTAAAAATATAACAAAACCTTGATATGACATACTTTGCTTTCCCTGTCCGAAAGATACTTACTCCAATTCATATTATAAAGGGTATTTTAGAACTTTCAATTAGTTCAAAATATAAGGTATTATATTAAGTTTTAGTAGTAATTTACTTTTTTTTCCCTCTATTAATTTATTACCTGTCTTGTAACTTGAAAAACAAAGGAAAGAGTGAAATTTGGTAATTAATAAAAATAAAAGTGGGATGTTAATATTTTTTTAGAAATTTGAGATTTGCAACTAACTTTTTTTAAGAAGTGTGAATTAGTTGAAAATCTCTTTATAATATAAAATGGTGGGAGTAAAATATTATTAATTATTTCATGTATTTTAAGAAAATAAATTAGTATATTAAATTTGTTAAGAAATTTTACTAATATTTTTCATCATTTACCCATATTAATTATATTATCTCTTATATTTTTCATAATATTTATCTCTTACTTATTAATTATATATTATAATACAAATAAAAAAAATAATTAATGTACTAAACAATTTTATAAAATATCCTATATTTTGGACGTAACAATTTTTCTAGAAAATTCTATATTTAGAACTAGAGGAGTATATTATACAACATCTTGTCCCAACTACAACTGGTATTTTCATTCTATATATTATATATGTGGACTTTACGGACTTCAAATAAGCTGATTATTATTCATAAGTTTTTGTGAGGATATAAATATAAAATTGAAAATAACATTTATCCCAAAAAATTTATGAAAAAAAAAAGACAATGATCTTGTGTTGGGCGGCTGAAAGATAAAAGCAAAAGGTAAAAAAAAAAAGAAGAAGAAAAAAGAAAATTAAATCAAGAAGGCATGAAGACCATGGTTGGCATCTACTTCCTCTTGCAGCTCCCATGCATGTTCAAGTTGCGCTCCAACTTCGCCCATTGCTGGTCTCTCATTTGGATCTAGACTCAAGCAACTCTCTGCATCTGCATGTACAAATGAATCTCCAACACTCTGGTGGTATTTCTCCCACCAACTTGGGATCAATAATTTTTTCAACATTCCCCTTTTCTGCAAAATTCCTTACTTCCTTAGCTATATTCACCAAAGGTGGTAAAGCATATTCTCCCTCACCCTTATTCTCCCTCTCATCATCCTCACCCTCTTGGTCCTCCTCACTCTCCTGATCCTTACTCTCCTGCTCCATAATCTCCTAAATTGGCCATGGCCTCGTTCCCCATAGCAGGTTTCCAAAACCATAGACGTCATATCTATCTATGAGCTTACCCAACATATAATACTCAGTGTTAATTATAATTGATATGATTTGATTTGATTTGATTGTAATTATTTTAGATTTCCCTTTTTCCCTCTTTAGTTTCCTTTTCTTTAGGGATTCAGATTGATATTCTTTAATTGTAATTTTTCCCCTAACCTCTCTTTCCCGTATATATATTGCTCTATGTATAGTGAAGATCATCAAGCAAGCTTCTTACAATTGCTTCTAAAATTCTCCTTCTTTTTCTTTCTTCTAAATCTGTCATGGTATCAGAGCTTTCCTTCTAGTTACTCTGCGTCTGATTGTTCATTCTCTGAGGACAATTCAGATCTGACATTTTTCCTCTATTGCACTCCGATTCAGCCACTGTTTATCTCTGTTTCGTGTCTCTACTGAAGCCAAATTGCCACACGCACTTGACCACCTTCTTCGTCGACGTCTTGCGACACTGCCGTCAAATTTTCATGGTGATCGGACACTACACGCGCCTCCAGAACGCCGCTGCTCACCAAAACGTTCAGTTTTCTTCGTCTGTCCGAGTCACTGCTTTCCAGACCGATTTCTGAACGAGTTGGACCGGTTCCTAAGGTTTTTGGGTGTGTTCTTTTCATTTCTGGCCTCTGTTTTTACAAAATCCTTCTCCTTTTTTGACTTCTACTACTGTAATGGATAAAAATGACATTTCACAGCCAATTTCTGTACTTCTTAATGGATCTAACTATTGTCATTGGTTAGAGAGCATGCGAGGGTTTCTCAAATGTCACAAATTATAGCGATATGTCACAGGTGACATTCAATATCTTGTTCGCTCTGAATAAAAAACGGTCGCTAAATTTGCTGAGCGTTTGGAAGAATGAGACAGTAAGAATTATCAAATTATTACATGATTTCGGAACACTTCCATCACCAGTATCAATCAACAATTTGGGAGTTATGAGACTGCCAAAGAGGTATGGGATCATCTTACCAGTCGTTATACATCCTCTGATCTCTCTAACCAAATTCAGCTTCAAAAAGATTTGAGTGCTTTGAAACAAGAACTTGGCCAATCTGTTTATGAGTTTCTTGCGAAAATGGAGTTTATTTGGGATCAATTGGCATACTCTGAGCCAACATTCAAGTATGACAATGATATTAATGCCTTTATCTCTTATCATGATCATCTCAGACTTATTTACTTTCTGATGGCATTAACTGACAACTTTGAGCCTGTACGAGCCTCTTTACTGCATCAGAGCCCACTTCCTACTCTTGAGGATGCACTTCTTCGGTTAAAATATGAAGAAACTAGATTGGGACTGTTAAGACGAAACACTGACATGACATTTGCTGTGACTGAGAAGAACTCCAAACTTTGCCGTCGTTGTCCTCAATCCACTCATGTATTTTCTGAGTGTCCTCTGATTGAATGTCGCACTGGTAAGAAGAAGGGTCATATTGCTGCAAACTGCCTCTCTCTCCTATGCTGATACTGTAAGAAGAATGATCATGTCATTGAGCATTACCCTACTCGTCCTCCTAGATCTGATCAGAATAAAAATTTCTCACGATCTAGTTAACCACCCAAGCCTGCTTTTCTATAGCTACTGCCAATGATGTATCCACTTCACCAATTTCCAGTGATCTTGAGGCTCTTCTCAAGCAATTACTTGCTGGTATCTCCTCTCCACCTACTGCTTTAGCTATTCCATCAGGTAACCCCTCTTGGTATTTTGATTCTGCTTGCTATAATCATATGACTGGTCAGTCACAGATCTTTTCTCCTTGGTCTCCTAGTACCACTACCCCTCTAATCAACACTGCTAATGGTTCATTGATGTCTGTTAGTCATACTGGTTCTGTTTCTTTGTCAAACCTTTCTCTTGATGACCTTTATTATGTTCCTGCTATTTCTTTCAATCTTATATCTGTTGGCCAGTTAGTTGACCTTGGTTATGATGTAATCTTCTCCTCTAATGGTTGTCGTGTGTAGGATCCTCGGACGGGACAGATTGATGGAATGGGGCATAAAGTTAGACGTATGTTTGAGCTGAATTCCTTGCATATTCCTCCATCAAAATCAACTCGATTATGTGCTGCTTCCCCTGCCTCTTCTTTTGAGTTGTGGCATTATCGTCTTGGTCACTGCTCCATCAATAAATTGTCATCTTTAATTTCAAATGGACTTTTAGGCAATGTTATTGAAAAATCTTTAGAATGTGTTTCTTGTCAGACTACAAAACAACCAGCATTGTCTTTTAATAAAAGTACTTCTGTTTCTGAGTCTCCTTTTGATTTAATCCACTCTGATATTTGGGGCCCTGCTCCTACTTCCTCTATAGGAGGATCACGTTATTTTGTGATATTTATTGATGATTATTCACGTTTTACCTGGATATATGTGATAAAAGCTCGTTCTGAATTGTTTGTGATTTATATTAAGTTTGTAAATATGATTCGCACTCAGTTTTCCAGCAATATTAAGGTTTTTAGGCATGATAATGCTATGGAATATCGTGACTCCCAACTCCTTAGTTTCCTTGATGCACAGAGTACTCTCTCACAATACTCTTGTCCTTATACCTCCCAACAGAATAGTAGAGTTGAGCGAAAACACCATCACATTCTTGACACTGTTCATGCTCTTCTTATCTCATCATCTTGTCTTGAGCATTTTTGGGGAGAAGCAGCTCTTACAGCTGTTTATGTTATCAATCGTATTCCTTCCTCTATACTTGGTAATATCTCTCCCTTTGAACGTCTCTATGGTACACCCCTTGATTATACTATGTTTAAAGTTTTTGGTTGCACTTGTTTTATTCTTCTCCCTTCCCATGAGTTCACAAAACTCCAGACCTGAACACGAGTTTGTTGTTTCTTAGGTTATGATTCTAAGCATAAAGGGTATCGTTGTTGGGATCCCCTATCTCATCGCATTCGCATTTCTCGCCATGTTGTGTTTTGGGAACATGTCATATTTTCTAGTCTATCCCAATTTTCTTCCATTCCATTAACCTCATCTCCTCTTTTTGTCAACCCTTCTGCTGATCTTTTTCCAAGTGACACAGGTACTGAAATTTTAGATTAAGTTCCCATTACGTTTGATGATTCGCCCCTCACCAATGATTCTGCCCCTCTTGAAGATCCTGCACCCGACATGCCTTCCTCTTCCACCACTCGTTCTACAAGAGTAAGACATCTTCCTTCTTATCTTCGTGATTATCATTGCTTTTCTACCATACTCTCTTTGCATGAACCTCAGTCCTTTAAAGAAGCCTCTAGTGACCCTCGTTAGCAGCAAGCAATGCAAGATGAATTACAGGCTTTAGAGAAAATGCACACTTGGGATTTGGTTGAGCTTCCACCAGATAAAACTCTTGTGGGGAGCAGATGGATCTACAAAATAAAAACTCATTTTGATGGGTCTGTAGAGCGATACAAGGCTCGCTTAGTGGCACAAGACTTTACTCAAGAGTACGGCATAGATTATGAGGAGACATTTGCTCCGGTTGCTAGTATTACATCAGTCATAAGTCTACTTGCCATTGCTGCTGCAAAGCAATGGATTCTTCATCAAATGGATGTCAAAAATGCTTTTTTGAATGGTGACTTAGAGGAAAAGGTATACATAAAATCTCTACCTGGCTATCTTTACTCGGGAAACAAAGTCTATCATCTTCGTCGAGCTCTCTATGGTCTTAAACAGGCTCCACGTCCTTGGTTTGCCAAATTTAGTTCTACAATCAATCAACTTGGATTCTCATGTAGCCCCCACGACACTGCACTCTTTATTCGTAGAACTGATCGAGGGATTGTTCTATTACTTTTATATGTTGATGATATGATCATTGCTGGTGATGACTCCACAGGTATTCAGGAACTCCAAAATTTTCTCAGGCAACACTTCAAATTGAAGAACCTTGGGCACTTAAGTTACTTTCTTGGGTTAGAAGTATTGACACTGATTGATGGTATTTCTCTTTCTCAAGTTAAGTACGTCTCTGAGTTGATTTCCAAAGCTCAAATTCCTGATGATCAAACTGAGAAAACTCCTATTGAGCCCAATGTTAGGTTTACACCTACTGATAGCACTCCATTGGATAATCCTACTCTATACCGTGAGTTGGTTGGAAGTCTCATATATCTCACTATAACTCGTCTTGATATAGCTTATGCTGTTCATATTGTTAGTCAATTTATTTCAGCACCACGTACTACTCATTATGCAGTGGTTCTTTGCATTCTTTGATATATTAATGGTACTCTATCCTATGGTCTACATTTCTCCGCCACCTCACATCTCACCTTACAGGCTTATTCTGATGCTGATTGGGGCGGTGATCATACTGATCGTCGCTCTACCATAGGATTTTGCATATTTCTCGGTACCTCTCTTATTTCATGGCGGAGTAAGAAGCAAACCTTGGCTTCTCGATCTAGCACTAAATTTGAATATCGAGCACTAGTAGACACTACCTCTGAAATACTCGGGCTTAGATGGTTACTTGAAGACATGGACATTTGCCAAACCTCTCCCACTACTCCTTATTGTGATAATCAGAGTGCTATGCAGATTGCTCATAATGATATCTTTCATGAGAGGACTAAGCATATTGAAATTGATTGTTACTTCACTGGGCAGCATGTTACCCGAGGCATTCTAAAACTTCTTCCCATCTGGACTGCTAATCAACCAGCTGACTTGTTTACAAAGTCCCATAATCCAGGCCACTTTCAACTTTTAGTGGATAAACTCAAAATGGCTGTCATTTCCTCATCTTAAGTTTGAGGAGGGATGTTAATTATAATTAATATGATTTGTTAATTATAATTGATATAATTTGATTTGATTCGATTGTAATTATTTTAGATTTCTCTTTTTCCTTCTTCAGTTTTCTTTTCTTTAAGGATTCAGGTTAATATTCTTTAATTGTAATTTTTTTCCCATCGTGTCTTTCCCATATATATATTTATATTGCTCTCTATATATCATCAAGTAAGCTTCTTACAATTGGTTATAAAATTCTCCTTCTTCTTCTTTCTTCTAAATCTGTCACCCAGGGTATCCTACTGTGCCTGTGAAATAATCCATCTGCGTGACTTTTGCCTTGGACGAAAATTTTGGCCCCTTTAAAGCATGCCCAAAATTTGTGAGTTTGGGAACCCAATCCTCATCCAATAGTATGTTCTCTGGTTTTACAACGCGATGAATGATGTTGCGCTTGGTTCCTGTATGAAGGTAGTGCAGTCCACGCGCTATTCCTATGCTGATTTCTGGCCTTTTCTTCCGCGACAATACTGGTGACTTGCCATCCCTTCCAGAAAGTTGATCATGGAGGGATCCATGAGGCATGTACCCATACACCACCACTCTTTCATTTTTATCACTGCAAAATCCAACAAGAGACACCAGATTCGGGTGATGTAGCTGGCTTAAAATTAGGGTTTCGTTCTTTTACTCAGAGACCCGTTGTGCGGATCTTTGCTTTCCTTTGACCCACTTCACTGCAAATCCTTTGGGTTCTCCATCGATAGAGATGCCACCCCAGTATAAATCACCAAAAAGTCCTAAACTGATTATTCGGGTTGGGTCAAAGTTGTTGGTTGATTTTCGAAGCTTCGCAAGAGAAAAGCGATGGCAAAGATCTTCTATGGTTGTGTAAGATTGTTTACTACATGTAGAACCAGATCTACCGAAGCAGTACGTGGGAACGATTTCCATTTCAGTAATGTTGACTTTGGGCAGTGAAGATGATCTTCAAATTTTGTGGCAGAGTCTGAGATGAAATGACAGAGTGAGACTCCAGGGAAGACTTGGATTCCAGCGCAAGAAAGAGAATGGATCCACGCCGTGGCTCGATTTCTTCGTAATTTGGCAATGCCCTCCTTTGACCCATATAAATATAATACAAGATGACAATTATCAATCTCTCACACCAAAACTGATAACTCCAGGTTAATCCTAAATCTTCTCACTATAATTAATTAAAATTCAAAATTATCCCAATTTTTAAAATAAATTTAAATAATAAAATAATTAACATAGTTATTTTTCCCCTCTGCATTAGCCGGGTTGTCAATGAGCATGTGTAGAACAAGTGAGCAAGTCTTCCCATTCATCGCATCTCAGTTTAATCATCAAATCCCGTGAAAGTTCAACTGATCTTCTTAATCATGAAAACCTTTTTTACCCATGTGAATCAATATCAATCGAAACTTGGAGGATAAAACTGAGTATAATTGGAAGTACTCTTTAGGGAAAAGAGTTTCAGTCTCATAATATCAAATTTTATGTGGCTTCCACTGATGCTCAGGTGGACCCATGACTCGGCTTCATAAAGCGATTTAGGATCATTGATTAATTGAAGCAGTTTAGATATTTTTCATCCAATTCTATTACTTTAGCTACCGTGTTGCTATGGAAGAAGCAGTGAAGCTAGGCAATCGGGTAGGCTCTTTTCAGCTTCTCACTATCTTCAATTTTACCGGGAACCAATTTCATGGCCATGAGAAAGTTTACCTTAATTCTTTCTCATTCACTTCACTTTTTATCGGACTCGATTTGCTATAACATCAGGCAAGAGCTTTCTTTTGCCACAATGCAGAGCTAATGTTTTATACGTGTCTGATCCTTGTGAGCATCTCGATCAAGTTGAAGAAGGGGATATAAGACTCTTCCGTTAATTTTTCAAGTCATTCTCAACATCAAAAGTCAGGAAGATGCTTATGAAGAAAGGATCCAAGCTCTATTCAACAACAGCTTGCCTTATTATTGTAAGGCAAAGTTGTGGGGCATGGTGCAGGCCAAAATGATTTCACAAAATGCTAGCTGCAGGTTGGGTGTCTATGAAGATTGTATTGAAACTTGTGCTTGGGATCTGCAAGCTCTCGCCATTGTCTGATTCTTAAGAGGCATCAAAGTTGGAGTAATATCTGAATGATTCTCAGGTACTTGCCTGTGCCCGAAAAAACCATATTTTTTTTTGCCTGTTTCATTCATGTTTCTTTTTTATTTTCTTTCAAAAGAAATGAACAATTAAGGCCATGAAATGTTTGCTATTGTTTTTAGTGAATAGTTTTCATAAATAGTTTTTAAATATCTTTTCAAAACATGCTCAATGTGCACTCTGTTTTGTTATCCCAGTAGTTAGCTTGGGAATTCAGCTGCAAATGTAAAGTGGTTTGCAAATTCTCATCGTTATGTCTTAGTCCTCCCAACAACCTTGGGCTATTGGAGCTGGAGGACTCGAATTTCACATTGTCAAGAGTCACTTGATTTTATAGATATAATATTAATTGGGTCTTCTGGTTAGTTGATACTCATAGTCATACATTATCAGTACACCAGGTGCTGATAGATTGAAGATTATATAATCTATATGCTTGGGGTATTTTAGCAGTTATGGAATCAAGATTATGTTTGACCATTTATATAGTAAAGGAGACCAGAGAGTGTAATGAAATTGCATACAGAGCTTACATGTACATTTAGGAAAGATGAAACATGATGTGTTTGTTTTTAAGCCTTTTCGGTGACAGATGTAACTTTTTGGTTTTTTTTTTTAATGAATGGGAGTATATATTCAAAAAATCAGAAATTTACAATGCAAGAGCTTTGAGACAAAAACAAACAAAGCTCAAACAGACAGCAACAAGAGAGAAGAAACTAACAAAACGTCATCTAGTTACAAGTTGACCTTTTTGGTATTTTTATGTTATAGATAAGCAATTATTAGTTTGTGAACTATTAGCTATCTACCCATTGGCTGCTGTGGTTATAGATGAAACATGTGTTAAGTATGTAATGACATATCATGATATTAGATATTGGCATCAAGCATAAAATTTCGACTTAAATATTGCTGAAATTTAAGGTTAAACAAAATAATGAATGAGAAGGCTTTCACGCCCACCCATACAATGGCAGGTGGCAGCCCCCTTCTTCCTTTTGTTTATAATACTTTTAAAATAGAGACTGATTGCAAGATAAACTTCTTCAGATAATGATAGGAGATAGCTAAAAGACTCCAAAACAATTACAAAATCCTAAACATGTAATTTGTAAGGCTTATCCTTGAATTATTCATACATTTCTCAACCAATAAAATATCAAATTTTACACTGCTAATCTTCATAGGAAAACCTTTATTTTGTATTAAAGAATACTCCTATGAGACTCGTGAGTGCAGATATAGAACCCATTTATTCCTTTCTTACTCACTTTACCTGAATTAAGACTTTGGATCTTTAATGGCTGGGAAGAAAAAAGGAAAAAAAAAAACTTGGGATCTTGGTCCACGAAATTCATGGTTGGCATCTGCATCCTCTTGCAGTTCCAACAAGCGATCTAGTTCCACTTCAACTTCACCCATGGCCGGCCTCTCATTGGGATCTTCACTCAAGCGACTCTCTGTAATGTCCATAAACAATTTCCAACACTCTCATCGGAGATCAACACAAGAAGTATAAATTTCTTAGACCTAACTTGATTCCAACACCTATGCAAAGACTCTCCTTTTGTTATCCCATTTGTTAGCTTGGGAATTCAGCTGCAAATGTTAAATGGTTTGTCAATTGTCATCTTTATGTCTCAATCTTTCCAACAACCTTGGACGGCTATTGGAGGGCCTCACTTGATTTAAAGTGGAAATTACAGATATATTCTGTATCGGGTCTTCTGGTTAATTAATACCCCATTAATTATTCTTGCAGATAATTGAATCTTTCTAAACTGGACAGTGAATTTGGATGTAATATTTTCACTTTTGAAGCCTGTAATTCTGTACATTTAGATCCATATTATCTTATCATGATTTGCGTGTCTATTTACTGTATGTTCAAGTGCTGATATATAGAAGATTATGAACGAGATGATTAGGGTATTTCATTTATTATGAAATCAAGATTATGTTTGACAATTTATAGTAAAGGAGACGGAGAGTATAAAGTAATTGAATGCATACAGAGCTTACATGTGTTTTTAAGAAAGATTAAACATGATGGGTTTGTTTGCTATTTAAGTTTTTTGCAATAATTATTTGCAAGATTCGATCACTTTTTAGTTTCATACTCCATACATATTATATATATATATATATATTATAAATTAATAAAAATATAATACTTATTATTTTTTATCATCATTATCCTTCATGACATTTGGATGTTTTTCTAGGAATCTATTTTCTGGTAGGGAAAAACAGTTTCTGGGATGGTAAATTTGTTGACAAGGAAAGCTTTCTCTGTGCTCTCATTAGGTATTGAAACTGGAAACAGAATAAACTTTGACTTGCAAAACGGTTTCAAATTTTATAATCTAAGCACCACAAAAAAAAAAAAATTAAGACAAGCAAAAGCGTTCCAATGTAATTGATGCTGTAATTCTAAGAAGAAATTAATACAAGACAATGGGATGGGCCGCATTGAGTCTTAGTTGGGAGCAACGAGCATTGTTTGCTAAGTTGATTAATTTGGTTAGTTCTTCCTTCTTAGTGGCATGCATATAAAGACAAGTATTAAATATGATTAATCCTTTGTTTTGATTCGATGAGAGAAAATGGAGAAGAAGAGTGAAAAACGAATCTATTTATGTTTGGATAAACATGAGAGAACAAATAGGAAATAAAATTTTGGGAAAAAAAAATGTAAACCTCATGCTTCTTCTTATCTTTTAAATTTCCAGAGAAAAATATATGTCTTATATCTCTCTTTCTTCCCCATTTTGTATTATTCTTATTTTGTCTTACTATTTAACTAGATTTATCTCTCGTGCAGTGTGCGGTGATGATCTATAACATATTGAAATTAATTATTTTTAAACAGATCAAATTGAGAATATTTTAGCATACAATGAAGTGTAAGACATTTTTAAACAATTGAATACAATGCACCAAATGCAGAAATTAAAATGTAATTGGATAGAAAATATTTAGAAGACAGAAAATATTTAGGAATTTACAACATTATTTTGTAACCTATTAATACATATAATATTTAGAAATTGTCTCTTATTTTCTTCTCCATTTTTCTCAGCCCCATACTTTTCTCTCCGTCCAAACAAAAATAGGGTTAGAGAAAATATTATTCTTGAGATGTCACACCGGATGAACCAGAATTCATAAAACCATGATAGTTTGCCCATGCCACAATGATAACTAAAAGGAAAGTTAGAACTAGAAGAAAGCATGAAAGTCGTGGTGGGCATATGCTTCCTGTTGCAGAGCCAAAAGACACTCAAGGACCACCTCAACTTCGCCCATATGTGGCCTCTCATTGGGATCTTCGCTTAAGCAACTCTCTGCAATATCCATGTACAATTCCCAACACCCTATCGCTATTTCTCCTGCCAAATTTGGATCAATAATCTTTTCACCATTTCCCTTTTCCGCTAAATCCCTTACTTCCTTAGCTATATTCCTGAAAGATGGCCAAGCATGTTTACCCCAACCCTTTTTATCATTCTCTTGATCCTCACTTTCCTTATCCTTAATCTTCAGAATTTGCCATGGCCTCTTTCCGCATATCAATTCTAACAAAACCACCCCAAAAGAATAGACGTCACATTTATAAGTGAGATTAGGACCAGATAAGCACTCAGGGGCTATGTATCCCACTGTACCTCTGGCAAGCACGTCGATGGGTTTTGCAGCCTTGGACGAAAATTTTGGTCCTTTTATAGAAAGCCCGAAATCTGAGACTTTCGGAATCCAATTCTCATCCAAAAGAATGTTGCCTGATTCTATGTTGCGATGAATGATAGTGCGCTTGGTTCCTGTGTGAAGGTAGTGTAATCCACGCGCTACTCCTATGCTGATTTCTAGCCTTTTCTTCCACGACAGTACAGGTGATTTGCTATCCCTTCCACCATAAAGTTGATCATCTAGAGATCGATTAGGCATGAATTCATACACCACCATCACTTCATTTCTATCCTCACAAAATCCAACGAGAGACGCCAGATTCGGGTGGTTTAGCTGGCACATCAATAGGATCTCATTCTTGAACACAGAGAGCCCTGGTACGGATTTCCCTGGTTTTACCCGCTTCACTGCAACATCTTTTACTTTGCCGTTGATGGACATACAACCTCTGTATATCTCTCCATAAAATGCTCGACCAATTTTTCGGCTTGTGTCAAAGTTGTTGGTTGATTTTCCAAGTTGGGGAAGAGAAAAGCGATGGCAAAGATCTTCCATGGTTGTGGTAGGTTGTCTACTAGAAGCAGAGCCATAGACAGAGCCACCAAAGCAGTATTCGGGAAGGAATTTCATTGGAGTGATATGGTGTTGTAGGTGCAAACTAAGCTACATATGAAGGTGTAAAATGAAATAGCTATGTATGGTGAAGAGGAGAGGCTAGAAGAGAGCAAAGATGAACTTGAAGGCAATAGCAAGCAAGGGAATATAAGCATTAATTGAGCGCGGTGGATTCATAGCCTTTTCTTTTAATTATTACTCGCGGGTCCTATATATATATATATATATATATAGGGTCTTTTACGACGTTACTGAATATAAAACTTGAAGTAGTATTTATTTTATTTTTTTTTAAATTTTTTTTATTTGATGCATTCAAAAACAAAGGAAAAAAAATTAAATAAGAGTAGTTTTGAAAAAATATTAAAATTTTCGGATAAATTAATATAGTTAATTAGTCTTAATTTCAATTCTTAATCCAATTCAGTTAAAATTGATCTTAAAAATAATTTTATACCAAGAATAAGGGGAAGTAATATAATTTTTTTAAATGCAGTGCTTGATCCTTTGAATGACGTGCTTGGGCCATTCAAGTAACGACTTGTGTCAACTCCAACCTTTGATGGTTTACTCAGGCTCAAATTTACTCGCCAGCCACAACACGCAAGCATTAATTAGAACCAACCACGCACTCATCACAAACCTTGCCCTTTCATTCAGCGATCCTTTCATGGCTCACAGGCAAGAGCTAGCCAAAATGCAGAGCTGATGTTTTATGTGTTTGACCCTTGCGAGCATCTTGACCAAGGTAAAGAAGGGTATAGAGGAATCTTCCGTGGATTTTTCAGGTCATTCTCAACAGCAAAGGTCAGGAATATGCTTATAAAAAAAGGAGCCAAGCTCGATTGAACAAGAGTTTGTCCTCATTGTATTTGTCAGGCAAAGTTGTGGAGCATGCTGCATGCCAAAATGATTCCACAAAGTGCTATCTGCAGGTTGGGTGCCTATGAAGATTGCATTGAGATCTGCCCGCTCTTGCCATTGTTTGGCTCAGTAGAGGCATCAGAGTTGGAGTAATATCTAATGATTCTCCAGTACTTGCCCTTTATCCTAGAAACCATGATTTTTTGGCCTGTTTCGTGTTTCCTTTTATGATTTCTTTCAAAAGAAATGAAAGATTAAGGCCATGAAACGTTTGCGATTGTCTTTAGTGAATAGTTTTCATTATGAAAGTTTTCATAAATAGATTTTAAATATTTTCCAAAACGTGCTCAATGTAAACTGCTTACTGAAGTGGGAGGGTTTCTCGGCAAGAAACGCCGCTAGGACATAATGTCTCCTTTGTCTTCAGCAACTCCTGTTAATTTTTATATGATATCTCTCATCGTAGACCTACACAAGAAGTACAAATCTGTTAGACATAAGCTGATTCCAACACCCATGCAAAGACACTCCTTTTGTTATCCCAGTTGTTAGCTTGGGAATTCAGCTGCAAATGTCAAATGGTTTGTCAATTGTCATCTTTATGTCTCAATCTTTCCAACAAACTTGGGTGCCTATTGGAGGACCTCACTTGATTTAAAGTGGAAATTACAGATATATTCTGTATCGGGTCTTCTGGTTAATTAATACCCCATTAATTATTCTTGCAGATAATGGAATCTTTCTAAACTGGACAGTGAAATTGGATGTAATACTTTCACTTTTGAAGCCTGTAATTCTGTTCATTTAGATCCATATTAGTTTATCATGATTTGCGTGTCTATTTACTGTATGTTCAAGTGCTGATATATAGAAGATTATGAACGAAATGATTAGGGTATTTTATTTTTTATGAAATCAAGATTATGTTTGACAATTTATAGTAAAGGAGACCGGAGAGTATAAAGGAATTGAATGCATACAAAGCTTACATGTATTCTTAGGAAAGATTAAATATGATGGGTTCATTTTCAAGCCTTTTTAGAGTATGGTTTGAGGGGGAAAAAGCCTTTTAACTTTTAGTGTCAGATGTGCTTTGGTTATTTTTATATTTTAGAGAAGCAGCTATTAGTTTTGTGAACTACATTAGCTATCTACCCACTGGCTGCTGTGGTTATTGATGAAACATGTGTTAAGTTTGCAATAAAATATCATGATACTAGATATTGGCACGTAGCATAAAATTCAGACTTAGTATTCCTGAAATTTATACTAGAAACTTACTAAATTTATGTAGTGCCTTGTATTTCAATGTGTGGATACCTCTGTTCCCGGATGACAGATTGGCATACTTGTTCAGTATCAGTCGTGTTCATTTACCTGTTCTCTCTTTATCCCAACGTTATCCAGTTGCATAAATCTTGTTCCTTCTGCCAGTGGACGAATATGAAAGAGAATCAGAATCAGTCGACGTATACATACATACATACATATAATGGGAAAGGGATAGATATGGAGACCAAATTGCGTTGGATATGCGAGGAATTATTTGTAATGGAGAAAAGTAGAGTGAGGTCTGATGCCTCATGCTAGAGCACTGTTGCTGCGAAGGAATTAGGAAGGTCTTTCAGCACAATTTTGCCTCATGTATATATTTTGCGGAAGTAAATCGAGTATGGTAAAATAAAATCTGCTTGCAACATGATTTCATCGTGATTTGTTACGCTAATGTGTCCTTGTCCATTTGAGGTTAACTCAACTGATACGGGTGATAATCAATTTCAAACCCTCCTAATGCAATGAAAATAATACATATCTTAGGCAAAGAAAGAAACTAACTGCTATAAAAAAACCATTAAAGTAGTTCATTTCATCCAAAAACATCCATGCAATACCATGTCTTTCTATTTATAAATTTTATATTAGTAGGAGAGTTATGTAACTAATTAACCCCATTAATTGATGTGTACTCCCTATCTAACTAATATTCCCACGTGACATGCATTTTGCGAGTAAGTGTTTGGGGTTAAGGATATAACATTAACAGGTATTGATACGCATCTACAAAAGAATATTATATGTCTCAATAACTAAAAGTAACATTTATCCTTTAAAATTGCTATAAAGAGGCAATTATCTAGTGGTAGAGAAAGATAGAATTGGGACAGCGGCTGAAAAACAAAAGAAATTACCGTAAATAAACAAGAAAGAAAATTAAATCCGAAAGAAAGCATGAAAACGTTGGTTTGGCATATGCTTCCTCTTGTAGTTCCAATGCGCGTTCAAGTTGCACTTCAACTTCGCCCATTGCTGGCCTCTTATTGGGATCTTCACTCAAGCATCTCTCTGCAATGTCCATGTACAGTCTCCGACGCTGTGGCGCAATTTCTCCCACCAAACTGAGATCAATAATTTCTTCAACATTTCCCTTTGCCGCACAATTCCATACTGCCTTGGCTATATATTCCGCTCACTCTCCTCATCCTCACTTACCTCAAACGTAATATCCTCAACTTCCCATGGCTTTGTTCTGCATATTAGTTCTAACAAAACCATTCCAAAACCATAGATTTCAGCTTTATCTGTGAGCTTACCCCACCTTACGGACTCAGGGGCCATGCATCCGTTGGTGCCTATGACTACATCCACTTCGATGGCTTTGTCCTTGGACGAAAATTTAGGCCCGCATGGCGAAAATTTGAGAGTTTGGGAATCCAGTTCTCATCCAAAAGAGTGTTACCTGGTTTTATACCACGATGAATGATGTTGCGCTTAGTTCCTGAGTGAAGGTAGTGTAATCCATGCGCTACTCCTATGCTTATGTCTAGCCATTTCCTCCACGACAGTACTAGCAACTTGCCATCCTTCCATATAGAAAGTTGATCACGGAGGGATCCATTTGGTGCATACTAATACACTACAATTGTTTCATTTTTGTTGTCGCAGAATCCAACAAGAGACACTAGATTCGGGTCGTCTAGCTGGCTCAAAAATAGGATTTCGTTCTTCATAAACTCAGAGAGACTGTGTGGGGAACTTCGATCTCCTTTTCCACACTTTACTGCAATCTCTTTTGGTTCTCCATTGATAGAGATGCAACCTCCGTATACCTCCCCAAAACCTCCTTCACCAATTTTATGACTTGGGTCAAAGTTGTTGGTTGCTTCTCGAAGTTGGGCAAGAGAGAAACGACGGCACAGATCTTGTATGCCTGTGGAAGGTTGTTTACTAGAAACAGAAGCACGGCCAAGAAAGAAGCAGTTGCGAAGGAAGTCCATTGGAGGGATAATGTGGTGTACGTGCTGGAGAATACATGTATGTGTCAAAAGGAACAGAAAGAAAGAAAAGTCTCACATTGCTTAAATATAAATGAAGGTTTAAGAGAATAAATACTAGACTATGAAAGAGTAAAATGAGTGTAGAAAAAGAATGGGTTCAAATATATTAATTTTTGTTAATTCTTATGTCAGAACTGTCTAATGTTCAGAAACATCATTAAGTGTGATTTAACGTCATGTGGCTGTGGTACCTATAAATACGGAGGTTCAATGTACGGAAGAACAAGAGAAGGGGGCCCAGTCCACGCGGTGGATTCAAAGCTTTAATTTCTTGTTTTTAAATGAATGCGCTGCTTGACCCTTTGAATTCAACAGACCTGAGTTTCTACGAGAGTGCAACGCTGTTGAATTTGATGCCCAGTTTCTTAACGTCTGGTCTGGGAGGAGTGGAAGAAATGTTTGGACCAAGATGAAGCACAACGGTTTTCTCAGCTTTCTTGTTCGCTTCTCGATCTTCCCAAAATAAAATCCTCAACACTGATTAATTCTCTTCATTTTAGGTAAAAAAAAAATCGTGATTGTATTAAATACTCCTTCAGTCCCTATTATAGGGTGTTATTTAAAAAATTTATCTGGTCCAAAATATAAGATGTTAAGTAATAAATTTAATTTTAATCTCAATTTTACCCCTATTAAATGCTTTCATTACAAATCTCAATTAACTTCTCTCTCCTCCTATTTAATGTATTTTTATTCTCTCCTTAAGGATAAAATGGAAATGTCAGAAATCTTTTTCATTAATTTTAGACTGTAACCAACTTTTCTTAATCCACGTGCGATAGTTAAAAACATCTTATAATAGGGACCGGAGGGAGTAAGCTTCAATACTCTTTTTATTTTATATTATAAATCATTTTTAACTAATTTACATATCATAACTTTCCTATATTATTCTCATTAATTATAACACATCTTATTTATATTTTTCTTAATTTCTTTCTACTATAATTTTTAATAAAAGGTAAAAAACATTTAATACTCAAAATGTGACTTATATTATATATATATAAATTCTTATGAAAAATGCATTATAATAAGAAACATAAGAAGTATTTTAATAGGTTCAGATTATTTAATATTTGTTTCATACTCTATGCCTCCAATATTATAAGACGTTTTAAAAAAATTACATAAATTAAATGAGATGGTTAAAGTTGGTTGAAAATTTAATTTTTTTTAAAAAATACTATATTTCAAAAAATATCCTTCATTAATTTCATTAATTTTTCTTCTAAAAAGATAGTTAAGTTGGTTAGTTGTAGAGTAAATTTATGAATATTATTATTGAAAAAATATAATAAATACTCTACTAAACCTACAAAAAAACTTAATTATATTATGAAATAAGAAAAATTTTATAAAAGATCTTATAATATGGAGCGTATAAAATATTAAAATAAATATACATTATCTAAAGTCAAATGAATAATAAAAATTTATTTGACATATATACTTTTTTAATCTTAAAATTAAAGTCTTAAAATGGAGAATGCCGAGTTTTGAAATCATTCTAAGAAGGGAATTATAATCAAGAGAGCTTGCGATAACCGGCCAATATATATATATATATATATATATCACAGGAAGCTTTGTTTGAGCAGTTAGTGAAATAGATGTACTAATTACTTTTATTAATTTAGATTTGATTATTTGGCAAAAAAAATTTAGATTTGATTAATTTTTAAAAAAATCTCGATAGGACAAAAGGTATGTTCATAAGGCTATTGAAATTGGAAACAGAATAAACTTTCACGTTTTAAATCTAAGCACCACGAATAAAATTTAAGACTATCAAAAGTATTATTTTTTTATATGAGATTATGAAAAGCATACTAATGTTATTGATGTAGTAAATCTTAAGGGGAAAAAATCAATATAAGGTAATGGGATGGGCCGCGTTGAGTCTTGCGCATTGCAAAGGCCTTGTCTGCTAAAGTGAATAATCTCATGAATTCTTCATGGCCAGTATAGCAAGATAAGCATTAAATATGATTAAACACAAAGTTTGAAGAGCTTCATGGCCTGTATAGCAAGATAAGCATTAAAAATTTTATATTAAAGAGTATAAAAATTAAAATGTTCATTCCATATACAGTAAGAGTAGTGGCTGTGATCTGAAGGCATAACTTAACACGTTTTTTACTTTTTGGGCAGATTTGGTACCAGTTCTTGCATGAAGTATATATGGTAAAACACCATGCTGGTATGGTCACGAATAAATTTCTGTTTCAGCTAGCGGTGGCTGAAATCTGCCGTTAAGATTTCATGGCATATCATGTGAAGGATTGCAGATGTTGCTGACAATTTTTGTGTGAATCATGAGAATTGAACGTTATTAGTTGACTAACAACCTTTATATCAATGTGTGGATACCTTTGTGCCTGGGCTTGTGCAGTAAGTCATGCTTGCCCAATATCAGTTGTCACACCCGAAAATGCGACGCGGATGGCGCGGGAAATAGAAAAAAAGAGAGAAATCGGCCCGCACGGCAGGAGGCCGTTTCTGAGGGAGTCGCCACCAAAATTTTAAGGGAAATTTTGGAAAACCGAATAACAAAAACAAAAAGGGACAAAGACTGGTCTGCAAATCAAAGTTGGGTTCGGGAGTACGATTGTGAGTGGGGAAGGTGTTAGGCACCCCCACAACACCCGTTCCTAAGAACGGTTACCTTAGGTTGATCATGCAATTTTTATGGCTTTTTACAAATTTAGTTTGGTTGCCTTTTTATCATTCACATGCAAAAATAAATAAATATAAAAATAAGGAAAATGTAAAATGAAAATAAAGAATAAAATGAAAATATGAAAAGTTAGAAAAAATAAATTAAGAAAAATATTATTTATTTACAAAAGTGGACTTGGAAAAATAAATTGGTAAATATTTATTAAATGAAGAGAAAAAAAACACCAAATGAATAAGAAAATATTTATTTATTTACAAAGGTGGACTTGACCCAGAATGAGAGTCTGGGGCCTACGTACCCTGCGATAGGGATCAAAGTCGACATAGTTCGGACTAAAAATGCGTGTCACTGAGTTTGTATTTTTATTGTATATGTTCTTTGAAAAGAGAGATTAATAGAAAATAATTTTTTCTTTTCACAAAGAAAACAATTTTCAGAATTGGTTGGTATGGTTTTAATTTGTAAAAGGCAAATTACTTTCCATTATTTGCTCTTTTCATTATATATTTTTGTTTAATCAATTTCCAAAAGAGAAAATATATTTTCCCCAATTTAGAAAATAGGATTAAAGTATCTGTGATTTTGAACATTTTATTTGATTTGAAAAGGAAATATTTGGAAATAAAATTTATTTTTTTTAAGAACAAAACCAATTGGCTCATGTGATGACTTTATCACTCACACTTACCCATTGATACCTAAGTGTCCACGGTAGATGCCACTCGAGACAAAAAGGCACAAAAAGTTTAAAAGAAAACAAATAAAGTTATTTATTTATTTATTTATTTTTTATTATAAAAATTCTTTTAACACCCATTCATTTATGTAAAAAGAAGGGTTTAAAAAATGTGATCGTTACATATGTTTTGAAAGATGATAATCAGCATATGTGGTGACTTGATCACTCACAAGTTACTGATTTACGCTTGCGTGCTCACGGTGATGCTACTCGTGGCAAAAGGCAAAAGGCAAAAAGCTTAGATAAAATTGAAATGAATGAAATCAACTTTATATTAGATCATAAAAACAAATATGATTAAAATTGTTTTATAAAAGGAAAAGTGGTAAAAGAAATTAAAAAAATATGACTTTCATGTATATATTCATAGATTATTTATTTTTATTTTATTTTATTTTATTTATTATTATTATTTTTTTTTTTTTTAGGAAAAGAGTCAATTAGGATCTGTGGTGACTTCATCACTCACAGCTCGCTAATTAACACCTAAATGCCCACGGTGTTACCACTCGGAACATAAAGACCAAAATAAAATTTTGAAATAAAGAGCTCTCATTGAATTATTTATTTTTACTTTTAATAAATAAATAAAAAAAACATTGGTGCTCATAAATAAAAATGAAATAAAGTAAAATAAAATAAGATTTAGCCAATGTTTATACCATGGCAACTCCTCACTCATGGTATAATTGATTGACACTCTATATGCACACGGAGAATTGGTCCCTCGCTGCGAACTCTAAAATAGAGGAAAAAAACTATGACCAAATAAAAACTAAAATCAGAAATAAAAACAACAAAACATAAAAATCAAATACAATTTATCACGGTGAGTGCTAGCGCAAATTCAAACAATTTACACCCAACCATGAGATGAAGAGATGCAAACTCTAGTGTCTTCATTTTCTTTTCCTTTGCCTCAAAGTTGATAACTTCCATTTCCCTGCTTGGCTTGGTGGCAATGGCCTTGATTTCTCCCAAACTTGGTATATGCTCCCATATGGCTCGAAAAAATAAGATAAAACAGGATTATTCATCTTAAATTTTGGGGCAGAAGGAAACAAGGTAATTGCTTTTAAAGACCAAATATCACATGCTAATAAGAAGCAATTCTTTATACAAACATATGAACACACGAGATACTTTTAATCTCAAAACAGAATTTAAATCAAATACAACGCATCATTACAACTCATAGTAGCAACCTCTAGCTAACATGGATCAAAACATATTCCAAACTTAAACTCCAATCAAACACAAACAAAACAACCTTATAATGCCAAACCCAAGAATAGAGAGCAAGGCATAATCTCACCAAACTCAATAAAATCGAGAAATAGCATGGCAAAACATTATCCACAAACCAAATTAACTCAAGATGTCATTAAATCCAAGGACTAAGAGATACAATAATAACCCCAAATACTCCACGACTTAACCGGTGAGGAGATTACAGTGTGCAGTACCATAAAATAGTAGCCAACCATCTAATGAGACCCCGGAATATAAGATCAACGGCTTATATGAGTGCAAAGAATGAACCCAAAGAGGACAATCTTATAAAATAAATCAACAGTGGAAAAGTTACTGGCAATTAGAGAATGAAATTGTCAATACCTATTAACAAATACTGGAACAAACTGTACTCGAGTGATATTAACATCTTATTTGCCTAATTAAATTGGTTCCCTTCCCAATTACTTAATTTTACTTGAGGCAAATAGAATTCTCTTTTGGACTATAAACAATTAGATTGTGCAAAACATAATAATTTCCCATCGAAAACCTTTGCAAAACAACAATCATACCAAATCAACTTTAAGCTTGAATCTATTATTTTTAAAGCTAGCTGAAATACCCCTATGGTTTGCGGTAAACAAGAACCACAATAAACCTCTTTCATTATCTCCCATATACACAAAAGCGTACAAGAATTCAAAAAGATCTGCAAGACGTTTAAACGCAACAAACACAACACACCATCATCTATGCAATATAGAGTTTGCAACTTGAAGAAATACCTTGGGAAACAGGGCCCATGAATTTAACAACAGAAAATCAATCTCCACTCGTGACAGGATCAGGATACAGAATCACAAACAACTCGCATTTATCTTAATAAGATGGAGATCATCTACATAATGAGCCAATCGCAGTTTAATGTTACTTTCCTACACAAAACAGAGCATCCCGGCCAATGCTACCCTCATACACAAAACAGAGCACTCAGATAAGATGAAATCCAGGATTCACTGGGTTACAGGGAACCAAACCAACCATCCAGAATCATATTGAAAGAAATAGGGAAGACCACGAATGAAAGTGGGAGGCATTGAGCTTCACAGCATAATCAAAACAAGCACAGAAGAAAAATAAAAATAAAAATAAAAATAAACTGACCCAAACAATTTGGGTATCTAACCTTCGAACCCGGACCACAAACTTGTTCTTAAGCTTGTGCTCACCCTCCCTCTGCTTCGGGTTCTCCTTGTGCTGCCTCCTTCTCTTGATTTCGTTACCTCCTTGATTCGGTCTTCCTCGGTCTCTCTCGCAGCTTTACACATCTCACCCGCGGCCTCTCCTCTCGGTTTCATGCTTCATTTTCGGGCCCCCTCCTTTCTTCCTTCACACACCCGCGGCCTCCCTTCGTTCTCGGCCGCCCCCCTATGGTTCTCCTTCCTCTGAAATTCCCCCCAGCCGAGCCTTAAGGCTCCCCTTCGCCAGATCTTCCCCTCGGCCGCTCCCTCCGCTGCCCAAGCTCGCAGCTCCCTCTGGTCTGAGTTTCTCCCCGGTTAAGACTCCCTCGGTCCAGCTGTCTCGGCCTTCTCGGTGCTCAGCCGTGGCTCTCTCTCTCCAGCTCTGCCTCGGTGGTTCTCTCGGTCGCTCTCTCCTCTGCTCAAGCTCGTGGCTCCCTCTGGTTTTACTCTGCCTCGGTGGTTCTCTCGGTCCAGTTCCCTCTGAACTCTCATCCCTCGCGTGCTCTGCTCTCTCTTTCCTCCCTCGTGTGCTCTGCTCTCCCCCTCGCGTCCCCTCCGTTTTTCTTCTTCACTCACGGCCCCTCCGTCTCCAATTCCCTTGGCCACGCTCCCTCGGTTTCCCCTTCCCTCCTCTTTTTATGCGGTCCCCCACTCTCTCCCTTTTCTCTGCGCCCTCCACTTCTTTCAGTCTGCTCCTCTGTCCTTTTTTGGCCAGCCTTTTCTCCCGTGTACCCTCTCCCCTCTGGTCTCTAGGGCTGAAGCCCTTAACCCCACGAGCCCTTACATATGGGCTCGTGGCATGTTTGGGCTGAAGCACTTCAGCCCAAATATGTTTTTGGGTTGAAGTGCTTTAACCCAAATATATATATATATTTTTTTAAGCTTTTCTCTTCTCTTTTTTTTTGTTGTTGTTTTGCTTCCTTTTTTCTTTTATTTTATTTTTTTTTATATTTTCTATTATTTTATTTATTATTATATTTTACTGTTATTATTTATTATTATTATCATTATATTTACACATATTTTTATATATTTTTAAAATTACCCGGACAAAATACGGTGTTCACATCAGTCATGTTCATTTACATGTTCTCATTATCTCAAAGATAGTAAGTTGTCCGGCCAAAAAAAGATATTGAGTGTTGCATAAATCTTGTTCGATCGTTCTGCTAGCAGACGAATACGTACGGAAGGAAATCAGAATCAGCCAACATATACGTATGTGGGAAAGGGATATATATGGATCACCAAATTGTATAAGATATAGGAGCAATTGTCTCTGTAATGGGGAAAAGTAGAGCGAGGTCTGATGCCTAATGCTAAAGCACTGTTACCGTGGAATTAGGAAGGCCTCTTTCAGCAGAATTTTGCCCATGTAAATCGAGCGGGGTAAAATAAAATCTGCTTGCAATATGATTTCATTAATGTGATTTGGTATGTTATTGCTCCACCATGGTACTTTTTTTTAAATTTATACAGTTTTGTTTATGTGAATGTAAAAAGATAATTAGTTGTGTGTATTTTGAACATTAATTTAGATACCATCATGTGCCTTAATCCGTTTGAGGTTAACTGAAACTGAAATGGTAAAGGTGATAGTTTGAGGGGCATTGGAGTGGTATTGAGCTTCAAACTCTCTTAATGTGAAAAAAATGGATGCCATATATTGAGAAAACGCAAAAATAGTTGAAATATTTCATCGATAGACATCCATTACAATACCATGTCTCCCTATTTAATATTTATACCAATAATTAATACTAATAGGAGAGTCATGTAGCTAACTAAACCCACCTTCCTAACTAAATAATATTCCCACGTGACACTGGCTCAACTCGCTGACAATATTTATCCTTCGAAATTTGTATTAAGAAGACCATAATCTAATGGGCTGAGTGAGATAGAATTGGGACGGCTGAAAGATAAAACAAAAGAAATGAACAAGAAAGAAAATTAAATCAAGAAGAAAGCACATGATGATGACTTTTGTTGGCATTTACTTCCTCTTGCAGTTCCAATACGCGTTCAAGTTGCACTTCAACTTCGCCCATATGCGGCCTCTCATCGGGATCTTCACTTAAGCACCTCTCTGCAATGTCCATGAACAATTTCCAACATTCTGGTGCTATTTCTCCTACTAAACTCGGATCAATAATATTTCCAGCATTTCCTTTTTCTGCCAAATTCCTCACTCTCTTAGCTACATTCACGAAAGATGAGGAGGCATCTTCACTCTTATTGTCATACTCACTCTCCTCATTCTCACCCTTCTCAACACTCTAATGAGGAACATTGTTCACGTCCCCTTTATTCTCACTCTCCTCTTTCTCAGTCATATAAGTCCGCATTGATTTCTTTACACATATCAATTCTAATAGAACCATTCCAAAACAATAAACGTCAGCTTTATCTGTGAGCTTACCCTTAAATGCGTACTCAGGGGCCATATATCCAGTTGTGCCCACGATTATATCCACCTCCATGATTTTTGCCTTCGACGAATACTTTGGTCCTTGGAAAGAAAGACCGAAATCCGTGAGTTTGGGAGTCCAATTCTCATCTAAAAGAATGTTACTTGTTTTTACACCACGATGAATGATGGTGCGCTTGGTTCCTACGTGAAGGTAGTGCAATCCACGCGCTGCTCCTATGCTAATTTTTAGCCTTTTTTTCCACGATAGTTTTGTTGACTTGCTATGCTATCCACAAAGGTGAAAATCAAGGGATCGATTTGGCATGTACTCATACACCACAATCATTTCATGTTGATCGTCGCAAAATCCAACAAGAGACACCAGATTCGGGTGGTGTAGCTGGCACAACATTAGGATTTCATTCCTGAACTCAGAGAACCCTTGCTTGGAACTTGGACTATGCCGCTTCACTGCAATTTCTTTTGGTTGGCCATCAATAGAGATGCAACCTCTGAATATCGAACCAAAAGCATCGTGGCCGATTTTTCGGGAGGGGTCAAAGTTATTGGTTGATTGTTGAAGTTGGAGAAGAGAAAAACGATGGCAAAGATCTTCTATGGTGGTGGAAGGTTGTTTGGTAGTGGAAGGAGAAGCAAAGCCATCAAAGCAGCACTTGGGAAGGAATCCCATTTGAGTGATAGGGTAGTGTGTGGGAGGTGCAAACTAAACTACATATGATATGACGGGGTGAAATGAAGAAATAGCTGTGTGTGGTGGAGAAAAGAGAGGAGGCAGAGCAGAGGGAAGACGATCGAGTTGAAGGGATAAGTAAGAGAAGGGGTCCGCACGGTGGACGAGATTCATAGCTTTTGCCTTTAAATGACGCGCTTTGTAAACAGTAAACTCTATACCCCGTTGGTACAGGGGGTTTGAAAGGGGAGTGGAGGGGGAGTTGCTCCCCTCTCGCCCTCCAACTGTACTCTTTGAAATTGGAGGTAGAGGGATAGTAATTTTTTTTAAATTTTTTTTTCTATTATTTTTTTTAAATAAAAAATATTTTTAAAAACCGAATGTAAAAATTTTTTTAATTAGAAAATAAGATTTTAATATTTTTATTAAAAAATAATTACTAAAATAAAAATAATAATTTTTTTTATTTTTAATAATAAAATAATTAAATTATTATTAATTTTCTTATCCTTATCTTCTCAGTCAAATAATAAATTATTGAAATTTCTCCCCTCTTCTTTCTTCCCCTCCCTTTCCCTCTATAATTCATCTCTCCTCTTCTCTCCTTTCTTCCATTAAAATCTCTCCCTTCCTTTTCTTTTCGTCTATCATATCAAACACACACACCCTAAGATGGAATGGTTCTTTCGTCTATATTATACATTTCAATGAGAGGTCAACGTTGCTGAACTTGATTGATGTTTGATGCCCTATTATTTCTTGACGTCTAGTCTCGGAGTGGAACAAATGTATCATACATACCAACATGGAGCACGACAGTTTTCCCAGCTTTCTTGTTCGCTTCTCTTCCCAAAATAAAATCTCCTAACATGTCAATAATTCTCTTCATTTTAGCTAAAAGAAATCATCATTATATTAATTAAATTTTCATATTGTTTACACCATCTTATTAAATGATTTTTGTGGTTCTAAAAAAAATCCATCATTATCCATTAAGTATTTTAAAAAAAGAAGAATAAAAAGAGGTAACTCATTTAAAAGCCCCCTTTTTCTTCCATTGCTATTAGCTATAATCTTTGTTCGATCTCTTTCATTCTAAGTCAATCCAATGGTGTCAAGAAGTAACTCATTTCTTTTTTTTTTTTTTAATTTAAAATTATTTAAAAGTTTAGATTTGATGGATTCAAAATTTTGAATTCCAAACAAAAAAAAAGAGTGAGTTTATTGATGTAGTAATTTTTATATCAGAGATTGAAAAATAGATTTTTTTAATCCAAATATATTTGAGTCTAGTTTAAATAGGGGTTAGGTGAGTTCAAAATCATGGAAGCAATTGGGACAAAATATCAAAATTTGGGCTATTTAGATCTACTTTTCCCAATGTGAGGAGGGCTGACCTTGGGAAAATTCTCCTCACATTAGGAAAATTAGTCAAAGATTAATCATAAGCCGTGAAGTGACTTGTGAACTTGTGGCTAATTTCAAGTTTTGTGTAATTGTAAACGCCCACTCTAGTTTGATAAATTTTGAATAGAAAATAAAATAAAATTAAGAGAAAATTGTTATTGAATATCAGATCATTGCTCAATAATTTCAATTTCAGTAGATGAAATAATCAAATGGAGATAATTGTAAGGCAAGTAATTTGTTCAATATATATTTTAAATATTTATTGATTATCGGTTTGATGTCAACCTGAGTTAAACTTTTATATATAATATTGATTATTATTATAATTATTATTTATTAGCATATAAAATAAATTGACTCTGGCCGAGAGTAGACTTGAATTCCAGAGAATTTTTTAGGTAATCATTTATATTCTCTTCAATAAAAATATATCATGTCAAACAATTTTGAGAAATTCTTATTATACCACTTCATTTGTAGTCTGCTCAATAAAAACATGCCAATTCAAATCTATTTAGTCCAACTAGTGACCTCTTTTCATTTTATTTTCATCATTTTAAATTATTTCAATTAACAATAATTTATTGAAAAAAAAAAAAAAAAACAGGCGCCTCTTCCTCATCGCTCTCGTACTCTCTCTCATTGTTTTCCCACCATAATCAATTTCTCATATTCTCTCTCTTCCCTTCATCTCCATCCTTCCTCCATTGATCCTTGAGAGTCTGACTCCCATTGCTTAAGAAAGGAAGACACTTTAAGTTTATCTCCAGAAATCAAATCAGAGCAAGGTTCAATCCCACAATATATATATTTATTTAAATATATAACTTCAGGAAACCAAACTAAATAGGGCACTTTGAGTTTGTGAATGGAAATGAAACCCGAATGTGAACGGTAATCGGACATGCAAACGGTCAGAATCAAACCCAGCGGAGATGTGAACGAAACTCGGAGATGTGAGAATAGAAATCAAACAGCAGCCAGATTTGGTGACAGAACTGGAGATCGAAGGCGAGTAGTTGAGAAGCATCGAAGGTCGAATACAGAACTGGAACACCGAAGATTGAAGGCGCTCCACCAGTGACAGCTTGAAGAGATGGCGGTGGAGGCTGGAGAAGGGGCTGTCGCCGATTTCACTGAGATAGACGGAAGAAGATGAAAATGGTTGAAGGATGCAGTGAACAATGAGAGAGAGAGAGATGCGAAGGGGGTGAGGAATTTTTTTTTAATTTTTATTAACTAGCTAGAATATTAAAATAATTTAAAATGATAAAACAATGTGGAAAGGGGGATGAAATGTCAGATTAAATAAATTTGAATTGGCATATTTTTGTTGGACAAAGCATAATTGATGTGCTATTCTATAATATCTGAACAATTTTAATCTTATATGGCATCATTTCAATCCTACGTGGCATTGTTCTATTTTATATTTTTTTTGATAATTTCTTGTAAAGAAAAAGCCATGGCATCTGAGTCTCGCCCTTTCTCTGCTTCATTTATCAAACAGGTCACCAACGGCTTTTCTCTCACCTCCTTCTTTGACTTCTTAATTTGAGTTCTATTTTATATCCTTCCTTCACCGACATCTCAACCTGACAACAGCACTCTTCTCCCTTTTATCGTAGAAGCGTTTCGCATCTAGAATAAGTTTCTAACAATCTCTGTCTCCCCACCACAATCTCTCTATCTCCACCTTGGTTTAGTCTTTCAACCTCCTTCAAGTTTGTCCCTTGATTCAAGCGCCAAAAAAAATAAAATAAAATAAACTCATCCTCAGGTGAAAAAGAAGAATTTATATTTGGAAGAACTTTATGGGATTCAAAATTATTCATAAGGAATTTTTTTTATGGTGGTGAGAGGGGATGCGTGAGGGGATCCATCTCAATTATATCGCGGTGGTGGTGCTCCTAGTGACAATTCCTTGCCTTTGAAAGTGAGAAAAGGAGCCAAAGAACAAATCAAGAATCAATCTTTAAGACTTTATTAACCAAAAGAAAAGGGTCAAAAACAATTTTAAAGATCTAGATCTCGATTGCCAAAAATTTTAAGGGCATATTTGGTACATTGAAATGATTTTTAATGAAATGGAAACAGAAAGGAAAATATTATGTTTGGTATGCAATAAAAAATGAATGAAATTTTGATATAATTTTTGTTTAGTATGGTGTATTTTAGATATGGAATGGAAGATTTAACACATAAAAAACCAAAATACCCCTGTATAAAAAAATGAATAAAAATATATGCAATGTAAATCGAAGAGCTATACCTATCTAGAGAAGAAGAGATCTACGATGGTGGAGCATTGAATTGACGATGGAGTTAATGGTGGAGTTCGAACAAATCTATAGTGGTGGAAGACGATAAAAAAAAGTTTAGATCTAAAGTGGTGGAGGACGTGGAGTGTATCCAGATCAAAAAGAGTTTTTCAGTTCATATTCGCTGTAAACAATTTAAAATTTCAATGATAAAATTGGATTTTTAAACTTTGGTTGCATTTTAATTTTTTTATGTACCACTTTGTTAAGGCCACTTAATTAATTTGTGACTCTTAAAATCAAAAGCTGCTTTGCGGCTTAACAGCTTTTTGTTGGATTTCACCAGCCCAATTTCTCAAAACCAGTGGTGAATATGCACATCACAGGGAAATAATTTGTGAGTAGAAAAATCATGTTAAAAACGAATGCACACGACCACCAAGGAAAGATGTCATCTTTGAGCATCACCCACGAATGCAGTGCTATAATACTACACAAACGCACTTGTTCTCCTTTGGTTCACGTCCTGCTTTCTTCTCTGTTTTACACAGGAAAGAGCAAATTAAAGGTCAAGAAGTATCTGTCACCGAATGAAAAACCAAAACAAAACAAACTCCAAATATTGGTAAAGAACTGCACCAAATTTGTATTTTTTACGAAAGTAGTCGGATTAGATTAGTTACAACTATGCTTGGTGAGTGGAGTTGTGCAGTTCTATCTTCTCTAAATAGCACGTTATATAACGTGCAGAATTAGTGATGTTAATGTATAATTGAGGGACCTGTTCTCCAATGAAATCAATTTATTGGACTTAGGACAACCACTTCAATCTACCTGCTTTCTTCCATGTCTTGGAGAAAAGAAACACAAAAGTCAATGTGCATGGATAGATTAAAGCAAAGCATACAAACTCCTAAGTTAGCAAAAGAACTAAGGCAGTTTCTAATTCGTATGGACTAGTGGTTACCTTTTGACCAAGAAAAGTCTGGTAACTGGATTACATAGCAAATATGCAGTTCAGACTTCTTCGATTGGAAAGTGAAGTATACCAGTCGTTTAAGGAAAAAATCAAGGTATAGGTTTTCTAAGGCCAACTTACAATTACTGCTTGTAACTTAATCTTTCCATCAATGAAGAGACCATCCATAAGCATAAAGCGCCTAAATATATATAAAAGCTTGAAATGAGCCAAAGACAGAACTCAAATCATAAAACGTTTAGTGATACATGAACTCGAACATGTTTCCTGTTTTCAGCAGACTTAAATAGAACAATGCTTAGTATCTTTAAGCTATCCAACCAAATATACAATTCAGTAACGCAGACACCTATTAACAGTAGCTTTTGACATGACTGCAAAGAGATACTAGACCGTTATCCCCAGCAGGGGTTACTCGATCACATGCGTTATAGTAACTCCACCAGGGATATCATATAATGGACTCTGGCATTCCCTCACTGTTTCGTTGTTTTCCGGCACTAACTTCACATCTTTACAGTCCTTGGGCCATTCTCCTTGGGTAGTTCTTCTTCTCGTGTCTCTGCATCTAAGTGATATTATCATATGTTTTGTATCTGAAACTAATATAATAAGATCTGTAATTCAGCATATATAGCAGTTGTGTTCTATATTTTCCATGTGTACTTTGTGCTACTTATGTGAAGTTACAGGTTAATCACAACAATGGGCTGCATTGAGGTTTGGCTTGATATGCATGAAAGAAGTTTTATGAAAAAGAGAGTAAAATAAAAATTCTTGTGAAATTTGTCTAGTATACATTATTTAAATTTTCTATCAATAAAAAATAGTCTTTTATAAATTCTCTTCTTCCTTTTCATTCCTCTAAAAAATGGTTTATTTCTATCAAATATAATTTAAGTCTTATACAAATACTTTGTTTATTAAGGTGGATAATTTTAATATTAGTTCTTCATCAACTGTAAAGTAAGATCACATCATTAAATATAATTAAGAAAGAAGATATTATTTTTAGGAAATCACATTGAATTCAAAATCATGACAATCTGACTCCAATGATGACAGCTAAAAGGAAAGCTAAAGCTAGAAGAAAGCATGAAATTGGTGGTGGGCATATGCTTCCTCTTGCAGTTCAAACACATGCTTGAGTTCCCCGCCTCCACTTCGCCCATATGTGACCTCTCATCAGGATCTTCACTTAGGAACTCTCTACAATGGCCATGTACAATTTCCAACACCCTCTCGCTATTTCTCCTGACAAACTGGGATCAGCAATCTTTTCAGCATTTCCCTTCTCCTGCTAGATTCCTTACTTTCGTTACCTTAGCTATTTCCTTGAAAGATGGCAAACCATGTCCATCCTTTATCTCCTCAATATGTCATGGCTTCTTTTGGCAGATTTATCTGTGAGCTCAGCCCTAGCTACGTGCTCAGGGGCCGCGTATCCATATGTGCCAAGGACTTGATCCACCTTCGTGATTTTTACCTTTAACGAATACTTCAGTCCTTTAAAAGAAAGCACGAAATTCGTGAGTTTGATAACCCAATTCTCGTCCAAAAGAATGTTACTTGGTTTTACATCACGATGAATTATGATGCGCTTGGTTCCTATGTGAAGGTAGTGTAACCCACGAGCTACTCCTACGCTGATTTCTGGCCTTTTCTTCCATGACAGTACTGGCAACTTGCTATCCCTTGCATAAAGTTAATAATGGAGGGATCCATTTAAGGAGCAAGAGGGAGGATCTCCGCTTCAGCTTCAGTGCGATTTCTTTTGGTTCAGAGAGGAACAGAGAGAGAGGACGATGTAGTTGAAGAGGAGCAAGAGAAGGGTCCAGACGGTGGATTCATATATAGCTTGTTGATCCTTTCAATTGAATAATGCGCTGACACTCGTAAACTCCCACATATGGTTCACAATCACAGGCCCGAATTTACTCCCCAACAACAAGCAAGCATTAGAAACAACCAACCTCACACCCATATATGATATCAGGATGCATCTGGGACCTCGTCCACCATTGTTAATTTTATGTGTAGAGGTCCAATCTTTAATCAATCAATTGATTAAGAAGCTCACATCACATCTCTATGTCGTAGCTTAAGCCGGAAAACAATCAATACATATGTTCCACAGCCACCATCTATCATTAGTCTTTGCATCCCAACCTCCCCGGCATCATACCTACGTCTCTACCACAGTCCAACGCTTTCTTCTTCGTTCTTAGGGTCTCTTCCCTAAATAAAATTTTCATCGTGTGAATAATCAGTATACTTGATAAAAAATCAAAATCCATTTTATTCTATTTATTTATGTAACATCTATACTACTCTGAGTTATGTGTGTTTGATTTTCTTTTTAAAAAAATAATATTCTCATTCAACGCACAAAGAACTAGAATGCTTCCCTTAGGATTCAAAAAATCATAATTTCAAATAAATTTTAATACTTTAACAGCTTTTTATGATTTAATTTTTTTTAAAAAGTACTTTTTCATTTTTTTATATAAGAATAAATATAAATCATTTAAGTCAAAAGAATAATGAAAATTTATTTAAAATAAATTATTTTTAAAATTAAAAGAAAGTCTTAAAGTGTAAAATACCAAGTTTTGAAATCATCTAAAAAAGGTTGCCCAAAAAAAATCACTTTCAAGAGGGATTTAAATTAAACAAGACCTTGACAAACGAGTCCTCAAATATATATCTATATGGACACACACATACATATACATATACATATACATATACATATACATATATGGACTATATATATCTACAAATTAGTTTCTAACTTTCTATCAATATTGTTATTTTATTTTAGCCACTCATATGAGTGAAATAATTAAGTGTTTTAGTCAATGAATGAACAATCAGATTCAACCGACTTATTCAACTTGAAAACCAGTGAACCCATCACTAGTTCGATTTGAAATAATGGTTAAATTGGAAAATAAAAAAAAACTACTAAAGAATCAATTAACCTTAACTTTGAACTTGTGATGCACAAATACGAGTATGAGATAGTGGGTGTGACACAATATAATACACCTGATATAACAAATTTTAAAATTTTAGGATTCGGATACAAGAGATATACATATAAAATTTAGGTATATATTCAAGAAATTGATGTATCAAAGGTAAAAAAAATGAAAAAAAAAAGAAAAAATTGAGTTTTAAATACATATTAAAATAATATAAAGATATCTAAAATAAGAAATTAAAAATTGAGATTTTCTATAATATTTTTAATTATTTTAAAATTTTTGAAAAAGAAAAACTAAGGATATGTATATGATATATATATCGTGAAGTATGGTACACGACTACACATATTCGTATATGATAATGTATCAAATATGGGTATATTTTATTTTTTGAAGTATTGGTGCAATATAACTTTAAACTATACAATAAATACTTATAAAAGTGGTGGTTGATTGATTCTACTGATTGAAAGAAGATTGAAAATATCAACAATGAGAAAAAAAAAAACCAAAATATGAAGATGATCAAATAAGAAGAACAAAGAAGTAGAAAAAGGAAGAGGAAGAAAACAAAACTAAAAATATCATGTTAAAGAAAAACTAGATCCTACCAGCTGCTCCGCATCAACAAGATTTTCCACTGATATGAGATTTGCCACTGATACGTGATCTCGTCCTTATCTCTTCAATATATGATTGTGCATTGTAATCTTTGATTTGTATATATCTTCTATTTGTTCCTGTCCTTGATTTTAGGAAGAATGATTGTACTGTAGCTTTATATATATATATATATATACGTGCTATTGTAACCCCTAGTTTATATAGTGCGAGACATATTATTTCTTATCTCCTGCTTCGTTCTTTTCATCTCTACTGCTTCTTGATATCAAAGCCGTATAGACTAATTGCCATAGCATCCTCCTCAGTCCTCGATTCTGTCAATGACACTAATGACTCCACCTCCAATCCACTTGCTACTCTCACCAAAATCTTCTCTACCAGCAGTACCCCTAGTTCTATCAAGTTGGATAGAAACAATTATTTGATTTGGCACTCAACAATTCTACCCATTCTCAAAGGGCATCGCATTGAAGGATTTGTGCTTGGGACGAAGCAGTGTCCTCAAGAATACATCATTAAAGAGGAAGAACTTCAACCCAACCCTGAATTCAATGCTTGGAATTCAATTGATCAACTAATTCTTGGCTGGTTGTTTAGCATGATGACACTTGAGATTCTTCCTCAGGTTCACAATTGTGGCACTTCAAAGCAACTATGGGAGGTCATTCATGATCTCACTGGTGCACACTCTCGCGCCAAAGTGACTCTTTATAAGAACAAGTTTCAATGGATGAGAAAAGAAAATTGAAAATGGATGAGTATTTGACCAAAATGAAGTTAATTTCTGACAATCTTCTTCTTGCAGGAAATCCTATTCATATACTGACTTGATCACTCAAGTCCTTGCTAGACTAGATGCAGATTATAATCCCGTGGTTGTTCAACTCTCCGACAAAGACAATCTTTCTTGGGTAGAGTTGCAGGTTACCTTGCTGACATTTGAAAGTCGTTTGGAACAATTGCAAAACTTTAGCAATCTAACCATCAATCAACCTTCAGCAAATCTTGTTTCTAATTCTCAAGGGCCAGCAAGATCTAATTAGTTTCGTTCATCCTCTAATTCTTTCAGAGGTGGTTTTGGTCGTAGAGGTCATGGTCCTCGAGGCCGTGGAAGAGTAGGATGAAATAATAGACTAACTTGTCAGTTGTGTGGCAAGAATGGTCATATTGCTGCTAATTATTATTTCAGGTTTGATCAATCTTATATGGGCATCACATCAAAGACTTCGAAAGGTTTCAATAATGCATCTAGCACTTCCCCCTTTTGTGCTACTGTAGCAACTACTCATGAAACAGTGAATGACCCCAACTGTTATGTTGATAGTGGCACAAATTCCCATGTCACCAATGGATCCGTGCCTTTAGACAATCCTCTGCAGTACCTAGGTAATCAAAGATTAACTATTGCTAATGCTGAGTCAATTCCTATTACACATATTGGTCAAAGTAGACTTTTAAGTAACAATGGAAAACAATTGCACCTTAAAGATATTTTGAAGGTTCCCAGAGTTTCAAAGAATCTTCTTAGTCCTTATAGACTTACTGCTGATAATGATATTTTTCTGGAACTTTACTCACATGCCTACTTTGTAAAGGACAAGAAGACAAGGGAAATACTACTTCAAGGAACACTTGAAGATGGAATATATAAGCTTGAATCAAGTCCAGGTTCAGTTTGCTTTGCTATTCATCCAAATAAGCTTTTGAGCAATCAGTTAGAAGTTTGGCATCGTTGTCTTGGTCATCTTGCTTTTAATTTTTTGTCCAAAGTCCTAAGTAGTTGTAATGTGAAAGTTAGGGGTCTCATAAAATCTCTTTTTGTGAAGCTTGTCAATTTGGAAAGATGCATAATCTTCCCTTCAATAAATCTGAGTCTCGTGCTAGTAGTCCTTTGAAACTTATTCATACTGATGTATGGGCTTCTGTTTCAGTTCAATCTATGAATGGATTTAAATATTACATTCATTTTGTGGATGATTTTAGTAGGTTTACTTGGATATACCCACTTAAAAACAAAAGTGAAGTACGAGATGCTTTTCTTCAATTTAAAAATATGGTGGAAAATCTGCTTGAAAAGAAAATAAAGGTATTGCAGAGTGATTGAGGTGGAGAATTTAGGAGCTTGCAAGATATAGTGTAAGAATCTAGAGTTAGTTTTTGTCACTCTTGCCCATATACATCTGAACAAAATGGACCAGTTAAATGTAAACATAGGCACATAGCTAAACTTGGTCTAACAATGCTTGCTCAGTCAAGCATGCCTCTTCAATTTTGGTGGGAATCTTTTCATATTGTAGTACATTTGATTAATATTTTTCCCACTTTTGTTCTTGTAGGTCATGCAACGTTTCAGGTTCTCTTCAATAAAGATCCTGATTATAAGAACCTTAAAATTTTTTGGTGTTCTTGGTATCCATGTTTGAGACCCTACAATCATCACAAATTGCAGTTTCACACAGCTTAGTGTGTTTTTAGTGCTACAATGGACAACATAAATGCTTCAAATGCCTTAATTCAAATGGGAGAGTGTTCATATCTCAGCACGTTGTCTTCAATGAGCATGATTTTCCTTTTGCTCATGGCTTTCTGCATAATACTCAAATAAATCCAGTGGTTACTAATATTCATTGTACAAGTCCGTTTCCTTTGTGCATTGAGATGACAAGAGAGACAAATATGCAGTCTTTGTTGAATGACTCTTGCTCTCAACAAACTTCCATAGATTCTAACTTGCAAGCTTCCTCCTCTGATTATTCTCCCTTGGTGTCTTCGAGTAGAGCTATTATTCCGTCGACTCAACTTGATCAATGGACTAATTCTTTAACTCAAAATAGTGAGGAACAAGTGCATGAATCCAATACTTGCTTAGAACTTCAAACTCGAGATGTTTCTATAGGTGCTCAGATAAATGAAGTTGAAACTGGACATTATATGATTACAAGATCCAAATTTGTAGTGTTTAAACCCAAGTATCCTTTTGTTGGCATCTTATTAGGACCTTCAGGTGTTAATTGTGAACCACCTACAGTTTCAGAAGCTCTTCGTTTGCCTCATTGGAAAGACACAATGACAAATGAATACAATGCACTTATTCAAAATAAGACGTGGATTCTGGTGCCTCATCTTTCTCATAAAAAAATAGTTGATTGCAGATTGGTATTCAACACAAAGTACAACTCTGATGGATCTATACAAAAACACAAAGCCTGACTTGTTCCAAAAGGCTTTCAACAAGATGAAGGAGTAAATTTTGGTGCTACGTTTAGTCTCATTGCTAAGATAACTACCATAAGAATTGTTTTGGCAATCACAGCATCTCTGAGATGGCCTGTGAAGCAGCTTGATATAAACAATGTCTTCTTAAATGGCTATCTCTCGGAGAAGATCTATATGTCCCAACCTAAAGGCTTTGTTAATCTTACTCATCCAAATTATGTTTGTCTTCTCAAAAAGGCTTTATATGGCTTGAAACAAGCTCCCAGGGCATGGCTTGAAAGACAATAAGATGTTTTAGTATGTTAGGGATTTTTCAATACAAGAAGTGATAGTTCTTTATTTATTTTGATTAAACAAGATTACATAATACTTGTTTTAATCTATGTTGATGACATCCTTGTGACTGGTAATAATATGACGAGGTTGACTTAGTTTACTACCAATCTAAATGAAATATTTTCACTTAAAGATCTTGGTGATGTTCATTATCTCCTTGGTTTCAAAATTCATCGAGATGACTTAGGATTTCTGATGACTCAAACTAAATATATTGAGGATATTTTGAAAAAATTTGGTATGCTATACATAGCTCCTTGTGCCGCACCTATGGCAACGGGAAGGGTTCTAAGTGCAAATGATGGTGAGCCTCTTTCAAATCCCTCGAAGTTCAGGCAGGCTATAGGTAGTCTCAAATATCTCACAAACACAAGGCTAGATATTTCTTATGTTGTTAATCATCTCAGTCAATTCCTCAACAATCCAACTTTTGTTCATTGGCAAGGTGTAAAGCGTGTAATTCACTACCTAAATGGCACAACTTATTTGGGACTCCACATTAAATCTTCCAAGCATTTCAACATAATGGCGTATACTAATGCCATTGGGCTGCTTGTCCAAATGATCATAAATCCGTATCTGGCTATTGTGTCCTTATTGTGGATACCTTAGTTTCTTGATCGTCTAAGAAGCAAAGTGTTGTTGCTCGGTCAAGCACAAAGTCTGAATATCAAGCTCTAGCTAACATTATTACTGAATTAAGTTAGCTAAAATCTTTATTCTGTGAGCTTCAAGTTCCTTTTACTAGAACACCCATTATTTGGTGTGACAACATCAGTGCCACAGCTCTTGTTGAAAGCCAGGTTTATCGTGCTCGAACTAAGCATAAGGATTGATATTCATTTTGTACGTGAACAAGTTCTTGCCAAGCAATTGAAAATTGGATACGTACCCTCTGCCAAACAGCTTGCTGATTGCTTTACCAAGGTTCTTAGTCATGCACATTTTTCCTACCTGAGAAGCAAACTCGGGGTTCATTCTTTCCCCTCTCGTTTGAGCAAGACAGTTAGAGAAAAGTCAGATCCTACCAGCTGCTCCGTATCAACAAGATTTTCTACTGATACGAGATTTGCCAATGATATGTGATCACTTCCTTATCTCTGCAATATATGATTGTGTATTGTGTTCTTTGATTTGTATATATCTTCTATTTATTCCTTTCCTTGATTTTAGGAAGAATGATTGTACTGTAGCTTTATAAATATACAAGTGCTATTGTAACCCCTAGTTTATATAGTGCAAGACACATATTATTTCTTATCTCTTGCTTCGTTCTTTTCATCTCTACTGGTTCTTCGTAGAAAAATGAAGAAAAAGACCAAAGAAGTAGACAAAGAAACTACTTTAATTAACAGGGGATTGGTTGAAATTGAATTTAAAAAGTTAACCAAGGTATTTTCTTTCATAAAAATGAATTGAATCACAATCTGATTTAAATTCTCCTAATGTAGTTTTTTTTTTTTAAAAAAAAAAAGGTGTCGTGATATGAATATACAAAAGGATGTTATCCATCTCAATAACTAAAGATAGCCGTTATCCTTTTTCTTTTATTTTTTTTTTTTGGTAAAAAGAGGAAATTCACATAGCTCAGAACATGTTTACATCATAGCTGACACCATCTGGGGAAAGTGACTCCAAGATAACATTTATCCTTTAATAGTACATAAAAAAGACAATTAGTTAACTTGTGGTAAAATGATGGGACGGCCAAAAGCGAAAACAAAAGAAATAAATGAGGAAGAAAATGAAATCCAGGAGAAAGCATGAAAACTACATACTGTTGGCATCTGCTTTTCTTGCAGTTGCAATACTCGTTCAAGTTCCACTTCAACTTCGCCCATATCTGGCCTCTCATTGGGATCTTCACTTAAGCAACTTCTTGCAATGTCCATGTACAATTCCCAACACTACACTCTGGTGCTTTTTCTCCTACTAAATTCAGATCGATAATATTTTCAGCATTTTATTTTTCTGCCAAATTCCTTACCCTCTTAGTTGTATTCACGAAAGATGGGGAAGAATCTAAACTATCCCTCATCTCAATTTCCCATGATTTCTTTCCGCATACCAATTCTAACAAAACCACTCCAAAAGCATACATGTCATAATCTAGGAGGCACTCTGGAGTTAAATATCCTTTTGTACCTGCAAGAGTCGCCTCGATGGGTTTTCTAGCCTTTGACGAAAATTTTGGTCCTTTTATAGAAAGCCCGAATTCTGAGAGTTTGGGAATCCAATTCTCATCCAAAAGAATGTAACTTGGTTTTGGATCAAGTAAAATGATGGTGCGCTTGGATCCTGAGTGAAGGTAGTGTAATCCACGCTCTACTCCTATGCTAATTTCTAGCCTTTTCTTCCACGACCGTCTTGTTGCTGACTCGTTATCCGTTCCATGAAGGTGAAAATTAAGGGATCGATTTGGCATGAACTCATACATCAACATCTTTTCATTTTGATCGTCACAAAATCCAACAAGAGACACCACAGGTGATGCTGACACAACAATAGACTTTCATTCTGGAACTCAGAGAACCCTTGAAAGAATTACTTGGATCATGCCGCTTCACTGCAAGTTCTTTAGGTTGGCCATGGATAGAGATGCGACCTCTGAATACCTCACCAAAACCTCCTTTGCCGAATTTTTGGGAGGGGTCAAAGTTATTGGTTGATTTTCGAAGTTGGGAAAAAGAAAGGCGATGGCATAGATCTTCTACGGTGGTAGAAGGTTGTTTAGTAGAAGGGGAAGTAGCACCACCAAAGCAGCACTTGGGAAGGAATTCCATCAGAGTGATGTTGTGCAAACTAAGCTACATACGAGATGAGGGTGTGAAATGAAATAGCTGTGTGAGGTGGGGAAATGAGAGGAGCAGAGGTGTGACGACGGAGTTGAAGGCAAGATCAAGAGAAGGGGTCACACGATGGGTTGAAAGATTCATAACTTTTGCTTTTCATTGCGCTGCTGTCTGTTCTTTTTTTTTTTTTTGTCTTTTTCATAGGCTTTTGCCTTTTCAATCACTGCTTTGTGCTTTTTTGTTTTTTCCCCTCCATTTTCATAGCTTTTGCCTTTTGCTTGGTGCTTTGAATGACGCGCTTCGTGTATAACACCAACATTTTTTTAGGCCCCAGTAAACTCCAAGATATGATGGTTCTTTTTTGGGAGCTAAATATTCAGTTCATAATTCTTTTGGAAAGTGAAGTAAAGAATGACCGTCTAAAGAAAAATCAAGCTATACGTTTTCTATTGTCAAATTACTTACTACTTGTAACTTAATCTTTCCAGCAATGAAGAGTTGAAAGAAAAGCACCTTAATACGTAAAAGTTCTTAAAATGAGCCAAATACAGAACTGAAATCATAAATGAATAGTAATGGTTAAACTAAAACATGTTTCAGTCAAACTTAAATAGAACAATTACTATCTTTAAGCTATCCAAACAACTATACAATTCACGAACGCAGACAACAACTATCAATAGTAGCTCTTGACATGACTGCAAAGAGATACAAGACCTATATCCTCAGCTGGGGGTTGCACCACCACAAGCATTGTTGTAATTCTACCAGGGATATACACAATGCACTCTGACATTCTCCAACTATTCTGTGTTTTCCAGTATTTTTCCAGCACTAATCAACTTCACACTGTTTACGGTCCGTTAGCCATTCTCCTTGTCTTCAAAAAACGATACCAGATTTATACTTCTAATGCTAATATATCACTAAAAACCGTGATAAAATGTTATTAGGGATGCCTCTTAATAACCTAAATCAACAAGAAAAGCATCTAAAAGCATGATTCTAACTAGTTAAAATATCATTTAGACTTGCTGTCACAGGCTATTGCATTTCTGATTTTCTTCAACAAATTGTTTCAAGCAAATCTTATATACCAGTAAATTTCTATGAATATGGTGACCGTGAGCTTGGTTCTTGGTAAGAGTTAAAATACTGATTCTTGGAATTGCATATACCCTAATTTGGTTCAGTCAAAGTGTTTATATATCATTTTTCAGATCTATTGCTACCAAATTAAGTTTCTCTAAATTGAATGGATCTATTGTACAAAATGTCACGTGGAAGCTTTGATATGTTTTCAATAGTTTCAGTTTAGAAGCTATTTATTCTTATGCTTACAGGTATCTGTAACTATTTGCAGTTTTTAACAACTTATCTCCTTCAGGTCAAGCTACTATAATGAAGCTTAGTTTTTTGCCTGTTTATTTATGTTATGTTATTTCGTACTAAGCTTAAATTGTGCAGATCAATGACTTTAAACCTGCACCAGATGGCAGGTGAGATGAGGGAGTTAATGTTTAAGAGAATGAGTCTTCTGTGGGAGTAGCCAGGGCAAGAAGAGTAGCTATCAAGATGCTGCCAACGCCATTGAGCTTGGCAAGGAATTGTTAATGCAATGTTATATGGCTTTCCCATATTGTCACCTTTCTTAATTCTGTTCACTTTATGTGTCACCCAATCCCTTTTCTTTTTCTTCTCAAAGTACCTTAATTGTATTCACTGTATATAGCACCCTACAAAGTTAGCCTCAAGCTTTTCTGCTTTTGTTGTTTTTCCTTTCACTGGAGCTCAGCTCACGCATGTTGAAGGATTACTTATATGTCATGTTGAAAGTCACTTGCGGGTTTGGACACTTATATTAGATGTCTAAATTTGTTTGTTACCATATTTTTTTAGTGGAACAGATATAGCTTCATGAAATGCAGATGTACAGAACTGCTAGATATAGACAGGAACCATGTGAAGGTAAATAAGACGGTAAGAATGTTGCTTTTTGCTTTATTGCCCATGTGAGGTATTACGGATATGGATTCATGACCTTTTGAGCCTGTTCACTCTCGCAAAGCAGGACAAGAGAGAAGATTAATTCCTTCCCATCAGATACCATTTTGGAGGACCATAATGTGTGGTCTCTCTCTAATAGGTTGTGCCCAAGATGATATGTTAGTCTTCTGTCGAACCAAGAATCTCTCTTAAGAAGAAGATGAGTAGATATGATGCAAAGAAGGCCAAGACTAGAGAGTAAGATTTCAAAGTTGTGGACATCACTACTTCACGCTTGGATCTCTTTTCTTCTTCTTGATTTCATATATATGATTTTTAAAGGTTCTTCTCAGTCCTAGTGAAAACTTGATAACCAACAGATAGTTCCACTCTCATGCTAATGAAAGAAAGGACGAAACTTTCTTGATGGAACAAAAGGTATGTTGATAAGGTTATTGAAATTGGGAACAGAATAAACTTTCACACGCAAAAGGGTTTCAAGTTTTTAAATTTAAGCACCACAAATAAAATTTAAGATTAGCAAAAAAGTTGGAATGTTATTGATGCAGTACTTCTTTAAAAAAAAAAAAATCAAATATAAGATAATGGGACGGGCCTCATTGTGTCTTACGTGGAGGGCATGTCTGCCAAGGTGATTAATTTTTTGAGTTCTTCATGACCTGTCATGCAAGATCAGCACTGAATATGATTAAGAAAGAAGATATTATTTTTAAGAAATCACATCGGAAGAACCAGAAATTCTGTCTGCGACGGTGACAACTAAAAAGGAAAGTTAAAGCTAGAAGAAAGCATGAAATTGGTGGTGGGCATCTGCTTCCTGTTGCAGTTGCAACACGCGCTCCAGTTCCACTTCAACTTCGCCCATATGTGGCCTCTCATCGGGATCTTCACTTAAGCAACTCTCTGCAATGTCCATGTACAAATTCCAACACTCTGGTGCTATTGCTCCTACTAAACTCAAATCAATAACATTTTCAGCATTTCCTGTTTCTGCCAACTTCTTTAATTCCGTAGCTATAGATAGGGAAGCATCTTTACTCTCACTCTCATCCTCATTCTCCTGATCCTTACTCTTCTCTACACACTGATGAGGAAGCATGTTCACCTCCCCCTTATTCTCACTCTCCTGTTCCTCAATCATCATGTTTATATATTCATAAATTTGCATTATTTTCTTTGCGCATATCAATTCTAACAAAACCACTCCAAAAGAATACACGTCACATTTATATGTGATAGCAGTTGAATCTCGGAAGCACTCAGGGGCTACATATCCCTTCGTACCTGCGATACCCGTCATGTTGGGTTTTGCAGCATTTGACGAAAATTTTGGTCCTTTTATAGAAAGCTCGAAATCTTTGAGTTTAGGAATCCAATTCTCATCCAAAAGAATGTTACTTGGTTTTATATCACGATGAATGATGGTGCGCTTGGTTCCTGCGTGAAGGTAGTGTAATCCACGTGCTGCTCCTATGCTGATTTCTAGCCTTTTCTTCCACGACAGTTTTGTTGACTTGCTATCCCTTCCATAGAGGTGAAAATCAAGGGATCGATTCGGCATGTATTCATACGCCACCATCATTTCAGTTTGATCGTCGCAAAATCCAATAAGAGACACCAGAATGGGATGGTGTAGCTGGCACAACGTTAGGATTTAATTCTTGAAAGCAGCAGAAAACCATTCAAAGTTACATATATATGGCCGCTTCACTGCAATTTCTTTTGGTTGGCCATCGATAGAGATGCGACCTCTGAATACCTCATCAAAGCCTCGTTTGCCGATTTCTTGGGACGGGTCAAAGTTAATGGTTGATTTTCGAAGTTGGGAAAGAGAAAGGCGATGGCATAGATCTTCGACCGTTGTAGAAGATTGTTTAGTAGGAAGAGAAGCAGAGCCACCAAAGCAGCATTTGGGCAGGAATTCCATTTGAGTGAGTTGATAGTGTGTGTAAAGTGCAAACTAAAGTACATATGATAGGAGGGTGCGAAATGAAATAGCTGTGTGTGGTGGAGAAAATTAAGAGACGAACACAGAAGACGATGGAGTTGAAGGTAAGAGCAAGAGAAGGGGTCCACACGGTGGATTCATAGCGTCTGCTTTTTCATGGTGCATCATACCTACGTACGTTTCTCCAAGAGGTCAACACGATGGAACTTGACGTTCTAGGAGCGGAACGAACAGATGTACTATGTACAATCTAAATAAAATGAGTTATAAGATTATATTTAAAATAGATTATTTAAAAAAAAAAAAACATTTGAGGACCTCTATAAAAAAATATTGATAAATGAATAGTAGTAGTTGAAAATTTAATTAACTCGAGTTGGGAATTTAATTTATAGAAATACTAAATTTTTAAATCGAGTCCTTGGAAGAAAATATTTTTATATAGGGGTCCTGAAATGTTTTTTTTTCTATTTTTTAATCTCAAAAAGAAAATCTAAAAATGTGAAATGCCTGAGTTTTGAAATAATTTATGAAGAGATTTAATTATGGGAAAAATCATAATGAAGGACTTGTAAGATTCTATATTTATTTTTAAAGACCATAAAAATTATAATTATATTGAAATACCAAAAAATAACCTGTTGACCATTATCCCCTCAATAAACAAACTCTAAAAATTTTCTTAAATTTAGTAAATAATCAGATATTTACAAATTAGTTGGGAAAAAAAAAAGAAATTGACAAATTTAACTTATTTTGGGAATGAGATACATTCACAAAATGATCAACACATCAAGACAAATCTTTAAACCAACCGAACAATTGCTTCCTATTGAAACAATATTATGAATATTCGGTTATTGGAATCACCAAGTACCACGCAATTAACTCAATGGAACTTTTGCGGTGGTTATTTTCAATCATATATTATTTCAACGCATAATCCCGATAATTGCATCATTTTAGGCTGTAGGTCAGTTTCTCAAGTGGCTATCACTCAACAAATCTTATCTTGTTTGGATAGTTCCGTTGTTCAATTAGTCATCGAGTTTTTCTGACCTTTTATGCGGTAAGTATCTCAGGTTAGTCTGAAAAAATAGATTAGATTCCTACAGGCTAAAAAATAGACTTGTTTTGACAATAACCTCTTCAAATACCTATAGGAACTAGCACAAACTGAGAGAAAAATGTATTCAAGGAAAAAACGATAATCATGAAGCTCCCAACCGTTGAAGGATATTCTGCAATTAGTGATGGTGGCAGTGCGTAGTCAGGAAGTTAATGCGAATAATGAGATCAAAGGATGAAAGGCAATTGAACACGATTGTATTAGATCATGATTTTTTATAGGATTTTTTTTTTAAATAAAAACTTTCAGCTCATTAGAATGACAGATTACATTCCTACATCATGTTGAGCAATGCTGACAACACCTAAGAGCTTAAAAACCCAAAATAACAGGTAAGTATGGTAAAATAATTAAATCAAGTTTTTCGATTCACATTCACTGCAGAAATTTTTAATTTTTGATGATTTTACCAAAAAATTAATTTCTAATGATAATTGGATTTTTAAAATTTTTGCAGGTGAATGTTACTTTGGTTGCATTATAATTTATTTATGTATTAATCAATAAGAATTTTGTTAAGGCCACTTAATTAATTTGTGATTTTTCAAATACAAGAGCTACTTTGTGGCTTAACAGCTTTTTGCCGGATTTCAGTCCCCCGAAAGAAAAATTGTTGAATTTACAAAATTACTTCATGCACCGAAATAACTATGAACACATGACCCTAATAATAAACTAACCTACTGTAATTGTTATTTTTCTTTTCAAACGTTAGACGTCCATTTTTTTAAACGTTAACCGTTAGAGCTACTTTGTGCATGTTTGGTTCTCATTTTTCAAAATGTATCTATACTTTCTAATCATTATTTTCTTCTTTTTCATCTAAACAGTTTTTAGTAAACTACTCTACTTTTATCCAAATTTCATTTTTGTAAACTATGGTTATTTTAAAAGTATTTTCACAAAAAGACAAACCAAACGGGTACATAGTCCTATTCTCCAATCATAAAAGCAAAGTATATCTTAACTCCTTTTAAACTCTGTAACCATATTTCTTTTGGCCCGAGAAGAATTTTTAACATATATGATCAGGTGCATGATGGCAAAATATGTAGTTGATTTCATTTCAACAAAGAATTATACCAACCCAACAATGAAACACCACCAAGAGAAAACATAACCTATGAAAATTTTGTACAGAATTCACTGTCGTAGAATTAATACCATATAACTGGCTTCACAATATTCATTTAGGCCAATTTCTCTTGACCTGTAATGAATATGAGACATGCAAATAAATAAAGTTGGGTCAAGAGGGTATCTTTGTGAGTCAAAAATAACACTAAAAATGAATGCACGTATGACACTTGATCACCTAGGAAAGATGTCATCTTTGATCTCCAGTCAGGTGTGCTATAATATTACACAAACACACTTGTTCTGCTTTGGTTCACTTCCTGCTTTCCTATCTGTTTCAGCGGAAACAGCGACAGGTCAAGAAGTATCAGTCATCAAATGCAGAACCAAAACAAAACAAACTCCAAATATTGATAATGAACAGCAGCAATTTTGTATTTTGATGCAAGTAATTGGATTAGATTAGTTATGACTGTGCTGCTGAGAAGAATGGCACAGTTCTGTCTTCTCTAAAGAGCATGTTAAGCACAGAACTAGAAATGTTAATGGAAAATTGACGGAAGGGCTCTAGAATGGATCAAATTATTCGACTTAAACTCACAATTCAACCTTTCTGATTTCTTCCATCTCTCAGAAAAGAAACAAAAAGTCAGCATGGATAAGAATAGAGCAAAGCAAACACTGTCACCAAAAAAAAGAACAAAGCAAACAAACTACAAAGTTTGCAAAGGAACTACAGCAATTTCTTTTCGTATTTTAAAGCAGCCACTTGCTGTGGATTAGTGGTTATCTTTTGACCAAGAAAAGTCTGATAACTGGATTACACAGCCAGTACTTTTAGAAGACCACAAATATGCAGTTCAGACTTCTTTTTGAAAGTGAAGTATAACAGTCTAAGGAAAAATCAAGCTATACATTTCCTGAAGTCAAATTAATTACTACAAGTAACCTCATCTTTCTGACAATGAAGAATTGAAAAATAAGCACCTTAATATGTAAATTTTTAAATAGGACAAATACAGAACTCAAATCATAAAAAGAATAGTGATAGCTAAACTAGAACATGTTTCAGTAAAACTTAAAAAGAACAATACTTAGTATCTCTAAGCTATCCAAACGACCGTGTGACCCCAAAAAAAAAAAAAAACAATCCAAACAACTACACAATTCAGTGACACAGAAAACTATTAATCGTAGCGTTTGACATACTGCAAAGAGATACTAGACCTTTATCCCCAGCAGGGGCTTGCACGACCACATGCATTGTCGTAACTCCACCAGGGATATCACATAGTGGACTCTGGCATTCCCCCACCGTTTTGTTGTTTTCCAGTATTTTTCCAGCACTAATTAACTTCACATCTTTTACAGTCTTTGGGCCATTCTCCTTGTCTTCAAAAACAAAAACAGATTCATAGTTCTAATATATCACTAAAAATCATGATAAAAAAGTTAATAGTGATGCCTCATGACAAACTAAATCAACAAGAAAAGCATCTAACAGCATGATTGCAACTAGTTAAAATACCATTTAGACTTGCTGTCATTGGCTATTGCATTTGTGATTTTCTAGAATATATTGTTTACAGCACATCTCATATCCAGTAAATTGTAATGAATATGGTGACCCATAAGCTTGGTTCTTGGTAGGAGTTTTCTTTCTGGGTCTCCCATAATGTGTTTAACCTAGCAAATGAGTATCATGTCATGGTTATCCCTTCTGAGATAAGCAGCTATATTGTAATCTCGGGTTCTTGATCAATGACTTGGATACTTAACTTCAGACATGTATATATGTATCTAATAAAATACTATGAAATGAAATATAAATATTTCTTCATTAAAAGAATCAACCGAAGAAAACTTACAGAAGGAAAAGCCACACAAAATCGGAATGAATGAGAGCTTAAAATTTAAAGAAATTACTAATTACATGATAGAAACAATTATTTTCCATATTTATCATTTGACGCCACAGAGATCTTATCATCATAGATTCTCGACAAAATTTATGAACTCCTAAATAGTGCTGTTATAGGAAGTGGCATTCTTCCTACCAAAGCATAGGCTCCTAAATTTCCAAAATCTACGCATCTCTAAGCAAAACCTTGGTTGTGTTTGAAAGCCACCACAAAGTTCGTCCCCCTTCTCATCATAGATTCTTGAAAAGCATTACTGTATCATTTTAATGATGGCCACATCTTCTGCAATCTCTTGAGAATAAAAGTAATATTTGAAAGCTCAAATCACGAGAAACCATGATTTCTCTCTCCTCAATATTTCTCTCCGATAAACCACCCATCCAAGCACTAATCTCCATTCTTTTTTAATTTGCAACGTAAAAGACCCGTTATAGCAAACAGGAATAATTGATCACATTCTTATACAGCAATTCAGAAGAAAAGCAGAAGGAATGAAAAGATAAAGCAAAAAATATGAGAGAGAGAGCAGACCATTTGGCCACTGAGCAAGAATACTCTCCTTCAAGGTTGCAATACTAGTAGCAGCAGGAAAACTATTAGGGCCAATATCAGAACCATCAGTCAACCGAAACTTGATCTCTAATTGATCTTGCCTCCTCGCCATACTCACAGAAATCTAAAGCAATCTTGAAATTAAACAATCCGACAGTCCAGTAAATCACTTCAATTGAGTTTCACGAATAGAAAGAATTCATCAAAATCTCCCTCCAATGGTCTGCAAATTTACATCAGAAAGAAAAGATTAAGTCAGGCACATCTAAACCCCAAAGAACTCGCATAATACAATATGGAAACTGGGAAATTTTGGGAAAGTTTGAAAACTATTTAAACTGTTCTGATCAGAAATTCCGGAAACAACTAATTGAAATCCAGCATGTAATGCTTTAATGAAAAAAATTGATGACAAAAATTCAGCTCACTCTCACCGACACAGAGCAATCGCTAACAGCTATAATTAAGTTAGCAAATCGCGATCCAATCTCCGCGTGATCATCATAAATCACGAAATCTTCACAAATTCGAAAAGGGAAAAAAAAAAAGATAAGGAAGAGAAATCTTGACAGATTTTTCGACCACTTTGGCTAATATTATCACTGATCTGGGGTCTTTGTGTGTAAGTGACACAGTATAGCTTTGCAGAAATCCACGTGGAAGACGAAGTGAATGTGTTTCTTGAAAAAATAAAAATAAAATAAATAAAAAAATCGGAGGAAACTATCAAGTGGTACCAAGAGACGAGGCTGCTTCGGAGTTTTCAAAACAGTCCTCAAAATCCGTGGTCAATCGCTTGAGAGACTTCTTGCGCTACCTTCTTCAAAGATCGAACTATTTCGCCAAATTACGATGCCACTGTTCACGGAACGCAATCTTGAATGAGACTGCATTTCTATCTATACGTTACTGACACATTCTTTACTTGTACATTTAGCATCGTACCCTTCTTATGATTGCCATGCTCTTCAAAAATCACCAGTACTATAGTAACAAGGGTACTGAAGGAAATATATTTTCTTTTTTTTTCCCTAAAATTATAACAATAAATTTTTTTTAATTTCTCTTTCAAGTGAAAGTGGTTCACACGGTGAGCAAAAAAAAGAAAGAAGTAAATTTTAAATAAGATATTCACCCAAAAAAATTAATTTAGCCACAAATGAATTGTCCCTTTTCTATCTGTGTTCAATCTTTATCCAATTTTATTTTGTAATATTTTTTTTATTTTTTGGATAATGCTTTCTAAATTTCTTTTTTGGGCAAACTAAAGGCAACTTGAGCGTTGTTTAGCTGGTGAAATACAGGCCGTCAGATTAAATTAATAGCTTCCGTGGCATCATCTGGACGAAGCTGATCCAAACTGTCAACCGAATTTAACGAATGAAACTAAAAACAACAGAAGACAGGAGGGCTCGGAATCAGAGAGAAAGAGGATACGCTTCCGTTTGGAGTGTTCTACCTCATGAGAAATTTTTTTAACGGAAAATATGTATAAATACACTTTTTTGAAGAAAATTTATAACTGAACTTAAAAGAGTTTTATGCATTATAAAATATGAGTATCATACATTGTTGATGATAAATTAAGGTAGACTAACTGTCAACAAATAAAATATCGAAAAATGAATTTTGGTTCCTTCTCAAAGATGAGTACATTTTTCTTCATAACCTGAACTAAGTAGATTATATTTGGATAATTTAGATTTTATTTATTTTTTAATTCTGATGTTTTTAAATTAAATCAAATGAAAATTTTACAAAAAAAGAAAAGTTAGAACAATGTCACTCAAGTTGCAATTGATTGATTCAAAGGTCGCTATTGGATGGTGCGATGACATTATATCCTATTTCTCAACTTAACCAATAGTGGGACCCCATACCTTCAAATGTACCCTACCTAAATTGATTACTTTCTATGCCTTAGATGCGCCATTACTGGTTTTTTGAGCAGTAAATAACAAAAAAATAAGAAAATTATCAAAATATAACATATCAGGAAGCATTTATCAAAATATAACATACAAAGTCAATCAGTGGCAACGTGACTCGAATTCACACAAAAAAATCACACAGTTATGCGATTTTTAAATCTGACAAATTTTTTTTTTTATAAAAGGGGGAAATCGCATGGATGGCCATGCGACTTACTCCATCCATGCGACTTACCCTTCACAATCTCCAAGAAAGCAAAGTCGCATGGTTATTCATGCGACTTTATATTTTTTTTAATAATTAATTTTATGGTTGTTGGATTATTTAAATGTGTTCTTTAATCCTATTTAAATAACTAATGTTTCCTATTATACTTTTTGACATGTTATATTTCCATAATTTTCTTATTTTTTATTATTTAATGCTCAAAAAACCGCCATTACTTTTTTCTATCTCTTTGAATCATTTTTTCTTTTTTTTCCATTTATAAATTATAAATTTTCTTCATAAAACATTGTTTCTAGAAACAAATAATGCTATCATAATAGCACCGTATTCCAAGCACTGGATTAACTTTCATTTTAGTTAAGACGATGGCTTAAAATTGGAATGAATCAACCTAAGGATCAAAGTTTGGTCATTCAACCATGAAAATCATAAACTCAAAGCATTTGATGAGCAAAGAAAATGTAAAATTAGGTCTCAAATAAAATGGTAGCGGGTGATCAACGGTGACTACATTGAATGGAAAGGACTCAATAATACACTTTAATTAATATCATGGTTTTGAAAAAAAAATTATAGTGGAAGAGTCATTTCCATTTGAAACACAATATTTAAATATAATCCAATAACATTAAATAAAAGATAGTCGGTGGGTTCATATTGTTGATTACAAACTCCTTAAAAATTATGTACTTGCATGCCCGTCCAAGAATGAATTTCGTATTTCAGTGCTATACAGAATAAATCATAACAAATGCAAATAGAATTCTTGTCATCACCAAAGCAGATATTCCTTTGTGCGCGCGCGCGCGCGTGTTCAAGTTTGATAATTTCTTCATCAAATAGAGAATCTATTCGAGGACCGAACAATATAATTATATATCATTATCGGAACTTTGGGATTTTGTCGTGACTGATGGAGAATCACATTCCAACTTACTTTCGTACGTAAGCAATGGCACTTGCAAAATTATGCATATGCAATATAAAGTCGTAAACTTGTAAAACTTGCTTCTTGTGAGCTGAAATGAGAACAAAGCTGCTACACATATAAATGCGACCGGCTTAGCCATAACGATATGCCAAACATGTTTTTGAAGGATTGATTTCAAATTCTTCAGGAAATACAGTTTACAGGCTGAGGTAATATATGGATGAAGAAAAAAATTTAATAACAAAAGAATTATATATATCCTACAAACAACAGTTGCCCGATTCAATGGGCCTGTAATTTAACAGAGCAATCTCATGAACTACTCCTAGAATTCACTATAATGACATCAAATCAAAAAAGGGTCAAGGTAAAAATGGGTGCTAGTAAAAATAAAAATAACTAAAAAATGGAAGGGGTAAAGAAAAAGCTGTGCTAGGGGGGGGAACCTCAACAAAATAAATGTCCTAGCATGCTATGTTTCCAGCACCAACCGTGACACAGCCTTCAGCTTTCTCCATCTGTATATTCAGTTTATTATCCAATATTCTCTATTGTCCCTCACAGAAGAAGACCAATGGTGGTATCCTTTCTTTCTCCAACCAGAACTAGAGGTGGTATTGTTGCTGTTTCACCATCTGAACTTGCTGCTCAATAGCATGTCAGGATGGTACTATATCTGCAAAAACGCTAGGATGGCAGCAAAATCCACCCCCAATGCTTGAATGTCTTGGCCTTTCAACCAACTTTCTTCTATTTGCCATCCCAAATTCATGTCCAATAAAAACTCAAGCTGCACAACCCTGTATTACTTTGTTTCTCTTCAGTTAAATATATATATATCATACCATAGCTTCTATGACTCCAAGATGTGACAGGTCCTTACAAAATCATTAGAATAATTAACATACTTGGTCCAGAATGGCCGAAGATGTTCAAAGCCAATTTGCAACCAGGGTTTTGACTGACCATTATAGTGGATAACTGCAGCCTTTTTCACATTCTCAATATTGGTTTTATTTTGATAACCCAAGCCAAGCATGTGCCAAGAGGGGTCAATCGGTTGAACATGACCTCTAAATGCAATTAAAGCAGGTGGTAGGGTTCCAAGCTTCCACATGGTCATATTTGACTTCAGATTCTGCCATAGAGAAGCAGTTAATAATACCCAGAACGAATTTTATCAGGAAAACAGAAAGCCCCTCTCTCCAAAAAGGTTATATAAAATAGAACCAGAAAGCAGAAAGAAAACTGTAGCATGTACGCTTCAAAAATAATGTTACTCATACAATCTTGCCTCAAACTGCTGATGTGGCCTTATCAAAGTGGCCCCACCAAGTTTTTTTTTAAACAAACTTGGATGCAGCAACATTAATTATTTCAGGTCAAATGTAAAAAGAAAAATGTAATGAAAGTGGCACTACTTTGATCCATGTTATAAAGACTTGACAGAGTTTTCACTTTTGTATTAGCTGTTAAGAGCCTAACCCAACCCTCCTTAGTTCTTTACCTGGGCTTGGGATGCAAGTGGCACTACTCAATGTTATCAACTTTGTGCCTCAAGATTAGCAGAAAATAAGCCACCCAATTAGTTGCTTTTTGATAGTATTAAATAGTTGAAATTCATGTCTGAACTTAAAAGAGCCAGCAAACCAAAAAATTGTGCGAGTTTATGGGCTTTTACCTCTTTGAGCCAAGAGTGATACGTTTCTCTTATATTTGTATTCCTCCATGCACGTAGATCAAAGACATTCATCCCATAAGCCCATGCACACTCATCAGGGTCCAAATGGTTTGCAATGAGGGGGTGGGAAAAATTGAAGTAATTCCGGAAACGTTTAGACATTACCCACTCGTCTTCACCTCTGCAAGTTTCCACAGCTCCATTAACTTTCCCTTCAAAGTCAATTTCCCAAAGTGGAGACAAGTCACGCTGAACAACAATATCATCATCTAAAAAAACCACCTTGTCAAGGTTTGGAAAAAGCTGTTGGCACACATAAGACACATAATCAGCATAAACATGTTTAATAGAACCCAATATTTTTTATAAAAAAAGCGAATGGAAGTATGAAACAAAAGCATAAAAATCTTCTCTAAAATATGAAAGTAACCAATGAAACAGTGATACTGACACAGTGCATGTATGTGCGTGTGTGTAAACCATATTTATACAATTGGAGATAAGTAAACAAGGAGGTTCATAAATGATAAGGTTGTATATTTACACTATCTTGGCATGTGTCGTACTCAACCTAATTTTTTCAACCTTCCCATTCAATGAGCTGCTTTGAAATAAGAACAAGACAGATCATCTTACATTTGTTATTTTCCACAATAACAACAGTCTTATTCCACTAAGGTCGACTACATGTTAAAGTGAAAGTTAAACTATATCATTCAAGTTCAAACTACTCACGTACAACTAAAATATTACAAAATAATTATCATGAAATCATCCAGATGAATTATTTAATCTCTAATTCTATCCCTTTTTCCTGGCTTATTTTTCCCTTTTCTTTTTGCCAGCTAAGTCCAAACAGAGGAAAAAAATTATACCGACATGTAAAGACGCATATCAGACAGGTGTTGTCAGGGTGTCATGCAGTGGCCATGTTCAATACATGTCTTATATGTGGACATCCATGTTTCACAGGTTACAAATGTCTACTAGTAGAAGAAACAAGAACGGTCATTGCATACTAGTCAACAACTCTTCTACCCCTTTATGTTTCATCAATTAACCATACTTATTCAAATGAAGAAAGAAATAATTATACATCACTTGTCGTGCAAGACATGGTTGTTAAACTCTCTTCAATTACCATAATTTGGGAGAAATTCAGAGATATTAAATACCCATATGCATATCTGACACTAGAGGTCAAGAAATTAGTCTCTAGCAAGCTTTCTTAAGATCACAATGGGCAATTTCCGGGATCTGATTCAGCTGGTAATGCCCAGTTTACTAGTCATGTTCCATGTGAATCATTTATTCCTTTTAGCCTCAATCCTTGGATACAGGATTTTTCCCCAAAGCCAATGAAATGCACCATTCATATTTTTGTGTGCATATAAGATTTTTGTGTGCAACATTCATGTTTTGGTGTGCATATTATGGTTGAATGCTTTCAGCAAATGTTTATTTTGTTTCTGGTTTTAAGCACATGAACCATCCCAATAATAGAAAGAGTTATGGTAGAAAAGGGATGTAATTCAGATGGCATAAAGAGAATTGTTTTCTTGCTGTTTCATTCCCACAAAATAAAAATTCACGATGATCCAAAGATAGGAAGGTTGTCATAGTTACACCTATCTTACCTCTGGTATGTATATACGGAGATGGTTGAGTACCGAGATGTACTTTGGACTTCTGGACATCAATTTTGAAGCAAATGTACGTGGAGTTGTTTCACTGAGATTGGCTCCAGCTATATGATTTCCATGGTAGTAATTCCGGATCCCATTTTGACTTTCTACAGCTTCAAGAACTGGGACATTTTCTCTAGTCAACCAGTCAAACTGGTGAATGCCTTTGACTTCAACTATAGCAGGGGAGACAGAATTTAGTGCAAACCATGAATGCATGCCCGCATAAGTTTTTTTGTCAGTGATGACATGGAACACTATCTTCTCAGGTTTTAGGGAAGACTGGACAGTAGAAGTAACAACTACTGAAGCAGCCAAGATGTTGTCAGTTGACAGAATAAAATGGTGGTAAGAGTTATCAGACAGTAAAGGAAGTAACTCCGGAGAAGGCAATTGTTTACGAGCATGGGCATTTGATGAATACTCATCAGTCAAACGCAAAGAAAGACAATAAATTCCTTTAGGGATTGAACTTGCTGCAAAGTGTTTATTCATAAGCTCTGCAAACTTAGACTCTCTGATCTCTCTTTCAAATTTCTCCATCTGTGCCAAGGTAAACTGAAGATATAAACATTGAATACACAAGCCTTTTATTCAACGCAATATAATTTGCATCCATGGCACATATATCGAGAATAAAGCAAACACTCAAGCAAAAACTAAATAAAAATGAAAAGGGAGAGGGGGAAGGCAATTGAAATCATTGTGCCCTTTAGAAATGAAAAGAAATTGCTATAGATGCAATACAATGCTCATAAAACAAATAAAAGGCCTAAAGAAGTTACAATACCAATTAACTTCATAATGTAAGGAATGAATAGCTTTATAACAATAATGCTCAGTAGACCACTAACACAATCGGTAGTACAGGCACTAGCTTTTCCTAAGGAATAAAAGGTGAGAGGGGCGCTAAAGGTGCCAAACTCCCAAACACTTTAAGGCAAGAGCTGCTAGAAAAGCGCTAGCCAGAGAAAAGTAAGGCACTAGAATCAGAAAACTAAAGGAAAAATTATATTAATAAAGATTAGTAACTAAATATTATTGTAACTTTGTCATATAAACTAATTGGTCAGAAACAAAAAGTCATATCAAATTGAAAAAAAAAATGTTCTAGATAGCGTACGATGGTTAGTAAATAGTATTTCAGAAAAAGATGAGGCAGTCTAAAATTCATATAAGAAAGTTCTAGCATTCAAATTACGAAGAATTATTTTTTTAGGTTAACTATTTATATAACTTTTAAGTTCTCATGTTTGGAGTATGTTTAAAGTGTCCCTCACTGGAAATTAATCAAAATAATAATTTTAGCATACATGATAGAAACTTGTTAGATTAAAATTTACAGCATACTAAATAAGGTTGTACAGCCTAGTCATTGCCCAGACTTCCCCGCAATCCCCACCCCCATCCTAATTTCTCTTACTTTTTGATCCAGCATGATGAAGGACTTCAACAATAATGCACTTCATAAGAAGATAAAATATAACATTTTGCTAGAAAGTTAGAAAGCAAACAGGAGTGGGTCAGATTGGGAAACAGAAATAATGAAATACATTATTCGCATTTTCTGACTCTATAAATAAAAGGTTGCAAACAAGAAGAAAAGGCACCAAGATTTCACTCGCGAAACAGACACCTTGCCTCCCTCATAAAGTGTGTGATTGAAGAGGCCTCATTTGAATTATCATGTGAGGAACTCTTCTGGTGTCTGGTGTGTTGCCTCAACGACTCAGGCATGCCTTTTCAACCTTTAACTTCACTCTACAGATGCCAGTCAACCAGCCAACCAAAAAGAAAAGCATTAAAGGATAATAACATATGCTTCTGGTTCAAATGATTGACATGTGCCACTTGATCCTTGTCAGACTGGCCTAAAATTTGGCAGTGAATGTGAACATGTTGCAATTAATGTTATCTGTGGTTGTCGTGGAAGCTGCTCTATGGGTTGTGGGCATTGAAGTCCTTTTCTTCCTTTCGCAATTTGCACAAGGTAAATTATCTTTCTCATCATTATCATAATTTTTCTATACATCTTATATTAGTTTTATATTATTTGAATCATTCAATTAAACTTATTATCGCATTACATTATAACTGAAAGAGATTTATTATCAACTGATAAGGAATTTTGTAGGTTGCTCTTTCCTCAATCTTTTAGGACCAGCTAAATCTTAGAAAATTAAACTCTAGATGCTGTAACTCCTAATTGTCTTTGTCATGTCTCTATATCATGAAATTTGTTATTTATGAAATTTCCTAGTTGAACGAGCTAAAAGTTCCCTATAGTCCTCTTGACTAGAAATTACATCGCAACCAGAGCTTCCTTAAAAGTAAACACAGCATAGTAAACTATCTCCATTTTCCTTAAACCCAGATAGTGGAAGTAAACACAAGCACGACTGTATGTATAATAGCGTCAGCATAAAAATTATAGTTATCAAGCTGATGGCTACGGAAAATGAATGACTAATATATGCCCTTTTAAAAGTAATATTCATAATTATGGTCAAGCATCCATGACTGTGAGCTTTATAAGATTACATCATTGTAGTTGAAGAAACATCATCAGAAGCATTATAACTAAGCCTTTTTCCAGTAAAGATGCATACACAAAATACCAAACTAAGCATAAAGGAAAAATAATTTCAGTATTTCTATTAAAATTCCTCTTTACTCATAAAATGAACATGTGCTTGAGCAATTATTCTTGGCAATATTCTTGATTGTCAATGACAGGATTGAGAAATACGTATAAGTCAATCACATTTAATGATGATATAAGCAAAAAGTCATATGTTGCAAAAGGGTAACTACATTGCTACCAAAGCACAGTAACCATTTTAGTAGAGACTACTGTCTAATATATAAAAACCAGCCATCACCTTAGGCAATTAGGCATAGCCACCTCAGATAAAAATAAATAGTTGGGTGGCTTAGGGTTGGGGTAAACGCTCTCAATTTCAATCTTTTTTATGTGCCAAAATAAAAAATATTAGAATAGACATAGAGAATCTAGAGATGTCCTTAGCTGAATTGTTGTTTATCAAGTGACAGTGGTGTCTTCATGATTAAAATTTCCTTGCTGAAAGTTATAGTTTAAACAGTGCATTAGCTTTCTAAACCCCGTAACCTTCATAATATTCAAATTTTAGTAAGGACATGCAACTATAAAATGATCAATCACAGATTAGCTTGAAATTAAAATGACTACAAAGGAAACTCTATTTCTTCATATACAATGCAAAAGCCACCTTGTAAGCAGCAGGCCCATGGCACGAATATAAAAAATTTAATAATGAAAGCTCACATAAATAAGACAATTTTAAAATAATTCAAACCTACTATCTGAGAACTGATGTATGTTCTTGTTAAGCCAGTAGACATAAGGTGCAGGGACTTTGTAGAATTCAATTTGAGATAACCCGTTCCCAGAACATGAATTAACCTAAAAAAGCATAACACAGTATATACACTGAACAAGCAGCTTACCATTCCCCTTAACGTGAACGCAAACATCTTTGCATCATAGTGATTGTTATTCATATCAGAAACCAGGTGCTCAAACGATTCTGGCAGTGTTAGACCATCTGGGATTTCCCCAGATTTCACTTCGTTTAGGATTTTGTAAAAGTCTCTGACCAGTCTCTGCTGCATCATCACCACAAATACAAAAAATGGGGTCAGATAAACTTTTTACGCAACGTTTAATGGATATAGTAATGTAATCTGCAATTAATTTAAAGTGACATTAAAAGTGAATTACCCCTGAATTATCAACTCTACTGAGAAACCTTGGTCCTAACCGCCTGCCTAAACAACCTGGAGAACAAAACAGGACGCAATTAAGTATCTAAATTCTACACTTGGGAAAAGGCGAGACATATTAAGTATATGATGATTAAGTTTCAGACCTCATTGAGTAATATAACAGGAGTAAGCTACAACTGGATGAAGTTCAAAAAAGATACAAAACAGATAATTTCATTAATGACAAACTGACAACAGGATGACTGATAAAATTGAAAATATTAGACCGAAACTTAAAAAATCATAATGCCTTAAGACAGTTCTTCAAAATATCTCAATTCATATTAAATTTTTTAACATGAAAGAATCAAACGATTGCAAATTTAAGCAATACATGTTTCCAAGTCATAAAAGCATCTTGACCGCTGATTTAGAGTTCAAGTGCAGTCAAACTACTCAAGCGAAACGCTAAAATTTTACAATGCAAACAACACCATGACGCAAGCTGCCCAATGATATCAACCCAGACCTTTAATTTTAAAAATAAATAAATCAGAAAAAAGTAAAGATTACATATTTTACCCAATGTTCATATCAAGACATATCCCAAACAAATCAATAAGCCAACAAATAGTAAGAAAAGGATCAGAATATTAAGATCTCAAAAGTAAAAGAAACGTTCAGTTTATAATAGAGTACCAAATGAGGAGCACTTGTTGACACCTTCAAGGGTAACAACAGCAGTGAGAATGAAGACAAAAGGCAATAAGAACGCTAAGATGAGGATAGTGTGAAAGAGGGTTCGATAAGAAATGTGGCGAGCTGCGACCTTGATCTTCATTAAGTCAATAAAGCCATTGCTGCTCGATATCGTGATACTTCTCATGCTAGGCGAGAAGTGAAGCTGCATCGTCGTGTATGCAGGCCCAGGTCGTTGCCGCCCACAACAACCCTAGGAAAGTCGCCGCAATTGAATATACCGACAATCAGCCATGGGCTCAAAATACAAACCATCAGATCCAAACCCACATGCACAAATCAACCACTGGCGATGCCTCTGTGATTGAAACCGAGATTGCAGGTAGAATTTAGATCTGTTTATCTGATTTCGGCTCAAATCTGTATTTTTCTGGGGTCTTTTGGAAGACCGCATTGGAGTAAACACAAATGGTTTGGTGGAATCACTCACAATAATGCAAACGGCAATCCAATTTCTACGTTGTAACGAAGCTCCTGTCCCATGGATCAAGAGAGAATAGAGAGAAAAACCTGAGTTCTGTCTCAGATGGTTGTTTCTGTGTAGCAATTGATCTCCGTCTGCGGGAGCTATGTGATTGTCTATGTGATTGGTCGGATCTATAATTTCATTTTCTGAAAAAATTATAAAAAAGAAAATATGAAAAGCTTGAAAGAGTCAAACTCAAAACCGTGTTGGATTCAGATGAGAGAGAGAAATGGAGCGGGCGTTTGTGTTTGACCACGAGATTAGGGAAGGGACCAAAAGCGACATAATTTTGAAGCTAAGTTTAGAAGTTTTCCATGTCTATGTGGTCAATTCCTAAATGAATAGTAATATAAGGAATTGATAGTTATTTTTAGTTAATCTGTCTCATCCTTTTTAGTAGTATGAGTTAGATAACCGGTTGAAATTAAAAGAAAAAAGTTTAAATGAAAAAAAAAGTGTTTAATTTGATAGCATGATATAAAAAATTGAACTGGACGTTTAACCAATTAAACCAAGAACTGATGCATGATTCAATTCGGATAAGTGGAAAAACATGTTGAGTTTAAAATCAGTGGAATCAATCAGAACTAATTTGAACCAATATATTTTTTTATTTTTTAAAAATTTTATTTGTAATTTAAAGGTAAAATACCCTTACTTTTAGTACTAAATAATATTATTTTATGTATAAATTTATTTTTCTATCATTATTATAATATTGTATAAATATTAGTATGATACAAAATTATTAATAATAATAAATTTATTTAATAAATAATATAATAATAGATAATTACTTGATTATTTTATTATGGATGAAAAATAACTTATTTAAATTTAAATATTAAATTATAAAACTTATTAATAATATTTTTTAATTTCTTATATAATATAATATATATATATATATAATTAAAAATATATTAATTTTATTAATACCGGTTTAATTACAGTTCAACTTCGATTAAACCATTAAATATTAAACCAGTGTCTCAACTGATTTAATGACCGATCTGATTTTTAATACTTTGGAGCTTATTTGGTTTACATTTTTGTAAATCAAACCATGATTTCTAACCATCATTTTTCTCTTTTTTATCCAAACAGGTTTGTGATAAACTTCTCTACTTTTATTCAAACTTCATTTTTGTAAACTGTAATTATTTTAACAGACATTTTACAAAAAAATAATCCAGACGAGGTACTTGATATTGTCAATATATATTGTATCATATTTCTTTAAAAATTTTAATATTATAAAGAATTACAAATCATAAGCGCACGTCAAACAATTTAGTTTTTAAAAATTTTTCAAGTTATAATTTTTTTTAATATTGCATATAAAAAACATTTAATATAATTATGTATAAGTTATAAAGTTGAACTCTATCAAGTTAAACAATTTTTCTTTTTCTTTTTCATTTAACATTTTCTTAACTTTGACTTATTCCAATCAAATGAAGAATGACTCTTAAGCATTAATTTGAGATTGTAATTTATGATGAATAGGCTCAAATTCGAAATCACTATGACTTATTCCGATCAAATGAATGATGACTCTTAAACATTTATTTGAGGTTGTAATTTATGATGAATAGGCTCAAATTCGAAATCACTAGTTAAATTAGTTAGCAATGTACATGTATATTTGATATACAAAAGATATTTAGTTTCTTTTCTTAATATATATTAATAAATAAGATCCTAAACTTATATAGATACAAATCATCATACATAATATTTATAACAACAATAATCTTATCTAAATGTTATAAATGATATTATAAAATTTGTGACAAGTAACACTCTAAATTAGCAATTATTCATGTTATTGTATTTTTTATTTTTTTAATTTCAACTATTGAAAACTTTTGCCGCTATTTTTTTTTTAGAATTGTTCAATATCCTATTGTCACTTTAGGCTCCAACAAATTCAAATTGAATCACATCAAGTCCCAAATAGAGGAAGTTTTTTAAAGGCATTTTCTACCTTTACATTATCTTAAATCCAACATGGTCTTAAATTCAAGACATTATGCTTAAATGGTTTTGGTCTTTTCCACTGAAAACAACACCCATTGATTTTTGTTGCTATTATGTTGCTTTGATATGATCTTGAATAGAATTGAAAAATATTTTGAATGAATGAATTAATTAGTTAATAAAAAATTCAACCAAAAAAGAATAATAATCATAAACAAAACAAATGATTTGTTATTACATTGGTTGGATTGGATGGTGAGGAACTAATACCCTTTAAGAACAATTTTGAGTTTGCACACCACATGGAAGAACAAAATAGATTTTTTTTAGTTAAAAAAACATATTAAAACTTTAAAATAATAACTTATTGTTATTGTAAAAGAATAGCATGATAATGCAAAAATGATGCAACTTAACATCCTACCACTACATCCATTCCAAAAATGTCATCTTTTTTTTTAATAGGGATATTAACTTTTGTTTTTTTATATAATAATAACTAGATACCAACAAGGTTTTGACATAGTTGGTAGATGGTTGGGTCCCTTAAGCATGCTGTCATTGATTCAATCTCTGGTCGTGTGTATAGAAAAGACTTTGTTGGTAGAGGTAAAACCCACTTTAATGATCTCTACGTCTCAAAGGAATTAGTCTTTGACTGTTGGTTGAATGATACTCTTAATGCTCACAAAAAAAAAATAGATTTCTTTTGTTGATGAAAGTCAACATTGTTGATGAGATGGAATGTGAAATTTAATTTGTAAGGCAACATGCAAAACTTGTAAATGGAATATGTTTTATGTGGTATTGATGTTTGTTTTTTGCTTTATAGGATTATGCTTTATAGGATTATGTATGAAACTTAGAACTTATGATTGTTCATATGGCTGTTGGAGATGTGTTACAGATCACTACTTTGGAGTAACATAAAATACTTTGAAGTTTAAGGCTCGATGGAACATGGTCGAGCAGCAAGTGGTTGATTTGTTGAAGTGATTAATTGTTGATGTATTTTGTGGGCTATATTGGTCATGTGTTTTGAAATTTTGGCCGAAAGTCTATAGTATATATTTGTATAAATAGTTATGTGATTTGTATTGGTAGGTAAATATTGTCTTATTAAAATCCCAATACATATTAAGTTTAGAACATGCACTAGAAGAATATTATCTTTCAGGTATGCCTAACTATTTGGAATGTTGCTGATTATTGATGGACCTATGGTAAAATTCTAAATGATTAAAAGATGAGGTTGTATTAGTAAGAGCATAAATTGTTGAAATTTAGTGGTCCTTTTTGTTTAATTTCATTTATAGTAAATAGAACTCAAATTGTCCAATAGAAAAAAATTCTCAATGCTATGGTGAAATTTCAATTGATCAACTTGTTGATAGCAAAGTTTAGGTTGTCAGCAAGTAATTTTGGTATTGATGTTACAGCCCTCCTAATAGTATCTAAAAATGTATGATAGCTTGAGGTATCTATTGACAATCGAAAAGATTAAGAAAGTACAAAATCATACTATATTGAAGTAACAAAAACATTGTAATCAAAGTGTCCTTAGTCAACTGAGCAAGTGACTGTTCAGCGGCAACCAATAACACCTACATTGAAGAAGAAAATCATGTTAACTAATATAATTGAGACAACTTGAATAAAAATGTTTTTGTTGGTTCTTTTTTTTTTTTAGTTTGGTAGGTAATGTGTTTGAGGCAAAGTTAAAAATGGCAATGACTAAATTTAAATTCAGGCCACATGTAATATTCAAGGAACATGAAAGTTGAATAATAAAGATCACCTTGTGAGAAAGCTTAAAAGGTGACAATAACGTGACAGCAAGCAATAAAGTGTGGTTTAAGTTGCACTATGTCAAGATACTTAAGAGATAAAGATTTACATTATTGTGCACCATGCCAATTTGCCACTCTTGTACATTAATGTTAAGTGCAGTGATGCCTGGTAAATGAAAATACAAAAACATCATAAACTTGGAAATAGATTTAATAAGAGGTGATGGTTGGATACTTTACCACTTGGATAATATCAGTCATATCATTTTATGATTAGCGCAATTAATTAAATGGATACTTTACCACTGGGGCCAATGTGCTAGTACACTCCTTGATGGATTTGATGTCACCAAATTTCAAAATACTTCTTGGTAGACTACATTGATTATTTTGGCCATGAGTTGCTTTCAGAGTCATAAATCAAGATTTTGAAACTTTCCATGCTTTTGGTTCTAGACAATGTCACATAAAATTGTCCATGAATAAATATAAGTTTTGGTAAGTAGATACCAACATGCTAAAGAGACTATCCCTAACTCTTATTAATTGTCATTGAAATGAAAGAGTAATAAGGAATTATCGTCTTTGCATCTTGAAGGGCCATCTTGACTCTAATGGATTCATGTCCATTTTGTGGATGAAGACTTTTTGGTTTGGATGTAATTTGTTCAATGTTTCTGCTTCAATCATATGGTTGCCAAGTTCAGTGATTCATAGACAAGTACCATTACATAGCCTAGATGATTGGTCAATGTTCCACAAAAGTATTATTGGAGCACCAACTCTAAGTGTTAGTTTATGAAGAGGCATGTCAAAATAATTAATGCTATTCAAAAATTTTGTGGGATATAACTCATCAAATGTATCAGACTCACGACTTGTCTTGCAGATAAAATCACAGCTAAAGAAGTCAATGCTTTCTCCAGGAAGTGATGAGCAAATGAAATCATTTATACATCCCACACTCTCAATGTTAGGTGTAAGTATTGCCCTATTAGTAAAGTAAGATGGGTTTGAGAAGTTATGGTAAAGATTAGAATATATAGCAATAACAATGCCTTCTATAGGATCAATATACTGAGTGATTAACAACTAATATGGGATTTCAATTTCATTGATGCCATCATCTGAGATTCCTAATTTCTAGTCACCTATGTCAAGTAGCCACTGAGCAAATTGTTTCAACTAATTTTGATCAATAGTTGGCAAAGATAATTACAATCTCATGTTGACTATGAGTTGAAACAATTCACAATGGTTCCAAAGATATGATGAGGTACTATTAACTACATCAACTCTTGTAGCTTTAGGGATAATATGAAGTATTTGATGAAAGTCTCCACCCATAACAATGCACTTACCTTCAAAAGGTAACTCGTAGCTATTAGGGATCTCATATCTTATAGTGTCACACATAGACCTATCAAAAGCTTTAATTGCATGCTTCTTCACCATCAAAACTTCATCCCAAATAATTAGTTTTGTCTGTCAAAGTAACTCAGCCAACTAAGAGTTTTGCTTTATATTACAGATTGGTTTATCATGGATTTCAATAGGTATTGCAAACTTAGAATGTGTTGTTCTTCCTCTTGGTAGTAGTGTTACAGTAGTGCCACTTGATGCAACAATGACTACATTTCCTTTTGCTTTGAGTGAAGATGACAAAGCATTCCATAAGAATGTTTTCCATGTTCCTTCATATCTATAGACAAAGAAGAATTTCTGTGCAGAGGAGTTTATATGTTGGATGACTGTGTCAAATATGAATTTTTGTTTTAATGTCAAAGAGAAGATTAGGTACTCTATCTCTACTTCTAATGCATGCCTATTCTTGTTAAGTTCATCCATGTGAGGTAATTAGAGGAGTCTATTATAGTCACGTCCATGTCAGTCATTACTTGTAAGTATTAGTCTAAACTTCTACCATTTTTTTGCAATGGGTTCTGGTCTAGTGGTCCCTTTCTTCAAATGTAATGTGGAGATCTGAGGATGAGAAAGAAAAAAACATCAAATACTAGAGTGTGGGAATGAAAAAAAATTTCTTGACTAGAAGTAAAGAATTAGATGCTAATATTGTTTAAATTGATACTTTTTTTATGGCAATCAATACATTGTGATATGTTTCTCATTGCATATAACTTCATATTTTTTGTTTTGTATTAGAAACGTGTGTGCACTTTGGAATCATCACATGTAACTCCACCTATAGCTAGCTAGTTTATATTTTAAGTTATGATGTCTCTTGCTGTATCATATAATCATCAAGAATTTGCTTGATGTAAAGTTTGACTTATATGCGTGTCTTTTTTTTTTGGCCAATTAAGCAAATATTTAAACATATTTGGGACCCATAAATTTGGATATTTCCTCTGTTTTTTCTGCTTATATATGTTTTATTTTTGTTTGCCATTACCATGCTATCATCATCATCATGACCATTAACATAAAATTTTAATAAAAATAAGATTTTCATTATTTAGAAGTTGTAAACATCATTTTATGCTAAGCTTCATTCAAATACATAGGGTACAGTACTCTTATTATTGTTTTTGTTATTTGCTTTGTGTGCGTATGAGAGAGAGGCAGAGATAAAGAGAGTGATAGAGGAGTGAATATAAATACTACTATCCTATGGTGCTAAATACTGATATGATGTGATCATACAATCTAGGTTTTAAAATAAATTAAATTCAAATGAAAGTCTAAATATATATATATATATCAGTTGATATGACAATATATTTTTGTTCATTTAGATGATTTAGCAAGGATTGAAAGTGATTTCAAATCCTTTGTTTTACAAGTATTTATGTTTCTCTTTCGAGATTTTGTTTAGACAGATTATTTCCTCTTTATGTGAGTTGATAGAGTTTACATAGAAATATGGTAACTATGGGATAAAGTTTAGGCAAAAAATGGAAATGACTATTTTTATAGTTTAGCTAAATATGTGTACCTACATAGTTTTCACTGGCACGTGGAATATAGTATCAGTCCTCATATAGAAATATAGATGTTTCCTTCCAAACAAAATCTAGTCTACTCAAGGAGTTTGATAAGAGCATGCTTGCAAATAGTTTATGTAGATAATACCCAAAAGCCTACACTGATGCTTATTTTATAGCATCAACGTATTCTTGATCATCATCAAGCAACCTAATGCATATCATGCTTCTCTAAATGAAGGATATACAATGTTGTTGATTGTCTTGATGTCATCAACTGATTGTGAACCCTTAACCTTGTTAAGTAAGATTACAAGATAATAAAGCTCACATATTAACGGTGGAACATGATGTAACCTTAAAACATAAAATCCTTTCTTCCTAGGCCTTCATTCTCACATTTTTCGGTCATAAACAAAGAAATGTGGGAACTCTACATAGGTAAGGGTTCTTGCTGTTGTATTTTTTTTATTGCAAATCATCTAGGCAAGGAAAATTGACTCCCTAACAGTTGTTTCAAGTAACTTTTAAGGTCATCAATTCCTTTGTATACTATGGATTATTGGCCTGGCAAGTAGAAACTTTGTTAGCAAGGCTGACTTCCCAAGATGGGGGGTGAATTGGGAAGATTGCAATTTTTCTGCACAAAGTGAGATAAGTGAAGGTAGCACAGTTTAAAGGAAACAACGTATAAAATAGAGTAAACTGAAAAGTAAAGATAGGGAATAGAAGACTCAATAATTTATCCTGGTTCGGTCTGACCACTTGACCTACTTCCAGTCCCCAAGACCACTCTTGAGATTTTTCACTATACAGCAAGAATTCAACGGGCTTCTTGCTAATGCCACAGTACAACGAGTATGCTCTGTTTATGGAGCTTTCTCAATCTCTCTAAGCACTTCTACAATGTGCTCCCCAATCCCCTTATGATTTTCCCTCATAAGTAAATCTATCTTCCAGACGAAGAGTAGATTGTTTACAAAGATATAACTCTCTTGAATAGAGTAGATATGAAGATTGAAGTACAGATATTGAAGTTAAGAGGGTAAAAGGTCTTGAGAAGAAGTTTTGACAGAAATTCGGTATATACAAATTAGATTCGTTACCCACAACTTCAAATGTTGTTGTATTTATAGATTTAAGTCTCAAATGTCCGTTAGAGACTTAATCTATCCGTTGGAGAAGTTATCCAACGGTTACTCTGAAAAACTATCCGTTAACCAACCGCATTTAATGTTGTTGACATACTGAACTTCGAATTTTGGTTGGTCAATAGACGAATTTCGAAGGAACCGAAGGTTAAAGCTTCCAACGTTGAAATACTGAAGTTCGTCTGTCCATGAAGTGAAATTCGAATTTTGAAACTTACAGAACATTTTCACAATGTAACATATGAATTTTCAAGAAGAAAGTTTTTCGGTTAAGTGTGAACAGTGTTTTCAATTTGCTACAGTGCCTTCGAAATTCAAATTTTGGAAGCCTATAATTCGTCTGTTCCCAGTACGTGAAAAGGAGGCACAGTAGTTCACTTTCTTCGAAATTCGAATGTTGAAGAGTGAAGTTCGTCTGTCAGAGAGCAGTTTTGAAACTTAAATCATTCTTGATCTCAGATGAACTTTAACATGGTTTCAGACGAATTTCTTCTATTTTCTCAAGTTTTGTTTTGTCTGAAATTCAAATTTTGAAGATCCAAAGTTCGTCTGTTTCAAGGAAACTTCTTTCAGACTTAGATGAAAATTCGAATGTTGGGAAGCCAAAATTCGTCTGTCAGAGTGCATTTATCAAACTCAATTTCTTTTGATTTCAGATGCACTTTATCATAGTTTCAGACAAATTTCTTTGTTTTTCACAAACTTCATTTTACTTGAAATTCGACTTTTGAAAGTGTGAAGTTCGTCTGTTACCAAAAAGACTTCTTTCAGATTTGTATGAAAATTCGAATTTTGAACAACCAAAATTCGTCTGACTGAGAGCCATCTCTTCAGACTTATTCAGTTTTAGCTCGAAATTCGAATTTTCTAAAGCAAAGTTCGAATTTCCAACTTGACAGTTAAGTTTAAACTTTCAAACTTCGTCTGTTTGTGGGTGTTTTTCAAATAAGTCAAGATTTAACACAAAATCAAGGTTTGAAAACATCTTTTTCTCAAATCAAAATCTTTTACCCAATCACAACTAAAACTAAAGATCCTACAAAAGATCTAACAGCAAATACTCAAAAAATCTTCACTTGAAACAACTTTGATCTCCTTTGATATCTTCAATCCAAGCTCTTGAGTGTTGGTTTGGAATCATCAAAACTCTTGATTCAACATTCTCCCCCTTTTTGATGATAACAAAACAACTCACACACTGGGTTAGTACTTAGGTTTGCTTTCACAAGCTCCCCCTCAACATATGCATTACAGTTCATAAGATATCATTTTCAACAGATTAAGTGAAGAGATTCAAAGCCCAAAACATTGCAACCAAGAACATAATACATTTAATCAAATTGTTGCAATACATATTTCAATTTAAGATCAGTTCTCAAAACATCAAACAAACAAATACAATCAAACAACTAAAACAAGATACAACAAGAAGATTCAGCCTAAGATCTAAAATCATCACTTCTTCTTTGGCTTAGTCTTCTTGCTGTATGTCTTTCCTTTCCCGGATGACTTAGCAGATTTTCCAGCTTGCTTGGTCCCAGTTTGCTTTATCTTCTTCCTCTTTTTGGCATCATCAGAAAGCCCAACAAAGTCCATTGGAGGAGGAATCTGAGTGAGAGGAACAGCACGAAGAGGGACAGGAGCAAAAGGAATCTCTGGCTGAACTGGTGCAGGAGGCTCAGCAGGCTCAGGGCTAGGTTCTTCATCACCATCATCATCAGAGACCTCAAGCAGCTCTTGCATTTCCTGCCTAGAAAGAGCTAGTTGAGCTCTCTGTTCCTCTGAAAGCCCATAAGCAGCAAGAGAATGAGAAGCTGGTTCAGCAGGAGGAAACATTTCTTTCAGCCTTCTCCTTTGAGCTTGCAGCAGAGCATTGTGAGTAATGGCAAGATAATCAACAACAGGTACAATGCTCATTTCCTCATTGCTTGCTTCTCCTGGCATAGAAGAGGTTGAAATGGCTGCAACCAGTCTTTCAACTTGCTCTGATTCTTGAATGGACAGAATTGAATCCGGAGCATCTTCTTGCATAGGCTCAAGAGGGCTTGTCTGTTGAAGTCCTTCTTCTTTCAATCCATAGTCCAGGGGTGGACCAGGACTTGGTGTCCTCATTACACCAGCACCATCTGTATCATCATCATGATCAGAGGAGGCAATCTCGAAGGGGCTTGGAGGCTTAGGAGTTGGAGACAGAGTAGGCTCAGGGATACTAGGCTGAGGTGGAGCTGAAGTGGAAGGAATTGCATTTCTTATTTCTTCATAAGCATCAGCCACCACCTTCATATTCACAGCCAACTGATGGATCTGATCTTGTAGATGAGCAAATTTGGCATTTTGCTCATCCCTAATGCTGAGAATGAGTGTTGACAGACTGTCAAACAACTCAGTGATCTTTGTAGGCTTGGCCCGTGAGGAGGGAGTGGAAGGAGGATGAGTAGGCCTGGAGGGAGATGGAATAGGCTGAGAGGGCTGAGGTACAGATCCGCCAGGGCCCTCAGAAGTGCCTTCTTGTTGGAGGGATGCATCAGCAACAAAGAACAAGTCTTCAGATTTCCCTGCTCCCTTTCCAACCCATCGTCCTTCATCTCTTTCAATGCACATCCTTTGCAGTTCCTCTTCTTTAAATGCCTTAGTGAGTTTCCCTTTCCCCTTTTCAATGTGTTGAATCCTAGCATGCTGCAGGATTCTTGAAATAATTGCTGCATAAGGGAGTGTGGAATCCTTCCTCTGATCCCTTGCCTTTATCATTCACTGGAGGATGATATGACCCAAATTAATCAGCTTCCCATATATGATAGCAGTCATCACATGAGCCTCTGCCCTTGTTATCAAATTGAAGCTGCCACCCTTGTTGAATATGATCCTGGACACTATGTAGTGTAGGATCCTTACTTGTACACTTAGGTCTGTGGGCTTCAACAGATTTATCGTTGGCCTGTTCTCCCTTCTCCTGAATAAGGTGTCCAAGATGGTGCTCTCCTTGTAGTTCAGGAAGGGTCCACCTTCTTCATCAGCTGTACTTGCCTCATCCATATATCCAGAGGCTGTGATGTCAACTTTCAGCCTATCTTATCCTGGGATTTCCAGCATCTCATTGAAGGTTTCATCAGCAAGCCAAATGGTCCTTGATCTCAAGGTGACCTCCCATTTCACTTTCTTGCTGTTATATTAAAGAGAGGCATACCAAGTCTTCACTACCTCATCATTATATTTTTCAGCAATTTCCAACAGATTTTTATATCTTATCAACCATATTACAGCATCAAAGTTGTTGGATATCAAAAATTGTTCCACATTTACACAGTGAGGCTTGATTACCTTTTTGTTGGAAAACTTGGTAGAGTACTCTTCTTGAATCTCAGTAGTGCTCCACAGTGGCAGTGTAGTCATTTCATACTCTCCAGATTCAGTACTGGAAGAAGCAGAAGAAGCAATAGTAGGGACAGAAGGTTCTGCACTTTTTGAAGAGGAGGGTCTAGCTTTCTGAGATTCTACTTTGGATGAAGATTTCTGGCGTTTAGAAGGGGTAGCTTTACTGGGTTCGACCTTTCTCTTGGATTTCTCTCCTTCCTTTGTAGCATATTGAGATTTGACCGTTCTCTTTGGCCGAGTTTTAGCTTGTCCTGCTCCAGAATTCTTCACTCTCGCCATTTCCGAGTTGAATGATGCAGAATGTGGCTAAGAATAGGTTTATGGGATGCGAATGGAAGTTTAAATGGTGAAGAATGACGGTTTTTGGATAGGAGTTAAGAGGATTGAAGAGAGAATCAGAACAGACTTGGAGGAGTTACAAATAGGGTTGCGTCTGTTCTTTGGAAAACGGTCAGATTTAACGTATGTAACCATCTGACAGACGAATTTTGAGGGGTCAAAATTTGAACTTCGGGCAGTTACAAGTTAAACCGTTCAGCAAGCTTACTGACAGACGAATTTTCTTCTGAAAGTTTGTCTGACAATGGCTTGGATTAAGCAATACAAGCACAACAGACGAATTTTGTACCAACAAAGTTCGAATGTTGAAGAGAAAACAGTAGGCAACAGACAAGATATCAACCAATAGACGAATTAAGCAAGCAGAACTTCATCTTTCAAGCATTCAATCAAGAAGAACATGATTCAACAGACGAATTTTGAACTAAAAATTTAAATTTTTCAACTTTTGTAAAGGTTGTCCAACATTCGTACGTTAAGAAGCGAAAATTAGTACAATAGTGATGGACAAACATAACTTTGAAATTTTTTTGTTTTTGAAAATTCGAACTTCAAAGATCCAACAGACGAATTTTGAGGCATCACCGAGAACTGTTCCAAGGCTAATAGGCCGAAGTTCGTCTGTTGATCAACTAAAATTCGAATGTTGACCATGTTGACTAGTTCAAAAACACAGTTTATGAGCCAAAATACGTCTAACACACATTAAAATTCGAATTTCATTTTATAAAAACTTGCAGAATGGATCCAGAACTCAGAATTTTCATCATTTACTTCACTTTCTGGTTGTTCCATTCTGATGTGCTCCAATCTTCAAGTTTATTGCCATTGAATCTTGTGAGGAGCACCTGCAGCTTAAATTAAACATACTCCGATGCTAAAGTTAGAATTAATCTTAAAGTTGAAACCTTTGAAAACAAGATTGCACAAGAATAACTTACAGTTCACTGGGATTTACCATACCCAATTCTCTCTTTATTTTGCAATGCCTGTCTTCTAATAGAGGCTTTGTGAGTATATCAGCAACTTGATTCTCTGTTGGAATGTACTCCAGCTTAACTTCTCCTTTTAGAACATGATCCCTTATGAAGTGGTGCCTAACTTCAATATGTTTCATCCTTGAATGCATGACAGGATTCTTGGTGATATTTATGGCACTTTGGTTGTCACACATGATTGGTATCTCTTTTATTTTAACCTCAAGATCTTCAAGCTGCTGCTTCATCCAGATGACTTGGGCACAACAGCTTCCAGCTGCAACATACTCAGCTTCTGCAGTGGATAGGGCCACATTGTTTTGCTTTTTGCTGAACCATGAAACCAGGGATCCTCCAAGAAACTGACAAGTTCCACTTGTGCTTTTTCTGTCAGTTTTGGATCCTGCAAAATCAGCATCAGTGTATCCTTTGAGATCTTCTCCATTGCCCTTTGGATACCAGAGACCCATCTGTGATGTTCCAATAAGATATCTGAAAATTCTCTTCACAGCTGTTGCATGGGTTTCCTTGGGACATGATTGGAACCTGGCACACATACAGACACTGAACATAATGTCAGGTCTGCTGGCAGTTAAGTACAGCAGGGATCCAATCATTCTCCTGTACTGAGTAATGTCAAACATCTTCCTATTCTCATCCATGTCTAGTTTGGTTGCAGTAGCCATAGGTGTTCCCATTGGCTTGGTATTCTCCATTCCAAACTTCTTTAGCAGCTCCTTTAGATACTTGGATTGACTGAGAAAGATACCATCATCAAGCTGTCTGATTTGCAGTCCAAGGAAGAAGTTAAGTTCACCCATCATGGACATCTCAAATTCTCCCTGTATTAACTCAGAAAATTTCTTGCAAAGAGTTTCATTAGTAGCACCGAAAATAATATCATTAACATAAATTTGAACAATTAGTAAATCTTTATTTTCTTTCTTAGTGAATAAAGTTGTGTCAACTTTGCCTCTATTGAACCGCTTTTCTATTAGAAAATTGCTCAGTCTTCATACCATGCTCTAGGGGCTTATTTTAAACCATAAAGAGCTTTCTTCAGTTTATAAACATGGTTTAGTTTTGTAGAATCCTCAAAACCTGGAGGTTGGTCTACATAAACTTCTTTCATGATATATCCATTTAGAAAGGCACTCTTTACATCCATTTGATATAGTAAAATATTTTTCATGCATGCATATGCTAGCAGTATTCTTATAGCTTCTAATCTAGCTACTGGTGCAAAGGTTTCTTCAAAATCAATACCTTCTTCCTGATAATACCCTTTAGCAACCAATCTAGCCTTGTTTCTTATTATTGTTCCAGATTCATCAAGTTTATTTCTAAAAACCCATTTGGTACCAATGACAGGATGATTTTTGGGCCTAGGCACTAAATCCCAAACATGATTTCTTTCAAACTGATTTAGTTCATCTTGCATAGCTAAAATCCAGTAATCATCAGTTAAGGCTTCTTCAGCACATTTAGGTTCAATTTGAGAAATGAAAGCGCAGTTGAACATTTGATCCCTTAACTGTTTTCTGGTTTTGACTCTCTCTTGAACATTTCCTATTACTTGATCAACAGGATGATTCCTTTGATATCTCCAAGCTCTAGGGAGTTCTTGAGATGTTTCTTCATTAATTTCTTCATCAAACTCTTGCTCCTGGATATCTTCCTCTGTGTTAACAGATTCAGATATCTTTGGAGGTTCAGTTTTACTTTTATCAGAAATGCCCAGTTTTTCAAAGTTAAAAGCAAGATCATCCTCATTGGTAACATGTTTTGAAACAGTTTCATTTTCAATGAAAACCACATGCACAGATTCTTCTACCACATTTGATCTTTTATTATAAACTCTATATGCCTTACTCCTACTAGAATAGCCCAGAAATATACCTTCATCGGATTTGGCATCAAACTTACCTAGATTTTCTTTCCGATTGTTGTGAATGAAGCATTTGCATCCGAACACATGGAGATGGGATAGATTTGGCTTTCTTCCCTTATAAAGCTCGTATGGAGTCTTCCCAAGGATTGGTCTGATGTAGGCTCTATTTATGATGTAGCTTGATGTATTCACTGCATCAGCCCAAAACACTTGAGAGAGTTCCCTTTCATTCAGCATAGCTCTGGCCATTTCTCCAATAGTTCTGTTCTTCCTTTCCACTACCCCATTCTGTTGAGGAGTCCTTGGAGCTGAGAAGTTGTGGTCAATCCCATGCTCATTGCAGTATTCCAGGAAGTATGCATTTTCGAACTCTCCTCCATGATCTGACCTGATTGACACAACAGAAATACCTTTCTCATTTTGCACTTTCTTAGCTAAGGTTACAAATGCATCAAAGGTATCACTTTTAGAGGAAAGAAATAATGTCCAAGTGAATCTAGAATAGTCATCTACAGTTACAAGCACATACAGGTTACCACCAAGACTTTTCACCCTAGATGGTCCAATTAAGTCCATATGCAGCAATTCAAGTGGTCTAGTTGTGGTAACTACATTTTTAGATTTAAAAGATGATTTATTTTGTTTCCCTCTTATGCATGCATCACATTCTTTGTCCGTTTCAAAAGATATTTTTGGCAGGCCAGTTACTAGCTTATTCTTGATCAGTTTAGATAATTGATTCATGTTAACATGAGCTAATCTCCTATGCCATAACCAACTATCATTATCCTGGCAAATTAGACATACAGAATCCAAGGGAGGAAGTTCATCAAGATCAATAGTATAACAATTACCATCCCTTTAAGCTTTGAGGATTACTTTGTGATCACTTTTTCTGATGACCAGGCAAAATTTTAAGTCAAACAGCACCCAATTTCCTTTATCACAGGTCTGACTCACGCTCAGCAAATTGTGGTTGAGGCCAATCACAAACAGCACCTCTTCAATGGATGTTTCCGGATTTTTGCCCACAATGCCAATGCCAACAATTTTGCCATATTGATCACCTCTAAAGGTCACCTTTCCTCCTTTCTTGTCTCTAAGGGTGATGAACTTCTCCTTATCTCCAGTCATGTGGCTTGAGCAGGCACTGTCCATATACCATTTGTTGTTCTTCTTAGCTTTGAGACAGACCTGCAAAATAATATTTATGTTTTCTTTTTAGGTACCCAAATTTGCTTGGGTCCTTTTTGGTCAGTAGATTTTTCCCTAGATGCAGATGCAACTTTGGGAACCCATTTAACTTTCCTGCCAAGTCCATTTTTCTTCAATGAACAAGAACTAGAAATATGTCCCTTTTTGTTACAGAAATGATAGGTAATGAAGGGACTGCTAGATTGAGTGGCAGGAAGAAAACAATGCAGATAATACTTTTGTCTTGCATGCTTTGGTTGATTATATGTTTCAATGCAAGATGACATATGATCTTTCTTTCTGTTACTCTCAGCATGCACAAAATGTCTCATGTATGCATTCTGGTTTTTCTTCCTAATCTTTTCCTTCACAACACATGGATCATAGCCAAGACCAGCTTTTCCTTGTGATATTCTTTGGCTCCCCATCAAGGCAAACAACATGTCTTTACCTCTAGTGAGCCTAGACATGCTTTTAACTAAATAATCATTAGTTTGCTTAAGTTCAGTGCATGAAGTATAGCAAACATATTCAGCAGTAGGTAGAGAGGTGATTTCAAAAGTGTTGCTTTGTGATTCCAGTTTATTAATCTTTCTCTTTGCCAGTTTTAGTTCTTTAGCAATTTTAATAAACTCATCATGAAACTCATGAAATGCATCAAGTAACTTAGAATAGGAAGGTTCAGATTCATATACCTCTTCTTCCTGATCACTACTGCATGAGGGATCGGCTTCTTCAGAAGCAAGTGCCATCAGGCAGATGTTGGAGATCTCATCCTCATCTTCTTCTTCCTCATCTGAGTTGCTGCCCCATATTGAAGAGATGTAGGCTTTCTTCTTCTTCCCTTGGTCAGCAACTTTCTTTTCTCTTTCTTGCTTTTTGAGGAATTGAGGACAATCCCATTTGATGTGTCATTGCTTCTTGCATTCATAGTAAGTCACAGGCTCTTTTACCTCTTTCTTGCTTTCACTAGCTGCTCCTTTCTTGAAGAATCTCTTATTCTTCTTCTTACTGTAAAATCTTCTGAATTTTCTGACCATCACAGCCATAGTTTCCTCATCCAGCTCATCTCCTTCGTCAGATTCCTCTTCCTTTTCATCAGCAGCTTTGAGGGTAAGGCCTTTCTTCTTTCTGTCCAGCCCAGCTTCCTTGAGAGCTTTGATTTTCCCTGCATATTCTTCAAGGCTGCCGAAGAGAGCTGTGACAGAGGCCATTGATTCTCCTCTGGCTTCTTCTATTGCTGTCACCTTGGGCTGCCATTCCAGAGGGAGAGCTCTGAGTATCTTTCTTACTTTCTCAGACTGAGTGTATTCCTTTCCCAGGCTCTTCAGTTGATTCACAATGAGAGTAAATCTCTTTTGGAGCTCCTTTACAGTTTCTCCTTCACCCATTCTGAAGCTCTCATACTCCCCAATGCATGTATTGAGTCTGTTCTCCCTGACCCCAGATGTTCCTTCATGCGCAATCTGCAGAGTATCCCACATTCCTTTTGCAGTGGTGCATTGTGAGACTCTGTAGAATTCGTCTTGGTTCAGGGCACTGACTAAGCAATGCTTTGCTTTAAAATTCAGCAAAACTCTCCTTCTGTCTTCTTCATTCCATTCTGCTTCTAGCTTCTCTTTGTGTCTTCCATCTTCAGTTAGAGCCATTGGGATGAAATCACCTTTCTCAATGACTGACCAGATGTCAAGATCAATTGATTGGAGGTAGATCTGCATCCTCATCTTCCAGTATCCATAATGCTCTCCACTGAAGCCTGGTGGTCTGTTAGTGTTGTTCCCCTCAGGAAGTATGCTCTCTCCAAAGCCAGCTATCTTAATTCCCGGACTGTGAGATCCTTTGAATGGAAAACCAGGCTCTGATACCACTTGTTAGTAAGGCTGACTTCCTAAGAGGGGGGTGAATTAGGAAGATTGCAATTTTTCTGTACAAAGTGAGATAAGTGAACGTAGCACAGTTTAAAGGAAGCAACGTATAAAACAGAGTAAGCTGAAAAGTAAAGATAGGGAATAAAAGACTCAGTAATTTATCCTGGTTCGGTTTGACCACTTGACCTATTTCCAGTCCCTAAGACCACTCTTGAGATTTTTCACTATACAGCAAGAATTCAACGGGCTTCTTGCTAATGCCACAGTACAACGAGTATGCTCTGTTTCTTGAGCTTTCTCAATCTCTCTAAGCACTTCTACAATGTGCTCCCCAATCCTCTTGTGATTTCCCCTCACAAGTAAATCTATCTTCCAGATAAAAAGTAGATTGTTTACAAAGATATAACTCTATTGAATAGAGTAGATATGAAGGTTGAAGTACAGATATTGAAGTTAAGAGGGTAAAAGCTCTTGAGACGAAGTTTTGACAGAAATTCGGTATAGACAAGTTAGATTCGTTACCCACAACTTCAAATGTTGTTGTATTTATAGATTTAGGTCTCAAATGTCCGTTAGAGACTTAATCTATCAGTTGGAGAAGTTATCCAACGGTTACTCTGAAAAACTATCCGTTAACCAACCGCATTTAATGCTTCTGACATACTGAACTTCGAATTTTGGTTGGTCAACAGACGAATTTCGAAGGAACCGAAGGTTAAAGCTTCCAACGTTGAAATACTGAAGTTCGTCTGTCCATGAAGTGAAATTCCAATTTTGAAACTTACAGAACATTTTCACAATGTGACATACGAATTTTCAAGAAGAAAGTTTTTCGGTTAAGTGTGAACAGTGTTTTCAATTTGCTACAGTGCCTTCGAAATTCGAATTTTGGAAGCCCATAATTCGTTTGTTCCCAGTACGTGAAAAGGAGGCACAGTAGTTCACTTTCTTCGAAATTCGAATGTTGAAGAGTGAAGTTCGTCTGTCAGAGAGACTCTTTTCAGACTAACTTCATCATTCAAATATTGTAAGTTCTTATCATTTGTATGTCAATGTTTCACTTCAACAGACTCAAGAACTTAGCTTCTAAAATTCGAACTTCAATGTTCAAAGTTCGTCTGTCAGAGAGCAGTTTTGAAACTTAAATCATTCTTGATCTCAGATGAACTTTAACTTGGTTTCAGACGAATTTCTTCTATTTTCTCAAGTTTTGTTTTGTCTGAAATTCAAATTTTGAAGATCCAAAGTTCGTCTGTTTCAAGGAAACTTCTTTCAGACTTAGATGAAAATTCGAATGTTGGGAAGCCAAAATTCGTCTGTCAGAGAGCATTTATCAAACTCAATTTCTTTTGATTTCAGATGCACTTTATCATATTTTCAGACAAATTTCTTTGGTTTTCACAAACTTCATTTTACTTGAAATTCGACTTTTGAAAGTGTGAAGTTCGTCTGTTACCAAAAAGACTTCTTTCAGATTTGTATGAAAATTCAAATTTTGAACAACCAAAATTCGTCTGACAGAGAGCCATCTCTTCAGACTTATTCAGTTTTAGCTTGAAATTCGAATTTCCTAAAGCAAAGTTCGAATTTCCAACTTGACAGTTAAGTTTAAACTTTCAAACTTCGTCTGTTTGTGGGTGTTTTTCAAATAAGTCAAGATTTAACACAAAATCAAGGTTTGAAAACATTTTTTTCTCAAATCAAAATCTTTTACCTAATCACAACTAAAACTAAAGATCCTACAAAAGATCTAACAGCAAATACTCAGAAAATCTTCACTTGAAACAACTTTGATCTCCTTTGATATCTTCAATCCGAGCTCTTGAGTATTGGTTTGGAATCATCAAAACTCTTGATTCAACAAACTTAACCTCTCTACTAGTGGATATCTATGATTTTGTATCAAAATCGAATATTCTCCAGCTACTTCACAAGAAGATATGTACCGACAATCATAATATTACTTGATTTCATCAATTATATCATTGTTGTCTTCTCCAGAATCATTGTGGTATAGTGTTGCAATGACTTGGTCATTTCTCTTACTAATAAAATTGAATAAATACTTTATGGCTCTAGATTAGTTTGTCGTTTCGACATTAAGGTGAGCTTGGAACATCATAAGCAATTGAGGATTATAAAGGACAATAAATCTATTATCTAATGAGTTAGATTGACTGGTCACCCAAAAGGAGGGTGAATTGGGTATTACAAAATTTTTACCTTTATGAGGAACAATCCAATGTATCAAAGTGAAGAACAAAAATAGGGATAAACAGAGGAGGGGATAATAAGATGAAGGAGAGAAACACATGAGTTTTATCCTCGTTCAGCCTAACCACTTAACCTACATCCAGTCCTTAAACCACAATTTAAAATTTCTTCAATATATCTCACAAGTTTGATCTGCGCACTTGTAAAATCTTAATACATCTCAAACTTTTTACTTAGTCCGTCACTTTCCCACACCTTCCCTAGTGTGATTATAAATCCTCTTAAGGTAACCCAACATTGAGTAATCCCTCTAGAATACCTCACCTAGATAATCTCTCTCATAAAGAAAAGAAGATTAAAATAGATAAACTGTCACTTACAAGAGTGGATAAAAACATTGAAGCATAAAGAATGACCTAAGTATCATAGATAAGACTTTGATTCAATGTAGTAGCATTTTGGCACTTAATACACTTAAATTTGTTGCTTCTTAGCCTTAATAAGGTTCTATTTATAGATTTTCAAGCTAATCTAGCAGTTAGAAACAAAATATAGCCATTTACCAACTACATTAAATGCACTTTGTCAGAACTTGATCGTTCAAGTTTTTAAGCTGGATGGCTTAAGCTAGTAACTTGATTGTTCAAGTTGTTTGGCTTGATGATTTAAGTTGTTATAACTAACAAAAGTTTCTAAGGTATGGAATCTCAATGAACAATTAAGAGTTTCCTCTTGATCATTTATCATGTGCTCTCAAAGTTGTCAAAAGGAAGTTCAAAGTCGATGAACTATCAAGACAAACAGCATAATTGTTCAAGTGTTTCAAACTTACAAACCCAGAAACTTGATGATTAAAGTAGTTTGGGATGATGGTTCAAGTTACTTGATAGATCAAAACTAAGTTTGAAAAACTCAATCATTTAAGAGAATTATCTTAAACTATCATCATGTGAGTAGTGAATGTAAGTGAGACTTATGATGCACGATGATCGTTTAAGTTGACCAACTTGATCATTCAAGATGCACAATAAACATTTAAGTTGAACAACTTGATCGTTCAAGAGTGTCTTAGAAGAATCACCTTATTCTGCCTTTCACCATGATGGTTTAAGAGTTTTCACATGAAGGTTCAAGTTGTTACTAGCAAGAGAAAACTAGAAACTTGAATGATTTAAGCCAAAACTCTTGAACAATTAAAAGTCAAAAAGTATAAAAAATACTTTGAAAACATGGACTCTCTTTTGATATCATGTGATAAAACAAGTTAAGGTTAATTGTAACAAGTTTAAGTGCATCCAAGGCTTTACTATCATACAACCTAAGAGAAACAAAGATGAGAATTAATCTTGAGCTCCATCTTTCTCTTGGTCTTTTGCTTTCTTCAAACATTTGCTTCCTTGATATCATCATCATCATATTCAACAAATCTTGGAGCATTCTTTTCTTTATCTTTGAGTAGAGCATAATGTTAATAATTTATTCTTCACTGCAATGCACACTCTTCCTTTTTTTTGGACAACCCACATTGAATATAACTTTCTTCAAGTAAAGTAGTTAGTCCAATTCACATAATATGATATACATGATATAATGAACACTAAAAAAAACACATTATGCAAAATTTTTACTTCACTATTTCACATAATCAAAACTAATTTTGTTGGTCACCAGACCTAACACAGTAATACTCCATTTTTCTTAACATATTTGCCATCTTCCCTCCTTTGGTAAGTTAGGTATTCTTCCTCATCAAGAGTTGTGAGTATGGTACTGTTTTAGAAAGTATTTATTGCATTTCTTATGCTTCATGCAAGGTGATTTAGGATTTAAACTTCCACAAGGTCTACGAATCATGAAATTCTAGACAAGTTCATACAAGAGGGGACATTTTTCCTTATCTGGTATTTTAACTTTGATTGCTTTGTCAACTTATTTAGGGGTCTTGATCTTATTAGGTTTATCAATTAAAAGAAGTATGTGCACATGGGAAGTCCTCTTTTTTGAAATTCTATTGTGTAAACTTCTGAAATCAAACAAATAAGTATTTTTTAGGCTGATCAATGTACGTGTGTGATAATAAAATGCTAATAGATGGTAAAAAAAAAAACAAAAAGAAAGAAAAGCTAGAACAATGAAATGATTTGTAGGGATAGGATCAAAAGAAACTTGCCTATGCGTACTTTGCCAAATATCCTCTTCTTTTTTATGATTGCCAACAGAAGTTACAACTTCATTTTAAAAACTCTAGATATCTCTTGAGGTGTATCATTAGAGTTTAGTGAGTTTTCTTCACAAGATCTCTTTAATTCTGGCCAATTTAGATTACATGTGAAGATAAGGAAGATGTCAAGAAACCTAGCCCAATAACAAATTGCCATTTCATCTTGATAGGTCTGGATTAAATATCTAGCTCCTCCTGTAAATGATGATGGGAATATCACCCATTTATTAACTGATAAAGTGTGTCTCCTCTAACAATAGCTTCAGATATGCCTTGATACTTGCCGACACATACTTCTTTTTTATGAGTTCTAATGAATTGGAGTCACTGAGATGCCATAATTGTATAACCATCAATAATGAATTATTGTAGTAATCTTCTCCTTAAGAGTAGCAATGAGACTTCACTAGGTCTAGACATCAATCTATATGCAAGATACTCTTGAATAGTTACCTTTTCTTTTTTTTGTGTTATTTTTATACATCAAAATCCCGGTATGGTATGTCATCTCTATGCCCATCTTCACCAAAAGGAAATAGTAGAGAGTATTGAAAAGGAAGATATGCTATAGGTGTTTTATTAATTCTCTTTAATTTGCCAGATCTCTTTTCAACAAAAATGTCTCTTGAATTGTATGACATGTCAAGAACTCCTACTACCAGTGCAGCAACCTCAGATGAGGAGGGCAAGTTGTAAGTTCGTCCATCTTTGTCTCTTTTGGATAGCAGGCATAACTTGATCTCTAACTAGTCATTTGCTTGAAGCAGACTTGATGCTAGTCTAACAAAAACATTGACCTTATCTAACTCATGCATGATATTTCATGCAATTTCTAGGTCAATCATGTTAGCCTTCTAATATTTACTGCAGTAGAAGTGATGTTCACAAGTAAAAAGAAGAAAATTCAAATGAGATATTTGAATTATGTATTTTCTTAATTGGAAAGAGCATGATTACCTAACAATAAAAATCCTATTCCGAATTTCATTCTCTATATCATATATATATAATTGGGAGTAGACAGGCTTTCAACCTTCAGGGGGTAGTAGGCTACCAATCTTATGGTAATTTTGTCAAGACAAAACAAAACTATATGGGCATTGGCCTAAGTTGATTGAATGGTTAACTTGTTCTCTCATAGATGTGAATGAGAACATATTATTGTAACTCCTTACATTTGACAAGAATCTCTTGGATTTAGGTGAATTTTTGTCAAAGAATAACTTCTTCAAGTAAGGTGGTAGTTCTAACAATAGTGGCAACTGAATTTTACCATTTCCACAACAAATGAAGAATGATGGAGCTGCATTTTTAGGACCTCTTTTAATTCTCATTGTACCACATGCATGCTCCAAAAAATTTGCAAATATATGTTCGATCACTTTCATCCAAGTAGCCTGTTCAAATGCAGAAATTGATTAGTGCATGATAATTTATTTTCTAAACATCATGAAGATATAAGTAGAGTTTTAACTTATTCATTGACTATAAACATATACCACAATATGCTAACAAGTCTAGACATGTCTCTTCATATGAATCTTGTGTATCTATTTGTTTGTTTTCATCACTCAGCACATCAAACCCTATTACCAATAATGAGCATTAAAATAAAAGTCCATCTTGTTATAGAAAAACATATGAAAATGTATATATATTCTTGCAAGTAAATATGTTGTTTTTATTAATATTAAGTAGATGTGTTAGATAGTTCAACAGGTTATCTATAAAAGCTGGGATCATGTTATATATTAACAATAAAGAGTTAACATGTTAAGTTTGACATTAACCAATTTGCAGTCAAAAGTGATATTTAAGTCAAGGGTTGAAATAGAACTTCTTGAACCTATTTGCTGAGGGACAGTCAAACTGTAACTTGACCTCTTTCTACAATTTGAAAAATCAGAAGTTCTTGTGACGTGTTAAGTTTGTGAGGATGTAGCAGCAGATAACTAAGAAGGTTGAGTTGGACCTACAAGAATATGAAAACTAAGTCAATGGGGTAGAAGATGGTCTTGTCTTGCACAATGTACATCTAGAGCAATATTGTCTAAGTGCTTATAAGCTATGAAAAGGGATGTAAAAACACAGAAATATAGTTCATGAGAATTAAAAATGTGGCCAAATATGCTGTTTTTATCAATATTAAGTAGCTGTGTTAGCTAGATTAAAAAATTTTATGCAAAACATGTTATCATCTTATAGATTAATAACAAATAGTTAGCATCTTAGGTTTTATAGTTATCAAATTATAGTCAAAAGTGGTATTTAAGTCAAAAGTTGAAATACAACTTGGTGAACCTATTTGCTAAGGTACTTAAGAACTATAGCTTGACCACTTTGTCTAATTTGAAAATCATAACTTGTTATCAGATGTTAAGTTTGTGAGGATATAGCAGCAGGTGACAAAGAAGATTGAGTTGGACCTACAAGAATTAGAACTAAGTTAGTAGGGCTTATAATGAAGGTGATCTTCTCTCAAGAAATGCACATTAGGGGCATTATTGTCTACGTACTCATAAGCTACCAAAAAGGATGTAAAAGCATGGCAATTTACTCTGTCAAAATTAAATATGGCAATTTACTTTGTCAAAATTAAATATAGCAATATACTTTGTCAAAATTTAATATGGTAATTTAAAGATGTTTCTACTTGTGATAAACTATATTATACAATGTTTATCTTCTACTGTCCATATATGATAAAAAGAGTAATTTGTCAGCCTGTAAAAAAGCTAAATAAAATTTGAGTAATGGAAAAATTCCAACCTATCTCTTTTATAGCATCAAACCTCTCAATTAAAATTTTCCCTACATTTGTAATGCCTTGTAGTACCTGTGGAAGGTGAGAGGATTTATTGCGCATGATCAAATTTTGCATAGAACAGGTACTTGGTTGTGTGTACTATTCCTCATTAAATACATTTGTTGATATATGAGAATAACCACCTGGTCGATCAAAAAAGAGTGGCATTAGACAGCCATATTAGACTCAACACCTTGGCTTCCTCTATAACAGTCATTCACTTGACTCTCTTAAGAAAAGCTACTTAGCAATATCATCATGGGTATTGTTTTCTTTGAAAAATTAGTGCATCGAATACTCTCTTCAGCTTGTCTTTCTTCTCTTGAATGTCTTGACCAAATGTTATTAACTGCTATGGTCAAGGACATTGTTACATGAAGGAAAGGTCATATAAAAACCATGCATTAATGGTTTGCTCAAAACTGTAAAAGTTAATGCAACACATGTAGTTAAATGATAAAAACATCAAAAGAGGGATAGAACATAGAAATATGGTTGTTTGACTCTAAAGTTGTCACCTTGTAAAGATAAATGTTATAGCTACTGATTCCTGCACTTTCGATTAAGTTGATTTTAACCTTGATGATAAGGAATCAATTAATCTTCAAATATCATCAGTAGTTGAATCATTCGTCTTCAATAATCTTTAATCCTCACTCCCCTTGCATAAGATAGATACATTGCAATCATCTTCAACCAAATTGTTTGATGACCTTAGTATGATAGACTTTATGGTCAAGAAATAAGGTAGGTTTAAGAAGAAAAATAGGGTGTTGTAAATGTGTGGTGCAATTTAGGTGGAGGGAAAGTAAGTGAAAATTGTTGGAGCCAAATGAATCATCATATCAGACTTGAAATCTTCGTTTAGACGGTAGTTCAATTTTTTTTATAGATTGAATTTTTAATTAGAAAGAATATTGGTTTAAGAGAAAAAGTATTTGTTGGGTGATGAAAGTGTCTTATCAAAAGTATAGTCAACTGTAGTTGCATTAATTATGAAATCCTTATTTTAGAATTTTTTTCTGAGAAGAAAATGTGTGAAGCAAAATCTCGGCACAACAATCTCATTTTTTATCCTCAAATTGCTATGTTAGTTTTTGTGTGATAATAACAACCTTTGATTGTTCTTAGCAAAGTGGAAATACTTCTTTGTGCCTTAGTGGATATATAACATTACCATATGTCTTCATTAAATTCTAGCCACATACTGTTTCTTTTATCTTTTTTTTTTGCATTTTTTAATCTCTTAATATTTCTCAATAGTACATGTATCTTTGTGTATGGTAGTATCAATTATCCATTTCCTTTTATTCTTACCATGTTGAAGTTACGATTAATAGTAAATGGTGGAAGATTAAATTTAAAAGATGTTTAAAACCTAAATAATTCCTTCAAGTTTGGAGTTTAATTGATACATCCTCCCTAATACTCTTTGATGTTATCATTTTTAACCTGACAACTATAGTTTAATGATTCAAAGAAAAGCCATTGTGACAGAATCAATAGAAACCAATGGAAATTGTCCATGAATAGTGTATAATCTGGAAACTGGATTCCCTTGAGAATCATTATCAGTCTAGTTTGTATTAGTAACATAATTTATATTCCTTACAGCAACTTTCATACAAAATTCCTAAAATTTGAACTATTGAAAACATAAACATAGCTTTGTCCTAGGATCTAAAACATCCAAAGCCTAATTATATGTTTGGAATAATATAAAAGGATTTGATCTGTATAGTAAGAAAAAAATATAAAGCTAAATCACATAATGTCATTCTTGGCATAGTTCTTGTCGACACCATAAGTTATATTTTTACAAGATTTTTTGGAGGTACATCGAAAATCCAAAATATTATAGACACTAATAGAAGGGCTTCCATCCAAAATCCTGCAAAGCCAAATTACATGCCTTAACATTTGCCTAATTCTCACCTACATTAAAAATATTCATAATAGATACACAAATGGCCTTTCATCCAAAAACTTACAAAGCCATTGACATGCTTCAAGTGCTCCTAATACATCAATTCTAAGTCATATAAATAAAAAGACTAAAACAATCAACCTTGTCAATCATTCTTTTCTTGCTTGATGATCTTACTGGGTTTAGTTGTGGACAAAGTGGGTGTGCTCATCTCTCCTATGCCAATTGCTAGACATTCATCTATGCATCATTTGCCATGACACTTAAAGATAAATTTTGTTATTTGACTCATACTTATTCTGAGCAAAATTTACACTTTGCTTATTGAGGTTCAAAGTTACAGAGGTTTTATTTCTGATAGACGAATTTTGGTTATGAAATTCGAATTTTGAGCTATGTATAGTTAGTAAAAATATGCAAAATTCACATAAAGTTTAGTTAAAATTTGACTGTTGGTTAAGTTTAAAGTCATAGCTTTAGACAGAAGAACTTTGAGCTTAAAAGTGCGAACTTCGAAGTAAGAACTTTTGTGTCTTGATGGAATAAGCCTCTAACAGATAGATTTTAGTTTCTAAAATTCAAATTTTAAGTGCATTGTAAAAACTTGAAACAACTATTCAAACCCAACAGATGCACTTCCAATATGAAAATTCACACAAATTAACATGGGGTATCTTTTGTAAACTCAAATTTGAATGTCACTTAGTAACAGACAAATTTTGAAATTCAATATTAAGCACATAACTATATTGACTCTGCGAAATTCATCTGTTGAATCACAAAATTTGAATGTTGGTATATCAAATGCATTTAATGTTGTTGTTAAATGACTTTTTCTATAGAGTAACAGCTAGAACTTGTGTCTAACAGACAGATCTTATATCTAACAACTAGTTAAACCACAAATCTATAAATAAAACTTCATTTGAACTTATGGATAACGAATTCAAGTGAGTTATGTGCCAAAATACTGCTACAATAGATTGAATTATTCTGTGAGCATTCAAAGCTAAAACCACATCATTATAGTAAGCTTCAATATATTATCCACTTTTAAAGAGAGTTTCTATTCTATAATCTTTCTTTCTATAATTTCTGGGTAGAATCTTAATGTAAGGAAATACTAAGGGAATTACATGTCTTGTAAAGGTGTGGGAAGAGTAACTTCACAAGTGCCTAGTGAAACTTGTAGAATGTACTAATACTTCACAAATGTTTGGATTAAACTTGTGAGATATAGTGAAAAATCTCAAGTGGTGACTTAAGAACTAGACATAGGTAAAGTTGTTTGAGCTGAACCAGTATAAATTCTTGTATATTGCTCTTCATCCTTTCATTTTATCTATCTATTTCATCATACTCTGTTAACCCCTATTCTGCTGCAACATTTGGTAAAATTAGACTGCATTTCAAAAGAAGCAAAAATCTTGCATCACCCAATTCACTACCCTCTTGGATGATGAGTCAACCTAACAATTGGTATCAGAGCTTAGACTTCCAACTAAAGAATTTCACTATCTGGGAAAACTCATGATTGGCTTTGGAGAAAACATACTACCAAAGGTAAACAACTTCAATAGACCCACAAACTTCAATGGAGAATACTATGGATACTTGAAGATGAGAATGTAAATCTATCTTCAATCATAACCTAGAAATCTGATCTATCATAAAGAAAAGTGACTTTGTCCTAATCCAGATACATGATGATGATACACAGAAAGAGAAGTCAGAAGAAGAGTGGAACGATGAAGATAAACAAAGAGTTTTGCTAAAGTTTAAGGCAAAACACTCCTTAGTCAATACTCTTTCACAAGATGAATTCTTCAGAGTGTTAGATTACAACACAGTCAAGGAAATGTGTGATGCTCTAGAGATTACTTATGAAGGCACAAGTGGAGTGAAGGAAAATAGACTTAACTCTCTCACAGCAGAATATGAAATATTCAAGATGATTAATGGTGAGTCTATTAAAAATTTTCAAATTCATTTTACTCACATAATCAATCATCTGACATCTTTGGGAAAGAGCTACACAAAAAAAAGAGTAAGTACGCAAAATATTTAGATCTCTACCCAAAGAATGACAACCAAAAGTGACAGCTATTGAAGAGATAAAAGGAGAATCATATCAATCTGTCACTGCATTGTTTGAAAGCCTTGCTAAACATGAATAATGACTTGACCTTCTGTGGAAGCAGCAAAATAAAAACAAACACTAATGTTCAAAGCTACTATATCACATAGCTTAGACGAAAATGATACTAATAATGAGAGTGATGATAGTAGTAGTGATAATGGGGAGGATGAGCTAAAAGAATTAACAATCAAATTTGGCAAATTCCTCAAAATAAAAAAGAAGGAATTTCAAGAACAAAAGCACTCATGCCATACAAATAGTCCTATGCAACTCCATATAAGACCATATATTTAAGACCATACTAGTCCTATGCAACTCCAAATTCACAAAATAGAAATAAGCTTAACTTATTAAAACCTCAATTGAAGGTCTTCCGTTGGCAATTTCAAATATGGGCAAAAAACTATGACATAGAGTAGGAAAATCCATCATCATTGGTCCAACAGAAGTACCCAAATTAAATGTGATTCTGTAAGGATGGCTTATTGCACAATACTAGTTTGTGTTATCGGACACCTTGAAATTTTCAATCACATAGCATTTGCCTTCCACCGATTCCTTCTAATATATCTCGAACAGGGAGTTCATGGCAACCGTGCCTTGAATTTTAGTCCCCTAATACAAAAGAATGATGAGAGACTAACATGGAATCAACATTAGCAATCTAAAAGGTTACAAAAATGAACAGACCTCCTCATTGATGAGTACTATATTAATTGAGGACAAGCTTTTTGACCTGCCTTGGTTTCCGACAATCCATCTTTGCCAAATCCTAATGATGATTCACCATGTTTCCTTCTATTTGTTGAGATGTTTTAGCAAGTCATGATCATGATCTGTCATGTGAGTGAATGAGATGAATGAACAATATAATAGAAAGTAGAGGAGGAGAGTAAGGAACAGAGGAATAGAAACAGGTATGGGCTAGAGCACGTTTATAAATAAGGACATTTAGTCATGTGGTTACAATTTGAAATATTGGAGGGAATCCTGTTCATTAAATTGAATTTTGGAAATTCTGATGCCATGCTCATATATAATCAAGCCATCAGTCATCAGTTGTACTTCAATATGAATTTGAAATTGAAAAATGGAGGGAATGACAAGTAGTTGAAATTAAACTTGGTTAAACCTTCTATGTTTCATATTGCAAAATTTTGATTGAATTTGAGTTTGAATCTTGAAGGGAATGCTACCATTTGAATCTTGAGAGGTAGCCAATCCTCCATAGGAAAATCTATCTCTAATAATAATAATAATTATTATTATTATTATCAAAGGATATATTTGTAATTATATTTAAAATTCTAAATATTTGTTTTTATTATTAGTAATTACGTATAACTATAATAATTCATATTAAATATTTAATATTGATATTTAATAGATTAAAAAATAACTAATAAAACATGATAAATAATAAGAACTACTATTTTGTTATTATTTAATAATTACTCATAATAAGAACTACAATTTAGAATTAAAACACAATTAAAAATATATACTTGATAATAATAATTATTATTATTATTTTAATAATTATTATTATTATTATTTTAATAATTATTATTATTATCAAATATAAATCTTTTGATAATAAATAAATTCGGGTGACTAAATAATAAATAGATAACCACCCTGATAATAAATTCAGCTTTATTATTATTATTATTATTATTATTATTATTATTATTATTATTATTGGTAAAAAGGAGGGCGAAGCCCAATTATAGCAAAGGAAACTAAGACACAAGGGGTTGAGATCCCAGCAAATCATTTTGTACTAGGGTCCGTAAGTAAGGAGGGACCATATCAAGCAAGGAGGATGTGATGAGACCTTCCTTGGCCAATCTATCAGCTACTCTATTCTGCTCTCGAGGAACATGTTGAATCTTGACGTCCCACTTCCATTGTAGCATATCAAGAATATTCAAAAGCAATAGACTATCAGTGTCTCTTGCCCTTTCTCTGTTGTTCAGAAGATCAACCAACAACTTTGCATTTGTTTCAAGAATGACATTTTGTAGGCCCATATCCCAAGCCAACAGGAGTCCTTTCTGAGCAGCCCATTCTTCCGCTTCAACAGGGGTGCAATGACCAATCCGATGAGTAAATGCACCAATCCAACTACCGTGGTGATCTCTCAAGACTCCTCCACATCCAGCATTTTTTGTAACCAGAGAAACAGCCCCATCCACATTCAGTTTGACCCATTCAGCTGGAGGAGCCTTCCAAAACCTAGAATATGTAACTTCCTCCTCACACTTAAAATCACTGGTGAAGACGAAGGACTTCCAGGAATTCATAATAGCCATTACAGGGTCATGAGGTTTTTGGAAATCTGGTTGAAAAATAAACTTGTTCCTCCAATTCCATAATTTCCAAATAATAACCCCTTAAATTAAATCCCAGTTGATATTAGAATATATCCCCACATGCCTCTTTAAATTTAATTCAATCCAATCTTTTAAAGAGGAAGAAAAGAAAAGAGATTGATACCTTCTTTGTATTAGACTACTCCAAATCTAGCGTGCATAACTGCAATCATGTAATATATGGAGAGAATCCTCCACATGAGATTAACACCAATTGCATATAGGTGAGCATTGAGACCAGCTACTCCTCCATTTATTAGCTACTCCTCCATTTATTAGTGGGAAGTTTATCTTGAAAAATCATCCAAATAAAGAAACGAATTCTCTCTGCCCCTTTCCATTTCCAAATAATCTTATAGGTTGAGCTGTAAAGATTAGCTGGGTTATGTTCAATCTGAAAGTAAGCTCTTTTGATGGAGAAATTTCCATTTGGGGATGAATTCCACAACATAACATCATTTCCAGCATTGTACATCGGTGGAAGCATGGAAATTAAACGCTGAACAACTTCATGTGGGAGAAGATCAGCCAAGCGAGAGAGATCCCAGGATCCATATGAAGTCCAGTCAACCACTCTACTATGAAGTTCATCCTCTGTTAAAGGTCTTGAGCACAAATCTTTGAGTTTTGTCCTTGGTAAGAGCCAGAAATCATCAAAGAAACTAACAAAATGACCATTGCGAATTTTCCATCTAGTACCTTCAGAGATAATATCACTTTGTTGACAAATAAATTTCCATAACTGAGAGTCTCTTGGTGTGGCAGATAGCAGATTATCATCTCACTTTAGCATATATTTATTCTGAAGCACATCAACCCATAGCCCCTTAGTTCCAAAAATGATTTTCCAAGCAAGCTTAGCTCCGAAAGCTCTATTAATAGAAGAAAGTCTCTTGAAACCCAGTCCTCCATAAGATTTAGGAAGAGTAATCCTCTCCCAACCAATGGGATGAAATCTATTACCCTGATCACCACCCCAAACAAATTTTCTTTGCAACTTCTCAATCTCATTGCAAATGCTAATTGGCACATGTGCAACCTGCATTGGGTATAACGGAATAGTGCTCAATACAGATTTTGCTAAAGTAACTCTACCAGCATGGGATAAGCAATTAGCCTTCCAATTAGCCAACTTTGTTCTGACTCTATCCACAATATATTGGAACTTCTCAGTAGATTTTCGGTTGTTAGACAAAGGAAAATCGAGATAATTACCAATCTGACAGTTGATCTTCATACTAGTAATACCTTTAATTTTGCCTCTCAATCTTGTATCTACATTCCTTGAAAAGAATATAGATGACTTAGTCTTGTTAACTTTCTCACAGGAGGCAGCACTAAAGGAATTTAAACAATGCATCATAACTGTAGCTTGTTCCTTTGATGTCTCTCCGAAAAGCAGTATGTCATCAGCAAACATCAAGTGGGACACAAATAGGCAGATTTGGAAACCTTTATAGGCTTCCATTTACCAGAATCCACAGCATCAAAAATGACATGAGAAAGCCTATCCATACACAGAACAAACAAGAAAGGAGAAATGGGGTCTCCTTGACGAAGTCCTCTTTTGGGAAAGAAATAATCAGACTGAAGAGAATTCCATAGAACATTATAAGAAATAGTGGAGACACATTTCATAACTAAATTGACAAATTTGGGATCCATTCCTGCATAAAAAAGAACTTGTTGGAGAAAATCCCATCTGATACGGTCATATGCTTTTTGTAAATCAATCTTTATAGCAATGAAACCCCTTCTTCCTTTTGCTTTATTCATGATATGAAGAATTTCTTGGCCAACAATAATGTTATCATGGATTTGTCTGCCTGGAATAAAACCCGCTTGAAAAGGAGAGATTAAATCACCCATAATTTTTTTCATCCGACAAGTAAGAGTTTTGGTGACACATTTATAGTGAACAGAACACAATGAAATAGGCTGAAAATGACCAACTTCTTCAAGATTATCTTTCTTAGGAATTAGTGAGATTAAGGTCTTATTTGAATCAGTCAAATTAGCGCTCCCTTCAAAAACATCTTTGACAAATTGACACATAGAAGGACCAACAGTCTCCCAATTAGCTTGGAAAAAAATTGGAGCAAAACCATCAAAACTAGGGGCTTTATAGGGCCCCATAGAAAAAATTGCCTACTTGATCTCTTCATTAGTAGGCGTGTTTGCCAAAGAAACCACAGAAGGTTGATCTATTTAAGGAAAGCTTGACTTAGTATGAAGACCTACACTAACAGCATCATCTAATTGAAAGAGTTGTTGAAAATATTTAACAACTAAAGCTTGTAAATCTGTTTCATCTTCAATCCAGTTTCCAAAATCATCCCTTAGGGCAAACACTCTATTCCTTCTCCTTCTCATGGTGGTTTTAAGATGATAATAGCGGGTATTACGGTCACCTTTAGTAACCCATTCAGTACGAGTTTTCTGAAATCATTTAGCTTCCTCAAATTTCAAAATCTCATCTAATTCTTTTTGAAGATCAACTTCAAGATTTTTCAAAAAATTTGAGTACGGATAAGCATCAGACTTTTGGATGCCATTTAGTCTAGTAAGAACCTGCCTCTTCTTCTTCTCAATAAATCCAAAAACATCCCTATTCCAGACAAGAATTGATTCTCTAAAATCATCAAGATTTTGGTTTAAATCCTCACCATTAGGCCAACAATTTTTCAAAAAATCCTTAAAATTGTCAATGAGATGCTAAGAGGATTATGATCAGAAAATTTTGTTATGGGAATTACTTTAACCACATAATCGGGAAAAGAGCAGAGGAAAGGAGTATTGGCCAAAGCACGATCTAACCTTTCATAAAGTCGAGAAAATCCAGTCAGGTGAGGTCCCTTCCAAGTAAATTTTGAACCAATGAAACCCAGATCCGTGAGCATACAATCCGAAATTTGATCTTGAAACCATCGTAATCTTTGAGAACAAAAATTCGAACCACCCACACGTTCAGACTGAGAGCAGATGCCATTAAAGTCTCCATAGATTATCCAGGGCTCGGAAACACCAAAAGCAAGCCTTCTCAAATACTGCCATAACACTTTGCAAAAGTTTGAATAAGGCAAAGCGTATATTGCAGTAGTCAAGAAAATAGGAAGACCAGGCAAACAACATCTGAGATGAAAAAATTGCCAATCCTCTTCCAAAATACTCACCTGAATTCTATTACTATTCCATGCCAGAAGCAAACCCCCAGAACGGCCAACACTAGGAATTATTTTCAAAGAGTCAAAACCGAGTGTGTGAATACCACGAAAACGAGCGACATCATCACACCTAATTTCAGATAAGACAATAAGTTTGGGCTTGGGCCCATCAACAACAGCCTTGAGATTTCGAACCAGGCCATTACTATAAGCACCTCTGGTGTTCCAATAAAAAATGTTTGTAAAATCCATAAAAACAAATGGATTGAAAAGGATCAACAATTGAAGACCCAACTAAAATTGGGTTTCTAGCACAAAAAGTTCCACGGATTGCTCACTTGGGATCACCGTGGTCTGGGCTTGACTATCCAAATTTAGCCCAATATCTGTGTCTCCAGTTTCCATGCCTTCCATGCATCGTTCTCCTGGATCATGAGGAAATGAAGATTCAATGACAGAATCTCTAGCATTATGATTGTTGGGCCCCTCATAAATTATTTCCTCATTTTTATCCTCATTTTCTTCACCCATTGTCAGCATCAAAACCTTGTTTTGCCCCTTCTGATTTCCCATCATGTCTCTTGTCCGTTTCTCTATCCTTCTTTGCAAATTGGAATTTTGTCGACTCACTGCATGCACATTGGGGACCATCCAGCTCGATCCTTCATCCACCTTCTTTTCTGTCATGCTGATTGCACTCTTTTTAATTTTCTTTGACCTTACTCTAGTAGTGCGCTGAGTAGCAGTGTGCTCAGAACCAGAATGAAAAATAATGGCCTCATCTGTATCTCTGTTTTCCTCATGTTGCAGACCATTATCCGTTTTAGCAAGAATACCAAACCTCGATCCCATATTCCCCTGTCGTGATTAGTCACTTTGTTTCTCTTTCCCTTTACGCTGGCGACGAGGCTTTTGCACCACCTTCCATGTCTCTGCAGCAAGAGGAATTCCGCCATCTTTCTGGAGTCCCTGTTCTTCCATATGCATCTCTACTGGCTGCATGTTAGAGGTTAAATTATCTTGAGTAATACATTTTGAAGGACAACTTTCTGGCCTATGACCGTAAATCCCATAATTAGTACATAGAAGATGTAAACCTTCATATTCCAAATAATACTCTTCTCCATCTAAAGTAAAACCAGACATCAACTGTTTTCCCAGATCAATTAAAACACAAATTCAGGCATAATGACCTCTGAGTTGACAAGAAGTATTCCAATCAACTTTAATGGTTTGTCCAATCCTATTCCCAATGAACGTGAGGGCTTCCTTATCATAATATTCCAAGAAAACCTTTGGGACCCTAACCCAGACAGCCACTTTGTCAATAGTAGCTATATCTGGTTTAAATTTAGGTTCCCAAGGCCTCACTATTAAGTAATGATCATATATCATCCAAGGACCTCCTGTCAAGGCTTGAAAGTAATCTTCCTTGTTGGTCATTTTCACCACATAATAACCATGACCAATATTAATGAGCTTAATGATTCCTTTTCTTGCCCATAATGATTGAAGCCTTGTTTCTAAAGCTTTAAATCCTATGGATCGCCCGAGTAGCTTGACAATCATAGCTTTCTTCCACGCCTTATAAAGACGTTTTGTCACCTTTGCAGAGAAAACAAAGGTTGGAAAATTCCTCTTTGGGTCTTCAATAGTCGTGAAATCAGGTTCAGAGTTCTCTATGTCCTGCATATTCTCGGACTTCTGTGAGGAATTATCATCTGAGGTTCCACCATCATCAGTCTCAGTATCATCATCAGAAAGTTCTTCTTCTCTGGTTACCCCTTTCAATTTTTCAATAAAAGTGGGTTTCCTAGAAGTCATATCGTAATCCTTAGAACCAAGCTTAGGCCAATGCATATGCAAGATATTACCACCCGGGTCTCCTTCATTGTTTTTAATCTTCTTCAAACTTCTTGCAAGCTAATCATCTTCCTCCCTAGAAGGAGGACGTTCAGGAATAAAGGAGAGCTTTTTCTACGAGAGAGAAACCATTAGCACGCTTAATTCAGCTTTATTATTGATATAACAACATCAATCTCGAGTGTACAGTGTGAGAATATTGGGGAGAAATTAGGGAAAGATATTGGGAAAAAATTGACATGGTATGTAGTGTGCTCAATGAATGGCCCAAATTGGGTCCCATAATACCATAAGAAGAAATGAATATTAGGTGTGTTCAAGGATAGGGTTGGGTCGAGCTTGACTCCTTCCTGTTGCCTGACTCGATAAACACTTGGGCTAACATTGGGTTAGTATTGGGCCAAATATCGAGCCGACTCAATACTAAGTTTTTTTTTTAATTAAAAATAAAAAATAACTTTATTTAATAACAAAAAAATATATTTATTTATATCTAAAAATATATTTCCTTAAAAACTTATGTTATAGAAAAAATAACATTTTTAAAAAAAATTATGAATATTTAACCATTATGTATTGTTTGTTTTTACATAATATTAGGTTAAAAAATCAATTTAAAATTTAAAAAAATTGAAAGATTAAAATCTTAAAAAGTTTTTATAATATTTATATAGTAAATGTATTATATTAGATATATAAAGAACAAAAATCTTATAAAATTAATCAATATATATAAAATAATTGAAAAGAAATAAAAAATAAGAAGAAATAAATATAGGTCGGACCGAGTAGGGCCAACAACACTTGGTTCTAACCCCTGCCTGATCCAAAAATTGGCCCAATTCAATTGGTCTGATGTGATCTAGTTGAACTAAACCAACTAGGCCTTGGACATAATTGTTAAGCCCTAATGAATCCCGGTGTAGTGATCCAAAAAATTGGTTCTAAAAGATTGGGCAAAACTGGATCCCACACCTTTTTGTTTAGTCTTGGATAAATTGGTCCGAAAAGATTAACATATGGAAATGGAAAAATGGCTAAAAGGTAATACTTATGTACACGTGGCAGAAAATGATGGACACAGTAGACACATGGCAAGATCATAATACATTTGCACAGAACCAATTGGAGAAGCCATCATTGTACCGAAGCAAGTGTGGCTTCATCCTCCATTTTAATTATATATGTGGTGTAGCTGTAAACAGAAACCCACTCATGTTTCATAATACTTCCAGGATGATGGGGTCATTTAAATTAGGAAAACTAATACTCTAAGAACAAAATTTTTAATTAATGTCATTTTAAGATTAAAATATTTAAAATGAGAAAAAGAAACTATGATCTCAAATTAATCAAAATTTTAATTAAGAAATGACATAAATATTTTTGTTAAAAAGTTTCACACTCAATATCCATTTTTTACTATTTATCTTTTACGATTTGACACTCAACTTCCCTAATTTTATACTGGATATACTAAAGAATTTAACTCTTAAAATTTTACACTTAACTTCCATTTTTTACTACTTATGTTCCACGATTTGATACTGAAAAATCCTGATTTTACATTAAGCATATTATGATCATCAAAGAATTCAACTAATCAGTTTCAGAATTTTACACTCAACTTCCACTTTTTATTATTTATATTCCATGATTTGACACTCAACTTCATTAGTTTTACATTGGACACACTAAAGAATTTAACTCTCAGAATTTTACACTTAACTTCCATTTTTTACTACTCATGTTCCACGATGTGATACTGAAGAACCCCGATTTTGCACTGGATACATTATGATCACCAAAGAATTTAACTGATTAGTGTCAAAATTTTACACTCAACTTCCCTGGTTTACACTAAACTTCCTCAATTAAATTCTTTATTATGATAATATGTTTAGTGTAGAACTGAGAAAGTTCACTGTCAAATAGTAGAAGACAAATAGTAAAAAAATGATGTTGAGTGTAAAACTTTTTAATAAGGACATTTAGATTATTTTTTATTTAAAATTTTGATCAATTTGAGATCATGGTCTCTTTCTGTCATTTCGGAATGTTTAATCCTAAAATAGCATTAATTAAAAATTTTGGTCTTAAAGTGTCATCTTCCCTTTAAATTACTTTTCGTCCACTGAAAAATAGCACAACACATTTTGTCCTTAAAAATTGAATCAGAATGATCAAGAAAAGGGAAACCCCTCCCACTTGAAGGGGATATTCAAATTCCCAATCTCTACAAGAGAATCACGCAGCTGTAATCTGAATTCCATTTTTCTTTTTGTTAATTCAACAAGAATTGAAGCCAAGTAAGAAGGCTTTATTGATTTTAAAAATGAGGGGGGAAAACTTGATTTAGTATCGAGTGCTTGATTTGATTTGGATATGGAGTGCATAGTTTCAAGACTGTAGAAGATTGCTAAACTTCGTGCGAAGTGTCAGATCCATCAAGCCTCCTATCTTCATGATCTATGCAGAAGATTGCTGTAACTGGAAAGGGTTACAGTGTGACAATATCACAGGTAAAGTCATAAAGCTTAGTACCGTTTTCAATAACTTAGGATGCATTTGCCAAATTCCCCCTGCATCATTCGGTACTTACATTTGTCCTACAATTGTGACTATCTATGCAACTTGAGATATTTCAAAGATGGACTAGAAATCTATGCAAGATCATACACGAAGAGGAGTCTATCTCTTGAGTATGTGAATTTCACTTCACTCCTTGTTCTTGATCTTTTAAAGAATTCTGTAAACTTCAAGTTAATTAACTGGTTGTTTAATCTTAGTCACGATTTCACTTATCGTGACTTGAGCAGGAACTTTTTGTAAGACCAAATACCTAGGAAAATATTAGCTCTTCAATGCATGAAATCCTTGATTTTACTTCACAACAGGCTAAGAGGAACATTTTCAAATTGGTTTGTCTAACTTGAACACCTTTAAGAACTATCTTCCTTTCAACTTCTTTTTATAGTTTAGAACCTATAGGTCTTGGAAAAATTTAGGTGTTGTGTCCTAAAAGAGCTAAGCCAACCTTGAGCTCACCATCCCTCTTTTTTTTTTTTTTTTCTTTTGATGACAACACCATCATCTTCTTTGATTTTGATTCCCGATGGCTTCCTCCCTTTTAACTTCACACCATTTACTTTGTGGTATGTGGGTCTTTAAGCTTCCTTCATGGATCTACACACAAAAATCTTTAAAATATATGAAGTTTATAAACTTCAAACTGGCACTTGAAGACCAAGACAAGTTTTGGATCTTTATGGTTGAAGTTGAAGCAATGAGTCAATGAGCTTATTGAGAAAAACTTCCAACTCAACAGGCTCACTGTCCAATCTAATTTCTTTGCATCTTCATGACAATAATTTGTTTGGAAAGCTACCTTATTCCCTACTAAGTTGCCAAAATCTTTGGATTCTTAACCGGAAACAAATTTTCTGGTAATATACCATATTGGATGGCACAATACAATTTTGGATGTGCTCTATTATCTTCTTCATTAATTGATGCTCATAAAAGGGCATGAATCAGCGTACAAACAAAATTTGCCCAATTATCTTCTTCATAACTGAAATGAACTTCAATGCTGGCGTGATAGATCTCCTTCGTTGCCTTCTTTGTTGCAATAAAAATGTGCCAGTGTCTATTGATAATATAAGCAGGTCCATCAACAAAATGATGAGAGTATTCGAAGAGTGGTTAGTCTTGATAAGCAAATTCCCAACAATTAAACTATTTTTTTTTTCACACCAACAATTAAACTAAATTGATTGTGCACCATTTCAACAACAGAAAATGGATTTGCCACAACTCCTTCGTGAATGATGTCATTTCTGTGCTTCCAGATGTAATAAAGAACCAGAATCGCTCTTAGTAAGTGGAGATCACCATCTTGGACAGACAAGAAAGAATGATAGAAATTTACAGACCATTCATTAAAAGAATCTGCATTAGCAATAGAAGACCTATAACCTGGTTGCAACCCAAACCAAACGGCTCTAGCTAAAGAACAATGCAGAAAAAAGTGTTCATAATTTTCCCCTTCTAAACCACAGAACTGACAGAGTCTGTTATCTCAAGATGATGCCTGACAAGTGTGACACTGAGAGGGAGAGCATTATTTAAAAGCCTTCTAATGAAAACAGTATACCTCGGTGGAATCTTAATCTTCCAAAACTCACTCCAATGATGAAAATCATGTTGAGAGTGAATGGAAGTTCTATCCCTATCCATGAGTAAATCTTTGAAAGCAATAGCAGTGGAGTAATCACCCGAGGAAGATTTAGTCCATAGTTTGTCTTGGTCATTATGCCACGAGAATGATTTAAGAGCTATCTGGGAGGCAACCGAAGGAGGATAAAATTCATAAAGCCATTTCTTGTTCCATACACCTTTGTCATGCAAAATAAGCTCACCAATAGAATGCATACAGATAGGGCAAGCCGGCTGCATCTGTCGCCAACAGTGACTAAAGATAGGAATGTCATATCCAGAGGCAATGCTCTAGTCAAGAAAATCAGTGACAATATTTTTAACTTTGATAACACTAGACCATAACCGAGACATGGAATGACAACTCCTGAGATCTCCATCAGCAAAGTGAACTAAGTATTTAGGGGCTAGTACTTGATGGAAAAGTAGGTTTCTATCTAGAGAAATTAATCTCCATGGTTGAATAGTTCTGTCTTTTTGAGCCCAAGACCTCCAGAATTAAGATCATCACAAAGAAGATCATATTTGATAAAATGCATTCTCTTTGATTTAGCGTATTCTTTAATTTATACTGGCATGACCAATTATATGCTACTCTAGCACCCTACATTATGTGTATGATTCAAAATAATTTAAAACTAAATTCATCTTTTCCTGTTCTGTACACATTTACCCTTAACCGCATCCTAGTCCATTATTTTTGTTTGTACCATTTCGGGAAAGTTAAGACTCTGACCATGGATACTAAAATGACTATAAAATACTATTGGTGAACCTAAATTAAATGAAAAAAGAAGTATCGAAATGAATATGCAAATGCGCATTTAAAGGCTGCACTGTCTAGTACTCAAAAATCAATATATCTTAGGCTATTCACGTCTCTATTTTTTTCTTTAAAAAAAAAATAAATGATATTTTCATAAAGCTCTTATGCTTTTTGACAAAATATTCTCAGTATTTTGGTATGAATCGGAAAAATAATTAATTTCAGTCACTCTGTAAATCAGCTGCAACTTGCTGATTCTTGTATAGCGTAACTTGAAGGGCCTCTCTTTTACACACAATGTACACATCATTGCACTATAGTGAGCCAATCACTATAGTTAGTGAACCATTACACTATAGACCATTGCACTATAGTGAACCAATCACTATAGTTAGTGAACCATTACACTATAGTGAACCAATCACTGAAGGTATATAACCCCAAAAAATGGCAACTATATCGGTTGCTCATGTACAAGTGTGATCAAACACTGTCCGAAGGGGGCAATATGAAAGTAAAACAAATTATTCATTTCACATTAACAGATGATACTTAGTGAGGCCTTCCAGAAGCTTCAGTTAATATAGGTATACGAGCTGATGTCATTCCATGATAAGCAACACTTGATCTTTTTATGCTGCGGTATGTGAAACTTGGGTTCTCTCGGTATAGTTGGATGCTTCATTGACCTAGTACACAAAACCAAGACTTCAATGAGCCAGATCGTTATAAGTTGAACAAAAGAAGAAGACAACCATAACGTTCAATTCTTTTGGTACCTCTCCACAGGTCTGATTCCTTTGAGGGGGGCATTTTGGAAGTAGAGTTTTAAAAAATACAAGTCCAATATAGACAGACAATATTCAAGATTTAGGCCGAATAAAGTCCAAGGATACTAATAGCAACAAAAATAAAACGGATCATTTATTACCTCCTTGGTATAAATGGTCTGTCAAAATAAGGCATAGGCTGTGCTTTTGGAATCAATTCCTTTCTCAGCCTTCTGATTTCTTCGTCTTCTTCCAACTATATCATTGAGCAACAACGGCAGACAGAATAATGAGTATACTTATACTTTGAAGTGAAAGAAAGGGGAAAAAAATGGTACAGCAGTAATGGAATCATTCAAGGATATACAACCTTTTGTTGTCTCTCTCTTTCCATCTTGTATTGCTCTATTATGCTCATCTTTTCTGCCACCTACATAATAGGACAATCATCATGATTAATTATTCTCCTAAGCTTCAGGCTAACACGATGTTCGAAATGTTAAAAGAAAAAGTGAAGGCTTGATAAAGATAAGATAAAGGTGATGAAAGAGAAGGCACCTGGTGATCAAACGTGGCTCGATCAATGGCCCGCAGATCACTATGAAGCTTCAGGTCAATAGGTTTAGTACTTTCTTTCACCGGAGGCTTTATCAAGCACTAAAACGAATTGAAAGCAACCTCATTAGGAACACTGGAATCAAATAAAGATTTATACTAAAGACTTCAATAGTAACAAATGTTGGACTAATACCTCTGGTTCATCCGTTGTCCATGGAAGGCCTTGTGCAATGGGTATCCGTTGCTTTTCTTCTTCTGTCATCATCTCTTGCATTTTCCTCATAAAATCTTCGTCTTTCAACTTTCCCCTTTGCTGCAGTTGTAGAATTCCGTTATCAATGTTAACAATCCAAAGTCAAGAAAAAAATTGTTTAATCAATGCAATCCTTTGCAAAATAGATGCAACTATTAAAAGTCCCACGATGAATCACAAAAAAAGGGCTTGGACAAGCACCGAATAAAGAACATTACAAGAAAAGGAAAAATGATCAAATTAAAAATTACAAAAAAATTAAGAAACTACAGATCCTCTGAACTAAATATTATTTTGTTGAACATAAATAAGGTGAATAATGTAATTTCATAATTTTTTATTAGAATGTTCTATAATATGACGGTGTAAGATGATTACAATATAGTAATGCTCGACTTCTATTTGTTAATAAGAAATCTAACAGAATTGAATATTACATTGTATATGTGTGTGATATGTATTCTTATAGCTTAAGAAATTTAAAGTGCCATATGTCGCCTCAATGATTCATTGATTCAACCCCACAAACTACCTCTGTTCTTAGCTTGAATGGTTTTTGGCATGTCACTTTTAGCTGCTTCTTTTTCCACCTTCTCCCCAAAGTGTTGGATGATGATTCCAAGCTCTGAAATTCATTCATCAAAATTTCAAAACAAATCAGACGAAGAATTGTTAACCAATCTGTCTCAATTGCTTACGTGAAGTAACTAAAATCTTACATTTCTCCGGCTCCTTCGACCCCCAGAAGAAGTTCTGCTCGATATACTGCAGGTTGAAGAAAGATAATAACAAGCATTAACACAAAACTATTGGGCAGCATACTTGATAACCACTACCAAGCAATGATGATTCAAAAACCAGACGATATCATTATTAGGTACAACAGTTAAGATTTTATTTAAATATTAAATATTTAGTTGCGTCACAGTGTTTATATAGTTAGAATTTTTTTTTTTCTTATACATGCTACATAGCTTAATAGAATACACAAAACTTTGTCACAAACCTTCCACGGCTGCTATCCCAGGAAGAAGACACCGAAATTTTGGGATCCAAGCCAAGGTTCTCGGATGTTAAAAACAACTGAGATGAGCAGAATGAAGAAGAAGAAACCTCAGTGTCAATTTCTTTAGGAGGTTGCAATCCAGGCAATGCCCATTTTATTGCTTTCTTAGTTTCCTCTGGTAGCTTCTCCTCCTCCTTCTCGTCCAAACCCTTCGACATTGGTATTGACCGAATCTTCTCAAAGGCCTTCACCAAATGCATCACTCTTCCTGTCTCAGGAACACTATTCCTTGCGTCTTCTAGCAATTTGTCCCTCCTCCGTTTCACTGTCGAACTTCCTATTTGATTTGGCGACTCCTCGTCGGCGTTGGCATTTTCCGATTCATAACCCTCTGCCTTTCCTTCATACTTATTGTCTTCTATTCGAAGGTCTTGGATCATCAAACTCATTTCTATTACCTTATCAAGTTCACTCTCAGCTCTATCATCGGCCATAGATTTATCCTGATCTCCACGATTCTTAAGAAATTCTTCCTGCGACGCCCTGAGATTCTCGTATGCCACACAGAGACACTTCTTAGGATTCCCTTCGGATTTGTCTTTGCACTTGCACATGACCATCGAACCTTCATCCTCTTTCTTTGGATTCTTCTTGGCCACTACGAACTTCCTCGGCCGGATCTTGAGTTGCGGTGAATAGACTGGATTAGGGTTCTTCGATGCTGATTTCTGAGCCTTGGCCGATTTCACAACGGGAGAGTTAGAGGAGACATTAGGATTGGCATTCTCAGAATTTTTAAAGCATTCTTGATTCTTTGATCGGGATCCATGGGATGCTTTCACCGGAGTGATGGCTCCGACGCTCCTGCTTGCCAATTCCATTGGAAATCCACCGGAGAACAAAAAGGCCTTTGTGAGAACAAGAGACTTATTTAGAGGGAGAGGGAGAGAGATTCTTCTCGGTTCGATGAAAAACTGAACAAGGGATTGAGTAAGAGGAAATGGAAAAGGGGAACGTTAAGCAGTGAGGCGCTCTCGGTAACGGCTACTTTTCGTGGGTCAGATCGGAGGCAGCGCAGGTTTATTTTTTGAACTTCAATTTGGATTTTGGCCCCAAAAACAAACTTCCATTTGGACTGAAACCGTTGGACAAGCTATCCATAGCACGAGGAATATTGTTTTATAGTATATCAGAATTTTTATTTATTTATGTTTAATTTTAATTTAACAAACTTTATCCAAATTTATAATGACCTTTTTTATAATTACTATAATTACTACAAAAATCATCCTATGCATCTTTTATAATTTTTATATTTATAATAATTAATATTGATGTTAATAATTATAAGAATTTATATTCCCCACCATCATTACGTCGATCACTCAGTTTTTCCCTCTAATTCATTGAAAGCCCATGGGGCGAGAAGAAAAGAACCCATGAAAACTTTTAGGAAGGTAATTAAAACATTAAAATAATGTAACGCATTTTACATTCAATCCTCTTTTGTTTTTTTGCCAAACATTCAATCCTTATTTATTACATCCTAATTCTGGTAGTTTTGATCTACTCATTTTCATTGCACTTATTCTCTTTCTTTCTTTTTTGGTCAAACTAGTGTTTTCGTTTAGGAAGAAACTATAATTCAAAACTTGTGCAATGTACGGACAATTTTAGGTATATGTAATCAAATTATATAAATAAATATAATAAAATGAGTATAAATATAATATGTTTTTGGCATTTTATAACTATATTTTTATATCATAACAAAAAAAAATATTTTCACCCTAACTCTAATTCCTCAATATGATATAAAAAAAAAAACCAATTGCTAATATGTATAACATATATATGATGTACATAGAAATATTGTTATTATTATATATAATATATAACAAAATTGCTGAATGAGGTGTTTTCTTGTAAATTAAGAAATTATTTGAAAACCAATGATAAGTTTTATTAAAAATAACTCACCTTTACAAATCTTCAAATTCGATCTTAATATTAAAGAAAAAATATGAATTAAACACATGTATATTTCCATCATAACTGTATATTTAAACAAGGTAAAATAACTAAAATAACATGATATTATAAAGTATTTATATAATGTTATCATATAGTTCATAATTTTTTTATACACCTACAGAATGCTTATTATTAGTATTATATATACCAAAATATATAAAAAAATTTATGAGGGCCAAGATTTTTTGTGTTTTGAAAAATTAGGCCAAATTTACATTTATGTAAACATAAATAGGAAAAATAAGTAAAATCATAATATATTAAACAAAAATCAACTATAACCAAAGAATAAAAATATCGTACAAGAAGAAGAATATGATATTAGAATGAAGAAGGAAGTAGTGATCTTAACTATCATTGAATTTTTATTATAAAAGAACCATTTCAACTATTGCGTATAGTTCATTTGAAGAAGATAAAATATATAAGAAAAATATTAAAATTATCACAAAAATTTGCAAACAACAATGTGATAAAAGGTGCCTCCAAAATTATAAAAATCTCATAATGGTAAAAATGGGCTACATAATATCAATTTATATAGATTTCATCAAATAATGATTGATGTTACTTAGACTATCAAATCGTATTTTTTTCATAAATACATATTTAATTTTTATTTCCATATTTATCATAATATCAAATTAAAAAAATGAAAACATATATAAGAAAATAAATATTATTTAGAATATATGGTTAAGTTTTTGTTATAATCAACATAATGATGTAGATTTATATAAATCTCACCAAATAATAATTGACATAACCTAAATAATCAAATCATGATTTTTATATTTATCATCATACCAAATTAAAATATATATATATAAAGAAATAAATATTATTTAGAATATATGAGCCAAATATTTTCATAATTAATATATATCCTCTGTTTTATAATATATAATAAATATGTATTCATTATATAAAACACATGAGTGAAATGAATATATAGTGTCGGAGTAAGTAACTAAAAGATCTTGGCATGTTATCACAAAAAAAAAAATCTTGTTGGCAAAAAAAAAGGTCTTTTTCATTCCCCAAAAAACAAATCTTTTTTACTCCTAAGTCCTTAATTCAAAAGTCCATTTTAGCTGTGAAAGTTTTTGTGCTATTTTATTTAAGTTCCAAATGTTAAAGAGAGATGGGAGGTGTATTTAACTTCGAGGTCTTGATTTCCCATGTGAGCTTTTGTCTCACTAGTTTGATTTTTCAGAGGTCCAAGTCTAATATTAATTTGTCTCCTTTTAAGATTGAGATTAGCTTCCTTCCTCACATCCAAGATCAAATTATCTCCTTTGTTGTCCGGTTCAAAAATCAGCATCTTGAAAATAAAATTTATAAAAAAATTTAATTAGCAAAATTTGAATTTAGAACTTATGAACCCAACTCAAATCTAGATTAACTTGTAATTAAAGGGCCATTCAGTATACTTTTTAAAAATGTAAGGATAATTTGCTTGTTTTATTTTTAATTTTTGAGATGTTTTAAATTATTTTTAAAATAAATATATTATATTTTCATATTAAATACATAAATACCCTTTTTATTAAAAAAATAAATTAATAACCTTCTTGGAAAAGTATTATAAAATATATTAAAAGTAGAATTATCTTTAAACTTTGCTCAACAAGTACAACTTTTCTATTTAAAGTCAATTTCCTAGGAATTTTCAATTTTTTTTCACTAAATAATACCTAATAATCTACTTCTCAACCCTCTCCACTTTTTCCTATATCAGGAGACTTCTAAAATAATGCATTTATATATACCGATAGAGTTTTAACCTTGCCTAAAAGTTAATCAATGTGGATCAAATTTAATGACATGAGTACGTTAGTTTATTTTTTGACTTTTTTATTATATATATATACACACACACAAACAATCACCCCTGAATAATTTATAACATACAAACCCATGTAAAATTATGAGTTGTTTCAAAAATTAACTTTCATTATCTAAGTTTTCTATTATAAACCAACTAAAATAATAAAAAAAATATAACATTATTTCTTTTTTTATACCAATACAACATTATTTCTTATCCTTATCATAATATTTATTTCTCATTTATTAATTATAAATTATAGAAAATGTCCTTCATTTATTACTGAAAGGAGTATTTTATACACAATCGTAGAGTTTTCACCTATTCTAAAAGTTAATATTCATCAAGTTTAATAACCTCAGTATCTTAGTTTATTTGTGACTATTTTATTTAAAAATATACAATGACCCCTAAATAATTAATAACATACAAACCTATGTAAAATTATAAGTTGATAGGAAAAATTAACTTTTATTATCAAAGTTTTCCATGAAAAAAATGACTAAAATGATTAAAAATGCTTTTTTTCCAAAAAGTAAGTTGATAGGAAAAAATAACTTTTATTATCAAAGTGTTATAAAATTAATATAATATAAACAACTAAATAAGAGGAGGAAGAAGAGAAAATGGAGAGAATGCTTTTTATTCATTTATTAGGGTAGTCATTTAGTACATATGAGACCTCTTATAGGTCCATATCCTTAAGTATTTCTCTAGAGTTACAATTACATAAATATGAAAATTAATCTATATAATAATCTAATATATAACATTTGGAGGTTAAAATCATTACTCATAGAAAACTCCTAAAAAATATTCAATTGGGAGTTTATGTTATTAAGGGAGGAATGAAATTCCAAAAGGTCATTTTGAGGAGTTATAGATATCCACAAATCATCACAATGCTTATAACACTCCCCTTGGATGTCCATAGATATAATGATGTGTCTCATTAAAACATTATCAAGAAAAATCCAATGAGATAAAAATCTAGTTAAGGAAAAAGAATACATAATATTTAAATAACTATCAAAGCTGTTTTATTAAAATTCTTATCAGGAAAATGCAATGGGACAAAATCTTGGTTACGTAACAAAAGAGTATAGCATAATATTTACTTTTCCTAATAAAAACATCATTTCTTATTCTTAAGTCATTGTATCTTGATATTGTATATTACCTTCTCAAATAAGATCGTAGTCATTAATGTCATTGGATTACATCTTCTTTTTATCAATTGCAACCCCAGTCTAATTAAATAAAATGCCCCCATACATTTGTCTCTCAGGGCTATCATAATACTCCCCTCAATCCTTTTTATAAGGGATTTTTAACTGCTTTACATAGATTAAGGAAGTTAGTTATCTTCTTAAAATTTGTTTAAAAAAATCAAAAATTCTTTTTTATCCCCTATTTAATATACTAATGTAATCCGCACTAAACATTATTTGACCAATTGAGAGTATCTCTTTCATCCAAAAAGTCTCATAACAATTTATGAAAAGAAATAAATGATAAAGGTAAAATAGAAAATATCTCATTAAACATTATAAAGTCTCTTATAATAAGAACCAGAAAAAACTTCTAAAATATTCCTTATAAAAAGGACCAAAGGGAGTATGTGTTTAACTTTATTCTAATATTTATTTGTTCAACAAGAATTCAATATTGTTGGCAACCTTATAACAAATAGAGCATTAGCAAGATATATAAGTCCTTTTGAAAAATAAATATATGATACTTCTAGATCAATATGTTCATTATCCTCTCAAAGATAAAATTATTGGAGCACTAATTAAATGTATTTAATGAAAATCTATTTAAGATCTTGTTAAAATTCTTGATCTACAAGGGAGTCAAAACTTTATTTTTTTCAAGATCTTTCATATTAAAATTTTCATTCAAATAATCAATTAGTTTTGCAAACTCTTTAGGAGTTTCAATATATATATAACAACTTTGATCTAAATCTATTTATAAACATAAATAAATTAAACAACTTTTAATCTACAAATGATTTTTTTTTTTCAAATGCACGATTTTTCTAGGAAATTTAGGATGTTTTTAGCATTTTGATTCCTTATAGGATTAATTCTTATATATATTTCACAATATAGTAAATCATATAAATAAACAATATTATTATTGGATGCATATTCAATTTTGTATTCTGTTAGACTAATAAAATATTCAAAAATTTCATCTACTACAAGATAATGTCCATGAATGTTAGAGTAGTGTGAAAACTCTCATAACTTTGTATTTCTTGCTTTGTTTCTCATAAATACCCGTTATATGATATTGACTATATATTTTGAGTGCATAGACTATAAGTCCAAAAACTTTTCATTGGAAACTCATATTGTTTCATTTTGTTTTTATACTAGCCAACTATTTCATTTTTCCATCTACATTTTGTGACAAATTTTCATACAATATCCTCATTTGATTGTTTGATAGTACTATTTCAAGATCACCAACATCTTTGTCGATAACTTTATCTTTTCGATTAGTTTCATATTTCTTATAATGACATAATTTATCGATATATTTTCATTATTTTTAAGTACCTAAGTCTCTTTTGGAGTTTTACTATTAATTATGACTTAGACTTCTTCTAGAGTATCTTCCTCATCAATATAATCATCTTAGTTATTTACTCCTTTTTTTTTTCTCTGAAATGTTTATCTTTGGAATTGATTAATCTCTCACACTTCAAGTATGACTCATTTTTGTTTGTCCTACTCAGAGAGTATTCTCAGCCGAAATATGAAAGTTGATAATTTTCATCTAAGTCCAATGAATACACTTGACATTTATTTTACAATATTTTATAAACTCATTATTTGATGAAATTCTGGTTCATACTATATCTGTATGAGGATTAGAATAAAATTGTGATAATACATTTCATATCTTTACTATTTCAGGTATTTATTTTCTCCCTTATAAGTCTCTTTTATCCATTTGTTTCCTTTAGAAACATCATTTCATTTCATTTAAAGACAAACAAGAAGAATGAAAATCTTAACCAACATTTATTCCCGACTTTTCTTCAAATTTCCACCTACATGCATTGTGGTGAAGTAATTACCATATAAATCACATATCCAATATTTTAAAATAGAAAATTTCTAGCTCCTAATCAAAAGCCAATTATTCTTAGGGAAATTTATAATAACAATTGACTTGATATGTACACGTGTTGCAACATATAAAATTATATATTTCCATCTTAAAATGGAAAATCTTCTCACAAATATTGGTCTAATTCTTTATTAGAGGCGGTTAATGAATAATTTGGTTAGACCATTATATTAATTATACTCTTCAATTATTTTTCTAATAAGCAAATTATAATCATTGAAAGTTTGAGATGTAAATTCACTAGTATTTTAAAAAAAATCATCTTAATTACACATATTCTGAAAAATATAATTATTTATATGAATAATATTGCAAACTTAATGTTGCAAATTGATAATTAACACACATGTGATTATTTTATAAATGTATATCTCAAAACCAATATTTGTGTGGTTCACATGGTCACAATTTGAATTGGCCCATATATATATATATATCAATTTAATATATTCTAGAAATATAGGGAACCAATCCCAATCATAACTAATGATGATTTAAAAATTAATATGTTTTGAGAACAAGTAACACAAGATAATTCTTCAATTATATAATACTTTGGCCTTTGTGAAGAATTTTCATATTCTTCAACGGATGTCTATATGAATTCTCAATAAACTTTCGTATCATAATGCTCTGAGATGATCAAACTGGTCATGTCAAATTATAAACATTTAGATTAGTAAACTCCACGTCCATCGTAATAATTTTCTCAATTAGTTGTAAACTTCAGATTTACAAAATCACATATTTTCATACAATCTCAAGATAACATGCATTCAATATAATATCTTTAAAACTAAGCAGATATATTTGAAACATAATATCATCAAGGAAAAAAATTTACATTATTATAAAATGACATGCAAGTAGATCATACTTTTAAAAAGACGCTACTTTATTTACATAAGATTTTTAGGAAAAAAATTCTTAAAAATATTTTCTTAATATATATAGAGACAAAAATCACCTCTTTAATTGCTTTATAACCATTTAATGATGGTATCGGTTTCAGTATATTGCAATTTTTTAACTTTGAATTTCCTAACATATGGTGCAATGAATTTTTAATTGTTAATACCATTAGTGTATTTATCTTGTAACCCCTCTCATGGTATCATTTTAATACCCAATGCATTTGGCAATTGAATTACCAAATTTTTAATGCCAGACGTTCATATTCCCAATGCTCACTCATTTGCAACACATCCATTTTTGTACAAATGTATAATTCAAATTGTATTTTTATAACATAACTAGAACTCAAACTATCATCATTAACACTGAGTAGTTTGGATTCACATATAATTTCCTTTCTAATTGCTAGCTTTTCATGGTGTGTGTATTGAATAATGAACATGATTGTTCATATTCAGACTATCACATTCCGAAAACGATCCTTAATCATTCACAAATACATTTTAAATTTATAATATCATATTCAATAAATGAAAACAAGCATATTCCTTGAATAATTCATTAATACAAACGAATAAATTCATTCACTCCTTATAACATTTTAAATTCTTATTGATATATATATATGAGCACTTGAAACCATGAAACTATTTTAATTCATGATATTACCTACACTTGAAACCACAAAACAGGATTAGCAATCACTAATATTATATCACAAATTAATACTTGGCTTTCATCCACCAGGAATGCCATTATCTTCATCATTTGCAATGTGATATATTTCAACTGATGTATATTATAATAGTTGTACCACCATCAATTTTTTAATGCATTCCATGAACAACCTATTACTATAGTTACCAACTGGCCAACTCATGACACTTTGTCCACTAATTGTGTTAAATTCAAATAAATAAATCCATGCCATCGAAGTTTAATTCAAGCTTATACCAAAACCAATACCAACTTTGTTTTCAAGAAAATTCAAAGAATTCTTCTGTCAGTTAATTATAGCAGCATTCCAACATCAAACATTCAATATCAAAATCAAAATATACAAATCCATTTATGAACAAAGTTATAACATCTATGGATATAATTCATTATCACTGGACCAATGTCAACAAGATAAAACATAAACTTTTCGTTCTTCAAATATGAACTAAATAAAACCTATCAATTATGACAATGGTACATGATTTACACAACCAAACCCAATTTTAAATGTGTTGAAAATCAAATTGTATATGCATGCCTTGCTCTTTTGAAGAACTAAAGTAACATGATTTTTGGACAAGCTTCATTCTTTTAATGGAATTATATTAAAACATTTTTTTTAATTTTCTAATCACAAAACTATGATAAAAAAATAAAATTATACAAAAATCAGTTTTGATCCTTCTTAAATTCAAGAATTATAAGAATAGGAAGGCACTAACGCACAAAATCTATCATATCTCTCATGTATTTTTCATCAAAATAAAACCTTATGATACCATAAACTAAAATCAATCAACAAGGTGAAATTAGATATTTGAACTTATCTCATTTCCTTTGTAATTAAACCAATGAATTGGAGAAACCTTCATGCATTTGGATCAAACCACCTCCTTTAATTCATGTGATCAACAAGAATCCCCTAAATTTAATCTCTTAAACTAATTTAGTTCCTTTGTAATTAAACCAATGAATTGGAGAAACCTTCATGCATTTGGATCAAACCACCTCCTTTAATTCATGTGATCAACAAGAATCCCCTAAATTTAATCTCTTAAACTAATTTAGTAGAAACACGTGAACATTCACAAATTAATTTTTTATGAAAAAATAACTAAAATGATAAAAAGAATTTTCAAAAAGGGCCCAACCGGGTTCAAACCGGTGACCTCTTGATCTACAGTCAAATGCTCTACCACTGAGCTATGGATCCAATTGCTAGAAAGGATTTTAAAATTGTAGACTCAATACTTAAGATATGCCCATCGATTGCTCCAAACCTTAATTCTGCAAAGCTGATATTGTCATTTGAATATTTCAAGTTCTTGTTAACGGGTATGCCCGTCAGTTCATCGTTGCCAATACAAGCATGTGTTGAATTAAATTTACAATTTTTTAACTGTTATTTATTTCATTTCATATTCTTTAATGATTTTAAGAAATTTTTTAAGTTAAACTTAAGACTCCTTATATGTCGTGTCAATTAAGCATGTAAAATTGAAATTAACAGAACCCATCAAGTCTTATTTTCTTCAATTCATTATAAACTATACCAACATATCTGTGCTTATGCATGAAAATATTTAATTATAATAAATATTTGCTATTACCTTTTAATTTATGGGTCTAGATTAGTAAACACCAAATTTGTAAATATGCATAGTCTTATATTATATTTATAAGAACAATAATCTTATTCAAATGTTACAAGTGTATATGTTCTAAATTTTTAACAAGTAACATACTAAATTAATAGCAAGTGGTATTATCATATTTTTTTATTTGCTTTTATCTCTAAAATTTAATTTTATTTGATTTTTTTCAACTCAATATAAATTTGAATTTAGTATGAATTTAATTTAATGCAGTTTAATTAATATCAATACAAAATATAAAATTCATAATAAATTTAATGATATTTAATATTTATTATCATCATATATTTATAGAAGATCATATCTAACTATCTATAAATGTATTTAGATGTAATAATTCCTTGAGGCTCTTCAATTGCTAGATAAAATGAAGCAAAAGAATACTAAGATGAATAAAGTAATGTTGTCGGAACCGAACCGAATATTGAATCGGGTAAAGCACTTATTCGATATTCAATGGTCTAATTGTTATCTAACTGGGGTTGGATCAACGGTGATTAAAAAATATATTTTAAACAAACAATATAAATTTAAACAAATTTTATGGTTTAATTAAAATTTCAAACTAAATAATATTAAATTATTAATTTATTATCCACCACAAATAAATTATTAATAAGTTTTATAACTCAATATTTAAATATAAATAAGTTAATATTTTGAGTTCAAAATAGTCAACTAATAATCCATTATTATATTATTTGATAAGTAAATTTATAATTTTTAATAATTATATATCATGATAAAGCTTATATAATATTATAATATAAACAGAAAAAATATTTTGTACTCAAAATGATGTTAGTGTATCTTAAAAACTAAACAAATATTTTAAAAAAATTTAAATAAAATAAAATCGGGACCAGTTCAAGACCGATTTAGCTGGTTCCACCAGTTCTAGAATCTACCTCTATAACCGGACCGGACTTGACATCAATTCCGGGTCGAATCGGCTAGTCCAGTCTAATTCTGACAATATTGAAATAAAGTGTCAATTGTTAGTGCTCTTATGTGAATAGAAGGGAAGGTAAGATAGAGAGATAGAGAAGGGAGAACTCAAGAAAAAGAAGGGAGAACTCAAGGAGGAGAAAAGGAATGACTCAAGGGAGAGAGAGAATTCACTCAAACTATAACTCAAATCAATAATCAAAGTCTTTATACAAATGAGCAGTGGAACTCTTATTTATAGAGCTCAAATTCTAATCCTACTAAAATCTTAAGATAAGATTTCTCTTTTTAAACTATCTTAAATTTAAACAAAAGATAAATCCTAATTCAAATAATTAAATTCTAGGAATAAATAAAAAATAAAATTCAAATCCCAATAATCCTAAAAAATATTATGAAATCTAATTAAATATAAAATGTAATTTAAAATCCTAATTATCTAGAGTTATCCATTCTCCATCATTTTCCCCCACTTAAAAGAACTCTCCTCTGGAGAGTTAAAACTCCACGTGACATCTAAATTTGGGAAACCTTTCCAGCAAGTAAGATAGCGAAGGATGATATCTGAAAGAAGGAACATCTCTTCAAAAATCAAAATATTCTTCGACTTTGGAAATCCCTTCTGCTTTTCCACAATAGGCAGCGTAACACATGAATGAGGTGGTACCGCAACAAGATGAAGCTGAGAGTTACAATCAACAATCTTAGGAAATAAAACTTCCATGGATGGAAATTGTTTCAGAGCTCGTTCTTTCTTCAAGTTTTTATCTTCAAGAGGTAAGGGAGGCATCACTGGTGGAATTAAACTAGAGGAAGGTATCTCTTTGCAGCAATTTGGATTTTCAAGTATACTTTCTGATATCTTACCTGAAAATTGCTTGCTCATCATGTTTATGGACTACCTCATCCCCTCGATCAATTGGTTTGTTTTTTCTCGATCTTGCTTTATTTCAATTCCCAGAGATTCAAGTGCCTGATCTACATACTCTTTATAACTCTTTTCAATTTTCTCAAGGTCTTGTTGGGTAATTTGGGAATTTTTGGTGTTGGGTAATTTGGAAATTTTTGGGCATGGTGGAAATTAGGCTCTGATACCAAATGATGTGAATAGAAGGGAAGGAAAGATAGAGAGATAGAGAAGGGAGAACTCAAGAAAAAGAAGGGAGAACTCAAGGAAGAGAAAAGGAAGGACTCATGGGAGAAAGAGAATTCACTCAAACTATAACTCAAATCAATAATCAAAGTCTTTATACAAATGAGCAGTAGAACTCTTATTTATAGAGTTCAAATCCTAATCCTACTAGAATTTTAAGATAAGATTTCTCTTTTCAAACTATCTTAAATTTAAACAAAAGATAAATCCTAATTCAAATAATTAAATTCTAGGAATAAATAAAAAATAAAATTCAAATCCCAATAATCCTAAAAAATATTATGAAATCTAATTAAATATAAAATGTAATCTAAAGTTTCTTAATAAAATAGTTTTATTTAAAATCCTAATTATCTAGAATTATCCATTCTCTATCATGCTCTTTTTGTAGCTGCAAAGCAGAGAGACATAGAGAAAGGGAAGGAGGTCCATGACTATGCTTAGGAGTGGTTTGAGATATCATTGTTGCTACTCCTATTGTGAGCATGGATGCAAACTGTGGAGAGTTAAGGGAAGCTAAAATACTGTTTCTGAGTCTACAGGAAAGAGATTTAGGACTTGTTTGACTGCATTATCTATTTTAATGTTCTTAAAACAGTTTGTAGAATTATTTTTCTAAAACAAGTTTTGAAAATAAAAAAATATTTTTAAATAATTGTTACTAAAATTATAATTAGCAAGCATTAAATATGTTATTCAAAATTTATAACTTTACCGTTAATGAAGGGGGTATTTTCTGCATTTTCTTGTATTTTTTAGAACAAAAAATATATAACATCTTAAAAGTATTTTAAATTTTCTGTTATTTTATTTTTCTATTTTTAAAAACAAATAAATATTCTGAAAATATGAATCAAACATGCTCTTAATTGTTTGGTCTTCTTTCTCATCAATAGTTGTCCAAGTAGGGTAGCACACTGAAGCATTGTCTATATTTCGAGAGAAGCAGCATGAAGGTTTCAAACTAGATCATGTGACTCTGACAAGTGTTATTTCTGTTTTCGCAGAAATATTATACCCCAGATGTGGTAAGAGCATACATTCTTTTGCTGTTAAAGCTTATATGGATTCTAATATCTCAGCAGTAATAACCATTATCTCAAATTACACCAGGTGTGAATTATTTACTCATGCCATGAATCTATTCAATAGAATGCATTATAAAGATGTTGTGACATGTAATACTTTGATAAATGGATTTACCAGATACGGTGATCCATATGATGCATTGCAAATGTTCTATAGATTACAGTTAAGTGGGATTCAGCCAAATGGAGAAAACATAATAGGTCTGGTTTCAGCTTGTACCCTTTTAGTTAACCAAGATCTAGACATGTGTTTCCATGGGATTACTACAAAGAGTAGATTTGAATCTGACACTCATGTTAAAGTTGCTTTAATGGACATGTATGCCAAATGTGGTATAGCCTTTGCTAAGCTGAAACCTTGTATCATTCAACCAAGCCCGTAAAAGAAGAGGTATCTTGGAATGCGATGATTGCAGGCTACCTGCATAACAGATGTGCCAATGAAGCAATTTCTACTTTCAATCATATGAGATCAGAAAATGTCAAACCTAATTTGGTCACATCTGTCACCATCCTTCCAGCTGTGTCATATTTGTTAGTGTTAAGAGAAGGCATGGCTGTTCATGCCTACATAATCCAAATGGGATTTATGTATAATACTCTTGCTGGAAATATTCTAATTGATATGTATGCTAAATGTGGGCAACTTATTTATTCTGAGAAATGTTATCACGAGATGGAAAACAGAGACATTGTTTCATGGAATTCAATGCTTTTAGGTTACATAATGCATGGGCAAGCTGACCATGCTATTGCACTTTTTTCACTGATGAAAGAGACTCGTGACCAAGTTGATTCTGTCCTTCCTCAGTGTTTTATCTGCTTGCAGACATGCTGGATTAGTTCAAGAAGGAATGAATATTTTCCAATCCATGTGTGAACAGCACCATCTTGAACCAAATTTGGAACACTATGCCAACAGAACCTAATGCCGAAGTTTGGGGTGCTCTTCTGGGAGCATGTAAAATGGATTCTAATGTGAAGTTAGGAGAGGTTGCTCTCAGGCAGCTCCTTAATCTTGAACCAAGAAATCCAGTTCATCATGTAGTTTTGTCAGATATATATACGCTCAATGCGGTAGGTGGACTGATGCAAATATAAATGACCTTGGGTTGAAGAAAAGTCCAGGATGTAGTTGGTTTGGATTGCATGAACCGGGTCCATTCCCTTCTGGCAGGGATTGATACCCACCCCATACTTTGTGAGGATTTAGGGAGGATGTATCTATCACAGCACAGCTTAATTAGAAATAGAGAAAATGGTTATGTGCTTGAGTTATTTTATGTTGTAAGATATTAATGAAGAGGATAAGAAACTGTTTCCTTAGAATCAAAGGAAAAGTTTTACAACATATTTTACTCTGTCCAATCAGCAAAAGAAATTAAGCTATAATGATAGCTATGCTGTGTGATTATTCTCATGCAAAAGTCAAGGATTTGATGTTTTCTTCTGCAAGAGTTACGTGTAAGACGAAATTTATAAGCCCCTTTCACTGTTTTGGTATGAAAACTGATAATAGAAAAAGCATGGATGACATGCCTGCATAAGCCAAAATATACAAGTTCCATCTTTAAGGTGGCCTTGTGGAACCAAGATTTGGGGAGAAAAAAACTGGAACAGGGATTCGTGATTTTTGCTTGAATAGAGCAACTAAAGAAACTGCTTGAACCTGCAAGTCACATTCGTTTGGGAGGATGAAATTATTTCATGATTGCCCTAGTCGAGTTTCTTGAAAGATAACGAGGGCTTGATGACTTTTTTGCTGATTCCTCCATTCAGGTTTTGAACACCGGTTCCCTTAGACTCTAATTGATCAGGTCTATCTCTTGTTAAATTGTTATTGAAATTGTGAAACTTTTGTCTGAGTTTGTGCGTTTATATATTTGAGTAGTATAAAGTTGTGCTTACTCACTTTCTTCTGATTTTTTAGGGGAGTCAATCGCTGGTGCCAGCTAATGGAAAAGAAGGCCAAGAAACCAGAGGCTGAAATGTTGGTCCTTGCTCAAAATTGTAGCATATAAATATCTTGTGTGTCTTCTGCTTGCACTTTCAACGATTGTATAATACTTTTCTCATTTTATTCTGGATTTATTTTGATTTATGCTTCTGCATGCTTTCAGTTACACAATTTCATAATAATATAGCAATTAAACCTATTCCCATTCAAGTTTTAGAGTAACAAATCTAAAACTGCACCCTAACATCTAAATTTTACGGGAACTGACCAAATTAGAAATATTGGAGACCAACAAAAAAGAACTTAATAGAGAAGTAACACTTGTCATTTTCATTTTATTTATTTTTTTATTATGACATTGTTAATCTGGTGCTTAGGAAAATATAATTTCAAGGTTATTTTCAGCGAAATATACAAAAACAATTTTCAATTCATGTCCTTCTATTATCAGCATTACCTTTTTAATGAAAGTAAGTTGGAATTTATTTATTTTTGAGATGATTAACTTTTGTCTTGATCATGCCTAAGGAACAAATTATCTTCATCGTATCTATGGTCTGCTTTCAGCCTTTCAATATAGCTGTAAGAAAAATTGCAATTAATTAAGAAAAAACTCTTAGGAGATCCATGTATTTTTGCCAGAGTCGTGTGATTACATAAAAAAAAAAAATGACCTTTTTTGAACATTGTTACTCAGCTTAGGCTTGAGAAAGAAGAGAAGATGTTTGCGAATGAGATAGCCAAGTACAAGAAGAAGAAGAAGGATTGAATAGAAGAACTCCTATAGATTTGGCAGTTTTAGATGGGTTGGTGTCAATGGTGAGTCTTTGTTTTGATAATAGAATAGAGCCTTCAGATTACGTAAATTCTTCCGAAAAAAATGTCACTTACCAAATTCCATTGTGGAAGACCAATTTAGTAGAATGATAATCAGGATCTTCTCCTCTCTGGGATCAATCATCATACTGATTACTGATTCCTGATTCCTTCTATTTGTCTCTCTCCAAATTATCAACTATCAAGTACGTTATATTTGATTGGAGGAATCAACTGGGCCTCTAAATTTTTTGCTTAGATTTTAACAATTTACTTATTCTTGCGCTTATTGACACAAAATAATAATACAGGACAAGTGCCTCGGGGATGATTACATTTATCTATCAGTTATGAAATGCATTTCCTCGAATGCACTTATCTCTCCTTGTATTTAATCCAAATAGAAAATTTGTTTACAAAATTATATCACTTCTCGTTAGTGTTTAAAAAATATATTCGCGAGGCACTTCCTTTTCTATTAATATTTTTTTTTGAAGAATTTATTAATATTTTCTTAGCTTTATGCCATGTGTTCACTTTTCTTTTGTTATTATTTTCTTTTGATACAGCAACCAAATGAGACATGGCACTTTTTTACTAATAAACATATTTTTCTCCTCCTACCCATTAAAATTATCAGCATTATAGACAATCATTAATTATAAAATAAAACATTGTTACAAAAAATTTTAAAATAAAAATTTTTATGTAACTATCTAATATTGATACTAGCAAATTAAATTTGAGTATTGTTAAGCTTAACACTGCTTAAAGGGAATTGAGTCCATTCCATTTGACCCAACTATATTGGTATAAAATGAAAAATTATTACTGGTTATATTAATGCACAATTTATATTATGCATTTTAAAAAATGTGACAATTAGAATAATACGGTTATTTTAGATTAGGCATCTATAAAGATAAGAAAATATTAAAAATATAAAAAATAAAATAAAATTAAAGTTGGACTATCCAATTTTAATAACAATTTGTATAATTGATGAGTATTTCATTTTTGAGTTGATATCTCAAAATTTTGTTATAAGAGAAAACTCAAGTTCCTCTATTTTTAGAAAAAATAAAAACATATATTTTGAGGCTAGAAAAAATGTTTTTAGATTGTGTTATTAATATAATTAATAATAATTTTTTATTTTATACCATTGTGGTTGGATAAGCAGAAGGATTTAATTTCCCTTAAATAAGGTTGGGGGTTTGAAACTTATGAATGGATTTAAAGAACTCTCTCAAATTAAGCCCAATAATGACACCGGTAATTTTGAAGAGCAGATAGTTGTATAAGAAAATAATTTATTTTTGCCAACGATTTTTCAGTTTATAATTAATGATTGTTTATAATGCTAATAATTTTCACCGGTAGGAGGAAAAAAATATTTAATAGTAGAAAAGTAATGTGCTTAATTTGGTTACTGGATCGAACGAAAATAAATGAAAGCATGGCATAAAACTAAGAACATATTAATAAAAAAGGAAGTGCAAGCCGTAATCAATGCCCGAAAACTCTAGCAGTAAGGAATCCATTTAGATCGTCTATCTCTTTTCGTGTCGCCGACGACTTGCTATTCCTAATATTTCATCTGTAATAGTAGGAATATATTTTCTGCCAAAACCAAAATACTAGGAATATATTTTTAAATATATTGGTATAAATCTTTTGTCCTGGTAAATTGGCAGAAGCAATAGAACACATTTGACAGCCGAAAGATTGAGAAGTGTAGGCCTTAATTGAGCTGATCGGGGTAAGCATTTGGACTTGGGAGTTTGTACTTGAGACAAGAAATTCTACTGACATGAGGGAAAGTTTTGTCAACAAATAGTTAGAGATGGTGCACGTTGCTGTATGGCTTGTCAACTCATTTGCCCGTCGTCCTTCACCTCCAAAATCCAAAATTTTACAACTTTTCAAATTCCCGCGTCCTTGTTCTTCAAGTTGTACAAGTATTGTAGTTGTTCATATTGCGTTGAGCCTGATGACCTCTTTCACTTTTACTATTCAAACTCTTTCCTCGCATCTATTATTGATAATTCTACTCACAAGAGTCACCTGAATCAAGTCCATGACCAATTGGTTGTCTCAGGATTGCAGCATAATGGGTTTCTGATGACCAAACTGGTTAATGGAAGCTCAAATCTCGGGCAAATTGCTTATGCACGTAAGCTGTTTGATAAATTTTGTAATCCTGATGTGTTTATGTGGAATGCTATTATTAGGGCGTATTCGAAGCACAACATGTTTCAGGATGCCGTAGAAATGTACATAAGGATGAAATGGATGAGAGTGGATCCGGATTGCTATACTTTTCCTTATGTACTTAAAGCTTGTACTGGGTTGTCAGATTTTGGCTTGAGTCGACTAATTCATGGTCAGATTTTAAGACACGGGCTTGGGTTGGACGGGTTTGTGCAGAATGGCCTTGTTGCATTGTATGCCAAATGTGGTCAGATTGATCGTGCACGAGTGGTGTTTGATGGATTGCATGATAGAACAATTGTTTCATGGACGTCCATTATTTCTGGGTATGTGCAGAATGGAGAAGCTATGGAAGCATTGAGAATGTTTGATAAATTGAGAAAAACTGATGCGAGACCTGATTGGATTGCTCTGGTAAGCATTCTAAGGGCTTACTCTGATGTAGAAGACTTGGAGCAAGGAAAATGTGTTCATGGTTGTGTCATCAAAATGGGTCTTGAAGATGAACCTGATTTGCTTATCTCACTGACTGCACTATATGCAAAATGTGGGCAGGTGACAGTTGCAAAATATTTTTTTGATCAAATGGAGATACCAAATGTGATTATTTGGAATGCAATGATTTCTGGCTATGCAAAGAATGGTTATGCTGAGGAAGCATTACAACTATTTCGTGATCTTATGGCAAAAAATATTAAACCAAATTCTATCACTGTGATGTCTGCAGTCTTAGCTTGTGCTCAAGTTGGTTCCCTTGAACTGGCGCGATGGATGGATGACTACATCAGCAAGAGTGAACATAGAAGTGATGTTTTTGTTAACACAGCCCTTATCGATATGTATGCAAAATGTGGCAGTGTAGGATTTGCTCGTGAGGTATTTGATCGCATTTCTGATAAGGATGTTGTAGTGTGGAGTGCCATGATTGTGGGATATGGCTTACATGGTCATGGTCAGGAAGCCATTGATCTCTACCATGCAATGAAGCAAGCAGGAGTGTGCCCAAATGATGTTACCTTCATTGGGCTTCTCACAGCATGCAATCATTCTGGCCTAGTAAAAGAGGGATGGGAGCTATTCCATTGCATGAGAGACTATGGAATTGAGCCCTGTCATGAGCATTATGCTTGTGTAGTTGATCTCCTTGGACGTGCAGGTTATCTAGATCGAGCTTGTAATTTCATCTTGAAAATGCCTATTGATCCTGGTGTAAGTGTATGGGGTGCACTTCTTAGTGCTTGCAAGATCCATCGCCATGTAATCCTAGGAGAATATGCTGCAGAGAAGCTATTCTCATTAGATCCTTATAATATAGGGCACTACGTGCAACTCTCAAATCTCTATGCTTCTGCCCGATTGTGGGATCGTGTTGCAGATATTCGTGTGCTAATGAGGGAGAAAGGTTTGAGCAAGGACCTAGGTTACAGTTTTATTGAAATCAATGGAAAGCTAGAGGTGTTTAGTGTAGGGGACAAGTCGCATCCAAGAGCTGAGGAAATTTTTAATGAGCTTCAGAAGTTGGGGAGAAGACTGAAGGAGGTTGGATTTGTCCCACATACAGAATCAGTTTTGCATGATTTGAATTATGAAGAGAAGGAAGAGAATCTCTGTTATCACAGTGAGAGGATAGCAATAGCTTATGGCCTCATTAGTACTGCTCCTGGGACTACACTTAGAATAACAAAGAATCTTCGAGCATGTGTGAACTGTCATTCAGCAACAAAGCTTATATCAAAGCTTGTTAACAGGGAGATAATTGTTAGGGATGCAAAACGGTTTCATCATTTTAAGAATGGAACCTGTTCGTGTGGAGACTATTGGTGAATGGGATTATCCAACCTCCACCTTTCCACCTTGATAACTCAATCTGATACAGTTTTTACACCTTGCATTTGGTTGCACAGACAACATAGGAATACTAATATTCATATTCTTGCAATTTCACCACCCTGTATATTTCTCAGAAAAATTATGTATTTTGTTCTGTTTAGGATGGGTCTCAAAGTGAATGGAGGAACGGACCTAAGGTTCCAGTTAATATCATTTTCTTGTTTTCGTTTCCCTTGAAATTAAACATGAATTAATTCTTCTTTAGTTTGTTATATGAAGCTCAAAGATGTACGGAGCACGACTTGATTAAAAAACAGGGGCTTTTTTTTATATAAAGAAAAAAAAGCATTTTCTTTCAACGGATGCTACAATGACACCACATTTCATGAATCTATCACATTTGATGTGTTCGATATTGAAAGATGTAGAACGGCACCTTTGCTCTCAATTGGTTGATTGAGTATACTCGCAAAAATAGTTCGTTATGGTTGTCATTTTTTTTTGACGAAATTTATTTTGTAACCTTTAACATTAGAAAATATAATTAATTTAAAGTTTCATTTTTTCAAACAATTAATCAAACTTTTAATATTATACTATCATTTTTTTTGTTTGATAAATGATCCATCTTTACATGACTATTCTCCGTTTTAAAATATAAGTTATTTTTAAGTACCTTACATATTTAAAAAATAACTTATTATATTCTCAAACTTATAAAAAAATTAATAGTTAAAGTTATTTTCATTCATTTTTATCATAAGTTATGAGACTAGTTATAAATGAATAAAAAAAAATTGCTATTAAAAATTACACCGCATCTTATATTATAGACTAAAAAAATTATAAAAAATATTTATATTTTAGATTAGAGAAAACATATTTTATTTGACCAAATTATATCATTATATTCACATTATTCATTTCATAATAAGAAATGTAATGGGACTTTGGAATAAAAAGTTTCGGTGTTAAAATATTTTAATATTTGCAAAATTCATCTTTTATTCCTTATAGTTTAAATGTATTTTCAATTTAATTCTTATAGTTAAATTTTTTCTAAATTACTCCCTATAATTTATAATCTTGTCCCTTAAACAGGATATGTGGACCAATTAATAACTGTTAAAAAGAAGGGGGAATCACATCCTGGAACCGGTATCTCAAATTAATCACAAAGGAGGACTTTTAACTAAAGATCAGTGGTAAAAATGGAAGACTGAGTTATAAAATTGGAAGAACAAATAGTAAAAAATTCTGCTTTGTAATTAATTTGAAATATTGGTCTCAAAATGTGATTCCCCCTAAAAAGTATTTATATAAAATAATTAAAAGTGATTAATTTTTTTTTTACAAATAGCATAAAAAAATTTTCGGTAATAATTTAAAGACATTCAGACTTTCAAATTGTTTTTTTAATACATAAAAAAATTTTAATTATATGCAATGAATAAAGTCCTCGGTCTTCCACAAACGGTACTTATGGAGCGAAAGATCCACGGATTATACCAGGATAGGGAGGGCCCAAACTCTCCGAAACCCGTCTGGCTCCTCTCTCTCTCTTGCTCTCTCTGATTTCTTACCATGTCGCCGATGACTTGTTATTGCTGACCTTTGCCGAGCTCTTCTCAACGGTTTCTCTTCTTTTTCTCAATTCCGATCTTTTGAACCCATTCTATTTTTTCAATAATCTCTTTACTGAGAGGGATTGAGACTTGTGTGTGAAGAGTTGGAGTCTGTGTTCAGTAATCATCGATGGCAGCACCACCGGCAAGGGCTCGTGCCGATCACGATTATCTCATTAAGCTTCTCCTTATCGGCGATAGTGGTCAGCTATTGCTTCCCTTTCCCCAAAGTCTAAGTCTTATACCGCTTTCTGTTTGCTTGACTAGAAAGGCGATCTTAATTTACCTTGTTTTAAATTTGGTTCATTAGAATTCGTTTTGCAGAGATAATGGGTAGGCAATATAATTTTTTGTGATAAGGGATCCCTCTTAGTTCCTGTGGAGCTTGACTGTTTGAAGGACAACAGTGGACTTTCGTCGAAGCTTGATTTTTACATGGAATTACTAAATATAGTAATTTGTGACAGGGAAAGGAAATATGTTGTATAAGAAAGTTATATTTTATTGTTTAAAATTCATAGCATATTGTGTTGTAGTATCTGTAACTTGAAACTGGAAACGTGTTAATGGAATTTTTAGACATTGTTGAAAGTTTATTTGTCAAACTTTACTGTATGATTCCTTTTCACATTTTTGTAATTGCTTGGCTATTCAACCTTTGTCAACACATGCTCTTATTCGCGTACTTTGATTATGTTATGACATAATGGGTGTAAACATGGGTGCGCATATTTCCTACCTTGTGGTTGTTTCGCTCCCCTTATCTGATGGCTTCTTCGGGTGTGTTTGAATTAGATTATGTATAAGTAATTATGAGAGTAAGTGATTATTTATAAGTGATTATGAGGATAAGTGATTATGTGAAAAGTAAATTGTATTTGGATATTTTTAATTCAGAAATGATTTTTCATAATTGATTATGTTTGGATAAATTGATTAAAATCACTTTTGAATGGATAATGACTTGAAATGTCTAAAATACCCTTGATGCTTAAATGATTGTAATTTCTTTTCAATGAATCATTTAATACATAATAAAATGGTTTAGGTGAATAATAAAACTTTAATAGTTTTTTAATTAAACTTCTAATTTATAAATAATATGAAAATATTACATAACAAATGGTCTTGCACATATTAATAAAAATTAAAAATTCTAAAATTAAATATTAAAAAAGAATTATACATAACTAATTTTCTTGTAAAGATTGTACAATTTGATCTCTAATTAAATCACAAATATAATCTATTTCCCTTGAAGATGTCATAGTTGAACTTGTGGTTGAGGGTCGATGCTCATCACCGTGATTACCATCTTCAAACTCAACTATATCTTCAGTTTCAAATTGTAAGAATTCAGAGTCTGTCTGGGAATTCCTTCTAATGAAGTTGTATATAGCCATTGTTGCACATACTATTTGAATTTGTATTTGAAATTTGTAGCTAGGCATTCGATGTAAAATTGGAAATCTGTTTTTTCAAACTCCAAAAGTCCTTTCTATTATACATCTTAAACTTGAATGGTAATAATTGAATCGTTCGTTGTTGTTTGCATATCCAGATGAACGCCGAAAATCTGGGAGGTGGTAGTGCTCACGTTTGTATGGACCCAGATATCCAGTTGGTGTTGGATAACCAGCATCTACCAAATAATATTTACCTAATAATCAATGAAAATATTATCAGTAATTTGTAATTTCGACTCTTACACTAAATAAAGGTATGAACAAAAAACATACCGAGAGGTGGATGAGGAAAATTCATGGATGCAATTGTGAGGGCATTGTGAAAAACACGAGCATCATGTGCAGTACCCTCTCATCCAGGCAATACAAAAGTAAAGCACATATCCCAATCACATACAGCCATGACATTTTGTGTAGGATATCCTTTTCTTCTAATAAATTTTGGTTGTTCACTAGGACTGACAACACATGGAATATGAGTACCATCAATAGCTCCTATAACATTTCTAAAAAACGGCCAATATCGCTTATCATCTCGTATTTTTGATGGCACACCACAAAATCTATCATCTTGTGGCTTGATATATTTCATTGATAGTCGAAAGCAAGCCAGTAAGACTCGATGAAAATGTCTGCTTATAGTATCTCTTGAGTGTTGAAATCTCTCTTGTAGCATCCTATTTCCCACCCCATGACCAACCAAATTCAAAAACATTGCAAGCATTTCTTGTACCCTCATTCTCCTAGTTTCCTTTAACCCATGCTCTTCTACCAGTTCAGTGCAAAGTTGATAAAACAAATTCTTTTCCATACGAAACATCTCATAACAACGAATTGGATGGCCTTGTAAAATTTCATTTACCCATGAATAACCGGTATACTCACTAGTTCTTCGAGGCTCCTTACATATATAATTTACCGCATACAATCTAATGCAGTGACGTTTGCAACTTCATTAAAATCATCTTCAGAGGAGTCTGAGTCTCCCATTTTTTTTTCAACCTATAAGTTGAAAGATGAAAATAAATATTTAAACCATAGTTTAGTAATCATAATTCTTTGAAAATTAACTAAACAAGACTTCAATATAAAGGAGGCAATTCTAGATTTCACATTAAGAACAAAGTTAATAAAAGTCACAAAAGAGACCTACGATAACAGAGTTAAATATCCTAAATTGGCAAATCTAGCAGTCACATGAAAAACTGAAGTTGAACATCCTAAATTCTAGAAGCTGCAAGCTTCAACCATGCTAACAATCTTTCTTCATCATGTCTTAGATGTATGAAGATATCCCTTTTGGTGGGGTCCGAAAGTACTTCACAGCATTTCGAATACCATTCAACATCACTATGGATAGCATCTATTGAACTTAGTTCAGTCATGACTTCACCCATAGATGTTGCAGCCTTCCGTTTTCCTCGCGACTCTTGTGCATCAGCAATCCTACTAATAGCACAACCACCAGCCTTGCATTTGTGGCTTTATGTTTCTTGTTGCCTTCTGAATGTCCCACCCTCTTTTTCTTACCAATGCTTCTTTGACTAGAGTACCCCTGCGAAGCGTTTAAGTTCATATCCCTAAGCTCAGAACTCACTCCAGCACTTGGTGTGACAGTGTCATTACCAAGATCTTCTTCACTATCTCTTGATCCTTCCTGTAGGTCAACACATGGACGATACACATCATCATCCTCTCTAACATCATCAGGTAATGTCCCAGATGAGGGTGTCCATGCATGTACCCCGCTTGCCACCACACTTCTAAATAAAATTGTTAATTCATCCTCAAATTGAAGTCCTCTGTGTCTGAATTTCTTATATTCTGGATTTTCCTGCATATTTACATATAATTAGTACGACATATTACACAAAAGTTCAATAAATTCGGCATATTATAACAACAAATAAAGTAGACTACATACCGATATCTTTTTCTCCCACCATGAATCAGGTGCATCAATAGTTTGTTGCCCAGGAAGCCACCATACACCGGACTCTTTCTCAAGCATCTTGCACCATAAATTCCAATCTTTTCTTAGGACATCCAATCTATTGTTAAGTTGTCCCCTATTGTAGTTCCTACCAGTTTTTTCCTTAAACCCAACTACTACAGCAACCCATCCAGTTTTATTTAGACTACTGCCTAGCCGCTGCCCTTTTTGAACTTGTTCCACACATAGTTTGATCAGAATCTCGGTTGCATTCATGTCCCAAGTTACTTTCATTCTCTCATTACTCATGACTCTATAAACATAAAATTTAGCTAAATAATGCAATACAACTATAACAAAAAACACAATAAATTGATAATCAATACGTCTATAAGAACAAAAAAGACCCACAATATAGTTCACACTATGCCTGTCAGTTTAATTACATCCCCATAGTTTAATTAGTTAACACCCACTCTACCACACATTCTTCCTAATTGCATCACATATTCCCCAATTACACTTCACATGCAGCTAAGATTTGATCAGCATACCATCAACCCAATATGAAAATCAGAATCAATGCAAAGAATCAGTTCAAATTTGTGGTGCAAGCTACATATATACAAAAGGTCAAGTCTTCATAAATACATGCTAACTGGAATTTCTATAATAGACTAATGGAGGAAAGGCAACACTAAAATCCCATCCAATAACAGTGAAAAGCATAAAGTTTTTATGCCTAGAGTGCTACTAATATCTTGTAACAATGACAAAAAAATTATTGGCAAGTCTCCAATACCCAACTCACCCAACGAAGCAGCGAAAACAGATTTTGGATGGCACATATTTACTTTATAAATGGCACACAAATGATTCGATAAAAAACATCAGCCCTCTACCTCATTTCCCATAAGTTAGATTCGTATGCATACCAATTTCTTTCAAAAATAAATATTTTATAGCAAAAACAAGTCATGAAAGGCATGTAGACAGCGTCTTGCATTCTAAGCTACACATGCCAACAAAAATTAAAACTTATGAAGTAGTAAGTGAATTCACACCAACCTATACATAATTATAATTAGGCATACATGTAAGAAGAAGAACGACAAGTGCGAGACATACATCTATACCATGAATCCCAAGGAAGAAATATCGATAAACTATGCCAGCCAGTAGATATGCTCCAAAAAGGCACAAGAGACTGAAATGAGATGAGCCAAACGATTAAAATAAAACAATTATTAGTAATTAGCCAAATAACTTGCAGCAATTAAAAGTATTAGGTGAGAAGGTAGAATCCTTACATGATTATGAAGATGACAAATCACCCCAACCCTTTCCCATGAACATTTACAATAATGGCACAGCCAGATGGATGCTTCAGCTCTGTGGCCTGCTTAAGAAACAAAGTTATAAACATGAAACACAGCTAAATCACATTAAACCATTGAATTCTAATTATAATACCATACAAAGTGATTAGTCGAATAAGAAACAATCAAATGATACCGTCACCTTCATATCTCCGTTTTCTTAGCTTTTGCACGGTCATCATTTTTATATCTCAAGCCACACTTAATGCAGGTAAATGCAAGGAATAAAATATCAAAGTAATTTTTTTTCTTTTACACTAAAGTGCCTCCAAGATAAACAGACAAGAAAAAAATCACAACACAATAAGATGGAGCAAAACCAAGAGCATACCCACTAACAGAAAATGGAAAACAATTTCATTTGATCAACTTACAAAGCTATTACAACCTACTAGTAAGCTAGATGAATGGACTTATTCAACAAATTCAGGCATGTTATCCTTGACGATAAAAAGAGTACATATTTGATATTACCCAGATTTTCAGCAAGTGTCATTTATTTTACATAATTCCATTTCTAATCTTAATACTTAAAGTTCATGAATCAAGGCCATTTTATTCCATCCCACACATGATTACAAAAAATTATGATAGAATGTTGGGAAACCAACATCATATAAAAGTAAACAACGAGCAAGGAACCCCAAAAATTGAAAATCCTTAAAGAGAGTACTCACATAGTTACAGGTCCCTAATCTCTCAAGAGAATGTGGTTCTTGTACGCAAAAGATTCAAAATGAGACATATTCTAGCCAGTATGAAGTCCAAAAGTTCAATTTATTCAATAAAAGCAGAAATATTACTTTAATCACAAAACATTACCTTGGAATATTATCACAATGCAAACGAAAGTAGGGGAGAGGTATGACGGAGGAAGCACAACCACGGAGGCAGAAATCAAGCAATATGAGACCGAGATCAAAACCTTATACACCCAGATCGGTCAGATCACCGGTGAACTAGCCCCGAGAACTCTCACATGCACAGATTGAGCTTCAGGCAGTGGAATGATTCTTCGAACGCCGACGGGAGTCCATCTCGGTCAGCAGCAACGAAAGACTTGATGGAGGCGATGAAGAAGAAAGTACACGGCATAGGACAGTTTGCTGGATGAGATCGCCGGACAGGCTGCCTGGAATTGCGCCGATGGACAACTCTGACACTGGTTTGCAGGAAAGCCCAAACTGTGTCTCAGATCCGATGAAGACAAAGAAAGGAGAAGGTAAAGCAAGCTTGTCTGGAGGAGTGCATAGGAGAGGCCGATGGGTTTGAAGGCGGAGGACGGTGACTAGAAGGCCGACGATGGTTTGTGGAGAAGACGAGGACGGGTTACGCAGAGATGAGAGAAGGAATGAGCCGCATGAGTTTGTTCTTCATGTGAGGGTGTTTCTGGTAAACTGGCAGGTAAATAATTAATAATCCCCATAAATGCTCCCAACGGTTATATTTCTCCATAATAGATTATCAAAAGTTATAAATCTCAGCTTCAGGCAATCGAGCTTTTTTTCAAAATAATCACTTTCTGCAATCAAGTGGGTGTTTGGTTAATAACACTATAAGCTATTATTTTTGGGCAATAATCACTTATAATCGATTATGATACAAAACCAAACAGGCACTTCATGGTATCATTTAAAATGCTTGTGCTCAAAAATTGGTAATGAGTAACCTGTGAATATGCACGCTATATTATGCTCTTTTGGTAGTTTACATAAATCTATTTATATCTCTTGGAAATTCACCGACCATAGACCATAATAAATGAGATGGTTATATTTGGCATCTTCATGAGTATATCTTTCCCTCCTTTTATAATTCTTTGTTGTAATTACTTGGGAAAAAGATTGGAATTTATTTTCTGTCAACAGCTTATGTTTATAACTTTGAATTAACAATTAGGTTTTACACTATATGAAAAGTGGTGTTTTTGCCTTATTGAAAAGTCCTGGAAAATATTTAGAGAAACCTTGGAAGTATAGGCCATATTGTGAATAATATTACTTGTCGATACTTTTAGTCTTAATGGGGAGGAGAGGTTTAGAGATTTTTTCTTTTTTGGAAGAAATTCTAAGAACGGGGAGGGGAAGTATGAAGTTTGATATGCTTCCTTTGCATCTTTTATTTATCAGTAGCCTGTTATAGATGCTTTTTGGTCTAGAGTTCTTGTGTGAAAGCCTATTGGTGTATCTAGTGGTGAGGGGGTTCAGTAGCTTGCTAGATTCATTCATCCTGCCATGTACCCACAAATGAATTATTTAGTGAGCAAATGGGTAACGTACAATTATATAGAATGGCTAATTATAATCATTGACATGCATTGTTTCAGTTACTTTAGCCTTTGTCCTATTTTTTAGCCTTCTAACTTAAATTACTACAGGTGTTGGGAAGAGTTGTCTACTCTTGCGGTTTTCTGATGGCTCCTTTACCACCAGTTTTATCACTACTATTGGGTTAGTACCTATAGAAACTTGTCTCCCTTCTATGTTGCTGGTTTTAAAGCAGTTTTGGTTGTTTAAGTGTCTTCACCTATGAAGCATAGATACTTAAAAAAAGTGTTCTGTCATTGTCTGACTCATCATACTAGTATTATACATACCATTTTTTTTTTTCAAATTGTTCTTGGTTTTCATCTTAAAAAAGCTATACATTGACGCTTCAGATTTGGTCATTTTGCTAAATTAGTGAGTGTCAATCCTCATGGGTCTCTTCCTATTTTTACCAAGATATTTTATAAGATTGCTGAAGATTTATCTTATTTCTCAATAATATGCTTTTGAAACTATCGTAGGATGGAATTATTGTCTAGAGTTCATTGGGTTATAGTTAGTTAAATATTCATTGTCTCATTGTTGGAAACCAGATTGTCCACATGTTCAGCCTCTGTCTATGAAGATACATGGACGCTTTTTTATTGAAAATGTAAAATATTATTATGATTTACCTTATGGCAGCATTGATTTTAAGATAAGAACCATTGAACTTGATGGAAAGCGCGTTAAGTTGCAAAAATGGGATACAGCTGGTCAGGAGCGATTTCGAACGATCACAACAGGTTGTGTTTTGTCTTACACAATTATTCAATTTATTGTCCAGTACACATGTTTAGTTCCTACCTAATGCTAAATACAATAAGTAGGAAAGTTCTTGTTTGTAATTTCATCTTCAACTTCTTAAATGCAAGGAAGCGTTTTCTTTTTAACAATATTACACACTTTTGCAGCTTACTATCGTGGAGCCATGGGCATCTTGCTGGTTTATGATGTTACTGATGAGGCATCTTTCAACAGTACTCTCTTTTCCTTGGCCTCATTATTGGATGTTCAAAGCAGTTTTCATAATATTTTAATCAAAAGAAAAAATATGTTTCAAGGAATACATTCTGAATATTGGTGTTTTATATTTATGCACTCAATTTTAGTGTTTTTTTTTTTCCTTTTTCCATTCATATATTAGGAATTGGAATCACAAAGTTGAACAACATGCTTTTGACATTTAAACAAGGAGGTTTTGACAGTATTTCCTTGGTGTCATTGTTGGAAGTTCAAATGTGTTTGGATAATATCTTATTCCAAATAAAATATGTTTCAAGGAATGCATTTTGTATATCAGTTTTTTTTTTGTTGGTTTGTGCACTCATACTTTAGAGTATAATTTCTAGCCTTCTATTGGCTATGGCATTTTGCTGTCTTTTTTTCCCATTTTGTCTCACTCCCTCTTTCTCTTCTATTTACATTAAATTAAGTGGAAAGAAAGGATCTGTCTTTATTTTTTGCCTTTCTTTTAATTCACATGTAGGTTACTTTTTTCCAATTCAGATATTAGGAATTGTATTCGTAACATTGAACAACATGCTTCTGACAATGTAAACATGATACTTGTCGGCAACAAGGCTGATATGGATGAAAGTAAAATGGTATGTACATTTGGGGTTTCTTTCACTCTTCGTTATTACAACTTGGATTGGTCATGTGTAAAACTGTTGAGTAGGAAGCTTACGCATGGCTTGCATGATTGACTCACCCTGTTCAAACACCATTTGTTTATCAAAGAAGTTTGTGGTCAAGGGTCTTTGTGTCTTAAGTGACAAAATGCTTGGTGGTAAATTATTTTGGTTTGCCCAGAAGGCAAATGCTGCAATTTATAGTGCCCTGGGACTTCAAAGAAAGTAAGATATTATCTTCATTTTTTCTTGTAAAGGAGAATAGATTTTATTACAATTGATGAAATTAGGAAGTATTGGTGAAGGAATAATCAGAGAATTATGAATAAATTAAGGTATTAATGATGCAATAATTATGACTCGTGGATTTTCCTCGGGGTTTTTAACTTCATAAAAGATGTAGAGGGAGACTTAGAAAAACACTTAAAAAGGTTATTAAATGAAATCTCTTGATTAATGATTTATCTGAAGAGTTGATTTCTTATAGGGATCAGTGGCATCATATGATCCACGTAACTGATTTCACTTTGTGAGATAAAGCTATTATTATTGTTGTTGTTGGACTTTCTTTGCTGATGATCATACTTGTCTTGGAAATCAAATGTCACTTGATGATCACTTAGAACTGGAAGCAGGATTTTTACATTGAGCTTATTGCAAATTATAAATGAAGTCATCTGACCTTGAATGCTCATTGTATGTGTTTGGTACATTTGGCTCAAGTTACTTTTCTTTTATTATCAACACTAATGATTCCTTTATATTATTCTAGGCTGTGCCTACCTCCAAAGGTCAAGCTCTTGCTGATGAGTACCGCATCAAATTCTTTGAAACTGTGAGTAGCAGCATGGTTGTCAATGCATTTCATTGAAAACATGGAATTCCGTTATATTAATATTGTAAGAACACATGCAGAGTGCAAAGACAAATATGAATGTGGAGGAGGTTTTCTTTTCAATAGCTAGGGATATCAAGCAAAGACTTGCGGAAGCAGATTCTAAAGCTGAGGTAGGTCTTTAGCCTTTTCCTTGTCCTTCATTTTTTTTCTTTTTTTTGTGTTTTTTTTTCTTGCCCCTTGGGGGGGGGGGGGTTTGGTTCTTTCTAGAAACATGCCATCGCATAGTGAGTGCAAGTCTTTTCTCTTATAAAGAAAAGGATCTCAAAGTTCATGGAGTCTTTTTTATTTGTTCTAAAATTTAGGAAATTAATCCTTCTTGCTTACTGTTAAATGTTGATATGCTCCTATTTTTCCTTGGTGGTTCAGCCTCAGACTATCAAGATTAACCAACCTGGCACAGCTGCCAATGGTGGTCAAGCTGCGCAAAAGTCGGCTTGCTGTGGTTGAAGAGAATCACCATCTCCATTTGTACTCATCTGGGTGCTGTAGTTAATTTGATGTCCCTAGATATCAGCCCATGTATTTGTCCCCCTGTATTTTTTCGACTGGAAAGGAGATGTTTCAAAGATAGTTTTTTATGTGTTTTGCTCACTTAGTTTGTGGAATCTGTTGTGACGACTTTATTCGCTTCACATTCCTCTTCATTTGTAGTTTGACTATAGAGAAGTATTTTACTTGGACTAGATTCTGATGGATTACCAGATAATCTCTAGTTTTGTTCTCCATACAGGTTGACAGAATTCCTGCATGGTATAATTCAGGATCAAGCTGGTTATTGTGAGTTTTATTGATATTTTGTAGAAGAGTGGGAATCTGTCATGTTGGGTGCCCGAGAGCTTTTTGCTGAATGGACAGAGAGAAGCTGGAGTGTGATGTTTGTTGCTGCAATTTTGGACCATGACATTTATACTATTCCTGAAGGAAGGAAGGAAGTGAGGTAGATATAGATAGGGAAATGAGCAAAGGGATTTGGAGGGGATGAATCGACCAACGATCGCTGGAAAGACTAATTTAACCTTTGGCTGCTGGGTCTCCAGGTGTAAAGTATTGAGAAGTGAAGTTAGAACTTATTTAATATGAAAAAAAAAATATATAAATTATAAAGGAGAAATAATTCTCATTTATAATAATAATAATTATCTATAAAAAATAATAATTATTATAATAATAATTATTTTTTTTTAGTTTCAGATCTTTTTTAAACAAATCAAATAAGACGTTATAAACAAGTATAAACCTACCGTAAAACAAAGACGTTAGAAAAAAAAAATAAAATGAAGATATTATTGTGAACTAATGAATACAAGATGCAAATACATAAGGATAGACATGTTAAGGATGATAAACTAAAAGTCGGTGAAGGCTAACAACTCGTTTCAGATAGGCTCTCTGATTTGACTAACTTAAGTTGAAGCTTCAACCATTATTTATATTTTCATAGGAATTTTATTTTCCGAATTTCTGAATTACAAAGTCCAAATTAAAGTGATGTTATATTATTGCATGTATTATTTTCATTGGTCAACATTTATGTCCTTTCCGTTGAGCAGGAGGCAGATTAACACACATTTACGTTGATCGAATTTTAGAGTACATTAATTTTTTTTCCAATTTCATCTTGTAATATATTTATGTCAACCATTATTTTTTTTTCAACATTTACCATATATTACTCCCTCCATCCCATTTTATCTATTATTTTAAAAAATTTCAAATGTCTCAATTTATTTTTTATTTTATATTATCAATAAAGCATTAATTATTATTTTTACTGTTATACACTTCATTAAAAATAATGTTATAAGTCATCTTTTAACATTTAAATTAAGAATATTTTAGTAAATATAATTAAATTTTACTATAATTTAAATTATTTAATAAATTTATTAGTTTGTGTAAAAAATCTTAAAATAATAAATAAAATGGGATAGAGGAGTATTAGTAAAGTTTATTGTCGTTGAAGTTTTTACTCCAAGCCATCCATATTGGCATTATAATTCTGATCTCAAATCTCGCTCTCTGTTTTTTTTTATAACTTCGTCCACTAATATTGAAAATTTTGGTTTCTCTATAAGTCAATTGTCTTCTGTTCTCCTGAAAAAAATGAATAAATAAATACATAGAAATCGGCCTATTGCTTTTCCACATGGCTTATACTCCTTTGATTATTTTGTTGACAAATCGCATCTTCTATTTTTAAAAAATGCACCGCAAGACATGTTGGGGACACTCTATAGGAATAATTTCTCATGCAAAATCATATTGTTAATGAATATTTATACTAATAATCTGGATTTGTAATAAATAATAATTTTCAAAACAAAATAATATATATTTATTATATATATAATTAAAAATATTGTTGAATCACTATTCATCTTTATGTATGCAAAAGTGCTAGAGATACTGTAAGAAATTAAGAATACACATTTTTTTGAAAAAAATAGATATTAGACCTTGCATATTGCTATATGAAATTTGAGAAATGGATCAAATAATATAGTTTATTATAGATTTTAATATTTTATATTAATATTGATATTGATTAATTCATGTTGTTTATGTTTTCATTTCTTTGTGTTCATGAACATCATTAATTTGTGCTACATGGGGAAGGAAAAAAAGACAACCATATATCGGCCTCCAAGTCTACCCATAGTCACATTCGCTTCAAATGGATTAGGGTTTTCTTCCAATTTCTCTTCCATTTCAGGTTTCAACATCAACTTGTGCTGAGTTCTTGCTTTCTTTCGTATTCCAGTTCTTCTGCTACTTGTTAGTCATTCTTATAGAGAATGGATAATCATAAAAATTATTTATCTTTATTATTAAAATTTTAAATAAAACTATTTTATTATTTTATTTAAATTTAATTTAGTTTAAATTTATTAGAATTTAAATTTTATTTTTTATTTATATCTAAAATTTAATTATTTAAATTAGAATTTATTTTTTAAATTAAAGATATTTTTAAAAAAAATATCTTAACTTAAAATTTGAGTAAAATAAAAATTTAAACTTTAAGCCTTATTATTTAGTTGTATTTAAGTTATAATTTAAGTGACCCCCCTTCCTCAAGATTTCCTTTTCTCCCACCCTTTTTTATTCTCTGTCTCTCTCGACCCCGTACACATCACTTTCTTTGGGTTTCGACACCGAAGCTGATTAGCGAATTGAAAAGAAAGCGTTTTGTTTCTTTATTTTCTTTTTGAAAGTAAACTGCGAGCTCCGATTGATTCACAAGAGTGATGATTGCTGATTGCTTTCATAGATTCTGGGATCTATTGATTTTCTGGAGTTTTTCTTTCGATGGAGTTGACACTAGAATTTCTAGTTTATTATGTTGAAGCAAGTATATTGGGTTTAATTCATTGATTTGACCCTTTGTTGGTGCTGATTAGTATTTAGTGTTTGTGGGCATTGTATTACTCGTGACTTAAATGTGCTTTGTTGAATGCTTTAAATGAATCAGTGGAGGTGATGGGGTTTTTGATATCCAGCCTTAAATAATGAATTGCCTTTTGCTGTGATGCCTCCAATTTGCGTGCTTTTCCTGTTTCTTTTCCTTGTCTTCTACATATCTATCGTTTATATCTGAAAAATATTTTGTTGTTGTTGTTGTTATTGTTATTGGCTTATTTTCATTTTAGCTCCTTCAAGAAATTCTCATCACTTTTAATATTGTCCTTCTGTGTTCATTGGTTCCTTCATAATGGGGAAGACAGATGTCTAGCATATAACGGTACACTTGATGAGATACAGCCACATTGGTGATATTCTCGATTGTGTGGACTGAGTCATGGCATGGTTTAGAGCTGGTTCCAGCATAGTAAAGCATGCAATCAGGAGAACTCACGTAGGGTGGACCATCATATTATACAACAAGGACGAGAGTCCTTCCGTCACATAATAGATACTTTCACACCACAGTTTTCAAATCAAAAGCACAAAGTGCACCTGTGCCTCGCCCTATACCCCTCTCTAGGTTGGCCGACAGCTTCTTAGATGGGACTAGCAGTGTCTACTTAGAGGAGCTTCAAAGGGCTTGGGAAGCTGACCCAAACAGTGTTAATGAGTCTTGGGACAATTTCTTCAGGAACTTTGTGGGTCAGGCTGCAACCTCCCCTAGAATTTTTGGTCAAACAATTTAGGAAGGTATGTGTTTGCTTTTACTGGTGAGAGCATATCAGGTTAATGGACACATGAAAGCCAAACTAGACCCATTGGGATTGGAACAACGGGAAACCCCTGATGAATTAGGCCCTGCCCCTTATGGCTTCACTGAAGCTGATCTTGATAGGGAGTTCTTTTTGGGGATCTGGAGGGATGTCTGGATTCTTGTCTGAGAATCGTCCAGTGCAAACCCTTAGATCCATTTTGACACGCCTTGAGCGGGCTTATTGTGGAAGCATAAGCCATGAGTACATGCACATTGCAGATCGCGAGAAATGTAAATGGCTTAGGGACAAGATTGAAACCCCTGCACCTACACAACTGAATCGGGACTGTTGTGAGGTTATTCTTGACAGGCTTCCCTGGAGTACACTCTTTGAGAACTTCTTGGCCCCCAAATGGACATCAGCAAAGTGATTTGGTCTTGAAGGGGGGGAAACTCTCATTCCTAGAATGAATGAAATGATTGATCAGGCTGTAGATCTTCGGGCTGAGAGCTTAGTTATGGGAATGGCACCTAGGGCAAGATTGAATGTTTTGGGTAATGTAGTTCGCAAGCCACTCCGTCAGATTTTTAGTGAGTTTAGTGGTCAGGCTCAGGATGAAGTTGGGCTCTATATAGGGACTGGTGATGTCAAATAGCACTCGGGGACTTCTTATGATCACCCAACTAGGGGTGCAAAGAGGTTACATTTGTCTTTGGTTGCCAATCCTAGTCACTTGGAAGTAGTGAACCCAGTTGTTAGTGGGAAAACTAGAGCAAAACTGTACTACTCAAACGACGTGGACAGAACCAATATATTGGTGTTTTGATTCATGGAGATGGTAGCTTTGCTGGACAAGGTGTAGTCTATGAAACCCAACATCTTAGTGCTCTTCCAAATTATACAACTGGTGGGACTATACACATTGTGTTCAACAATCAAGTTGCATTTACAACAGATCAAAGATCTAGCAGGTCTTCACAGTATTGCACTGATGTTGCCAAAGCCTTAGATGCTACCATCTTCCATGTAAATGGTGATGATGTTGAAGCAGTTGTTCATGCCTTTGAACTTGCTGCTGAGTGGTGCCAGGCTTTTCATTCAGATGCGGTGGTTGATTTAGTATGCTACCGTCAATTTGGACATAATGAGATTGATGAACCATCCTTCACGCAGCCTAAAACGTACAAGGTTAGCCTTCTTGTTCATATTACTTTTCTTGTTTTCTAATACATTGTTTTTGGGTAAGTTAATCAGATTTTAAAATTTTTTTTTTTAACCAAAGGTCATCCGGAATCATCCATCAACTCTTGAGATCTATCAGAAGAAGTTTTTGGAATTGGGGGAGGTGACGCAGGATGACGTTGATAAGATACACAAGAAGATCACTTCAATTCTGAATGAAAATTTTTTGGCAAGTAAAGATTATGTTCCCAGAAGAAGAGATTGGCTTTCAGCGTATTGGTCTCGTTTCAAGTCACCTGAACAACTTTCACGTATTCGAAACACTGGGTATGATGTACTTAATGTTAGTTTTGCTTCATTGCTTTTCTGTGTTCTAGTGTTTTTCGGGCACTGCTGAAATATATGATCTTTATGGTGCAGTGTGAAACTAGAGATCTTGAAAAATGTTGGGAAAGCAATCTCAGATTTACCTGAAAATTTCACTCTTCATAGAACAGTGAAGAAGATTTATGAACAACGTGCCCAAATGATTGCGACTGGTGAGGGTATTGACTGGGGATTTGCTGAGGCACTTGCTTTCGCTACATTGCTAGTTGAAGGTAACTATGTTCGCTTGAGTGGCCAAGATGTTGAAAGGGGAACATTTAGTCACCGCCATGCTGTAATTCATGATCAGGAAACTGGGGAGATATATTGCCCCTTGGATCATGTTATAATGAACCAAAATGAGGAGAATTTACTGTTAGCAACGGGGAATGTGTTGTGTGTTTGTTATATTTAATTTTTTATCACTGAATTATTGTTATGTCAGCTAGCTTGTTTCTTTTCTAATACTAGTTAAGATGTGATTTGTTGTTGTCATACTTACAGTATTTGTTATTCTTCATTATATATGTAAGGCCACTTGTTCCATACAAAGAATTAGTGATAATATAGAGTTAAAGAAAAATCTATCACAAAAATTATAGTTAAGAGATTGAAGACTAGGCAACTATGAACTGTAAACTGTGCATGTGAGCAAAGGTGATTCTATTGGAATTGGTCTAGATCACTAAATAATTTATGATGAATAAATCTGGTTTGCATTTCTTTCTTCTTATGGTATTTTTTTAAGGTTCATGTTTCTTCTTATTATAGTTAAATTGTGGTTTTTTATGCTGTTTTTGCATTTCTTTTTTTGTTCTTTACACTGATGAAAATTTTAGAGATGTTTAAAATTTTGAATAATGATAAAGAAAAGTTAAAAGAAATTCTTGGGTATGTATCATACAAGAATATTGCTAAGAAATTGGGGTATAGGACTGTATATAAGCTCAAAGCATTATGCAAGAATGTCACTAAAAAATTGGAGTATCAGATTATATATATAAGCTCAAACCGTTTCAAGAACAAGACACAAGACTTCTTTTCTTTTTTTTCTTTTTTAACAAACAGAACTACAGTAGATTCTGGTCTGCTGTATTTGCTTACCATATAGTAAAGAAATTAATTTTCAATACGTTACTTGTCTTTCTGTGATATTATTACTTTTCCTTATCACTAAGAATTTTCCTCATTCCAAATTCATCCTGGTATCTTTTTTTCTCAGAAGGCAAAACCACAAAGGTGAACCTGTCATGACGATTTTTTTTTCCTGGATTATTTAAAACTGTTAAACATGGCGGAAGTGTATTTTTTGGGGCTTTTTTCCGATGCCAAAACTTCTAGCTTCTCTAGACTTTTTTTTTTGGGGTACTTTTCTGCATTAAAACAGTTTTTAATGGGCTTTATATGCAGCACTCTTTCTGAGTTTGGTGTTTTTGGATTTGAACTGGTTACTCATTGGAAAATCCCAATTCGTTGGTAATCTGGGAGGCTCCATTTGGTGATTTTGCTAATGGTGCTTATGTGATATTTGACAATTTTCTGAGTTCTCGTGAGGTGTTAACCTTTTGAATTTTATGTTATTTCAGCACATTTTTCATGTGTTATGCATACAATGATGTGCATTTGTACATATTAGATGCTCAAAACAGGAAAATGTGTATTTTGGATTGAGGTGCTACATGATAGCATTTTATTGCTTAATTGTGCATGCTTTTGCTTTGCTTTTGCTCACTTGGTAGCTTATGGTTGTTTACCTTTGTGTAGGTAACTTTTAAAGGAGAATTCAAGTCAATCAAATCTTGTGAAAGAACTTAAGAAGCATTGGAAGATGGGATGCAAGCATTGAAAATCAATCCATAGCCAATTGAATGAAGAAAATAGCAAAATTGATGTTGAAGCTGGGCAAACCATGGCCTCCTGCAGCTAGGCACGACTAGGTGTAGAGAAATTGAAGAAAATTCCATCCAAAAGCAGAGCCGACTATGGTGCCCTGACATCTAACTACGGCACCCTCCCTATCAATCAAAATGCATAGCTGCAATTTATGCGAATTGGCTATGGCTTTTGCTATATATTTCGACTCATCCCTCCTTGGCCGACATTTTGGACTTGGGAAGGCTCTTGGGGATGCTATGGAGGGAGTTTGGAGCATTGGGAGGCTAGGGCATGAAGATTAAAGAGAGATCTTGACTTCATTTCCTAGTTCTTTCTTTCTTCTCTCTTTCTCTCGCATTTTTCTGATGTTAGGATGATTTTATTGGTTTATTTGTGTTAGAACTCAGATTATTTGTTGCTAAACTCTTGTTCTTGGGATTACTGAAATTTTATTTATGGATTAGTGTTTGTTTCCTACTCTTTACTGTTATTTAATGGTATTTATGTTTACCTATTTGTGCTGCTTCATGCTTCTTTATTGATTGGCCATCAATTTGGATTGATTTGGGTTTTCTAATGAAGGTTAGAGATAGGAAAATTGGGAATAAACCTTCAATTGGGTTGTGTGGGAACTTGAAACTAGCTTGATTGAGTGGATGGTTTTACTAATGAGGCAGAGATACACTCCTTAGGCTCACATAATCAAATTAGGTTTGCTATTAATGTTATTAATTAATTAATCTTGCAAGAGATTGCCAGTAAATTAATTGGAAAGCCTCTTTGACATTGAAAAATGCTTTGAGGTAAAATTGAATTCTAGACTAGCACTAAATATCATTATAGGTAATTAAGATTAGGTAATTTATATACTATGAAATAAGTTTAGCAACAATAATTTTAAGTTATTTCCTTTGTCTAGAATCACCACTAATATCTAATTTTAGTATAGGTTTATTTCATAACTGATTTTACTCTTACTCCGAGTGACTCAACTTCAGCAAACATGTAATAATTAATATTTAATTGGGTTTTGGAACTAAATCTTTATGAGAATAATACATAACTCATCATTATATTACTTGTCGCGCCCGTGCACTTGCAGTACACGTCAGGTGGCGAACATGAGGCTAAGTGGCGTTGTCAGCTTGGGCTTTTTGTGCTTCTTCCCCATGGGTGCACTTGCAGTACACGTCAGGTGGCGAACATGAGGCTAAGTGGCGTTGTCAGCTTGGGCTTTTTGTGCTTCTTCCCCATGGTTACGATGGTCAGGGTCCTGAGCATTCAAGTGGCAGATTGGAACGCTATACGCTACTTTTGAGAAAAAAACTTGACATGAGCTTAATTTCACGGTGGATACTTACTTTGGGAGGTACTAGTTGTGGAAAATGGACGGGCTAGCTGCCTTTTAAGTTGAAGATGTGATGTCTGAAGGTATTGCTGGTAGAATGTACTCTGGAGCTTCTTTCCAATAAATGAAATTAATTCTCTATTCTTGTTTCCTTGTTAGTATGGCCTCTAGAACTCGTCAACATTCTATCCCATAAATGGAAATAATTTCTTCTCAATTCTTGTTTAGCTGCACAAGGCATAGGCTGGGTTTGTTTGGTTGGGGGAGATTAGAGATTTTTTTAAAGGGAGAGAATGTGATTGGAGGAGATTAAATTTCCTCTCTTCATTTAGATAAAAAAATTTGAAATCTCTTTTAATTCACTCTTTTACTTTTTTATAAATTCTTCTTAAATTAGGATTTTTTTGAGAAGGAAGAGTATTTGTTACTGAATCTCTTTCTAAACCAAAAAATATTTTATTAAAATTTTTTTAATTCCTTCTCTTTCAATCTTATTGGAATTTTAAAACCTTTGAATTGGGTCAATTGTATATATTTCTTTTGAGAGGGATAAAAATGCAAATTCAAGCATTTCTTTATAACGATAGTCGAAATGGATTGGTCTCATTCTAATATGGAATGGGTCATTTGTGAATAGGCATTCTCATGTGGCCTCCTGTTGTCTTATAAGTTTTTAAAAAAGACAAAAAACTGCAAAGAAATTCGGGTGGATTCACACTTGAAATGGATGTTTATTGCATCCCTCAAATCTTTATCCATTCTTACACAGCCCTTTCAGCTGCCTAGAAGTTTCAAATCTTGTAGACAAATAAAAAGTTTCAAATCTGCATGTTTTTGGCCAGTCAATCACAATTGGTAAAAAAAAATCACATATCATGATTAAGATCATATTTTTATTCCATGTTCAATGTAAAGAAGTAAAGATGATACGAATGCGGTTCAATTTAAATACAGAAATTGCTTAGGTACGATTTCTGCTCTATTCTTGAGAGAGGGAGAGAGAGTATTGTCGCTTTCATTGTTGGATTTGGGAGGAAGCTTTTCTTTGAATAAAAAAAACTTAATGATGAAACATAATTTTTTTTTTGGATGAGGATGAATAGAATCTTTAGACTGATTAATTGATTTAAACATTTTATATTAGTATTAGAGACGTGAGATTCTCCTGACAAAACTCTAGACTTCATTCATCGCTAACATCTATGATTATCCCTCGTGGCTTGACAGCTCACTCGATTAAGATTACGATAACATTATAATTTGAATTCAAAACACGTACAAAAAGAAAGAAAATAAAAAAAAAGGGGGGCCCAACTCAATTCAATACTGATCCTCTTGATGTCTATCCTTATTAGTTCCAGAGTGGCTGCCTATCAAAACAGTACACAAAAAGAGAGACGGGAACAAGTGGAGAAGGAAGGAAAAGAAGTTGTCCTAGGTTGGTAGGAGGCACATGGACGGGTAATTGCGCAGCGGCATTATTCAATAATTCACCCAAACCCAAACCCAAACCCAAACATCACATGGACTCCCTAACTTGACTTAGCCATTTTGAATTTGTTGACTGCGACACTTTTCTCCTTTTTTTTTTTTTTTTCTTTTCCTAATGGTAAGGGATTCGTTTATTAAAAAAAAAAAAAAAGTAAGCGATTCCCATCACTCGTTGGATTCCACGCTGCCTTTAGATTCCGATTCTTGCGGGCCCCGCTGCCCCACCCAAAAAAAAAAAAAAAATCATTTCAGCAGGAGTCGCCAACTTGAGGTGGTTATTAATCAATATGACCTGACCCCATTTGTAATTATTTTTTAATCTTACATGTAACCAAGACTCTCGACCTATAGATGAGCGCCATATTAACATACATATATATATATATATATCATTGTTTTCAAAAAAGAATATTGAGTTTGAAATTCTACGGAGTTGGAAGTCGGTGTCCGACGATCAATTTTATGTGGAAAGTGGCATGCGACACTTTAGTCAGATGATTAGGTTCTATTTCAAAACTATGTGAAACAAACACAACTGTCCATCTCATAAGTCTTTAACAACACATGCATCCTACAAGAAGCACTCGTGATCGTGCATTGGAATTTTGTATGCATATGTATATATATTATATATTATATATATACACATCAGTTAAAAGCATATATCATCATCTCTTCAAGCATGCAGTTATTTGGAACTTAAGACAATCCTAAAATGTAGTAAAGTTGCTCTTTGTTCCAAAAGTTTATAATTATTATTAGGATTATAATATGGAAAAATTATTATTTAGGACCAATATCAAAATTTTATTACAAAGTGAGATTTACTGATTATTTAATAATAAAAATAGACCAATTTTTTAAAATAAAATATAACAAAATATGAAATTATCAAAATATCTTCAAGTTTTCCTTCCCCTCACCATTGCTAGTCACTAGTGACCGGTTAATGGTCACAACTAACCAATCAACTGTTACTGGTGACTAGTCAATGTTTGCCAGTAACAAATGGTTTAGAATTTTTTTTTTCTAAATTTTGTAACTTAATTTTCAAATTTTTACTATAAATTGTTTCAGTACTTTATAACTTTTTTTTAGAATTTACAATTTACTTACTTTAAATTTATAATTTATTTTCTAAATTTTTACCATGAATTGTTCTAAGTTAAAACATTTTGGAAAAAAAGTTGAAATATTTCATAGAAAAAGTTAGGAAAATGAGTTACAAATTAAGAATAAATAAATTATAAAATATATAAAAAAATTATAGAAGTACCGAAAAAGATTCATAATAAAAATTTAAAAAATAAATTATAAATTTAAAATAAATAAGTTGCAAAACATGTAAAAAAAAGTTACAAAAATACTAAAATAATTCGTAATAAAAATTTGAAAAAATAGTTGTAAATACTAGTAAAAAAAATTGTAAAATACTTAAAAAATTTATAATAAAAAATTAAAAAATAAGTTATAAATTTAATATAAATAAATTGTAAAAATATTGAAACAATTTATAGTGAAATTTAAAAAATAAGTTAAAAATTTAGAATAAAAAAGTGATAAATTTTTTAAAAAATTATAAAATAAAAAATTTAAAAATTAAATTATAAATTCAGAATAAGTAAATTTTCTTGCCCTTCTTTCTGGATTTTTACAGTCAGAAGCATTTCAGTGTTTCACACTACCAAAATGCAATAATGTCAATAAACGTACGTAGCTTCCCTCAAAGTAAATATATAAATAAACGTACCAAGCTTGGAAACTTGATGACGAATAAAATAGGCTACGCGTAATGTGCGTGTTGATTATTATAACATCTGAGTCGACTGTTTGCTTTAAATCTCAACTACTAGTGTCAAATCATTATTCCTTTCCATTCTGATATTATTTTGAAACTGACGAAGCTATTTTTTCCCCTTTCGTTTAGCTCTTTTTTTTTTTATTACACCAAACAAACTATTTTTCTTGTAAAGAGGAGACAAACCTAGTCATAAAAAAAAAAGGACACAAAAGCATTCACTTGAAAATTTTTAAAAATCTTTGCTTGTACTTTTATAATAATAATTAAAACTAAAATTAAAATTTTCATTTAAAATGCTAATATGAAATCAAAATAAAAATAAAATAATAATTTTCCTATTAAAAACTAAAAGGAGATTTATTTTTAAAAGTTAAAACTTTTTTATACGCTAATTATTTTCAAAGTTTAGATTGAGAAATTTTTGAAATAAATAAATTATGATAAAAATTGAGAAAGTGTGAGATAAAATTAATAGAAATTGATTAAACAGGCAAGTGAGAAATTTAGAAAGGAAAATTCCACCAACATATAGGTTGGTTCATGAGAGATATAATTAGGATTCTTGAATGGACATCCACAAAATATGATCCTATTCACAACCAATAAAAAACTAAATAGATGAAGAAAGCATTCTTTAATAAGGAAAAAAAAAGACTACAATTGAAGGCTGTAAAAGAAACGAAGAATAAAGGGGGAAAAAAAAGAAAGAAAAAACGTTTATTGGAATGTTTCACAATGGTATCGCTTAAAAAGAAAAAATTGTGTTAAAATGGGAGAAATAATAATGATTTAAAGGAAGTAGAGAGCTCAGACAATGAAATAAGCAACACGCATATGGTGCGTGGATTGGCGCCACGCACTGGAATCCATCAATGTGGGGAATCGCGACAAAAGACACACCACCTATCTATCACCAGCAGTACAGTACAGTACAGTACAGTTCTATGAAAAGCCAAAAAGGGTGAGATAAACCAATTTTGTTTGATACACTTAAACATTTTTGTTCATAAAAATCTTTTGCCTTTTTCATTTCTCCTGTTTAGGCCTTCTACGGCCTCGGCACTTCCTGTATCCTTTCATTTTAAAAATATCCATTTTAAACTTAATTAAGAGCATCTTCGTTGTACAAATTTAAAAGTAAACTAAAATCCAACATAATTTTAAAAATAACGAATATTTATATGATTTTGACAAATTTTTATATCATTACTTCTCACAATGATAAACATTGGATCCTTATTGAATAATTAGGCCATTTAAATTAAAATTAGACTCTGACTTAATTATTTTTTTAATTATTATTTTTCTAAAAATATAATATTATCATTTAAAAATAAAAATAAAAATTTTAAATTTAAATCATCCAAATTAAATTTGGATATCAAATTCTCATATTGTTGATGAGGTTACAATGCTCATTGATAAGATAAATACTGAATGTGGAGTTAAGACCCAAGAATCTCCACCTATCTACACATTTATAATTTATATTTGAAATTTATAAAACTTCTCCTTTAATGTCCTTAACTTTCCTAATTCATTATCTTTTCTGACCTAATCCATTATTTTTTAGCCAGTTCTCCGTTCCATTATCGTAACGTCCCCGGTTTTTTTCTCAACTTCTCTTCGCCAATCCAATTTCTTCTTCCCTCTCACAAACTGAAGATTCGTTTTCTTCCCAAGGGCTAAAGACCATTTTTCCTCCTTAACTCTAGAGCAGAGATGCATGGTTACTCTCAGAATAAGAAATTATGGGTCACTTTGAAAGACACAACGTTAATGAGCAGGTAAATTTTCAAATCTGTTAACATTCTTTTGTTTTTCATTTTCTTTCTGTTACTACTGCCTTCTTTTTGAAATCCTCCTTCCTAAATGTGAGATTTTTTTTTCTTTTTAAGTGGTTGATCCACTTGAAAATTTTTGTTAGAATCTTTTACCTATCATCTTGCGTGTTGTGCATTTCATCACATAATATGCACAAATCTATAGAAATTGGAACGTTGTTCTCTGGCATGTATGTCGGTAAACTAATGGATGCGCTTGTTGGCTTGTGAGAGTGGCTCATAGTGTTGATAGCTTTTTTTTTTTTTACTTTTACCAATCCACCACTGAACTCTAGAGGGCTGATCTTAGGGATTCACTCGTTGTTTCCTTTAACCAAAACAACATTTTGAATAAAAAAATATCAGCAAAAAATATGTATTTTAAACTTAATTCATAGCATTTTGATTATACAAATTTAAAATTAAATTAAAATCCAACATAATTTTAAAGATAATGAATATTTATATAATTTTGACAAATTTTTAAATCTTTTTATGGGATTTACTAATTTTAATTAGAAGTTAATATTTTACTCTAGTCAAGTTTAGACAAATACTTCCGCATGTCTTTTTTATAAGGATCATTCAATTACTTTATCTAGATTAAGAAAATTAGTTATCTTCTTAAAATCATAAAAGAAAAATCAAACATTCCCTTTCTAACCCTATTTAATATAATAATATAATATTATTTGACTAATTGAAAATATCTTTTTTATCTAAAAAGTCCAATAAGAATTTACTAGAAGAAATAAATGATGAGGATAAAATAGAAAAAAATTGACTACATATTACAAAGTCTCTTATAAAAAGGATCAGAAAAAACTTTTAGAATGTCCCTTATAAAAAGGATCGGAGGGAGTATTTTGTTATATTCTCAAGTTTCAATACCAATTATGTAATTAAACTTTAGTTTGATGCTCTTGAAGAGGTAAGTGACCTTGTGCTTCTCCATGCTTTGGGACACCCATCCCCTAATTTATTTTAAATAGCATTGCTTTTCTTCATGTTTACCAAAAAGAAAAAGTACTCTTTGGCCTCAACTTGGGTATTTAAAATTCATGATTCATAATCTTTTTCACAAATATCTAATCCAAATTAATAGATACCACCATCATTGCAAAAATAAATATATTTTATTTTTCACTTATATTTTATGGGTTAACATAATTAACTAGTTTTTTTAGTATATCATTATAAGTGAAATTTGATCCCACAGGCTCCTTTATCTAGAAATTACCCGGTGCCATTGGGTCACTAACTCATTGGTTAGTGATACATTTATTTCATATAAATGCATTAAATATGTTTTATAAAGTTAGTTTATTTTGAAACATCCCATACATTGTATGGGGGCATTTTCTAGTATATTCAAATGCATAAACATCCAATATCCCCATTAATGTGATTTTCCAAATCAGGCAAAGCTAGGAAGTCTATCAATTTATGGATTAGTACCTTGATCTTTAGCCAAATTGACCCAAACAACGATCAGTCAAAGGATTAGTACCACACGGCACAGGCTCTTATATATTGTTAACCGCAGTACCTCCTCTTCCACTTCTTCGAACACCTTCACCATTCTCCACCCACATCAATTTCTGCTTAATCTAGCTTCAGGTAAAGCTTTTACTTGCTTTTTTCATTTACAACGCTCATTTTCAGAGCTTGAACTCATTTAATCTTTCTGGTGTATTATTGTTCTGTGAAAGCTAGCTATGGCATCATGGGTGAGAGCTGCTTCTAGCCTTTCAAAACTCGGTGCCACCAGAAGGAAACTTCTTTCATGGCAGAACAGAAGGATTCACACCACAAACTTCGACCAGAAGGCAGCACAGCAAGCTGCAGCTTCAACTTCAGTGCCTCTGTCAAGGCTCACTGACAGCTTCTTGCATGGCACAAGCAGTGTCTACTTGGAAGAGCTTCAAAGATCCTGGGAATCTGACCCTAAAAGTGTGGATGATTCCTGGGACATCTTCTTCACAAACTACCTCAGCCATAAAAAACCCACCATTTCTTCGGAAATCTCAACCCAGACAATCCAAGACAGTATGAGTCTAACGCTGTTGATAAGAGCCTACCAAGTGAATGGTCACTTAAAGGCCAAACTAGACCCTTTAGGATTGGCTGAGAGAGAAGCACCCAGAGAGCTAGATCCTTCATATTATGGGTTTTCTGAGAGTGATCTGGATAGAGAGTTTTTTGTGGGGGTGTGGAAGAACATGGATGGTTTTTTATCAGAGAACCGGCCGGTTCAGACACTGAGGGAGATAGTGACGAGGCTTGAGGAGGTTTATTGTGGGAGTATTGGGTATGAGTATATGCACATAAGTGATGATGAGAAAGTGAAGTGGCTGAGAGACAGGATTGAGACAGAAGAAGCTGAGAGAGTTGAATTGGATCGACATCACAGGCTTGCGCTTCTGGAAAGGCTTGCTTGGAGTTTGATGTTTGAGATCTTCCTGGGCACCAAGTGGTCTTCTGCCAAGAGGTTTTCATTCAACTGCTTCTCTTTATCAAATTTTGTTGTTTAACTTATTTTCATTTGGGAAATTCAATTACACTCTGTTTAATGGTCACAAGTCAGAGCGGTGGCTCTGTTTTGGGCTATGTGCCCCTTTTTCTTAACTTTTTTTTTTTTCTTATTTTTTCATAAGTTTTGTGCATCCACTTTTTGTGAAGCCTGTGATTTACTGTAGATTTTATATTATATATCAAATATTGAGATATGAAGATATATTGTTTACAGCAGTGATTTAGCTCATTAATATTTTTTTGGTGAATTTCATAAGATTTTTTTTTATTCAAAAAAAGCTAGTTAGTTATAGTCATTTCATTATTTTCAGATCAAAACAAATATTTTCATCAATTTAATTCCATAAATATATTTTTTTGTAGGTTTGGGCTTGACGGAGCAGAAACTCTGATTCCAGGCATCCAAGAAGTGATAGACAGAGCTGCAGATTTTGGAGTAGAGAGTGTAGTTCTGGGCACAACCCACAGAGGAAGAGTCAATGCCTTAGGCACAGTCGTCAAAATGCCACTTCGAAGAATCTTCTGTGAGTTCAATGGCACTCTCAACTCTCCCCACATCACCCAATACACTGGAACTGGTGATGTCAAGCACCACATTGGTGGCTCCTACGACCACTCCACCATTAATGGCAGAAAAGTCCACATCTCCATTCCTCCAAACCCCAGTCACTTAGAAGCAGTAAACCCAGTAGTTGCAGGAAAAACCAGAGCCAAACAATATTACTCAAACGACATAACCAGGACCAAGAACATGAGCATTTTGATTCATGGAGATGGAAGCTTGCCTGGGCAAGGTGTGGCTTATGAGAATCTGCATTTGAGTGCTCTTCCTAATTACTGTACAGGTGGGACTGTGCACCTCGTGTTGAACAACCAGGTTGCCTTCACTACTGATCCTGTATCTGGAAGGTCTTCTGAGTATTGTACTGACATTGCTAAGGCCTTTAATGCCCCTGTTTTTCATGTCAATGGTGATGACATGGAAGCTGTTGCTCGTGCCTGTCGTCTCGCCGCCGACTGGCGACAGACTTTCCATTTGGATGCGGTGGTTGATGTTGTCTGTTACCGGAGATTCGGTCATAATGAAATTGATGAACCCTTCTTCACACAGCCCATGTTGTATAAGGTTCAGTGACTCGTTCATTACAAGAAATTAAAAGATTTATTAGTGACAATTTCAACCAGCCATATAGTGACGGTTTTTATGTCGTCGTTATAGGTTGAGAAAGAGTCGTTATTGACGGTTTTTTGACTTTTTTTATTGAGAAGTTTAATGGGTTGAATGGATGTAAACAGGTGATAAAGAACCAACCAACTGCACTTGAGATATATGAGAAGAAACTTCTTGACTTGGGGGTAGTGAAAAAGGAGGAGGTTGATAGTATATACAATAAAATTAATACAACTCTTAATGAAGAATTTTTGGCCAGCAAAGATCATGTTCCAGATCGAAGGGATTGGCTTGCAGCTAATTGGAGTGGAATCAAGTCACCTGATCAACATTCTTCTATTAGAAACACAGGGTATGCGTGTGTCTTTCTTAGTTTAGAAACTTGAAATTTTGAGTAAAACTAGATAAGCTTTTCAACGCCTAATGTGAGGTGGGATTGCTTTAATGCAGAGTAAAATCAGATATTTTGAAGGAAGTAGGGAGGTCAATCACAAGAATTCCAGAAAGTTTGACACCTCACAAAGCAGTGAATAAGTTTTATGAACAACGAGCCCAAATGATTGAAACAAGAGAAGGAATAGACTGGGGATTTGCAGAAGCACTTGCTTTTGCCACACTGATAGCAGAGGGTCACCATATTCGTCTGAGTGGTCAAGATGTTGAAAGAGGCACATTCAGTCATCGCCATTCCATAATCCATGATCAACAAACTGGTCAAAAGTATTGCCCCCTTGACCACGTTATCCCACACCAGAGACAAGAAACTTTCACTGCTACCAACAGGTAATACTGTATTTAACAGTTCATTCATTGACACAGTACTACATGTAGTATTAGAGTTTGCATGATAAAGTTATTTGTGTGCAGTCCACTTTCAGAGTATGGTGTGATGGGATTTGAATTGGGATACTCCATGGAAAGCCCCAATAATTTGGTGATGTGGGAAGCTCAGTTTGGGGATTTTGCAAATGGGGGTCAAGTCATAATTGATAATTTTCTGAGCTCAATGGAGGCAAAGTGGCTTCGCCAAACTGGCCTTATTCTCTTGCTTCCTCATGGTTATGATGGTCAGGGTCCGGAGCATTCCAGCGCTAGATTGGAACGCTTTCTTCAGGTAAATACCATTGAATTTCTTCATATCTTTTTAGACTAAATTGTCTCTTTTTAGAGTGCACTTTCTTACATTCTTTTTCTTATCAACTAATTTGAGCCAATTAATGTTCACAAATTCTGTGACAGATGAGTGATGAGAATCCATTTGTTATTCCTGAGATGGATCCCAATGTAACAAAGCAGATTCAGGAATGCAATTGGCAGGTGGTGAATGTCACAACTCCTGCTAATTACTTTCATGTTTTAAGGCGCCAGGTACTCCCAATAAGCCTACACGCATGCACAAACTTGTTTTGAAGTGAAGGATCTTTGATTTGCTGATGTGTTGGTCTTATGCTGTCAATTTGTAAGATGCATAGGGAATTCAGAAAGCCTCTGATTGTGATGGCTCCTAAATATCTTCTTCGCCACAAAGAATGCAAATCAAACATGTGTGAGTTTGAAGAGGGTACCAGATTTAAGAGCCTTATAGGGGATCAGAATAACGACTCAGATCTTCACAATGAAATTAGACGTCTCATCCTTTGCTCTGGAAAGGTGCTGCTTTCTGTTCTTTCTGTCGGTTTCATTATTTCTTCTTCATTGCCTTCCCAGAAACACGTTCTATATTCACCATGAAACTATCAATTCAGATCTTGAATTATTAAGCTTATTCAGTTTACATTGGTGTTTTTGTTTAGTGATATCCAGATCCCATGAAGACCAACATGCAATAGATTTGTTACTTCCTTTTGCAGGTGTACTATGATCTTAATGAAGAGAGGAGAAAGATCAATGGAAATGACATTGCAATCTGCAGGGTGGAACAACTTTGTCCCTTCCCATACGATCTCATTCAGCAAGAATTGAAACGATATCCAAGTATGTCACCTTGTCCCAGAAAATGTTCTTGGCTTCTTGCTTATCTACTCTAATTAAAATTCAAAATACAGAAACTCTCAACCCATTCTTCAATTTTCTACTTCACGAGATACCAGATGAAGAGTTTAACAGCAGAAACATAAACTACGCATACATATCTTCAAACTAGTCCAATACTATATATGAGAAACACGTAATCAGAAGTGGTCTTCTGAAGAATCAGAAATCATAGGTTATGAACTAACTAGCATGTAATCATGTTGTTGTTTTGGGTTATGATGGGATAGATGCTGAGGTAGTGTGGTGCCAAGAAGAGCCAATGAACATGGGAGCATATTACTACATGTTACCAAGGCTATGGAGTTGCATGAAGGCATTGGGAAGAGACAGTATGGAAGACATCAAATATGTTGGGAGGGCCCCATCTGCAGCCACAGCTTCCGGGTTCTATAAGGTTCATCAAATGCAGCAATCTCAGATTCTTCACAAAGCCTTCCATCCCCAACCCATCAACTATCCTTTCTGATCCAACATATTTTCTTCAAAGGTGTGTGTATCTTTCCAATAAAATAAAATGAGGGAGGTGTTTCAATTTTCAAGTTTAAAGGATGAAATTGAAACACTAGCTGTTTTTCAAGATCTAATATATTCAATTGGCATGTATATATTTGTATATGTCTATGCTTCTGTGACCATATATGCCTGTGACGATGTGATTTGAGTGTGGATATCTACTATATACAGCGCCCGTTGCCCCTTGAACACAATTAAGATCTTCACTTAAGATGAATAAACTTATTTTTTCTGATACGGAAAAAGTTTCTATCTTTTTGAATAAAAACAAAAAACGTGATAGAGAATTAGATTTGACAATACAAGGCAGGAATTTTATTCACGTCAATTGTGGACCTTTCTAAAAAGCTTGAATCTCAAGAAATGGAGACGTGTTTTTTGGTAAATTAGTTGGAGATCAGTAATTAAACCAAATATTACATTTAGTAAACCAATCCATAACGCTTCTCACTTAAAATTTGTTTTCTTTAACAATTAATAGCAAATATTTATCTCTGCGTGGGTGCGCATTTAATTTGATAAATTGTGTAAGAACAAAATAATGTTAAAGTAAAAAATTCTTTTCTTCACCAATCCATAAAGGACTGTCGCAAAGCAGTGAAAGTTATGGTCATCATATTAGTTGCGTTATGTGAAAAAAATATATTAATAACAACGCTTTTACTTGTCCCAATCGTATGTGACTAATTATTACTTTGATAAATAACTATTTTAATGTATATCTCCCACCCCAACTAATGTTTTAATTGAATTTGCTAGTTCAATTGATAAATTGATAAATCATATTCTGGTTTAGTTTTAGACATTTAAAAAAATAAGATCGTTTGAAAATTGATCAAGAATCAATAAAAATTAATCAAAATTTAGTCAACAACAAGTAAAAACAAGTTTTAAGATAATTTATACTGTATTGAAGTTTAAAAATCTTCTTGGGCAAAAAAAAAGTGTAAAATTCTTTTAATATTTTTTAATTATAAAATTTAACAAGAAAGTAACACCTTTTGATATATTATCATTCACGTGCGTGTGTACCTTGTGACGCAGAGAAAGTAGTAAAAAAAATTTCAGTGTCATCAAGAGGACCAAATATGGAGAAAACAGTGAAAGTTGAATATAAATTTTCTTTGAAATTGGGGAAAAAAGGTGAACAACATTAGCTTTTGCCCTGAAGAGATGAAAAGTACTCAAATATTAATAAGGTCTTCAACTTATATATGACAATCTCTTTTGAAATGGAAGAGGAAACCAATGGGTCCAGATGTGTGTGTAGTTGAGTTAGTATAAAAAGTTCTGTAATGTCCAATGGCATTGCACGCTTGACTACGGAATATGATCATTTTAACATAAGTGTGATGTGAACTAACTTCAATATATGAGTTGCGTTTAGAGAAAAAGCAAAGGCACCGCCCTTTCAAGATGAGCATCTTCTCTTAATGCCTACTTAGTCATCACGATAAGAGTGCTTCCCTTCACTCCTTTCAAACTGTTTTCTTCAAGGACTTTACTTGCTCCCATTGCTTCTACCAGTAAGACCAATAACACAAGAATTAACGCAATTCACATACGTCTTTCACAACCTGTGTCTATAAAACTCCCATGAGGCAAAAACACACGATCTACAAAGAGTAGTGTAGTATAACATACATATCTATGGGTTCCTTGGCTCAAGTGCTGAAATGGGCATGGCCTTATTTGGTTTCAATTTTGTTACAATTTGGTTATGCAGGCATGTCCGTTATATCCAAGTTTGCTCTGGACCAAGGCTTGAGCCCCCATGTTTTAGTAGTATATCGACATGCCCTTGCCTTTCTTGTAATTTCTCCTTTTGCAGCTTTCTGTGATAGGTCTTCCACTATTCTCCGTACTGCACTTGTGTCTCAGAATTTGGTATTCATTATTCACGTTACGTTTTACTGATGAAAATAACTGCTGTTTTGACAGAAATCCAAGGCCTAAAATGACATTCTCTGTGTTAGTTAAGATTATGCTGCTCGCATTATCAGAGTAAGATTATTGTACTTTGTCCTCTCTGTCATACTAGAATGTTCACCACCTCTTAGTTGTTTTTCTTTGTGTCCAAATAGGCCTGTCATAGATCAGAACTTGTACTATACTGGGATGAAGCTCACTACTGCAACATACGCATCTGCTTTGGCTAATATTAATCCTGCTTTCTCATTCTTATTGGCTTGGACTTTAAAGTAATCTTCTTTCCCCTCAACTTACGCCTCATTTTGGTCCTTCATAGATACACCAATCCATTTTAATGACATGACATACGTTTACAGTGTTAGAGTCATTAGTAGAACCTTTGAAGCATCATATTATGTAACTCTCTGACCTTTTGTTGTTTAGACTTGAGAAGGTCGATATCAGGAGAGTGAATAGCCAGGCAAAGATATTGGGAACTGCAGTATCTGTAGGAGGAGCAATGATGGTGACACTTGTGAAAGGATCAATGTTGAATTTGCCTTGGACTAAAGATGTCACAGACCAAGATACAGAAAGTGCTTCAGATTATCATAATCTTATTTATGGTGCTCTAATGATAGTAACAGGCTGCGTTTGCTGGTCTATTTTCATCAATCTTGAAGTAAGTGTTTGATCCCACCAGTTAACTTCTATCACCGATACATTGATTTTCAAGTTGTCCCTTAATTACTATTATTATCACTTTAATCCCTCTTCCAGTGAACCATCATCAGTACTAACAGATTCGGAGTTAACAAAGCAATTAAATTGATGATGAATCTATGAATGTCCAAAGTGATTAAATTTTGTTTTGACAGGCAATCACACTGAAATCCTACCCAGCTGGGCTATCTCTCACAGCTTGGATATGCTTGATGGGTGCAGTGGAAGGCACAGTATTTGCACTTATAATTGAACGGCATAATCCTTCAGTGTGGTCCATCCACATGGACTCTCAATTACTAGCTGTTGTGTACAGTGTGAGATATATTTTTCATTCAACCACAACTATTATGCACTATAAATAACTTTGAATGGCATTTATGTGATGACAATCTATGCAGGGATTGATATGCTCAGGAGTTGCTTACTATGTCCAAGGGCTGATAATGAAGGCAAAAGGGCCTGTTTTTGTGAGTGCTTTCAGTCCACTTAGTATGGTCATTGTGGCAATCATGGGCCTTATTGTTCTAGTAGAAAAAATCTACATTGGAAGGTGAAGAAGATCCATTATATCTGAATAAGAAATTACCGTTAATCTCCTAATTTAAGCTAATTAGCTCAGATTGTTGCAGGGTCATTGGAGCAATTGTGATTGTGATTGGGCTATATATGGTGTTATGGGGGAAAAGTAAGGACTCTGAGGAAGTTAAATCATCTGCAACAAATGGTTTCAATTGTTCACAGAGAATAGAATCTGCAGGGGATATGGTTTTATCTGAATTTTAGTGCTGTGGGTAATGACATATCCCTTATACTGTGAGATCTAATGTTTATGTTGCTGAGTATCAAGTAATAAAAGCCATCATTCACACAATTCTCTCATTTCTTTTACTAATAGGATGGGTCAATTTTCATAGGAATACTCTGTATTGATAAATAAATTATTCATGGATCAATTTATGAAGACCTGAAGCTTGAATGGTATTGTAAATTGAGAAAATTGAGAGAATCAGGATGATGGTGAGTGCATAAAATTAGAAAAAACAAAAGTTGAACTTTGAATATGGGAACTGAAAATAGGCGGCTACCTTTTATGGTTTTAGAAAGGCAATTGAATCTGACTGTCATCAGTAACATATCACAAAATACGTTTATAAATATGGACTTTCAACAATACAATAGAGCAAGTGTGGAAGTCATCTTCGCAGGAGATGTTATGTTTTACTGTGGCTTGTCATCGTATTTAGACATCTATATATTTTGATGGTTCCTTCTTCAATGGAATATTAATATCTGAAGCAAAAACCATAACTCTATTTAAATGCAAAATTCAATTTTTTTTAATTTGAAAAAAAAAACAGAGGCAAAGCAACAGCATGTAATATATGGATAGCCGGAGTTTGTGGAGAGCAAAGTTTTGTTTCTTTTTCTATACGCTCCACGTAATGGAATAGATGATTGGAAGTGAAGGGTTACAGGCTGAGAGGAATTGGATCTCATGATTCCTAAATGAAGGTTCTTTATGCAGGTTTGATTGTATAATCTTGGATGGATGACAAAAATCAAGTGAGTAAAAAAATGATTCTAATATACACATATTCAACTTTGAGCCACATCGTCTTTGAAATTTTCAAAATTCGACAAATCATTTCTTTCCTAAACTTAATATTAGTATTCTCTTTTCAAATATCTTAATCTGTATTCTATACACATATATAATTATTCTGTGACGAAATTATATATGAATAAGAGGAGTATAGGAGAATGAGAACAGACCTAGAAAAAGTTTGAACAGAGATATGTAAGGAGTACCGCCATCAATGACTCTGACCTTTTTTTTTTTTTTTTATAATTTTTAGGTCTGAGACTAAGACCGACTTAATTCTATTACTTTTGGTGGCCGCTCCCTCCAATCGCGACTCCTTCTCACTTTGCCCTGTTTGTCTCTTCTTTTCTCCCTCGTGCTTACGTTTCCCTTTAGCTCTTTAAGCTTCTTTCACACCAAACAACTCCTTATTCCTCTGACTCTTTTTTTTCCCCTTATGACTGCGCTTGTTCTTACAATAAAGCCATCGATGCCTTTCTTATCCTCTTCCATTCACTAAGAGGTCAGAGTTGTCAATCCACGGTTCCCACAGGTGAATAATTAACACTACATTTTAATGCTTTCCTTTTTAATCATTTTTCAATTTTTATTTCAATTTTGTAATTGCATTATTCTTTTTTTCTAAAAATTCTTTTATTGATTGATATGTTTAATTAAAACGTCATTTTTAAATATCTAGTGCGTCGTTCCTCCACAAATGTCAATTATTATAGTAAATGAGTTTAGATTTTAAAGCTTGACTCTTATTAGCTCCTCCAAATGACGCTACAATTAAATTTAGCATAAGTGATTCTTCCTTAAAAATATTTATAAATATTATATTTTATCAATAAAAAATTAAATTTTGTCCATTAATACAAATTTTCACTAGGCTCGAAGATTTTTTTTTAAAATAACTTTATTTTTTTGTCCTAATCTCATCTCCTCAAGTAAAAAGCATATATACCAGTACACTTTTTCTTATACTCACCAGAATATTTATTTGGGAATTTTCTCTTGTAGACTGTAAAAAAAAAAAAAACCTAAACCTAAATCACTAATTTATTTGGAAGTTACCTTTGATTCAACTAACCCCAGGTTAATATAAAACTTGTGTTTCGAGCAGAGTTCTGAACCGGTTCTCCCTCTTGTGGTCCACATACCAAACGACCAACCGCCTCTCTTTATAAATATCACACCCCTTCAAGTCTCCTAAACTTCCATAATTCCACTCACTACATATTTCTTTCTTCTCTCCATTTCCTCATTACTTTACTTCTTTTATTCAATGAAGAGACAAAGAGATCAGGTTGATCATCACGCCCTCGCCATGGCCAACTGCTTGATGCTGCTTTCCGAGGCCGCTGCCTCCTTCGACTCTTCCAACTTCTCTTCTTCTCCCTCCTCCAGCCGTGTGTTTGAGTGCAAGACCTGTAACCGCCAGTTCTCATCCTTCCAGGCCCTCGGCGGCCACCGTGCCAGCCACAAGAAGCCCAGGTCGACGATGGCCGCAGCAGCAGGTGAAGATAGCAGCAGCGACGATCTTCTTCATGCTTCATCACCAGCTAAGCCTAAAACTCATGAGTGCTCAATCTGTGGATTGGAGTTTGCTATAGGTCAGGCTCTGGGTGGCCATATGAGGAGACACAGAACTCCCATATCTAATAATGATAATAAGAACTCGAGTGTTGAGTTTGATTCAGGTATAAAGGGGAAGAGCAAGAGGATTTTGTTTGTGGACTTGAACTTGACGCCGTTAGAGAATGATTTGGAGGTTTTAGGGATAGGAAAGACAACTCCTTTGGTAGTTACCCTTTAATTTTCAGATATTCATGTGAATGCATCATATAGGCATTTTAGATAGTTCTTTCTTTTCTTTTCTTTTTTGCCTTTTTATGTGATCATTGCTGTGTGTAAATTTGTTCATTTCTTTATTTGGTATCAGATGGAGCATCGTGTTTTGTTTTGACTACCAGATTTGGATTTACATGATGATGATATTACAAAGGCTATTACATATATATATATATATATATATGAATTATATATATATCTTCCCTAGCTCAGAAAGAAGATTAGAGGAAATATTGTCCGCGAGTAACCGCACGGGAGATTCACTAACCTAACTAATTGAGTTAATTTGACCTAAACATGGATTAATGGCAAATTTCTAATATTATTTGTCCATAGCCTAACAAATTTGGTCCTAACAATCGATCACATCCCATGTTAGCAAAACCGTTTACATCAATATATATATAATTAATAACAAGTTATATTATTCATAAATTACAAATACTACAACTTATTCTTTAAATATTTCATTTATAATGTAAGAGAGAATACATTTTTAGTTAGAGAGAACAAAGAAAAAAGAACGAAAAATAAAGTTAGTTGTGTAATCAAATTAAGGCTAAATCCTTTAAAGAGGATTCATGGGCGACGCTGTTGTTATGATGTATATCGTGTTGGGTACGTGTTGATGTTGTAGCTTTATGATATCGTTGACTGTGGTTCATGTTTTGGATTTACTTTTTAATTTGTAATTAAACGTGTAGGATTTTGGCTCCTAATCCTATTCCCTCTTTCTTATTTCTTCCTCTCATAGTTGTCATTTTCTTTTCATTTTGTATATATATGCTGGCTGGGCCTATTCGTTGTATTTGACTAGAAATTTATCTCTTGTAATTGAGGCTCAACTCATCCATCTTTTCATTTTAAATATATAAATGACTTATATCTATTTGTCTATGCTTAAAAAGAAAAACAAATTCGTAAACTGACTCTGTTAAGTAAAATTATAATCATTTTCTTGCACCTTCATATGATTAGATTACAAATAAGATATTAACTATATTTAGTTTATCAATCTTAAAAAATTAGAATCCCTACCATTTATGCTAGCCCGAATTAACTTTTTTAAGACGAATCCTTTTTTTTTATTCCTTCTAATACCTTCATTATACAATTATAGGGAAACGTTTAAAAAATAAACTTCAAATACTAAATTAAAAATAAAAATAAATTATAATAATTAATTAAATAATTAATTTAATTTCTCTATATGAATTGTATACGCTGTGTACGTAACTTACAGGAATTTGCTATACACAAAACAAATTCTGACTTGAGCAACTACTTCAGCAAGATAATGAAAGCAAAATATTCAAACAATTTTTATACCAAATATCAGTTTCACAAAAAGGAACAACAACAACAATAATAATATATTAACATGAACAACGAAAAAGGATATATGTTTGACTCGTCGTAGTTACATATGACATTGCCATCTAATTAGTTCTATATAACTTGTTCACTTCCCTAACTCAGTGACGTCACTTAACAAAGATCAGATGGATTCTTGTTTGAAAAATCACTAGTTTTAAGTTGGATGATTATTTAGTGAATTTCCTACTACGGTCGTACAGTCTAGAAGGATTTAATTAAATAAATTACTTCCAAATTTCCAAATTGCAATGCCGTGCTTTTCAATACATACATACTTTGAATCTTACGTTTTTTTTAGACAGCCATCTAGATATATCCTTTTACTATTATATCTATTTTCTCATTCACACTGCCATGTCCAAATTTCTACTGAAGAATTTTAAGTCTTAATGTTTTTGTGGTTGCCGGTTGTTTCAGCTTATTTAGCATAATTAATCAATCACACCAAAATTATACGATATATATATATATATATATAACCCATGTCTTGTGCTTATATTCATACACACACACATATATTAAAAGTGTCATGTGGTTTATATGTTATGTTTTTTTAGTTTTTATATGCTCAATCTTTTTAAAAAAAAAATAAAGACGTATATGTGCTCGAAAAATTGAATTAATTTTGTGAACAAAGTGTCAGTTTGTTTAGGAGTAGGGAGCGAGTTACAATTTTCGGTGGATTTAGTTAGTTGACGCTGACACAGTTAAAAGGAACGACAAGTTACCAGGAATCTAACCATAAAAAAATCTGAAAATGATAGATCAGATCAATTGGGCATTTTTAACTCTAATACTAATATAGAATGAATATAATGAATGTTTTTGGGCCAAAACAAAACTCTATATATAATATATAATGTATTAATTTATATAATATTGAAGGATAGTCTGACATAGATAGTTTAGCTCATTAAGTTTATTTTTCCAATTAGATAATCAATTAAGCCTAAAGTACATTCAAATAATATATATAGGCCTTGTGTAGTCAATTTATAGTTTATTACCTAGTCCTAGTTACAAAAATAAGCTATTTTAATTTCTAATTAACCTCAGTTAGTGTGGACAGGTCATGTAAGATAAACTTAGAGGAGAAAGATAGAGAAAGCTTCATGAAAGATAAAATTAATTAATGACATTTCTTGGAGCCCTAGCTATAGCTAGAAAGAAGAGGAACAAAAAGACGTTTCTTGGATGCTTCAGTATGAAAGAAAATGAGAGAACAATATAGCGGAGTACGTGGGAACCATTGCAATAATTACAATAGACATAGTATGTTCAACAATGTAGTCAAAGGGGAAATATTAATGGAAACTTCATTTAATTTATTCAAAGTGATTTGCGTTGTTAAAGGCGGTGGGAGTGGAGCTTATTCTGTTGGAAAAATTAAAGGAAACCCAGAAATTCTGCCATGAAACATGACATTCGCTCATCCTTATAAATACAACTTACTTAATTAACAGTTTTAAAATAATTTTTTTATGTTATTAGTTATGTACCATATGATATACAACCATAGATTGAGTCATTTTCGAGTATGTCAGGTGCAAATGCAAAAAGTTCTTTTAATATAGTTTTTTCTACATTCACAATACTCGAATTTAATACCTAATTACTTAAAGGATGTCGAATACTATAATTACCACTCAATCCCAACTGTCATTGGTTAAAATATGACTTATTTGTATTATCATCATATGTAAAAATATTAAGAAAAAAAAAGAGAGAGTGGAAAGAAAGGCCAAAAAGAAATAGAAAACCAAATTGTATAGGGAATGAGGTTAATTGCAGGCCTTAGAGACGGAGACAAAGTGAGTTTACTTTTTCGTGGGGAGGAATAGAGAACCCTCAGTCAAGGTAAACGTTTCTAGAAATATAAATAGTTGAAATCTATATATATATATATAGACAGAAGAGGTGCCTAATTAATAATACTTTATTAGTTGAGCGATGACATTCATATCTCATCTATATATAAAAGTCATAGGCTGCTTTTTGCATCGTGGTCAACGTCGAAACCCACAAGTTGACCTCATACTCATGTTTCACACAAACCATTTCCAGCAACACATATGAGTGCCCAAATTGTACACAAATTTCTTATTTTATTGTGCATGATCTTGCGTTTAATTTGTATATATATTTATGGTGGTACGCACGCATGCACCTAAAACTATGGCTTATTAATTATCAGTATTATGAAAATGAATGAATTTATTTTTTTTATACTTGAGGTATTTCGTCAGCCCAATTCTCTTTAGCTATATGTGTTATATATGTGAAAAACATTTGTTAATCTGTTTATAATGTAGAATCCTACTGCATAGTTTTTTTGGTATTTACATTATATTGCCTAATTCGTAAAAACTATCATTTTACAGTTTTTTTTTCATATAGACCAAGAAAATAATTATATGATCTAGAATATTATAAAATTTAATATTATTTTATCAAAATGTCCTTAATTTAAATATTTTTTAAATAATACATTTAATATTAACATAAAGTAAAACAAGCAATTAATGTTTTATTGAAAATTTAAAGTGACAAATATTATGAAAAATTTAAAAAAAAAACAGAAAAATAGCAATTTTTAGGGATGGGAGGGAGTGATTTTCATGGTGTCAACGGCTGGGATTAGATTGTTAGGAACATCTATGATCTATGTCAAGGTTGGGCCAAAAAATAATTTATAAATAGAGTGACGTCAAGTAAGAGTTTAAGTAATAAATATTAAGCAACTTATGGAGAACAACCGGTGCAGACTGAAAGAGATAGTAAAAGATGCTTCGTATATATAGCATCAGCTTCGATCATGAGCCTTTACAGCAAGTATCATGCATGCCTTAAATTAATTGCCACCTAATCTTTTAATTTTTATAATACAAAAATATGTAAATTTTTAAAACAGAAAAAAGTCATGTAATTTAAGCATCGATCTCATGCAATTCACTAGACTTTGAGACTAGAAGAACCAAAATAAAATTATACAAACTCCATCCTCAGTTAGATATATATGACTTTTTTTAAAAAGAAAGCCAACTAGAATGGGAGCATATAAAGGTGCATGCATGCATGCATAATTGTTAAAACTAGAAAACAAGTAGTATATATAAATATATTAAAAATGGGGAAATAAATGAAAGGAAGAAACAAAATTTAAAAAGAGTGGTAATAGCAAAGTCAAAGTTAAAGTGATTGGGAGTCGGCACCCACCAACGCAAGAAGCAAAGGGAAAGAACGTCGACGTAATGGAAGACGTTACGATGACAAAACCATATATACATTATTTGCCTCGCTCCTATCCAATCCTTACTTACATGCTTGTTATAATTACCTTAATTATGCAATTAATTATATATGATTCATTCAAACTTCAATTTCTTTATTATTATACATAAAAAAGTCCCTTCCCTTGGTTTCTGATCAATTTGAACCTCAGGTCTGACCCGATCCAGGATACGACTAGTGTCCGTCCATGAAGGATAAATACCATATTCAATCAAACTTCCATTTTAAGATCGGTTTTAATTTGAAACTAAATTGCATGGAGTATACATATTTGCGTTAGAAACTGATTGACAGTTGCGACCAGAATAGCATAGTTCGAGAAGCCGCAACAAATAATTAAAAGTCAAGCCACGGATTTTAAAGTGAGAAATAATACTATAGACACCTCACTTATATACCGCTATTAACATGGCGGTGCCCCTCCAGCATTGACCAGCCATTCTGCTTACCTGTGCTTCGCATCAACCATCTCTTTTCACCACAAGGGGGTCTCTACTGCAAAAACCCCTCCTGCCACGGTGTTGCAACCCCTCCCACCAGTGTTATCGTGGCACGATTCCTTTTTTTAAAATTAAAAATTATATTTTTAAGGATCATGCATATATATTTTGTAGTTTTAAATTTTTTTAATATTAGAATAATACTATACAGTAAAAACTGAATTTCTATAGTTTGCACTTTTATACATTTTTTTAGTAATTAAGAAAAAATATTAGAAAAATTCACAACTACACAAAATATATATCTACATGATTACTAAAAATTTTATTTTTTATTTATAATTTTTAATTAAAAAAAGGAATTGCCACAGTAGTACCGTAACAGCAGGTGTCCCCACAGGAGACCTCAACTCCCTCTTTATCACTTGGTCACTGCATTGTCATTAATTTTTTTCTCATATATATATATATATATATATTAATAAGGATATATTTTCTTTGGTCTAAAATATAAGTGATTTTCTAAAACCTTTCTTTAGTCCATAATATAAGGTGTTATGTAATATTTAGTAGTACTTTATCTTTTTTACCCCTATTTGTTGATGACCAGTCTCATAATTTGTGATAAAAAGGAGTGGAAACAACTTTAATTATTGGTAATTAATAAGAATAAAAATGAGATGTTGAGTTTTTTTTTAGAAATTTAAGAATGTAACCACATTTCCTTAATATATATGAAGCAGTTGGAAATCTCTTATATTTTGAATTAGATGGAGTATATTCTTGTATATATAAGGATATATATTATATGGTAAGTCTCAATGTAATTGTCATGTTAGAAAATACTATTCCCTCCAATTCATAATATATAAATCATATTTTAAAAATTTCACACATATTAAGGAAATGAGTTAAAAAGTTTATTAGCTCATTAAATTTGTTAAAAAATTGCAATCCTTTCCACTATTATCTATTGAATGCATTAAATTCTAATTATTTTTTCTTACATCTTAATTAAAGCTAATGCAAAACAAGAAAAAATTACTAATACTAGTATATCATACAATATCTAAACATATCTAAACAATGACTTATATTTTAGATCAAAATAATTTTTTAAAACATAACTTATATTATAGATCGAAGAAAGTATTGTGGAATGATTTTACACATTATTTTACAAATAGAAATAGAACTGAGTAATTATTGTAGCCACATAAGAATTTTACTATATTTTTTTCCACTAAAACCCTACTTTGGTCCTCCATAAATAGATCAATTTCTCAATAAAAGATGATTGGGGGTCATTTAACAATGTCACAATGGAAAATGCATGCCATGTTATTGCATCCGTCAATAATAAAGTCAGTAATTCACTAATTGCTGGACACGGATTCCACTAAACGGATTTTCAGACGTAAGAAACGAGAACCAAAATCTGTAGAGGGTTTTCTTCGTTACCTACCACCTATTACTTGAAAAGTGTTGCTCAAATTAAATTCTTTGGTAGGTAAGATACCTGCTACTCCGGAAAATTAAATAATCATAGCTTCAGATTTTATAGTTAACTACCCTTCAATCACTTAACAACATGCAATTTTCCCCAGGATTAACATGGAGTTTCATACTTCAAAAATTTAGGCCCTAAACCTTTTTGGGACTTGCCCATTGTTCTACCTTAAAACACCTTGGCTCCCAAACTAGTACTCATTCTATTCTGTATTATAAAGTATTTTATATGACAAGTTTCTAGTATAAAATATAAGGTATTGGATATTTTTTCCCATTTTACCCCTATCTTTAATACTTCTTTACTTCTTATTTATAATTCTACAATGATAATAGAATATAGTATTTAATAAGGATAAAATAAGAAATATTGATACTTTTTGTATTAATTTTAAATAAAAAAATAATTTTCTTAATATATGTATAATTGATATAAAATACGGAATCAAAGGAAATATTTAAAAAACGTTGGTAAAAAGCAGGGTACTTATATGCTCCCTAGCTGATCCAAATTGAGCATTTCAGAGGGCCCATCCGGTTCACCGCAAACTGATATAATGTGCTGTAAACAATTTTACTACATTACATTAGTTTGTGCATTTGTTTGCCTCATAATTCATTACTTACACAAAGCCTAATATTTCTTTTGATATACTACACAAAGCCTATTATTACAAATCATACAATTCACATTATATTCATTCAGTGAAACTGTATGAAAAATTAGACTAGACTGACCAATTCAACACAATGGACTAAGAATTAGTTTCATATTTAGTATGGATAAAGAGGAAAACCAAATAGTTTCATAACTGACATAAACCGGTCAAACTGATTATGAACTAGTGCACATCAATAATGAACTGGTCAAAATATTTTTTTATTTTTAATTTTTTAAGATAAAATACCATTATTGTTACTACTAAATAATATTATTTTTATATAAATTTTTTATTTCCATATTATGACATTGTATTAGCATTATTATGATATATAATTATTAATAATGATAAATTTACTCAATAAATAATATAAAAATAAAATATTAGTTAACTATTTTAAATTTAAAATATGATTATTAATGAATATAAACTTATTTAGATTTTAATATTATGTTATAAAATTTATTAACTATATATTTTTAATAATATATAACATATAAAATTGAAAAACTTATTAATTTTATTATTAACGATTTAGTTATGATTCAACCATAATTAAACCATTAAATCTTGAATTAATACCTTAACCAGTTCAATAACCAGTCCACTTTTTATTATCTTGGTGAAAGTTCAAAATGCCCTTAATTGTCTGCCATCCCCCACCAGCTGTCAAGAGGCAATTCAGTCTTAATCTTATTTTTATTTCATTTAAAAATAAAAAATAAATTGATTTACATGATCTACCAAATAAAATTAGGTAATAGTTGTTTCCCCAATAAAAAATTAAATAATGGTCATTTTATTACATTACATTCCTTTGTACAGTCCTCTTTGGAAGTAACCAAATGGGCCCTGATTCAATAATACAACTGCGATGTATATGCTAACACATAAAAAACGAAAAGACAAATGAAGCCACTTCTGCCCTACAGAACAAGGCATAAAAATTATGCATGATAAGGTAATACTAGCATTTGGAATAACCAATGATGATGATCCCAATATTAACCTATCACATTTATTTATTTATTTACTTATTTATTTGTTTATTTATTTTGGTAACAAACCATCCCATATTTAAAGCCACATTAAACTTCGACTAATCTAAATCGTACCATCTCAAATCTCAAACGGGAAAAACTTATCCAAAGACATCTTCTACATATAGATGATTTTGAACCCAAAATATCATATTTTCTTTGGTCATTTTTATTAGTTACATTCTAAAAATTTTCTATGATTTTAAATATAAGTTATATTCTATGAGTTTTTAGAGTATTAATTACTTTATTTTTAAAATATTCTTATTTAATCATGAGAGAGAATGCGAATTATTTGAATTTGTAGTATTTATTGGAGGGTAAAAATGAAAAACACATTAATTTAAAGATAATTTTAATGATATATCAAATTTTTCTTGATTCTGATGGGATAGTAAAAAGTGATTTACATTAAGAACAAAAGGAGTACTTAATAGCAACCTAACATCTTCCACCAATACCAACGCCCATTAGTATAACCAACGCCCATTGGTATAACGCCCGTGGCTACAATCTGTTACGTTTAGATCCCATGTTTAGAGGATCGATTTCAGGCAGGCGAGAGAGAAAAAGAGAGGGAAGGCGACCTCTCCTGTTGTTATAAGGAGTTGTCCTCCGAAGGGTTCTCTAAAATTTTCAGCGAATATTTCATAGAATTCATTCAAAATAGTAATTTAATGATATTATTTTTAGTGACCCTTTTCCCTCTTTCTGCAAAAACAGCCTGCTTTATTCATGCAATGCTTGACTCGTTCTGCCATATCCATTATTCTCTCACCCCTCAACTACTTCTCACTCTTTCATAATTCCACACCTTTCTTGGTCATCGACATGTCACCATCCCTACTTTCTTTCCCTCTCGTAATTACTTTCTGGGCTGTCATTAAGGTAAAGCTTCCATTGAAGTACTTGTGGCAAATATCTATTCTAATTGATCTATCTACCTTAGCCATTAATATATATGCATGCTTTTGGTTTTTCTTTGTTCAGTGCCTTTGAGAATGGATCCATGTTTGTCAATATTGTTATTATATGCCGTTGTATTAATAAAAAAAATACTTAAATTAAATTAAATTATACATGCATGTAATTTGACAAAATAAGTGGGCCTCTTTCATCTGCTTTGAGAACCCATATCTCTTTCACTTAAACCTTACAAGAACCATGCAAGTAATCTGTTTGCCAGTAGGGTCGCGCTCATGAAAGGCTTTGAGAGAGGGGACCATAGTAACATATGGGGTTTCAATGCAACTGAACCACATATGTATGAATTAATAAAGTTGAAAATTATCTGATGTGAATATAAGCATTTGCCATTTGCTTTGCCTCTTGATTTGGCAACATAGTTAGTGACATTTCTTGACTCTTACAATAAAAAAGGACGGGCTTTTCACTACATGTAATTTTTCATTTTGGCCAGGCCATGATGAAGGAGCAGCACATGTCCATTATTAAATTTTTTACCTACTTCAAGCTACCTCTATTCGTACGCATTCTGGAGATTTATATTCCTCTGTTTCTTTATATAAGATTCAACAGTAGTGTATCAAGAGAAAAAGGCCCTGAGAAAATTTTTAAGCTTCTTCCAAGGCAGCAGATTTATGTTTTAATCCAGAATAAAGCATTTGACAATCTTCTTTGCATCCATATGTGTTTATAAACTTTATTGATAAATAAAATAGACAATAGCTCAAAGATTTTCTATTGAAGTGTTCATATGATAACTCTGATTAAGAGAAGTCAGAACTGAAGTAGACTTAGCCATCTAGGAAGGAGAAAATATATCATTTACATACATATTTTCAAATTGTGAAGATGGAGAAAAGAATAAAATGAAACTAAAGAAACATTTACCTCTAGAATACGAGGAGAATAATATTCAAGTTAACAATAAGCTTTTTTTAATGATCATCTTATCCAAATTTACAGTACAAATTTCACATAACCAAATCTGGGTAAACTATGGCTCCCCAAATACAATTACAAGCATAAGCAGGATTAAGAAAAATTTAATTTGCCGAGCCCTATAAGAGAAAAAGTAGCGTGCCATAACTGAGGATTCTTCAAAAGAATCACATTGTAATAGGCCCAGGCTTTTCTAATGTCCTTCAGACTAAAAAGGGGGGAATTATACTAAGAAGGTCAAATTCAGTATTTCACACTTCTTAATCTCCAGAGATGAATCATATGAACCTTACAGTCTCCACTCTCCAGATGATCATTAGCTCAATATCACCCTTAAAAAGCATGAGAATTAAGAAAGGTCCCTGGATGAATATTGAGCAGGCGCCCAAGGATTCTAACACTTCAATTACACCATAAAGTAGCATATACAAGGCAGAAAGTAAAATTAAGCATTCACCACTGATGGGGCAAAATTTTAGAACATTTCAATTGCACTACAGAAAAGAAATTTAGGAAACGGAAAGCAAAAGAACGAGTACGACTCACTCTTCAAAAAAACAAAAAAAAGAGAGATTTCGAGTTTTGGTTTGTCCACTGCCACTCGTACCCATCAGTTCTGAGCGTGCTTGTCTTGATCAAGGTTCCCAAACTTCTGCTTGAAGGAGTCCTGCCTCTGCATCCACATCATATGGCCCTACAAAGCGCACACTAAGAGATTAAGAGTAGGGAAATTTTAGTGCGAGAAAACGACAACACAAAACAAAATCCAGATACCTGGAGACCAGCAGCCCAGACAATAAGGAAGGATGCGAACCAGAATTTCTTATCCTTGATGATATTTTTCACTTCCATAGTCCCAGGATTCTCAGATTTTGATTTCGCGGGGGTGGAAGGGAGCGGCGAGTAATAGAAGATTCATTTTGTTCTTGAGTGAATCGCTGCGAAGAAATAAGCAAGAGGAACAGTTCATGTGCATCATTTTGTCAGCCCAATGATTGTGGGCTAGCCCAACCACCCTAGAACCGTTTTTCAGACCCAAAATAAAACCGTTTTCAACATATTCAATAATCACTTGGTGACTTTAACCATGGTCCGGGCGGGTTCAAACATAATTTTGCAAATAAAAAAGAGTTAGAAGTTAAACAATTTAAGGTAATTTATTTATTCTTCAAAATGATTCATCTCATCTATAATATATTTTCTTAAAAATATTATCATGATCAAGAGTAACATTCTGCAAAATTTCAAATACTTAACAATTATATATTATTTTTACATAATATTAGGTTAATAAATCATTTTAAAATTTTAAATAAAATTATAAAAATTGAAATCATAAAATGTCTTTGCAATAACCATAAAAGGAATACAATTACATGAGATGTATCAATAGAAAATCTCATAAAATGAGAATAAATTCAAACATATAGATTGGGCTGAGTTACCTGCATGACCCACTAGAATGAATATGTGTGTGTGTGTATTTATTGGTAAGCCGAACATGTGTGTGTGTGTGTGTGTGTGTGTGTGAGATTATGTTTTTTCTCATTATGGCCCGCCTAACGTTGATCCAAAGTGACAAGGGCATATGGGATTAGCCAGGCGAATGGACCTCTTGAACACCCCTATTAATGTGTTAAATGTGAAGAGACAAAAATGAAAAGAAGGAGGAATAGAAGTCTTTTATATGAAAATTTCTCCAGAACATATGACCCACTTTATTTTATTAAGAATATTTAGAGAAATTATATAGTGGAGGATACTCATGATGTTTTGATCCAAAACCAAACTAAAGCTGCTACTTCTGCAGTTTGGGAGCCTCCACCAACAGGATGGGTTAAAATCAATACTGACGACGCTGTTATTACAGAAACTTGCCGGGATCTTAAAATATGAGGATGGAGGCTGGATTGGAGATTATGTCCACTTTCTTGGCAATTGCTCTGCCCAAGATGCTGAGGAGTAAACCAGGGTGATCAAAATCACTCTCTACCAATTACACCAAACCCAACCAAACTAAATTGATATGAAGCAATCAAAACTGATCAATAATAAAGAGTGATTTTGTTTTTAAAATTGTAAAAAAATTTTATTTGATTAGGTTTGGGTTTCGGTCTTCAAAACTTGAACTAAACCAAATCGAATCAAACTTGATATACATTATTTTATTGATTATTTTTTCATGAAATTTGAATCTTTTTATTTTGTATATAAAAATGTTATTTTTCCAAAATACCAAATCCATAGTTTTCACATGTTATCTTTAATTTGAATGAATTTTAATTTTAAAATATAAACATAAACTATAATTTCCATATAAAATTAAAAAAAATTATAGTGAAAGATCTAGATTTAATAAAAATTATTATTAACATGAGAATACCATTTTTATTTTTAATATATTAGAATTTAGAAACATTAGTTAATTTTTCAAACAAATTATTGGACATTAAAATATTATAAAACAATAATGGTTTAAAAAATTATTAATAATATAAAAAATTCATTCAAACTTATTCTAAATCAATTTAAATCGATCTAAATCAATAAAAAAACAAAACCAAATTCACGTTTTAATAAAATCAAATAGGTCTTAATTTGAATACTGACTTACATGAGCATGAGAGAAAGTATGGTTCTAAATCTACATGAAATACTATCCAAATTAAGTTGTTTTGTTCAGTCCTACAAGAAAAGGAAATCCACATGAAAATTGGAGACCTTTAGTTTGAGATTAAGATGGAGCTACTAAGAGAGTGGTCACAATGTACACATCTTTTTGTTTGGATTCAAAGACAGAGGCCAAAGCGTCAGCACAATAAATTTTTGTTTTTAACTATACATCAGCAGACACTAGTTCCCTAATACATTAATTCATTCATTCATTCGTGTGAGAGTCAATCCACATTCTCTGGTTCTCCCTAGTTTACCCAAAGCATCATCAACCTGTAGATTAGTAGCCAATTTACACTACATGTACCCCAATAACCCATCTGCACACACCCAAGCCTCTCTTTCTTATTCAACATTAACTTTTTAAATTACTCTCATGCTTACACTCTTAACAATACTTTTTATACAATTAAAAAAAAATTAACCTCCATTCAGTCACTCCCGTCTCCCGGTTAGATAATTGAATCACTATTTTTTTTTTTTGGCTCCGATTGATTTAATTTTTACAAGGTTAATAATCATGACCAAGATAAAAAGGTGTGAAACCTCCAAACCCAACATATGACCCTTCGCCTTCAAGAAAAGGAGGTCTCATGCATATCACGATTAATTTGTTTTCAAGTAATATGGGAGAAAAAAAATATGATTTTGATGTTTATAGACAATTGGTACTGTTAAATTAAAGAAAAATAGAAGAAGTTTCTTGTGGGCTAGACGAATCCTTCTGACGATCAAATTTTTTGATTCAAAAAAATTTTGTAGTCAAATTTCCAACATTGATAAGTATGACACCAAAGAATTTTGGGAAATAAAAAAGCTCAGCATTTTGAATATCTATCCGGCCTTGAAAATGAACCCAAGTCGATTTTCAATATAAAAAAACAAAACTAAAATTTTGAATAAAGGAAAGAATATGGGCCTGTTTGACAGTGTTTCCTATTTTCTATTCTTAAAAACAGTTTTGTAAAACTGTTTTCAAGAAACTGTTTTGAAAACAAGAAAATAAAAAAATCTGTTTGAATAATTGTTCTCAAAATCATAACTAGTGAATAATAGATAAGTTATTCAAAATTTATAACTTTACCATTAATGAGGTGGATGTTTCTCATCTTTCCTTCTGTTTTCCAGAACAAAAACTACAAAACATCTAAAAGGTGTTCTGAGTTTTCTGTACAAAACTGTTTTCTGTTTTTCAAAACAGTTTTTAGAAAACAGATTTACCAAACAAGTTTTCTGAGTTTTCTGTTTTTGAAAACAACAAGAAAACTGTTTTGCAAAACTCCACCAAACAGGGTCTATATCTTTATATATAAAAGAAGATTGAAAAGACGTAAACATAGATGGTGAATATAATGTTTACAAAATCTGAAAATGTTGTGGATGCCTTTCAGAAATGTTGACTTTGCTGTTGAGGTTGACAAATTCAATTAAATTGTGCGGATCATTTATTAATTTAACAGACATCAGCATTCATTGACAATTTCACTAATTATGCTATAATTGGTCACAAAACTTGGGCTGCAAGGGTAGATAATCCCAATATTCCAACTACTTCCTCTTGTCATTCGGAAGATTTTATTTTCTTCAAGTTATCTTTTGTTCGCTACAAGAAAAAAAAATTTATCAAGATTTTTAAAAAATGTATCTCCCTTGACTTATTTATTTTCTCTCTTTTTCCTAGCTTCTTTTCATCTCTTTACCTATCCCTTCCCCTACTTATCTCTTCTCCTATCACATCAATAAATACTCACTTTTGTTTCAGTTTATAATGCACTTTTAACTATTAGACACATACCAAGATAATAATTAGTAACTAAAATTTTTTTCTATTATTTTTTAAATTACCCTTATTTAATAATACTTCATACATTAATAAATTACATCAATTTTCTCCTTCATTTTGTTTTCCGAGTTTCCATGAGTCATTGATAATTATGAAAAGTGAAGTTTTTGGGGAAATTCTCTTTCATTCATTTATGATTTGACCAAACCATTAAAGATTTTCATTAAATGCATTAGTAACCGTATAATATATATGCTTACTTATTAGGGGCAATACTAGAAAGACAATAAAAAAAACATAATGTAATCCGTTCAATACACTATATTTTAAAACATGAATTTATCAGAACAGTGCACTATATAGCATAATGGATGGAGTATATATATATATTTATATTATCTAATCTACGTAAAGTTTTAAATCATGAATAATGTAATTTATTTCGAAATCCATGTAAATATACAGAAAAATATGTTTAGTTTACTTATATGCTATCATTTTTTATTACTTTAACTTTCAGTGATCCAAATTTGAGAAGGATACAATTTTTCCTTCCAAATGAATAACTTTCAAAGTGAATAATCTATATTCATGCACATGTATTTAAAAAAAAAAAACACACGAGTATGAAATTGTGTGTATGGTCTATATCCAAGATTAACTTTTCTTTATTTGCTGTTTCTTTCTGGGTCTTAGGATCCTTTTATTCAAACAACAATATATATATATATATATTAATATTTGAATTGATATAACTTATTTCTACGAAGTAAAAAAATATCACTAGGACACGAAAGAGGAAATGATGTTTCTTGCAAATTTCTAACACGACTTCTATACTATACATTCAAACAAAAATCTCATAAACATTAGCAGAGAGATAAATAAATAAATACATCTATCTATATTTCTTAAGACATACCCAAGACAAAAACTTGATATACTCGAATATTCTATAAATAAGCAATTTGAGAAAAACTACAATACCCTCAAACTCAACTAACTATAAGCCCATGTGAGGATGCTTGGGACACAACCCATTAATATCCGTCTCCTGTCTTGCAAGCTCACATCTTTCATTATTTTCCCTTAAAACACTGCCCAAAAGCTGCCAGCAACTACCATCTGAAGCTTCTATCCTTGGGGGCTTTCCCTTCACTAGACGAACCAAATTTTTTGCCAGTGAGATTTCTTCTTCCTTTCCGGTAAACCCCATAAGCTTAATGAGTCTCAGATGCTCCAGTTCTTTGTATTTGGTTGCTTCCTGCAAGCATGAAGCAGGGTTTTGTGTGAAGTAACTTTCAGGATCAACCTGCAAAAAAAATGAAAGAATTGTCAGAAAGATCAGAAAATAATGTAATGTTAGAGCTTAAATTAATTACAAAAAGGACACATACTGTCACATAAAGTTGCTCCAAAGCAGGACAGAGCTTCAAGAAGGAGACTAGGGCATCACTGCTTTGTCCATCTTTAACAATCCACCATAGCTCTTTTAACCTGTAGAATATAAAGCTTCCTATTTGAGGCGAAATTGATGGCCAAATTAATGCCTGCGATAATACCCTTCTGAGATTAGATTGCATTGAAAAAACAGGACTTCTTGAAAGTACTCATACTCCAGTTATCAGCAAGCCAAAAGCATCAGGTGAGGCACCAAGACAGAGTGCAGATTTCGATAAAAACAACTCTGGATGCACTTGTTTAAGTGTTTCATACCAAGTTCTCAAATAAAAGCATGGCATGTGAATATCTTTTACGGTTTAACATGTTCCTCCATGTTTAGATTGAAAGTAAGCAAAACCTAAAAGTAAGCACTTTGAGTAAAGAGAGAATGTTTAAGTCATTGGGACAACTTTTTAATGTAGTAAAAACAGGTAAAAGCACAATACAAGAAGAAAACTATCAACGAAACGTGGGAGAAGAGCATACCCGATAATTCCATTCGCACAGAGTAAGAATTTCAGAGTTCTTTATGGTTAACAAGGCTGTATCAAAATCTTCAGTCTTGAAGTCATGGCAGATAGGGCCTAGTCTGAAATCAAGCATGGCATCGGCAAGATTGAAGTGATTTTCTGGCAAAATCTGAGGAAGCAAACCTCTGTACCGAAAATATTTGAGTCTGCTAGTTCTAAGTTGGAGGGACCTCAACTGTAAGCAATCTAGAATGGTTAACTTGAGGAGTTTGGTTTCACCGCCTATGCACAGAGACTTCAATCCATCACAGCCAGTGATTATCAAGTTCTCAAGATGCTGCAAGCTTGAAACAACGGAGGAAACCACCTCACTTGTCAAACAGCAAACAGATTTCAAATAGAGAGTTTTGATTAAGAAAGTAGGAGAAGGAAATGGCTGAGGGTTCTGAATAATGAGATTCAGTTGCATCTCATAATGCCTTTCAGGATCCTTCTCTTTCTTCCTATTGGAGAAATCCAGAAGAAGCTTGTTGTTAGCAGCAATAGATGCTAAAAGCACAGTGTCTTCAGTTCCACCATAGTGATATTGAAGCCTTCGAGGATGCTTTAATGGATGAAGCTCCTCAAAATGAGAAAGGAAATCAACAACAGAATCGGCGATATCTTCAAGAGCTCCATATCTAACCAGAGCTTCATTCCACAAGTCCCTCCACCTGGTAGAAAGAAGGCTGGTATAGAGGGCAGATTCCTTCGGCAGAAAAGAAACCATGTGGCCAAGAATTTCATCAGTTAAACAGCCAAACATATCCTCCATGGAAGCTCCTGCTGAAAAACTTGATGCTTCTCTGGCTATGTTCATCGAACGATTGGTCTGCAATAAATAGAAGGAAAGGACAGTGGACGGTCCAGCTCTGTCGTGGGGCCTTTGGAATATATAGAGCTTTGCTGTAATTGCTATGAGATGGTATGTTTCGAGTTTCGCTTGGGGCTTATGGGCTCAATTGAATGTGAGACTGTTGATTTCAACCCTGTTGACCAGTTCTATCAGCCAAGATGAATTTCTTTCATGGGAACAAGATAAGATATACGAGTAGTGACATATATTATTTTATTATTCTATACATATTGATCAACGATGAGGCTAGGTGGCTCCAAATGCTGCCATGAAAACTCTATCCAAGATTTTTTTCCACTAATTAAAACGACAGGGGAAAAAATATACATTATATCCCGGCGGCACAAAAATATTCCGTCTTTTTGAAACTTTACTATTTTGTTTTTGGGTACGTATGATGAGTGTTTATTTAGTTTCATCGTAGCATTTCTATCTAACTTTTTTTTTGCCAAACAACATTCTAACTAACTAAAACAATTAAGTTTTTAACAATTAAAATAATTGGATGGATGATTTATTATCTTCAGAAAATTCTAACGAAATTTGGGTATGCAACTGCACTAAAAATTTATTTGAAAAAATTTTACTATTCATATAGTTCTACTCAATTTAGGTAAACTCTAATGCAACTTCTTCATACCAAGTGATTTGATAGAAAAGTCATCGTCATCATCCATATATTTTGCATGAGAAATTCAAAAATTATCTTACATTTAAAGTTATTAATATCAATATTAAATATATATAACAAACGATACGTCATGAATAACGTAACATGGGGAATGATTTTGGCAGTTAGTAAAAATTTTATGCTCAATATTTTTTTTCCATCAAGATTGAATCTCATAGCTATCCGAGAGCTAAGATCTGAAAAATTGATGTCTAAAATGCTGAAAGTACTGTTAAAGATCATTCTATAAACACAGACAAAATTTCGAATTATGTACAAATTAACTAAAAGACACCGTTACCATTCAATAAAATAGTAACTTATGTTCCATAACAAAAACTAATAAAAATGAAATTAAAAAATTTAAATTCAAACTTGATAAAAATGACGTTAAATGACCTTATTTTTCCAAAAAAAAAAGAAATAAATTATCACTAATTCTTTTCAAAATTATCACTCATATTTTCCAAAATTATGATGTGAATTCTTTATATTATACAAGTGTTTTTATACAACAATAATGAATGATACATCTAAAATACTCTTGTAATGTTGTGAATAATATATTATAATTTTTTAAGAATTTGTTGAAATATATTCCTTTAGACATTAAAAATGGTACTAATTTTTAAAGTTTTTAATGTCATTTTTTTTGTTAAAAGTAATTGCATTTACCAAGAACAAATATATACATCATCTAAAAGAATATTAAATGAATAGCCACTTCTAGGAAGGGTTCTATTTCTTCAATATCAAAACCTTTGGATGAGCAAAATGATCAATTTATACATACTCCAAAATGGCCTGTAATAAGAAAACAAAAGACTACTAGCCATCACTAAACAAGATTCCATCTCCTAAGATAAAACAAGATTCAATCTCCTAAGATAAGTCATCTCTTGTGCTTTAATCTTTTTTGGAAGATAGTGGCTAGTTCTCATAGCTATCTCCTCTTTAATCTTGTGAAATATTACATTAATCTCATTCTTCTCTTCCTAAAGATCTTGTGATTTCTTTCAATCCAAATATGGTAAATTGTTGCAGCAACAACAGACTAGAGTATATTTCTTTTGATTTTGCTGTACTTGTACGCAGAGGTTGAGAATCTAATCCATCTATCAAACACTATAGATAAGCCATCACAATCAATCCATTCTGCAATCAATCTCAGTAATTGTCTAGACCAACAACAGTCAAAGAACAAGTGTGTGAGGTTGGTTGATCACCTAAGAAGGGGGTGAATTGAGTAATACAAGATTTTTGTCATTTTTTATGAATAACCCAATTTCACCAAGAGATGTAGTAGAACAGGGATGAACAGAGAGTATTGAGTAAGGCAAATGAAGTGAGAAGATGAAGAGTAATACATAAAGATTTATATTGATTCAGTCCAACTACTTGGTCTACATCCAGTTTTTAAGCCACCACTTAAAATTTTTTGTAACACCTTACTTTATCATACATTTTTCAAAGTAGTATAATATTTCTAATGTCCAACTAAACCATTTTAGAAGCTTAAATCATTAAAGGGATTAAATCTGAAAAATAAAATTTTTCAAAATTTACTGTTCATCTATTATCTATTTTTCTAGTTGAAATTTAAAAAATCATAACTAATTCCAGAAAAATGGTGTTAGTGTGATTCAAGTCTCTAAATGAAACTAGAAATATTCTATACAAGGAAAAAATATGAAACATGTATTTGACTACACCAATTGATATAGTTTAATACTTAAATTTTCATTGTTCAAATGGTCATTTTTCTCTTTTCTAGGATTTGGGCCATAACTTTAAAAATTCATATCTAACTCTATACTAAGCCAAATCATTCGTTTTCTATGCCATTGGAAATATATATGTATCTACTTACAGTCATATTTTTCTTATATATTCATTTAACTTGTGCAAGGCATGATTTCAACTTAAATTACTAAGGGTCAGAACCTCATACTTACTGGAATAGTTTTAGGGAAACATGTATATATCTTATTTTACAGCTCCAATTGAACTCAAACTAGTGGCATATTGAGCTTAAAACATAGTTCGTTTCACATATGTAAACCAATGAATTTTTAGAGCTTAGTATGATTCTATATTTCCTTTCAAAATAAGTGACACTTACCGTGAAATTAGCAGCTTTTACTTTACTATCTAGTTTTGACCCTCAATTTTAAAAATACACTATAAATCGTACACATGTCCAATTTAAATGTTCTTTAACTTGTTGGGAAGCTTGTTCTCTCTACTTTTAGAGAATATATAACACTTAACATATTTTCCCTGTTTTGGTCAAACAGTGTTAACTTTACTTTTATTACTACAAAATGAGCTATTTGCATGGTAATCATGGAAAATAGGTTTTATAACATGTTCACATGATCAATCCATGTTTCAAATCCTTGCCAAACATTTCATAATACTCAAAAGAATTTAATAGCACAAGGATATAAATCCATATGCATATATATAATTTTTATACATTATTTCAAAATATGGAATCATAACTTGAAATTATCATCAAGTATCATTCTCTCCTTCATTCTCTTTGGCTCCTTGATCTCCTTGCCATTACTTGTGCCTATCATTTGGAATACTTGAGAGGATGAGATTGGGGGAAATCTCAATAGCAAATTATATTTCATACAATTATGTCAATCATGTCAAATAACTCATATTTAATCATATCAATCACATTTAAACAATAAATTGTCACATTAGTCATAAAAATTTCGGTAGCATAACGGCTTAAAAAATGGACATCTCGGGAAATAAAACCCCTCAATTTACAGCCAAAACCAGTCAAAAAAATCACAATTGCAATATGGCAATACAATATGATGATAAGAAAATCAATGAAAGAACATAAAGTAAGATTAAGTAACTTAGCTACCTCTTGATGTACCACTTATGCCACTTGACTTTCCTCTTAAAACCAGTGATTCCTCTAGCTTTCTCAAACTTCCTCAAGTTCCTAAACAACATTAAACACTTGTTCAAGCTATTGATTTCATGACTTAGCTCATAAAGTCTCAATGGAACCCTAAAACCTCATATAGCTTATCTTAAGCTCTAACTTGAAACCAATACTTGTTCCTAAGGTTTTCTATCATAAGGAACCCATTTTTGGCTTCAAAATTATGAAATTCCAACCTTAAGACACACTTTTTGAGCTGGCCGAAATCTGTACCCAAGAGGAAAAATGTGTTTTTTCAACTACTTGCTTCAAATCATGCCTAGTTTGCTTCCTCTTGCTAAATTTCATGGTTAATCACGATTTTATGGTTTAAAAACACTTTCTCTCTCTTAAACATACTTAAACCAAATCTGAACAGCAAGGGGAGAAGGAGAAAATTCAAGAAAACTAACTCATACAACCCAACAACTATGCTAGGACACTTAAAAATTGAAAGGAGTATACTTACCAATTTCTTGAAATTTTTCACCTTATTTTTCTTCCCTTTTCTCTTCACCTCACGTTCTTTCCTTTCTCTTAGATTTGTTGCAGCTTGTCTCTCTCCTTTCTTAAATGTCTGTACCTGGAATGAGAGGAGGGAGCATATATAATCAACTAATTAAATTTACATTTTCCTAATCTTAGTCATTAAGCTATCTTAAGCATTAAGACTTCTTCCCTTAACCATTAAGTCTTCCCATTTGGTCACATGGGATCTGCCAAGTGGCACCATTCTAGTGGGGTGTTATCTCCAAGATACTATGTAATTTTTCTCAATCCAGTAATACCATGTATTGGTTACTTTATACTTAGACAGGTAAAGTTATTTTTTACAGTGTAAATTCACTTTAAGAGTACAGGATTAAAGTAAATTTATATTTGGAATTACTTTATTATCTTGTCTCTATAAAACTCTTTTTGCAGTGTTTAATAGCTTTTCTTTATGACTTTTTATCTTTTATAGATAAAAAAGCAGTTTTATCTATATAAAGTTACTTTTTAATCTTCGGCACTGATTATTTTTTCATCCTTGAACATTAACCCTCAGTATCATATATCATTAGACTTCTCTCATCAAGAGCTTCGTTTTAACAGTAATATTGCATATTTAAAAAAATTATCCTTGACCTGAGATAAATTTATAATTTTTAAAACTTTCGAGCCATCATGTGTAATTTTTCCCAAAATATTTGACTTTTCTTCCCCAACATAATTGTCATTCCCATAATTCTCATGGACAAAAATAAAATTTCTCATTTTTCCATTTGATCAGGAAAAATGATCACTTTGCCATATTTTACGTAAAACAATATTTGCCTGTTTTTGCAAATTCCCTATGCATTTTTAGTTATATAACTTTTTAGGGATATTACATTTTCCACTATATCCTATAGGTTTGATCCGAGCACATTTGAAGTTTCAGTATATCTCACAAGTTTCATTAGACACTTGTGAAACCACTCTCCCCACATCCTTACAAGATGTGTAATTTCTCTTAGTATTTCCCTACACTAAGTTTCTACCCAGAAATTATAGTAAGAAATATTACAAAATAGAAACTCTCTTTAAAAATGGATAATATATTGAACCCCACTCTAATAAGGTGGTTTTAACTTTGAATGTTTACATATAATGATTTTATCCATTGTAGTAGTATTTTGGCACATAACTTACTTAAATTCGTTACCTATAAGTTCAAATGAAATTATATTTATAGATTTGTGGCTTAACTAATAGTTAGTTACAAGATCTAGCCGTTAGGCACATTAACTAACGATTACTTTACAAAAAAAGCTATTCACCAACTAAATTAAATGCAATTAACACACCAAAATTCGAATATTGGGGCTCAATAGATAAATTTCGCAGAGGTAAAATGTTAAGTACTTTAACATTAAACTTCAAAATTCGTCTGTTGCTAAGTAACATTCGAATTTCAAGTTTGCAAAAACTATCCTATGTTAGTTTGTGCAAATTTTCATATTAGAAGTGCGCATGTTAAGTTCGAATAGTCGTTTCAAATTTTCACAATGCATTTTAAAATTCGAATTTTAGAAACTAAAATTCATTTTTTGAAGGCATGTTCAACATGATACAAAAGTTCTTCACTATGAAGTTTGAACTTTAAACTGCAAAGTTCATTCATCAAAGGCATGCTCTAATAAGACATACAAGTTTTTACTTTGAAGTTCTCAGAGACTGTGACTTTGAACTCACTTTAAATTTTATCAATAGTTAAATTTTAACTAAGTTTCATGCAAATTTTGCACACTTCACTAACTACACTTAGCTTGAAATTAGAATTTCAGATTCAAAATTCGTCTATTAGATATTAAATCTCTGTAACTTCGAGCTTTAATAAGTAAAGTGTCAATTTTGCACAAAATAAATGAGTCAAATAGCAAAATTCCTCTGTTAGTCAATATATCTTAATTTTAATACATGCTAATATCAGATTACTTTAATTTAACTCATTTAAAACATATAGTAATAAGATTAAGTAAATTTTAAAGATCTAAGTGAAAACAAAATATACCTAATAGTTAAGTCTTCAAAAGTTAAGCTATACTTTACTTGGTCATTCTATTCTTAGTATATTCCCTTCTGATCTTCAATTTTTGAAGCATTTTTTCTCTTCTTTTTCTTTGAGTAAAACATAATGTTAATTTTCCTTTCTTTGTTCCAATACTTACTCTTCGTTCTTGAACAATCATACATTTAATGTATTATACTTATAAACCAAATAGTTAGTCCAATTTATATATCTGACTTGTATTATAAAATATAAAAGTATATTAGATATATTAGTACATAGCATGATATATGCATTATAAACATAATTAAACACATGCTAATACATATTTTACTTCTTTTATAAACAAAATATATGTTAGATAGATATGATGCATTTATTCCTTATTACTCTACATTTGTCATCATCAAAACTTATATTATATTAAACTTAACAAAGAGTTCCCCTGTTTCCTCCTCAATCTCACAAAAAACACAATTGTAATTAGCCACTTGAATATGAAGTTTTTACATTCTACTTTTAGTTAAAAGCCTTTTTCTCAAAGCTAGCCATGTAATAAAAGAGTATTTAGGAACATTAAATTGCCCCTAACCAAGTTTTGCCCCTTGAGTAATTGCTTTATCCCTTACTAACCATTTATAACCAGATTTCACAGTGTAGATTCCATTGCTCTCCGAAGTCCATTTACCCCCCTGGAAGTCTATTGCCATTTTGTCCCTTAGCTTCACAAGTTTCTTCCAATGCCAACTTGTGTCTGTCTTGATTTGGTAAGTCCAAAAATCAATATTTTTCAAGTAAACCTCATTTATCCGCTTTAGCCACAATGTATCTATTTTTGAAGCCACTTCCCAACTTTATTTAACCATTGCAGCTTGGTTACATGTTGTACATCTTCTAAAGCCCAGCACTCCTTGATTTTTCCCATAGCAAATTTCCTCCCAACTCACTAGATTCAAACCCAGACCATTATCCTTACCCCAAAGAAAATTCCTACAAACTCGTTCCACTTCTTAAATTATAGATTGGGGTAGGATAAATATCGAGGACCAATAAGTGTGCATAGCCAATAAAACTAAATTTATCAATTGAGCTCTACCTGTATATGACAAATGCCTTGTGGACTAGCTTCTAACTCTTGCTACTATCTTTTCAATTAAGTTGTGACAGTCTCCTTTTGACAACTTTGTTGGAGAAAGAGAAATCCCAAGATACTTTAGTGGGTACTCCCTAATATTAAAACTTATGGCTTCCTTTAACTGATCTTTAATGTTGTCATTTGCTACCCCCACAAAAATTTGCGATTTATAAGTGTTAGCCTTTAGGCCTATCGCTTCTGAAATCTCCTTGAAAGCTTGCATGAGGATCTCAATTGATTTTAGGTTAGCTTTACAAAACATGAGGAGTCATCTACAAAACACAAATTTATTAGCTTCAATTTTTACAAACGGAATGAAAAGAGAAACCTGGATGTGAACTTTGTAGTTTTAAGATCCTGGTAAGATAGTCCATAACAATGACAAAAATGAATGGGGATATAGGATCACCTTGCCTGAGTTGCCACCAGCTAAAAAACCTTTTATATCTCCATTGATAGAGATGGAAAAGTTAGTTGTAGTAATACATCATATAACCCAAGCAATGAATTTTGGAGGAAATTTTAGGGATGCCAATACATCTTTAATAAGTCTCCATTCAATAGTATCATAAGTCTTTTTTTAAATCAATCTTTAATAAACATCCTGGGGAGGTGTTCTTCCTTTTGTACAATCTTAAAAGATCCTAACATATAAAAATGTTATGTGCAATAGCTTTCCCTATATAAAAGTCCCTTGGTTTTGATCAATCAGCATAGGCAGAATATGCTTTAACCTTTCACAAATAACTTTTGAGATACACTTCCAAAGTGTATTACAGCAAGCTATAGGTGCATCCACCTTTGGTGTTAGTAAGATTAAGGTACAATTTAGCTGTTCGGGAAAGCATCCAGTTTGGAAGAATTCAATCATAGCATCACTGATTTCCTCACTCACCACATCCCATGCATATTTAAAACACTATTGTAACCATCAAGACTAGGGGATTTATTCACATCTATAGAGAACATAACATGTTTGACTTCCTCCCTTATGACGGGTTGAACTAGGTTTAGTTATTGATCAATGCTCAATGTAAGGCCCTGCTCGATTGCTTCAACACTAAGAGGTTTTGTACTAGAGGAGCATCCCAACCTATTCGTAAACAACTTCACAAAAGTGTCACCAATTTCTTCGTGATCTTGTACCCAAGCACCTTCTTCATTTTGGATGGCATGAAGTCTATTTATAAACCTTCTTTCTTTTATTATACTATGGAAGTATTTAGTATTTGAGTCTCCCATTTTGATCGAATTATCTTTTGCTTTCTACTTCAAAACAGCTCTCAAGACATATAGTTAACTGAGTAAACTTTCTATTGGCTTCCTATTATCTTTTATTGTAAATCCAAATTTTGGGGATTACCTTGGATAGCTGATTACAAATGCAATAAATCATCTCTGGCTCCTACAACTCTTTGTTTAATATTATAAAATTCAATCTTATTTAGGGCTGAGAGAATGGGCTTCAACTTTTTCAATCTATTGATAACTTTGTGCATCTTACTTCCTCTTAAGTCTTTTTTTTAGATCTTCTAAATTATAGCAATGAAATCATTAGATAGTCTCCACATATTAAAGAATGTAAAGTGTTTTCCTTTGGATGAGGGGACTTACTCAAATTTACAACAATAGGGGAATAATATGAGACACCCTCAGGTAAGAATAAAGCCTTAGAATCCATGACTTTACTCATCCAATCTTCATATATCATTGCTTGATTTATTTTTAAAAATATTCTTTCATCTTTAGTGTGCTTATTGTTCCATTTGTATCTACATCTGCTTCCTTTTATATCTTTCAATTGGCATTCATTCACAACATCTAAGAAGTCATTGATTTCATAGAGTGTAATCAGTACACCCCCAATTCTATCATCTGTATGCAAGACATTATTAAAATCCCCTATTATAGTCCATGGAAGGGACCAAGTTTGTGATGTTACCTTTATGTTTTGCCATAAAGGTTTTCTATCATTTATAGTATGCAACCCATAAAAAAGTCACCAAAAAAGTTTCATTAAGAGGAAACCAATTCACTAAGCAATTGATATGTTGAGACGAACTATCTTGAATCACAACTTAAGAGATAATGGGGTCCCATAAAATTCAAATTCTACCTCTGCTACTATATTCAAAATTGATGTAACTGCCCCAGGAGGACCAAAATTTAGTGATACCTTTTAGGTATGCATTAATTGAAAGCTTAGATTCCAAAATTCTAAAAAGGCCAATTCTATGCAATTTACAAAAATGAGAGATTTCTCTCTATTTTTGGGGCTTGTTCATCCCCCTAATATTCCAAACAACTATTCTATTCATTATTGGATACCTGCAGGAATGGGATGTTGGTCTTTTCCATAGCCATCTTTAGGAACTTGACTTACAGCAATTTCCTTGTCTTCCCCTAGCCCAGTTTCTCTAGTTGAGGGGTTGTTTTTCCTCCTTCTCACTGTCTGCCATTGTTGTTTTGGACTTTTTTGAAGAGTTTCAAGTTTGTTTATGGTTTCAGTTGTTTCTTGTATCCCTCCAACTATGCCATCACTGCTGTCAGGTTCTTTATGTTCAGTTACCGCCATTTTCGTTTTCCATTCTTGCTTTATCACCTGTTTTCTGCAATCCTTTGTCTCATGTCCATAACCTTTGCAAAGTTTCCATTCATAGTTAATTCTTTGTTCTATGACTACACCAATTTCATTTTCAAAGAAAATAGAATCAAGAAGAGAGTCATTAATACTCATTTCCACTAAGACCCTAGTATAGTTAAGTCTCTCTTTGTTCACTGTCATCTGATCAGCTAGTATTGGTGTCCCAATTGGACTAATAATTTTACTAAGGGCATCCCATATTTGTCCTAAATTCTCCTTAGGTAACCAATGGTTATTTTCCCCATTTTCCAATCTCGTATGCCCATATATTCTATGAACTGCAGTTTACATCCTCCATTTTTCAGTTTCGATATGTCAAACTTTTCCCAATAGTTTCCTCCCTAAGGCTGCACAATAATGCTCTCTTTTTTTGTTTCCTTAGCCCAATTTAATTTTTTTTTCCCTCATTAAATCACTGATCTATTTTTTCCTTAACCCTAGTCTTCTACTGAATGGTATTTAATCTAGGAATGTCCCCAATGAGTTCCATGAGTTCATTCATTTTAGCGTCTACATTTTCACTTAAGAAAGAAAAGCTATTAGATTGGATCATACTCTTACCAAGTTGGGATTGTTCTTAAACATCGGCTAAGTTATCCAAAATCCCTTTCACTCTATCTAGGTTAGCTTCAATATGAGTTTCCACCACATAAAAGAACACTTCCAAACTCTTAAGGGTTGACTTTTTCCTAATCATATGGCCGATAGTGCATATTAAGGGTCTATTTGGTTCAACCAAGGGAAAGAGAGAGAAGAGATTTTAATGGAGGGAGTTAGAGGGGTTCTAAAAATTTTTTATTTTAGGGGGATTAAAGGGGAGGGGATTTGGGAGATTTTAATGTTCTTTTATTTGGTTTAAGAGGGGAGGGGAGAATAGCCAATAACAAATTTACCATCATACTCTTTTATATTAGATTGCATATTTTCAATTTACAATTAATAACAAATTTACCAATCATTTCACCAATAAGAAAAATTAATAAAATATAATAATATAGATAGTTTTAATTAGCAATAATAGAATATAAAATAGTTATTTAATTTAAAAGTTTTTATTTTTATTTTTGACTAAAATTTTTTAAATTACCAACAGATCTTCATTTTTTTAATATTTTTGGAAACTTTAGTTTTATGCTTTATTATTATTAGTAATAAATATTGCCAATAATATTTTTTGTTTTTAAAATTTTCAATTTTATTTTTAATCATAGTTATTAAAAGAAAAATAATAAGTAATTAATATGTAACAATAATTATTAAAATGAGAAAGGGGTTCCTCCCTCCATCAATATCACCGATAGACTTTGGGTTAAAAAACACCGCCGAACTCAAGCATATGAAAACTCACGCAACATTTTGCATCAACCCCCAAATTAGAGTTCAAATTTAAGACTTTTCATCCACAGAGATTCAATCAATTCAAACAAACTCAAAAAGGAGACATGTCTCCCTCATCTGTAGGAGAGCTATTTCCCATGGAGAGCTTTCTCAGTGAACCAGGTGGCAGCAATTGAAGGGGGAGAGAGGGAGTACACAATCAATGATCTGGATCCTAGACTTGCAGAGGGAGGGGGTGCACGAACGAATGAGCTCGGTGTGCCTTTTTCCCTTTTTTTTATCAAGGGCATCGTTGAAATATTAAACAAATGTAAAAACAAATTGATCAGAAAGCTTTTTTTATCATACCCTCTCTCCTCCAAAATTCCCCAATTTAGGGGGCAAGGAAAGTGGTCACGGCAAAGGGAAGGGAAGGGGAAAAAGTAGCTCCTCTCTCGTACAAATTTCTGATCCAAACAAGGGAAAGGGAATACTTCCCCTCCAATCCTCTCACCTCCCTTTAAATAACCATGAATCAAACAAACCTTGTGGTGTTAATTTTGATCCTTTTAATGTCATTTTTATAAGTATAAATTCTTAGATGAAAATTTTACCATAAATTATTATGCATGATAAAAATATTTAGGTTATTACTAAAAAAAAGTAACTGGATTACATAATACAAATTAAAGAATACTGAATAATCAAATGAAATATATATTTTTTAAAATTAAACACATTTGTTTATATATTATACAAAATTTGAGATAAGAACTATTTAGTTATTTATAACATTTCATGATTATATTGGTATTGATTATTTATTTAAATAATATGATTGATGATGGTATCTTTTGCACAACAAATGAAGTGATGAATAGGCAAAGTTAAAAACTTTGATTGTACCCAAAAAAAAAAAATAAAGTTTAAAACTTTGATCATGCATGGTGTACAAAGAAATTAACCTTGACTACAACTAGGATGTGGACGTTTTAACCGGCAATGCTCTATTATTACTATTAAAATTTGAAATGACATATTACACACATTTCTTTCTCATTCGTCCCATAAAGGTTTTCCTCAAAATTAACAAATTATTAAAAATATATTTTTGGGACGGATAAAGAATAGAAGAGATCCAAGGAACTTTAAGCTCGCTTAGACAAGATATGGACTTTGTGCCTCCTCTTCCTCTCAGAATTGGTTTCTTCTTGTTGATCAATTCGTATGCTTTAACGAGTCAACCTTGGCTTCTTTTGACTTTCTTTTATTTGTGTGTATATATATATATATATATATATTCCCATGAACTCAACCCCATTCATACTCTTTAAACTAATTATAATCATAATTCAGACAATCACATGACTTCTTTTCTATTTTATTGGAGGAAGATTTGAACCATCAATTATTTATATTCCAATCTATACTTACCACTTGCCCCTACTTCAAGGGGTCTAATCACGTGACTTCTTGTTTATACAATAAATTAATAATAGGTAATGTATTTGTTGGCCAAAAAAAAGGTTATGTATAAATAAAAACAACTTTGATTAATGTGAGAATTTTTTAATTTGAAATTAAATAAAAAAGTGTTTATTTTTTGAAAGATTGAATTTCTTTTAAAAAAAAGGATGATATTTTAAAATATGAATAGTTAATTTATTAAAAACTTTATAATGGTTAAATAAAAGTCTAAAGTATTTATGATTTCTCTTAATTATAAGAAAACTAGTTTTTATAGGAGAAAATAGCAACAGCAAAGTGGATAAAACCATGGATGGACAATGTGCATTAAATTTCAAAGAGATTAGTTCAAGAGGATAAATAAGGCCAGCTCAACATTGAAAGGAAAGGACTCTGGATATTAAATAATTGATAATCGGCATTAATAGTGCAATATAAAAAACTTGAATATGACACTTGAGAAGTTCTAGAAAGGCGGTTTAACAAGAATTGATCAAAAGCGAATGAAATCAAATGAAGCTCAAATTTCAATGTCAAGTCAGGATTTTTTGGGTAGTGACTAAACGGGTTGCAAGTAATTACGCTGTTATATGCTCCTCTCATTCTAAAATATGTTATATTTGACTAACTATATAAATATATCAGTTAAACATTATTTTTTAATATTATTTTTAATAAAGACAACTTTTAAGTCAATTTAGTCTTTTATAAATTAAAAATAAGAATAGATTAAGAAAAAAATAATTAATATTTTTTATTTTATCTAAATAGAACTTATATTTTAGATAAAAAATTTTAAAAATAACTTATATTTTAATTAGGATAAAAATATACTGTTAGTCAACAAAAATGATGGGAGGATTAGAGTGACACTCTGCTCCATGTATAATTTTCTAACGAGTTGACAAGTGATGACAAAAAGAAAATCGCGGTCATAAATGAGAGGATAATAATAACAATATATATATATATATATATATATATGATGCCAATTATTCATATAAATTACCCTCTTCTATAAAGAGAATCAGTTATATTTTTAAATTTATTTAAAATAAACATAAGATACTAATTTTATTCTTAGTTATTAAAATAATATAAATTTCATTAAATTAGTTGTTATTATGTAAAAGGAAAGAGAATCTTGATAAAAGTATAATTGACTACAATGAAAATCTTATCATCGGTAACAATTTACGATATGGAAATTAAATAATTAAAAATAAGAAAGAAAAATTATATTATAATATTATATAACACCTGATATTTGAGATAAAAAAATTTTGGAAAAGACTTTATAAGAAGATCAGATGGAGTAATTATTTTATTATTCCCTCCAATTTAAAATATAGTAAATCATATTTGATTATATGTACACAGACCAAAAACGAAATTAAAATAATTAAAGTTATTAAAAACTTATATTATTTTTCAATATTATCATTAATCAAGATAATTTTCTCTGTTATAAGTTAACTAAAAATAAAAATAAATTAAAAAATAATTAATATTTTTTATTTTACTTAAATAAAACTTATATTTTAGATTAAAAATAAATCAAAACTAGGATTTATATTTGGAAGCTTTCATCTCATGCGAAAGAATGCGGTTTCCCTGCGCTTGGAGACCAATTCTTGATACCATGATGCTGAATTATCTTCATAATCATATCATAACTTTCTCGCATATTTATCCCTTTAAACGTCATCGTTTCTGGCCGTCCAATCAACACACCCAAATATTCTTCTTCTTGTTTTTATTTGGCCGCGGACCCAAAATATAGGCTTTTTTATGTCAATGTTATAAAAAAAATTTAAAATTTTCAATATATTACAAGTTGAAAAATATTTCCTCATATACTATAATTTAAATTATCTCGACGTCTGAAACACCTAAATGTAAATTTTTATTTGTTTTTATTAAATGAAAAGAATCTCGGTGTCAAACCTTCTTTCCCCAGGTCTAGGCATCAAAGACTGTGCCCCCAAAAAAAACCCACCCACGCGCTACTCTACTCCCCCTTCCCAAAAACCCTTCTACCTCACTTTTCCCCCTCCCCTCCCCTCTTTCTTTTTTTTTTTTTTTTTAATTATACCTTTTTTTTCAAATTTTTATTAATATTTTTATTTTTTTAACCACATCAAAATATAAGTAAAAATATATATTAAATAAAATTAATTAATTATACTAATAAAATATATTATTCAATATAATTGAAATTATATAGGTTTGTTTATATTTTGAAAACATATATTTTAATTAAGTTTTTAATATTATTAAGAAAATATTTTTTATTAATTAAAATTTATATTACTATATAAAATAACCATAAGAGTAAGATGTATTATCCTTCCTTCAATATTATTAAAATAATATAAATCTCCCCCTATTAAAAAATATACATTTTAGTCAAATTTTTAACTCAATTAATGATGTAAATGGGAAGAACAAGAGAGAGAGATAAAAAAAATATGAAGGAATACTGAATAAATTTTTTTTATTACCCTTCCTTTAATATTCCTTCATTTTTTTTTATCTCTTTCCCTTATTCTTCCTATTTACATCATTAATTAAATTAAAAATTTGACTAAAATGTATATTTTTTTAATAGGGAGAGATTTATATTTTTTAGCAATGTTGAAGGAATGGTAATATATCTTACTCTTATAGTTATTTTGTATATTAATATAAATTTTAATTAATAAAAAATATTTTCTTAATAATATTAAAAGCTTAATTAAAATATATGTTTTCAAAATATAAAAAAATCTATATAATTTTAATAATATTGAATAATATATTTTACTAGTATAATTAATTAATTTATTTAATATATATTTTTGCTTATATTTTGATGTGGTTAAAAAAATAAAAATATTAATAAAAACTTGAAACAAAAAATAGGTATAATTTAAAAAAAAAAAAAAAGAGGGGAGGGGAGGGGGAAAAGTGAGGAAGAAGGGTTTTTGGGGAGGGGGAGTAGAATAGTGAGTGGGTGGATTTTTGGAGGGGGGGTGGGCAAAAGGGTCAGGCATAGCCTATGACTCCTATACCTGGGAAGAGAAGGATCTTGGTGTCAAAGACACCGAGATCCTTCTCATTCAATAAGAAAAATTAAAAACTTATATTTTGGTGTCTAAGACACCAAGATGATTTAAATTATAGTATATAGGAAAATATTTTTTAACTTATAGTATATTGGAAATTTTAAATTTTTTTTATAGTATTGAGATAAATTTTTCCAAAATATATTGGGTTCGCAGAACATATTGTCAGCTTGGGTATATATGTTTTGACTTTTGAGAGATTTAAAAAAAAAAATAAAAAAATTTTATTCTATTTTTTCTCTAAATTAAATAAGGAAATGATAGCACCTTTTCTCTTCTCATTAGTTGAGAGGAGAGGGGAGAGGAAGAAAAGGAAAAAAAAAAATCCACTTTAATCAATTTGGTGTAATTTTAAACATCCTTACTCTCAAGAATATTACATAATAGTATATACCCCATCTGGTTCTTAATATAAGATCATTTTAATTGAATTAAGTGGATTAAGAATTAGAATTAAAATTAATTAACTATTTTGATTTCTACGAAAACCTCAATATTTTTTTTTAAATTATTTTTAGTTAATATCTCTATCTTTCTCTTTAAATACATTAAATAAGGACATTTTTCTGAAAATATATAATAAATATTATCTTATATATTGTAAAGGGTCTTATATTTAGGATCAGGATAAAAAATTCTATATATAGGATCGAGGGAGTAATTGTTTATAATTCTTGTGTCAAAAAAGTAACATCAAATGTTACTCTGCTCTAATTTGAGTGTACACGATATATATATATATATATATATATTTATTTAATTTAATGTCTCTCTTCAGTACTTTAAAATGAATGTAAAAACATCTAGTTTCAACCGGGTTTTTTTTTTTTTTACTGTGATCCAATCATTCATCACAATTAACAAATGATCTATTTCATCACAATAATTAGAATAAAAAAGAATACAAGGAAAACCAAAAAGAAATATTCACAAAGATTTATTTCAACTTTTTAACTGTAAGGAGTGCCATTTTATCTGTCTGTAGACTCTTTACTTTATTAATTCAAAAGAAAATAACGAAATAGTGCTGAAGATATCTTTAAAGTACCAGGATAAAATTTTATCATCTATGGATATACTTTTTTTCTGGGGGTTGGCAAATTTTTTTTCTGGGGCTGACACAATTGTTAGATATCTAGGTCCTTAAGCCTGCTATCCTAATCTTATTAAAGTAGGTAGGTTCAGGATGTTAAATACTCTGAGCATAAAGAAAATACTACCTCCCTCATCTTAAATATAGGAGACGTTTTACAATTTTTTTTATTTTTAAATATAAGAAATAAATAAATTTTGTCTGATTAATTAATATATATTTTTTAATTTTTTATAATTAAAATAGAGTTAGTTTTGTGAGAAGAATTAAGTGGGAGGAAGATTTATTTGTAATTTTAATTTATGAAAAAAAATAAATAAGAACATTTGTAGAAAAAAATTGTGACTGTTTTTGTATTTATCGTAATATAATTTTCTTTTTACTTAAAATAAGTGATATGGTGGTTTATTTTTTATATTCTAGGGAGTATTAGTTTTAAGTGCTAACTTATGGGAAATAAATAAACTGATACACTACTACAGAATTAAAAGTTGTAGCTAAGAATATGGATAACTCTGCATCCTACGTGGGATTATCCCGTCCACCTCCACCTCCAATACTGAAATTGAGAAGAGAGAGCCATCGTCTTTCTTCAGCCCCGAACTCCGCACTTTGAGGAAACCCCTTTTACAATAGCAATGGCGTCCCTTCAGAACTCCCCCACAATCCACCGAACCCTCTTCCACAATTCTTTCCCTCAGGTACCTTCGTCTTCGATCTCTCCCTTTTTGATACTTTAACTCGGTCATAATTTGATTCAGTCTTCTTCTGCTTTTGAGATGTGAGTAGTCACAGAAACATGGTCATTTTCGTTCCTGTAGAAGACAAGGTATTTCTTACGTAGTTAAGACTGTGCATTCTCCACCACCCACTGCCTCAACAGGTATTCAAAAACGTATTCTAAGTACAACTATATAAGAAGTAATTGATTTGATTGTTTTTTATTATCAAACGTATCAATGCTACACCAACTTGAACTTGTCCATTCTCATTAGTAACTTCTTTTTCAAGTGTCTAGTCATAGCTCTTAAACTAAGCATTAAGATCAATGATAGATCACCAGTGTGGAGTGTTTGTATTTGCTGATTATCTTTTCGGAAAATTGCACATTTTCCTATGATTTATGGGTCCAATTGCAATTTACCTCTGGTGCGTCAATTTCAGTACCTTAACTTCTGGGTTAAGCTGCATTGTACAATGTGCAGCTCATGGTCTAAGCCAAATATTAACTGAAAGGGTGTGTTATGAGCACTCCATATTTCTCATTTAAGCATTATTGCACGAAATGCAGTTGCAGAGAATTGAAGAAATAAAGTTCCCGAAATAGATGTCTCTAAATTTTTATTTCAATAGGGTTACTTTATGAATTTTGATTATTTTAAAATGCATACATGAATTATGAAGAATGCAAGTGAAACTCATTCTATGATAAGGGTTAACATAACATTTAAATGGTGGGGAGGGTGTATAATGCAATTTTTGTTTTTTTAAAAGAAGAAGTTTTCTCTTGTTAATCCTTGAAGCATGTACATTTTCCCTAATTTTGACAGACATGTGACTAATTAGTAGCAATAAAAACTTTGACTGAATGTGTAGGAGTAAGATTTTAGGTACCAAAAAATTGAGGCATAAATCTCAGAGACCAAAAAGTACACTTCCTCCTTGTATTGGTCAAGGCCAAGGTTGAAGTTTCTGAAGCATCAAGAAAGACTAAAATCCTTGTCTTATAAAGGCTTGCTTATGCTGTTGTTTCTATCAATTATTCTTCTGATTTTTTTCTTATACTTTCACAGAAATGCCAGGAAGGCGTCAAGTGATTGCCATTGGGGCTAGTGCCCCATTGGTTTTTCTGTCTAACCAACATTCATACTCCTGTAAGATTGTCTTTAAGCAGTTAAGTTTTCCATTTGTTGTTCTAAAGTACTCTTGACTAGAAGACTAGAAATGGCTGACATCTTTAGAATAAACCTTTGATATGTCTCAGTTGCTGCAGAGAGTAGGAAAGGATTTTTGTCAGTAATGGACAAGAAAGATGGATATTCTTTTCTCTACCCTTTTGGGTGGCAGGTGCGCATTGTTATGTAACATCTTTTCCAATATGACTTGCGTCTCTAGCTAGTTGATTTATCGTCACAAAAGTTAAGGTTGGCTATTCCGTCTTCTCTTATAATGGGGAGTGAGCAGGAAGTAGTGATTGAAGGTCAAGATAAGGTGTTCAAAGATGTCATTGAACCACTAGAAAGTGTCAGTGTAAATATGATCCCAACTGGCAAACAGGATATTCGAGATTTTGGACCTCCTGAACAGGTTAGTGTTATACCGGAGCTGGTACTCTCTTTCGTAAATGAGAAGAGAACATGTTCTTAATCTTACTTTGCTTACAGGTTGCTGAAACTCTAATTAAAAAGGTTTTGGCTCCTCCAAACCAGAAAACAAAGCTAATTCAGGCAAAAGAGGTTTGATATCATACATCTCTTCTTTCTTTGTGTTACTTGGAAAATATAGGAGCATTCCGTGCTCTTGAGATTTGATTAAGATTCAGGGACCATAAGTAGTAAATGTATATTCCCTATACAATTCTGTTCTGCTATTTTTGGTCGCAGAGTTGACCCCAGGACTGGTCACTGCTGGTGTTCTGTCTTTTCCTTGCAACATTTGCAAAAGTTGAATTTGATATCATATCTTCCTTCCTCAATGATGTTTTTCAGTTTCCGTTGGAAATGGTGTCTTCTTGGTATATACATGCAAGTTTAACCTATTATGTGTGTAAGATAAGCTAAGTGGGAAAAAGTTATGACCTGGAAAGCTGAAATGCTTATGTGCATGTAAGATGATACAATATGTCTGTTTAGTTAATGCAAGCATGGTAGCCTCTTTAATTTGGATGAGTTGGCTAGAGTGAATTTAGCTTGTCATAGCTTTATATATATATATATATATATATATGACTAAGAGTATCTCCGCTGACAACAGAGACCAATCTCTCTCGGGGTATTGAAGACAAAGGGTGGACCCCTCCCAACTACGCTTGCTTTATGTACAAAGGTTGGGAATCAAATTCCCAACCACTTGCTTAAGAGACAAAAGCTCCTACCACTTATGTCAATTTAAGTTAGTAGCCTGTCATAGTATTTAAAGTTTTTGGATGGGGCTTTTTTTCTGGTAAAAATGACCACCTTATAGTGAACAAAATGTTGTTAAGGGTAATGTTATATTATCAATTAGATTTTCTTTTCAACCAATCTTGTTTCTTCGTGTTTGTAATAATTTCTCTTTTGAAATTAAGAAACTTAAAACTATAAAGGAGGGATGACACTGGAGGATTTGAGAAAGTTGAGTTGAAAATCTTTCGTTATCCTTCAATCCTTTCCAATAATTCCCAAATAAGGAAAGGTTTTGACTTTCTATGAAACTTTTCTTTCTGCATTACTTTTCATCCAAGCATGCCCTTAGATATTTTACCATGTCGATAAAAACTAGCCTTGTTATCAAACATTGCCTTGTTTGTGAAGTTACAGTAACATTGTTTTCATTGAGTCAGGTTTACATTAGGCGGTGTGGCGTCCACATCAAGTAGTTATCTTTGTGGAATAACATAGCTTGCTCCATGTTTGTTTGGTGCAGCAAGATGTCGAGGGAAAAGCATATTATCAATTTGAGTTTGTTGCTCAGGCTCCTAATTACACTCGCCACGCTCTCAGCACTATCTCCATCGGCAATGGTATGGTTATTTATTTATTTGCATTGGATGACTTTAACTCCACGACAAGTTTCCTCAAGTTTAATGGGGAAGTTAGATTATATATATTATGTAATGCTATAATTGAGCTGAGTTAAACTTGTTCAATTAAAATAGGCTGAATCTAAGTTCAAGCTCAAGCTGTAATAGAGCAAAAATGTGTCCGAGCCTTGGTTGTTTAAAATCAACCTAATGTTTCACACAATCTCGTTGCCTTTTCTTTTCCCCTAATTTACTCAAGACTTTGAGATATCTAACTGAGTCTTTCGTGTCGGTAACTTGTTTTCCGGTTGCTAATAATGAGATTAAACTCAAGTTTGATGAAACAAAAGTAAATTATTTGAAAATATGATCATCTAGCACCTGGGTAAAGATCATTAACGTATGCTAGCATTACTTATTAAGTGTTACTTATACGAGGAAACATGAATGGCAGGGAAGTTTTACACCTTGACCACGGGAGCAAATGAGAGAAGGTGGGAGAAGATGAAGGACAGATTGCAGACAGTCATAGAATCCTTCAAAATTTTCAATGTCTGACATTTGCTTTGCACTCCTTACATGCATATCTCATAATAGAGAGAGATTATAAACTTCCATCTGCGAGAATGCTGCGTCTTTTGAAGTCCACATTTTTTGTTAGAGTAGATAACATTTTTTGTCACCTCAAGAGTAACTTAAATGCTTTCATCTTCTTTTTTTATTCTTATTCAGTCAAATCTCTCTTGCACAAAAACTCATTTGATTTCAATTCAAAAATCAAAAAGAGAACTTCAATTGAGGAGACATTGTTATATTCATCCAAACTAAAGCTTAATTTAATTGCAAAATTGTTACATAGATTTAAATCATGGCTGATGCAGGGTATTTTTCAGAATCTCAAATGACTGCATAATCCCTTCCAAAAAGGGTTCCGGGCATCATATACGTAGCCATGGTCCAGCAATACAAAACGCATAGCATCCCTACTAAGACACCTAGGCAGCTGAGTCACTCAAGTCATAGCAATCAAGCAAGTCAACACTACAACTAGGATAGGACACTAACTAAAACGACACAGCAACAGAAACAAAACGCAAATACAATAACAATAGCAACCAACTTTCTCTTGAACTTCAAAGGCCCGTTTGGTATAAGGGAATCACTGCGAGGGCATGAGCGTTTCTATGTGTTTCGTATGCTCCAATATTGATTCCTGGGAATGAAGGATTATCTTATATGTGGTAATAGCTTATTCCCACGAGTAACAAAATTTTAGTGATAAGTTTGCCCCTCTCCCACTTGCATTGTCGTCCCAGCCCATGTCCAGACCCATGTCGTCTCAATTCTGGCTACTCGTGCTTGTGCCCAAATCCATCGTTAGCATCCTAAACCCCAAGCGTCGGCATCCCCAACCCCCATGGTGGCGTCTTCAATCTTCCTCAGTCTAGATCCATCATCGGCATCCCAACTCCTACACATCAGCATCCCCAACCTCCACGTGTGATTCTTCCATTGTTTAGATGTCGCCATCGTCTTTGATCTTCCTCGCCTGAGACATCCATTGTTCAGATCTGGTGTGATTGTTCCATGCCGTCACCGTCTTCTATGCTTTTGGGTATGGTTCCTCATCTTTCAACTTCTTCACAGTTGCGACGATGACGCCCTCTCTCTCTCTCACACTTCCTCTTCGCGATGACGACGGCTGTCACAACGACGACGACGACAACCTTTGTCACACTCTCCGATGGTCCTCTTTGAAGGAGAAGGAAGAGGACAGAGAAAAAGATCCATGAGGGCATTCAATGGTCTAACTGATATTTGTTTTTAGATTTTTTTTTCTGTGATTCCATGCTTTTTTTTTCCCCTTCCTCTCATACATTTAAAGCTTATTTCCACCCCATTCCATCAAAAAATTATTGTGTGCGCCAAAAGTGGCTAATGTGTAATAAAACGCTTGCTTTTGCTTAAATACACTGCCATGTAAGAAGTATTTTGTTATTTTTGAAGCCTAGGATTACAAATCTACGATCAGGCCCCTTCCAAATCATTTCCTCATCCCAAGAAAATTAATAATTAATTAGGTAAAAGTGGTGATCTATTACATATTAAACCAACAGAGCGAAAATGAACTACAATGCTATTAAACTGTTTTAGGTAATCAACTTATAACTCCTATAATGAAGCCACCATAACGACATGACAAGCCAGGTGAATTAGACTTTAGGTCGGTTAAATAAGCTGGCTGCATATCAAAACACTATTTCTAAGAGCCGGACAAACCATTCGGAAAATCGCAATAGTAAAAAAAATAACTCATATGAGAACTAGCCAAAACCAAAATTGAGGGTAAAGTAATTAGTTATCCCATAAAATAAAATATAATCAAACAGACATGGGAGCGCTAACACCCATGCCAAATTTTTAACGAAACTATCTCAGCAACAATGGATTGGCTTCGCTCGACTGAAAAGCAGTATACCTTAAATGATGCCAATTTTGTTGGCCACATCCAAGGCGTCATAATCTGGAGTCAACCTTACATAAGCTTTCTTTGTTCCGTCAGGCCTGCATCACACAAATGCTGGAGGTTGGTAAATGCATCCGGCATTAAAATAATCTGAATTCCAATGTTTAATAAGTATTCTCATATGATATTATTACATAACATTGTCATTTTAGTTGCGTTTCATCTCTAGCGCTCACCTTATTTACAAGTCAATTTGCAAATATTAAGTGCAAGAATCAGAGATTTTAATTATCTGATGTGACATCTTATTATCTATTGAGTTACTTCTAATTGATAATTAGAAGATGCAGTTAAATGCGAAAAGATCCCAATCTGATATTTAGATTATATGCATTGCAATAAACAATCACAATGCAACGTAAAAGCATACGTAAATTCTAAATTTTATCTAAATCATTCTTATGTCAGAACTGCGATTCTACAAGGGAGGATCCAAAGTTGCGACTAGCTTTCTGGTTATACTTCCAAAATATGCTACACATGTAGAGTACCTCGACATTTTGATTTTAAAAGCCTTGAGCAAGTTACCTGATCAGAGTATTGACTTTTTTGGCCTGAATATCATACATTTTCTTCACTGCATCTTTAATCTTTTTCTTGTCAGCACGGATATCAACAATGAATACAAGGGTATTGTTATCCTCTATTTTCTTCATAGCAGATTCAGTGGTAAGAGGATATTTAAGAATTTGATAATGATCTAATTTGTTCCTAGGTGGTGCACTAATGCGAGGATACTTGGGGTTTCCTGTCTTTCTTCAATGTCTTCGGACGATGAAATGTGACAGACGTCCTGATCTTCTTAGCTTTCTTCTTAAAAACTGGACCACCTGATTTCAATGCTTTGGCTGTCTTCAAGGCATGTCCTTTAGGATCAGCCTTCTTGGTGCTGTCCACTGCATGGACAAGAACATTCATTAGGCCATTAGCATGAATTAGATGTTGTAACCTATGCTAACTACTCAATTTCAGTTAAACAGGACATTAAACCGGTAGATGATTATATGAGGGATCAGAACATGTGGCTAGGAATTGGTTATAACTAATGACAAGAAGATAGCGCAAAATAAGGCCATGTTGTATAAAACAGAAACAGCAGATCCCCTGAATGAAAATATAGAAGATAATGCAGCATCACTAATTGGAACTTCACATGCTATTCCAGCGACTAAGAGAGAGCTTGACAACTAATGGAGTTACTGAGTTCACCAAAGTTCCAGCAAGTCACGCACATTATATACAAATGTAACTGAAAATTAGATTTTCTTGAACACATTAATGGAACAAGGAAACTGATTAATAGCATATGAAATCATCACATCAGGGTCGCGTAGGCATCAAAATAAAAAAATTCCAAAGGGAGTCAAAAGAGATCCAAAATAAAATCATAGACTAATTTGATTCAACACCATGGACCAATTGATTCCACCAATCTTAATATTCATTTGGATCTAACTTAGCAAAACAAATAAATCTCAACATTGTTGAAAACGGCAGTACATAAATTATGGAATAAAGGAATAAAGGGGGCAGACAATAAAAGACTTACCCTTCGTAGGAGCCATTGCGAACTCTTACCAACAGCTCTTCAAAGCTCCTGCATATAAAAATCATATCAAGTTAGTCAATCAAGGTACAAAGCCAGGAGCACACAAAAAGTAAACAAAGACACAAGCAATTGGCTGAAAACTGCAAACCAACAACATTCAGAATTGATGGTGTCTCAAATAGTGATTAAAAGTTCGAATTAGGAAAAACAAAGCTGGAAAGCAGAAAATGATCAATAAAATAAATAAATGGGGGAAAAAAAGTGAAAGACAAAGTAAAATACAGATCTCACAGGAAATAAGATGTTTTGGAAGGGAAAATGAGTCGAATTTGAATACCTAAAGATGGAAAGGAAGACGATACAAACAAACAATAATGGGAGATTATACCTCAACGGACCATGAAGAAAAGATGGGCTGGAGCGGCGGCCGATGCTTGCACCCTGTCCAGACTCGATCTGTACCTGTAAGATTTTGTTAGGTTTTGTGTACAAAACTAAAAATAAGAAAAATTTAATATCGTTAATTTTTATTTTTCATAAATTTTTTTATCTCAATTTAGTTTTCTATAGATAATATATTTTTGGACAAAAGTGTGATTATCATGTAAGTTTTATTTCCATTCCCTAACATTTTTTTAGCCTTTAATTTTGAAATAACAAAAGAATATTTTATTAGTATTTTTTAATAATATAATTAATGGCGGGAAACTTGGAATGAATGAAAGTAAAACCAGACCAATCATTAGGTACTGGTTGAGTTCAATGTTCACGGTGGTCAAGGCATTGCCTGATAATTCAATTGGTGGTTAAATTGATCAAACTAAAATTAATTATTTTTAGTCTTACTACCCCTATTTCCTTTTAATTATTATTTAAGATTTCAGCACAAAAATGTAACTTCCGCGCCACCCTGCTTTTCCAAAACATGAAAAGGTTGGCTTAAGAGTTATTGTGGAGCTAATCAAAACAAGGAAATATACGTGTCTCATATTTAATAATTCATTGTGTGTGTTTTCTTCTTCTAGTAGTAGCTTGCACTAAGGAACAAAAAATTGGACTGGATAAGCCGATTTAACCTGAAATTGTTGCTAGATTCGATTTGATCCAGTCATAGATGAAGATCAGCTAATTTATAAATTGGTACAAAACTAGCCACGAACCGGTTGAATCAGTCTTATTTTTATTTTTTTTTAAATTTTTTTAGATAAAATTACATTATTTTTAGTAATAAGTGGCATTATTTTTTGTATAATTTTTTTTTCTATATTATAATATTGTATCAATATTATTATGATACATAATTATTATTTTGAATTCAAAATAAAATTATATATGAGTATTAACTTAGTTAGATTTTAATATTAGATTATGAAACTTATTAATAATTTTTATTTTCTATATAATAAATAAAATTAAATAATTATTAAATTTATTACCACTGGTTTTATTCCAATGAAACCACGGTTGAACTATTTAATCTTGAATTAATGTCTTGATCGATTCAATGTCTGGTCCAGTTTTTTGAATCTTGACTTGCATCATCCCATCTTAAGACTCCTCCACCAAAGCAATTCTCTGAAACCAAACACTTCATAGCCTATTGCTCAACAAAAGTGCAAGCAAATAGGAATGAAAAAAGAAGAAACTACAGCTACATAGGAATTCAAAGAAGTTGATAGAACAATTAACTTTCTACTTTGTGGGAGAGAGACAATGTGGTCCCTTAGTGAAGTACTTGAAGCTAATTTTCACAAAGGCCAATTGACAACTACATCACACACTTGAAGGAACCTGGAACTAGAGTTTGTTTGAACATTTATTGCCTCAAAATAGCATTCTGAAGATCGCAGGCACCAAACCTCCTCAACCTGGTGATGGGAAGGCAAAATGTTACTAAAATTTAATCAAGCAATGGTGCATTTTTAGTGTCATCCACATATGATGCCAATTTGGAAGATATGATGCCCAGCAAAAAATATTTTGGAATGATAAAAGTCCAATTTGGAAGAACATTTGGAAGGGGCTAGGTGCTCAAAGAGTTGGAAATTTTTTGTGGTTCTCTCTCAAAGAAATTGCTAACCAACAAAGAGAGACTTGACAGGCATATGGTGAAAGATTCAACCAGTGAATTATGCTGAAGCAGTGTAGTTAGAGAAGTAGCCTAAGCCCATGATAGGTCTAGTGACAAGAAGCTTAAAAGATCCTCTTAATATATGATTTCCTTGGATTTGTTCAGATTTGTAAATATCTCTTTGTATCTTTATGATTGCATGTTTTACGTGATCTCATACGCGACTCTTTTATTACATATTGATAGCCTTGTAAATCTAGTTTCACTATCAATAATATACAGTTTGGAGAAATGGATAGTCTTCCTTTTAATAATTCTAGTTCTCTTGCTAATAATCTTTCAGAACTTGTACACACTGATGTTTGGGAGCCTACTCCTATTCAATCTATGAATGATTTCAAGTACTTTGTTCATTTTGTTAATGACTTTAGCCGATACACCTGGATTTATCCTATGAAAAATAAAAGTAATGTTAAAGGTGCTTTTATTCAATTTAAGAATCTGGTTGAGAATCTTTTTTATAAGAGAATTAAAGTACTGTAGAGTGATTGGGGTGAAGAGTTTAGAAACTTACAAGATATAACTTTGCAATCTGGTATTCAATTTCATCATTCGTGCCCGTACACTTCTGAGCAAAATGGTCATGCTGAAAGAAAGTATAGACATATTGTTGAACTTGGTTTAACCTTGCTTGCTCAAGCAAACATGCCAATTTGTTATTGGTCAGAATCATTTAAAACTGTAGTTCATCTTATTAATATTTTGCCTACTTCTGTTCTTGCAAGACAATCACCATTTGAGGTTCTCTTCAGTTGGATTATAAAAATCTTAAGGTGTTTGAATGTGCTTGTTATCCATGCCTTAGACCATACAATTAGCACAAACTCCAATTTCACACTACTCATTGTGTATTTATTGGATACATTGGTTAGCATAAGGGATTCAAATGTCTTAACGTTGATGGTAGAATCTTTATATCTCAGCATGTTGTCTTTAATAAGCATGACTTTCCTTTTACCAAAGGATTTCTTTATAATTCTCAGCCAAGCCAAATAGTTACCAATGTTCAACACGAAGCTCTTTTCCTATTTGCTTAAGTACTCCTGATAGAGATCACGGCATATCGATGCCTGATCAAACTACTTTAGCATCTAAGTCATCTGGTTCTCATTTCGAGCCATCTGATTCTTGTTTAATGATTCACGAGGCCCAGAAAATTCATTTAGGCCCAACTAATGCAAGTAAGTTAGGAAGCATGGAGCAAACTCAAGATATTAGAGAAAAGAAGGTTGAACATGTGATTCAAAAGTATAAAATAGTTGATCCATTACAAGACATAGGAGGTCCAATGATAAGATCTAGAGTTAAGGAAATGAAAGAAGTCTTGAATGGTGTAATCAATAAGCAACTTAAGATGAAGCCTTTGCACTTAAGTAAATTTGAAGCCCAAGAGCATAAGAATGACATGATTATGTTCTCATATATAGAAGTTTCATATTTAAGCTCAACATAAAGAGCTCACTTAAAGAGCATGTGACTTAGAAATTAATGAGTTTAAATTAGTTTTAATTTTGTTTTTATTATTTGTGAGCTAAACTTTACTAATTAATAAAATCCAATTAGTTAATTAATATTATTTTTATAGTTCACCTTGTAACTAAGCATGTCATGTACCAAACATGTAATTTTATTTATATGGTGATATATTTATAGGGGTTTTGGTATTACTTTTTTATTTTCTTTTGAATTTTTGTTATTTATTTTTGAGGCTTTATTTTACTAGTTTTCTTGATTCAATAGAAATATTATTTGAGCTTCAAGTCTCCTAATCCCATTATAATTACTTGAGTCCAAATTAATTAGGTTTTCTAAACTCATTAGATTAGATTTTACCTTGCATATTTAAGACTTTCTTTTATATGCGTTTTTTTAGATTTTGGATGAATAAAGTTTCAGACTTTGTGAGTTTTTCTTACGTTCTTTGAGTACTAGAGCGAAATCATGACTTATCAAAGATCGATCAATCCTTGTGACTTCACCAGAGTTAGGATTCAAGAGACTGATTCTTTTGGGTTCTATTCTACCTAGACTAACATCTTCCCTTCTTATCTTCTCTATTTTTTTTGTTTTCTTTGTTGTTTCTTGTATGTTTTCTATTTGGTTCTTTGTTGTCCAGTTTTGTTTCGTTTCTTGAATTGCAACAATCCAAGCATAGTTTGCTTCGAAGTGGATTCTTTGGAAGGATTCACCTATCAAACTCACCTCCTGATATGTCAATGGTAGAAATCTCCTCTAATCCTAACAACATTCAAAGCCTAGAACCTTGTCCCTATAATGACGTGACTGATCCTCAACCTAGGAGTGAACATGGTGGTGAACATGATCAGCCTTCACATTCCTCTACAAATTCTTCTCCACTAACGTCAGTGCATCCAATGGTGACTAGATCAAAGATTGGTACATTCAAGCCTAAACTTCCCTTTGTTGGAATAGTTGAATCAATTTCTTCCACTCTAATCAAGCCGTCCTCAATGTCAAAGGCTTTAAGGTTGCCCTAATGGAAACATGCTATAATAGATTAGTACAACGCACTTATTAAGAATCCAACTTGGGTTCTTGTTGCTTAGAACACTAATAAGAAGGTAGTTGATTGTCGTTGGGTGTTCAAAACAAAGTATAATGTAGATGGTATTGTATCCAAGTACAAGGCAAGACTTGTGGCCAAGGGTTTTCAACAGGATGCAAGAGTAAACTTTGGAGCTACCTTTAGTCCAGTTGCTAAAATCACTACTATTTGGTTGATTCTCACTATTGCTACTTCTCTACATTAGCATGTAAAGCAACTTGATATTAATAATGCCTTTCTTAAAAGGTTTTTACGGCACAACCAGAGGGTTTTGAAGATCCTGCTAGACCTACTCATGTTTGCTTACTTAAAAAGGCCTTGTCTGGGCTCAAACAAGCTCGCTAAGCTTAGTTTGAAAGATTGAGAGATGTTTTAATTACATGGAGCTTTCATAATACAAATAGTGATGGTTCACTTTTTGTCTTATTATGTCCAAATTTTGTCATTATAGTTCTTATCTATGTTGATGATATTTTGGTGACTAGTAACAATATGAGGAAGCTAAATCAGCTTACATTCAAACTGAACATGATGTTCTCTCTCAAGGATCTCGGCAATATTCATTATTTCTTGGGCTTTCAAATTCGTCAAGACCTGGTATTTGGATGAGTCAAACCAAATACATTGAGGATTTGTTGAAGAAGTTTGGAATGTGTCATGTTACTCCGTGTTCTACACCCATGACTGCCGGAAAGATGCTTTCACCTAATAATGGAGAAGTATTTTTAGATCCAAGCAAGTTTAGACAAGCAATTGGAAGTCTTCAATATTTAACTAACACAAGGTCAGACATCTCATACGTTGTGAATCATCTCAATCAATTTCTTAGCAAGCCTCCAACAATGCGTTGGCAAGGCATTAAACGTGTTTTACACTATCTTAGAGGAACAACTCATTTGGGGCTACATATCCAACCTTCTAGTCACTTTAACATCATAGCCTATACAAATGCAAATTGGGCTGCTTGTCCTATGGATAGAAGGTCAATGTCAAGTTACTGCATTTTCTTGGGAACTACTTTGATTTCTTGGTCCTCAAAGAAACAAAGTGTTATTTCATGCTTTAGCACAAAGTCTAAGTATAGAGCTCTTGCTAATGATACAATTGAAATTATATGGCTTAAGTCATTACTTATGGAACTTAAGGTACCTGCAACTTGCAAACCCATTATTTGGTGTGATAATATTACTGCAACTACTCTAGCTGAAAATCCTGTATTTCATGCTCTAACAAAACACATAGAAATCGATATTCATTTTGTTCATGATATGGTGCTTGCTAAGCAACTCCAAATTGGCTATGTTCCTTCATCTGATCAAGTGGCAGATTGCCTTACTAAATTGCTTGGACAATCGCACTTCTCCTATCTTCGAGACAAACTCAGTGTACTTGAGGTACCCTTTAGTTTTTTTTTTTGGGGGGGGGTAGTTAGAGAAGTAGCCCAAGCCCATGATAGGTCTAGTGACAAGAAGCTTTGAAGATCCCCTTAATATAGGATTTCCTTGGATTTGTTCAGATTTGTAAATATCTCTTTGTATCTTTTTGATTGCATGTTTTACATGATCTTGTATGCGGCTCTTGTATTATATATTGATAGCCTTGTAAACCTAGTTTTACATTATCAATAATATACAGTTCCCTTCCTTTAAATTCTTCACACTTCTGTCTAGTGTAGAAGACACAGACCATGTTCTTCGGTTTTGCACAATAGCTCAAGCTTGTTGGAGACTGATCTCGCCAAGCCATCAACTGTATCAATTTTATACCAAACCTTTAAATGACTGGTTAGTGGAGAATATTCAGGCCAGAAGGGTAAATTACAATGAGCAAATCATATTCACAGCTCAGGCTTTTTTCTTGTTGAAAGGCCTAACATTTATATGAGTAAACGTAAGACTATCAATTGGTCATTAACTGGTTACTGGCTATTTGATGTCTTGCTCTTACACATGCAAATGTTAAGAAGTCTAGGGAAGTTAAAAGCTTTATCAATGTGGAAAAGATTGATTGAAAAAAAGGTTCTGATGTCAACTTAATGCCTCGAACTGAAGCGCCATTAGATACTGGATGAGAAGTACAATTGGATGAAAGGGGGACAAGTTAGTAAAGTTAGACAAATATGAAGATTCTGGAACATAAGTTGATGCTGGATTCTGACAAATACTTTGAATTAGTGCTTGAATCAGATGAAATGGATTCTGGAGATAGATATGAATGTGAAGAAGATGCAGATAACAAAAATGATGACTGTGATTAGGAGGGAGATGAATGTTGATGAATAGTTACACAAAATGGAATCTAGTAAACCCTGGAAAAAGATAACTTAGGCACTGAGACAAATATTCCTTCATATTGGCAGAGGCAAACTTAAGACTTAAAGCACTCCAACTGCTCTCTCTAGTAGAAAGATGGGTTTCATGTTCATATTCTGGTGAAGCAAATGGCGGCACAATTACAAAACCCCCCATGGCTTTCTGAAAAACTTGAAAATCAACATCACATAAGTCAACTTGCTGCTCACCAGCACATATCTAGACATTTGGTTTGTTATTTTGAGTTTGATTGACAGACTTGTACATCAAAGGCAAATATTTTGAAAAGGCATCCTAAAGGTAAGCTGGTTCTTCACCTTCCTTGCTCATTACTATTGGACCTAACAATCTGACCCACAGCTCCTCTGACATCCCTCGCCATGATGGCCTCACAATTCTTACCTATCCAAAGATATATTGCAGACTTTAGACTAGTCTATCCAAAGCTCGGTTCTCCCTAACATCTTCAAAATGGTCAAAGACATCATTCAAAATACTAGTAATATATCTTCCGATGGATTATCCTGCAACCACAGTGCTCTATATACAAAATCGGCTTGGAAAGAGGTAAAGAATCTGTTGTTTCTATGTATACTATTGTTGGGTTGATTCGGAATATGCACCAAATAAATTCAAGTTACTGCTTCGGATGGTCATAATATAATTCGATCTGTTGTCGCACCCCAAGTTAACCCATAAATCATTATGAGTACTGATAAATCAATGTATTTTTGTCACAGACAACTGATGTGAGGGTTCTAAAACGGAGCCATCCTCACCTTTATAAGGGTGCCTTGCCTAGCCATTGCCGAACCAGTGAAACCTTTATAAGGGTGCTCTGCTTTACACTGTTTTTATGGATTTATGGTAATCAGCAGGAGCAACACTGACATGTAGGATTACTTATGTGAATGCCCACATTGAAGATGGTATAATTTAACAAGAGCAGTTTATTTTCCAGACACAAATTTTGTTAACTGACTAGCCCATTACTTTTGAACATCATTTCGGATTTTTAAGCATCTATATAATCACCCCACCAAAAAACAAAAAACAAAAGCGCATCTATATAATCAGAGGGGGACATAGGTCCACTACATCGCTTCAATTAGAGAGTATTCTCTTTTGTTTTGAAAAGGTATACTCTCGACTTCAAAAATCAAACAATGCTTTACACTTTATAATTATGTTTATTTTTATCCAAAAGTTTTGAGTTCAGTAAATTAAACTAATAATTATCAATACTAAATAATATAACTATAAAATATATTTTAAAGATGAACCCTTTTAAAGTTAATAATCTAAATTTAACACTTAAAAGTTTATTAATTAAGTATGTTTAGTTAATTTAAATATTATAATAAATTTTTGAGATAAATAACATTGAAATAAAACTTTACATATTTACATTATCCAATAAGATATAGCTTAGTTACAAAAATTAAGTAATTTAAATATCTTATTAAAGAAGATTTTATATTTGATGACCTAATATCACGGGCAAGATGAGACAAAAACATAAACAAACCCAAGAAATTTTTGTACTTACAATCATGAAGCAAAAAAAATAAAAAGTCGGAAAACTAAGATTTAAAAAAATTTAAGTTAACTGGGGGATGTGATTGAGTAGTAGGGACTCATCCATCGTTAATCAAATGTCAGGGGTTTGATCCTAGTTTTGGGTATGGAGCAAGCTTAAATCTCTAGACTAGTTGTCCCACCCTTTGAGATGCCTGCAAGCCAGCGAGGGGATTAGTCACTGTATTCGACGGTGGATATCTAAGCTCGACAAAAAAATATTTAAGTTAGAAAATTTTAAAACCATAATTATTTTTGAAAGACTAAAACTTCTATTGTACGAAGTTTAAAAATATTATAAATATTATTACTATTCTTTTAAAAAAATGACTTAAAACTGGTGGCTTTCTTAAAATTTTTTGGTACTTTTTTAATCAAATAATATTTTTGTCAAATTTGGAGGCAATTTTTATTGAGAAAATTAATAATGATTTTTTAAACCTTTCAAACTAAGTTTTTTAATTTATGGGTCTTAAAATATAATTTTCCTTATAAAGATGTTCTTTTTTTTTTTTTTGCAGTCGTTATAAAGATGTTCACACAAGGTTTTTTTGCCACTGTAGGAATCACTATTCACTATCTTGTCTTTTATACTTTTATACAATATCAATTTTTCTCACAAAATAAGTTCTGTTATTACTACCAATTAAAGATGTTCATGGGCCGATAAAAGAAGGGGAACAATTCAGTATGATGTTTTAAAATAAAAGACACAACATTTCATATACTTTCTTAGCTAGTTAAAAGTCTAAGGAAAACAAATATATTATTTATACTAGAATATAACCCTTTTTGTATAAATAAGTTGGTCCATTACTTTTGAGCCGAGGGTGGATTCAGGTGGTGTGCTGATGGTAAAGTATCAAACACCTAATTCATCAAGTCTCAGGCCCATCCTAAATCTATCCATTCCTCTCCATCAAGATTCATTCACAAATTGCAGCTCTGCTTCCATAGCATGACTGAAAAAATGCCAAGTTAAATGATGAAAAGGATCATCATAGTACCTCCAACTTGGATCCCAAAATGTTTTATAAAAGTCATCAGATTTGACTTTGAATTCATCAGTAAATGTTAGAGCAGCCAAAATATGCCTCGTTGAGTCCGAATAAAAATATGAACACTTGTATAAATTAAAGCTGTTTCCACACAAAACAATGTTACTTAATGGAGTCGGTTTCCAATCTGCCTGCAAGAGGTTGTTGTATAACTTTGGGTAATGGCGTTGGTAACAGTTTGGCATGAAGAACATAGTTGGCTTCAGGGCCTGCCTCCTCCCATATTCGTTAAGCTTTAAGACAAAACAACTAAAAGCTTCCAAAATTCGGCACTTAGTTGTAGAAAGAACATCATCAAATATCTCTATGTTTCCAATCCACTTGAAATCCTTTTTCATTAGTATTGCAAGACTAAGTTGCAACCTAGAATTCTCCTTCAATTCAGGCCTACCAATACCATACATTATCATTTGCATCTTTGATTCTGATCCCAAAACCCTTCGCAAGTGTTTCAAAATTGGTAGAAATTGCAGCTTGTCTCGAAAATTATGATAAAATTGAGAGCTCTTAAATTTTTTATACACATCTTTATTTTTTGCACCAATATTCTCTGTTTACAAGGATCAACCTATAAATCTCTCGGAACCCATAGTTCTGGTGTTTCCTTCAAAATTTCATTCATAATTTGCAGATCAATTTCTATAATAAAGCTAAAAAAATGCTAGCTTAAATTTTTAAAAGCTGAATAACAGTAATTTTTTATCGTGAACTCATTTGTAAATTTTTTAGCAACTGACATATACTCAATTTCTACCAAATCTAGAGTCTCCTCAAATGAATCAAAGCTGTTCCCAAATAAGACAATGTTAGTTAATAGAATAGGTTTCCAATTCGCTTCCAAGAGGTTGCTGAATAATGGTGCGGCACAATGTGGCATGAAGAACATAGTTGGCTTTAAGACTTGCCTTCTCCCGTGTTCGTTTAACAATAAAACGGAACAACCAAGAACTTCCAAAACTTGACATTCAGTTGCAGAAAGAATAGGATCAAATACCTCTATGTCTCCAATCCATCTGAAATCTGTTTTCATCAATATTGCAAGACTAAGTTGTAGTCTAGAAACCTCATATAGTTCAAGGCTGCCTATACCATAAATTACCATTGGCATCTTTGACTCTGATCTCAAAACCCTTGGGGTTTGTAGTTGGTCCCGAAAATTATGATAGAATTGAGAGCTCTCAATTGTATATGTACATCTTTCCACTTCCTGCATCACTGTTTTTACATTGAAAGGATCAATTTGTGAATCTATTGGAGCCCATGGTTCTGGTTCGTTATAAGAGACTTTCCTTTCTATTCCGCCACCATTCAAAGCACAATCATCAAATGTAAAATTTTTTGCTGATGCTGCCGTTGGTTCCTGAGTTGTTTGAGTTGTTCCTGAATATATACAAAAACAGAGCGTCTGATGAGAGACGACATGTCATTTTAGAAAAATAGGGAACACATTTGTAAACTGAAATAATAAAGGAAGCTGTAAGCATCTATTATTGTTCGTTATGCTGTACAACACGCCCATCATCATCAAGCATATAATAACATATAAATCTAATTTTGGCAGTTAACAGTGTCAACATACAAACAAAAACAAAGTCACAGCAGACATATAAATCTGAATCTGATCTGTTCCATAAAACCTGATCTATGATTGATAGCATTTCTCTTTCTTGGTCGCTCTATCTCCGTTCTTCTTCATTGTCTGTACCAATTTCTCCTCTTCTCTTCGTCTCTATCTTCTTTATATGAGGAGATGCATGCCAAATTACACCCTATTTTAAAGAAGAGTAAGGATGCAATCGTGTGATTAATCCTATCACTTGTATATATAGTTTTTAAACGTTTATTTCATGATTTTTTTTATTTGGATTAAAAAGGGATTTCAGAGAAAATCTTAATAAAGGATTTATCAAACTAAAACATATCTTTTACAGATTTTTTTTAAAGATAAGAATTGCATTTAAAAGATTATTAACAGATGCATATATATATATATATATTAATTTTTAATACCCTATGTGATTTAGTTCAAAAAATTCTTTATTTGATGGTTTTATTTGGTTTGGATTCAAAAAGATTTGAAAAAGAATCATATTTCCCTAAAAAAAAAGAATCATATCTGATTTTAAAAATATTTTTCGCCATCAGTGTTAAAAATTCTAAAGTTACGGAAACTTGCATAAGTATGGGCTCAACAACTTACTCTAATCCTCTATATTTTAGCCTAATACAATTTGATTTAATTGTATAATTTATGTTTATTCTAAAAGTGACAAATCAATCAATCTGTCTATTATCTTGTGTCTACTATCTATATGACTACCGTGAACAGAGTTGTCACAAGTCCAAGCTTCAATGTCACAATTTGGTGGGTTTTTTTTTTTTTGCCGGAACACAATTTGGTGGTTCAATTTGAGGCGGCATCTCATGAAATTTTATAATTGTCACATGTTTGTTGATTAAGATATATCTATATATTTTTAGGTTATTTATCATTACCATCAAAGTTAAATATATCTAATATCATAATTATTTATTAAATTGGCATACGTAAAAAATAAATTTCATATATATTTTTTTAAAGTTCTGTATCATGTGGATATTACAGATAAATTAATGTGATATATTTAAAAATTCAAAATATCATAGATTATTATCTATAAGTAAATTATTTATAAATAATTGATACATAACAAGATTATTATTTAATTTCTTGAAGTTGTATACTCCAAATTCAAATTGAAGCCAAAGATTTAAAATATAGTGTTTACTTTATGATATAGTATCATTCAATTTTTTTTTATCGAAGTATCATTCAAATTTTAAAATCTCATACCTTGTTTTACCATTTTATTCTAATTAGATATCAAATTTTTTTTTAAAAAAAAATTGATATCAAATTTTTTTCATAAATTTTTAATAAGCATAATATTTCCTATTTAATGCCTTTCAAACTTTGTGCCACACTCCCTTAGCCTTCATAATAGCTGAAATCCTCGAGGTTTATTTCTTTCCATTTCCTCAAATTTACAACTCCCCCATCATTTAATTTATGACAACTTTCATGTTTATTTAATTATATGCACGGCTAATATTTACTAAATATACAGTAGTTTTTTCCAGTACAAGTTGTTACGGTGCTACATTCCTCTACAATCTTGGACTTTTGGTTATCTAGATATCTTATAGACTATTGATTATGCATCGATTGCACATCAAACGACAGATATTTCAAAAACAAATTAACATATGGTTTAATCATTATTAAATTCAACAACCAAAAAAACTCACAAAGAAAGGGGATAGGAGGGTCTGGTAATGATTCAATCACTACTAAAAATGTTATTTGCTGCACGTTTGGTGCAACAAAGAAAAAGTGGAGCTATGAAACGAAATAATTTATAGAAGGCACGCCTGTTGCAAAGTCATTGAAACAAAATTTTAATTGATTTTTCATACCTTGTTGAACCGATGGCTCTGGCTCTGGCTCTAGGAGAATGAAAAATCATTAAGTAGGAATGACAGTTAAGATTGTTACCGTTCCTTTACATGAGAAGTATTCTTCCAGCAATCTGTCACACAAAGTTACTTCTCATAGATTAACATTGATAAGGATAAGTATCTACATAGTCGACTCTCGTAATATCTGAACTTGCATTATGTTGAAGAGATTAGTAAAGATGAAATAAATCCATAATATCTATCAGTTGTCAGGGAACAAAGTAACAGTGCAGGACCACTAAAAGTTCAGATTTCAGAAAAAAAGAAGAACCATTGTAGGATGAACCGATGAACAATTTATCCATTGCGCTTCAGTTGCATCTTTCATCACTGCAGTAATTTACTTTAGGCAATGCTAATTATAAAACCATGCTTAAACCCTTCTATAATTTAACTGCTTAAAGTTTCAGGTCACATGCCTATTTGGAAAATTTAAGAAGGCCACCAAAGTCCCGTACTGACCAGTACTAATTTCTTCCTCACCCAAGTGGAATAGCTCAAAGGGGAAAATCTTTCTCATATCTGTGAAAGTCAGAAAAAGAAAATGAATGCAAGATATGGAGTTATTTAATTTATGATAATGTATTAGGGAGCACAAGTTACATTTACTTTTACCAGCATGTTTTGCATGATATTAATAAAGTGGAAGTGACAACAGCAAAGAAATTGAAATTAGGAATAACTGCAAATTATATATGATAAAATGTACAGCGTTACATCAATGCACAGAGCAACATGAAAAGACAAAATAACATTAGCCATAGGACCGATCAAGAAGGCTGATCCAAGATAATAAATAGAAAAGAACAGTTGAATTAAAGATGAAGAAAATCCACTAATCAATTGGCCAGAAAAATGTAGTATTATTTTAATATTATAACAGCATATTGTCCATTCATGACCCTTTTCCCCCATGTTCTAAACGCTTTTATGGTATATTTTCTACCAAATTAATTTTGCAACAAGAATAATAGAAATTGAAAAAATCGACAATTTGAAGCAAACATGATAGTATCAAACTAACTAGAAATTTTTTTCAGATGTTCAATCATAGATCCCTACGCCCCGAGAACGATAAAATCTTGGATTACATAGAAAGAATTCTTTAAATCTAGTAATTAGTAGGCAATGAAATGAGTTGAGTCTTACTTGACGATTTCAGAAGCATCCTCTACAGCATTATAAAAGAGAAGAAGAAATTATGGAAACGGGGTCAAGCATAAATCAAAAGGAATTACATTCATGTAAACAATTTTTAGAATAGATTATGTACTGTTGATCAGGATGCACGTGTTGAAGAACATGAGAAACAATAATTCAGTTTCAGTATTAAAAAATGCAAGTGTAAAAAAGTAATGCTTTTATTAATTGTTGACATTATAGTCACAATACAAGATTTAAAAAATTGGGGATCATTCACCATAGGGCCCATTTGATTTCTAAAATGACTGGGAATGGAATTGAATGGAATGAGATATTGATCCAAATGGGTTTTTTTTTTGTATGATATTAAAAGTATTGAAAATAAATTTATTTTATATTTAATTAAATACAAATTAAAACTGAAAAGACATAAATATCCCTTCTATTTTTTTATTTCCTTTTCTCCTTATTTCCCTTGGTTCGAACTCCTTCCCCCTTCTTTCTCATCTCCACCATTGGTCTCTGTCTTCGGCCACCACACCACCATTGTTGCACCCCTTCCTTCATCCTCCTTCAACCTCTTCCATCTCCTCTCAACAACAAATTAGATCTAGTGAAAAAAAAAAAACACACAGATTCAGCATAAAGAAGAAAAACAAAGGAACAATGAGAGGGCGCCATCATCACTACTGCTGTTCACGAGTGAGAGGGACAATGAGAGGGTGTCGTTCGTGAGTTCAGATCTAGCATTTGCGAGTTCAGATCTAGCGTTCGTGACTTCATCTGTGTTTGAGAAATGGACGATTGACCGAGAAAAGATGTAGAGACGGTGGCCAGAGTGAAGCAACGGCAACGACGGACTACGGATGAGGAAGGAGATGGACGGTGCAGAGTGGTGACGAAGGAAGACACTTGCGACAGAGGAGAAGGGTGGAGCCAATAGAGGATGGGGAGGCGGAACAACATGGGAAGACGAAGGAGATAGAGAGGAATAGAAGGGCCAATTAATTGATGTCTGACATGTGGGAATTCTTAGTCACGAGGTTCAAGGTGGGTGAGGGGACTCCCAGGTCAATGGGCATACACGGAAAAAGGGAATCAAGATTCCTACCTCAAAAACCAACCAAACATGACAAGGTGGGAATAAATATCTTATTCCTACTCATTCCATCTACTTAGAAATGAACCAAGCGGGCTCATAAGCATCAAGAATAGTTAAAACAATAGAATAAAAGAATAAGAATTAAAAAAAAATGCTGGAAGTTAGAGTAGAACAGCTGTGTCAGAAATGTCTATCATTCTTATAATCAGGGAAAAACAATAACACAAAAGCATCACAAGTTTTTACTTTAAACAAGAACAAGTAGCTAACGGTTTGATAATCTTCTTAACCACCCCCCCTCTACTTCAGCCACCAGCCCACCACCAAAGAGAAAAAAGAATCAAGAAAAAAAAAGTCTAAAATGAGGTCAAAATGCGTAGAAAGACCCAAAACCACATACAAACACCCACATCATGGGAAAAGATTTTACAGTAACAAGACGTACCTCGAATTCACATAATGCACCATAAACTGTATTTGCCTACATAGACAAAATCACAATACTAGACTATTAATAACAATCTAGAAATGGTCTTCTAAAGCACATAATAATTTTGGTCAGCTAAAGAATAAACTGCGTACTTCACTTGATGAAAATGCAAACTTAGTTTTGAGTTTTTTGCACTTCAAAGGGGAGAGGGAAGTTATATACTTCGCAGCTACACCATCAATTTCCCAAGATTGGTAATCGAGCCCCTTGAAAACCAATAAAAGAAGCATTGGTGTGAAATAGGCAGAACCAAGAAGATAAAGCCACAGAACCTGGAACAAAATAACTTACAGACATCTTACGTGGATACCTTTGAACCTGAACTCTCTTCTTGAATTAACATTAACCTTATATAATTGAAAATGGTAAATCTATCAAGAATTCCACCAATCAAAAGGTTGAGCCTTTTGACCATTAGATTTCTTTTGAGATTCTCACTTTATTAATTAAAAAAAAAAGCAAGAATCACAAAGTAGATGTATTGCTCAAAACACTCAATTTCCTTGAGAGTTCAAGCTCTTACTCAATTGAAAATACGCAACTAGAGTCTATTCATTTATAAATCAGCTCAAGCAATCCATGAAATGTGTAGCTAAATGAGAAAGGTCATAAATAAAAGGTGTGACTCCAAACAGGAAACGAAGCAGGTTAAGAGAAGAAAAAGTAATGTACCTCAGTCATTACTTTCCCAGCAACGGACTGCCCATTTGGACTTCGGAACGAGCAATGTATAGCTTTCATCAACACCAAGTTGAAGCTGCAACCAAAGAAACCACTTTCAAACCCAAAATCACTTCATAGAAAAAGGAAAACTCAATTATCAAAAAGCAAAACCAACCTAGTCTTCTTCCTTGTTCAATTATAGGGTTGAATTATTGATTCATTGCGCTGCTTTGTTTGGTGGGGTTATCCGTGTTGATACTAGCCGTTGCCTCTGTGTGTTTGCCAAGAATATTGGACATTGTTCCATTTTGATGGCGAATTATATGGTATTGATTCTGGTCTTAATTCGGCTTAGTCAATGGGGTTCACGAAGGTAAATCTTCATGATGACTTACTGATAGCAATCAATCTGATGAATCAGGATTGCAATATACATCATCCCGCTCATGGCATGGTGACAGAAATTCAAAAGATGCTGCGCTTTGATTGGCACATGTATAACCTGCACACTTATATGGAAGCTAACAAAGTTGCTGACTGGATTCTTGATTACCATAATTTGGTGGTACCTTCTTCTAGTGTTAGATTTGTTATTTTTTTATATGATACGGATGACTACCCCAAGATTTCTGTATTAATTTGTGGCTTTTGAGCCTCCTCTCATTCATAGAAAAAAAAAAAGAACTATTGATTCATTATGCTTTGGTTGCTTATTCATATATTTAATCAAACTAATTAATAGGTAAAGATTTCGCAAGTTCAGGAATTGCAGCCATTCATTGATTTTGTAGAAGTTATCACCAGCGCTTTGATCCAACCTTATCCTTTCTCTCTTATGTCTAAGTTCAACTTATGCGTTCCGTCAAATGCAAATGTGCAAGTTTTCACCCAAAAAAATGCAAGTTTTCCAATTCACCATTCACAACAATACTCAAAACTATTTATACTGATTTAAGCAACCCTTGGACTCACCATATTAAATACCACATGCATGCATCACACACTTCCATATATATATATATATATATCTCATACCAGAGGGCCAAGAAATAATACACAAGTCCATTCTCCTTTATATCATTTGTGAAAAGCTAGAGTCTATCGGCCAAGGATTTCAGAGCAAATATAGGGTATATTGGCAAAGAAAAGAAAATCAAAAAGGAACAGCTAGGGTAAAATTAAACCTTAGGATGTTAATCAATTAGCCCCAAGACCCTGTATAAGAGAGAATACATCTCCAACTAGAAGATAACTACCTTGAAATCCAATGCAAGTAATACTATTTTTCTTCAATGTTTCTGTACTCTAATCTGATCCAGATGTGTTTGTTAACTTCATATTCGCAGCGTTTTCTTCAACAATTTCAAATAGTTAATGCCCAAAGAAGTAAATAAAAAAATCATTAAATATAGCTGGTATATTAGCACCATGGCGTGATAAGCAGGAACTAACATAAATTACACAAGTTTGAGGAACAAGTTCTAACGTATTACACAAAACCTTTAAGGACAGATTTTACATTACACACAAGCTAAGGTTTCAATAAACTGGTAAGCATCACGCCATCCAAATTGTAAGGAATGGTTGGTTGGAGAGAGCATTAAGTCACAAACAGTCATAAATCTTTTATCTTCGAAGCGGTAAGAAATGAGCTTACTAGGTATATGCAGTAAAAGAGAAGGGTGATCTTCATTCTCATCCGGGATAAGAGAAAGTAGGATGAAGTTATACGACGAAGATGAACGCAAACAACAAGGGTGATGGTTGCTCCGATAGCGAATCATGTCTGGAAATGCAGGTTTAAGCTCCGCAAGATCCACTTGGTACTTAAGTGACCACTTGGAATAGTCACTCTCGATCTGATAGACTTGGATCAGAGCAGAACGAGGACCACAAATTTGTATCAGATTTAAATGGCCACAAGCTGCTACCAGATAATAACTACTACTCAAATGCGGCAAGTTAGGCATTCTTCTGAGGCACTCTTGAGTAATATCAAAATAGAGTGCCGAGCCTTTTGGGCTAGTCCAGTGAATTGCGCCATTCCAATACACTCCATCCTCGAAAGCCATATCGTAAGGAGCACTAAAGGATGCCCCAGATAACCTCCAATTTCCAGTTTCACTTTCGGACGAGTATACCATGATCTGATAAAAGTAGCAGGACTCAACCGTGGCCCTAACACAGACCACAGTGTAATAAGGCGATCGAGTGGGATCAAAAGCTAGATTAACCCCAAAGATGGCGATAGATTGTTGGACAAGGGGATAAGATTGAGGAAGAAGAGAAAATTGCTTGGTAGTGGGGTTATAAACGGAATACCTTCGAGGAGTCCCGAATTTTCCCAGAGACGAGCACAATAAGAGGCCATTGCAGGATTGCAAAATCTTGACGCCGTTAGCTTCGGGGGAGACATGGAGGGAACTGAGGGGAGAAACGGAGTGGTTGGAAGTAAGCGAGAGAAATTGAAAGTCCGACTGGGAGCCACATGGAGTTGGGCGGAGGATGATGCCGGAGACCTTGGAAGAGGGGTGGCGGAGGGCGTGGCGGCGACAAAAAGCGGGGTGGGAAATGAGGGAAAGCCAGCGCTTGGAGACGCACTTGAATCGAACGAGGGGTTTTGCAGGGACACGTATGAGGATTTCAGTGAGTAAATCCTCGTTTTCTCCGATGGCTTCGGCGCTTAGCACACGACAGCTGTCGGCGTCGGCGCCGCTCATTTGCTTTATCTTGGCTTTCGGGTTCATTTCCCACCGCCCAGGATTCCAACCGTAACCATGTGGCTGAGACTAGGGTTGCAAATGTATAAATGTGTGTACGAAAGGGCTTTAGGGGTCCTTCTTTCCTTATCAGAATTCACAAAGTGAGACAAAACAGTGCACATGCAAAACGATGGAGCTGATCGAGATCAACCTTTAAAGGAACTGGTTTGGCCAATCAGACAACAACTATGTTTCAATCTCAATCATACAACAACTCTGTTAGTCGTCACCATGTTATTCCTACTCTTCTTCCAACTGCTATTTTTATGGATTTAATTTAATTTAATGGAGCGGAGTTCCCGGGGCTTTGTTGAGCGATTTTCACTCAAGATAAGAGAAGTCAATAAACCATCACAAATGCTTTATTTGGATAAAAGGAGAAGATAAGAGGAGGAAATAAGGCCTGGTTGGTTTTGTTTTTAAAAAATAGTTTTTTTTATTTTTAAAAATAAAAAAATAAAAAAACTTGTATAATAAATTTGTTTTTTATAAATTGTTCTAAGAAATAGAAAAATAAAAAATAAAAAATTCAGAATAATTTTAAGGTGTTTTGTAGTTTTTATTTTGGAAAATACAAGAAAATGTGAAAACACTCACCTCATTAATAGTAAAGTTATAAATTTTAAATAACTTATATATTACTCACTAATTATGATATTTAGAACAATTATTTAAACAATTTTTTTTATTTTCTTGTTTTCAAAACTTCTTCCCGAAAATAGTTTTACAAAACTGTTTTGAGAATAATAAAATAGAAAACACTGTCTAAACCATCACAAATGCTTTGTTTGGATAAGAGGAGAAGAAAAGAAGAGTGAAAATATAGGTGAGAGAAAATGGAGGAAAAAAAAGAATCAAGATAAAATATTTTCTTTACTCATACGGGTGAGAGGAGAAAATAGACAAGAAAAAAAATTCATTTATTTTATAAGAATTATAATACCATATAATTAATTTCTATTATATAAATAAAAATAATTTACATAAATAATATAACTAACATAACAAATCTATATTATATAATGACTGAAAGTCGCAATGGTCGGTGACTGATGATCAAAGGCGGCGACAATCAATGCCTAGTGACCAGCGGCAATGGTGGCCAATGACTAGTGATGATGGAAGGCGGTGATCGGTGACAGCTGGTGGCAGTAGTCAATGACCAACGGTGAGAGTGGTCAACAACCAATGATTGAGGATAGCGGTAGCAGCTAGTGGACAATGGAGGATGGTGGCTGATAGGCATCAATAGTAAAATGTTGTTACTAGTGATGATAGGCAATATCAAGATATACAAAACATTCTATGAGGGTAATTTTAAAAAATAAGTTTTCTTTCTAAAATATCTCTATTTTTTTCTTTTACTTTTCTTCCTCTTTATTTTTTTATACTATCAAATAAGAAAAAATATGTTTTCTCCTTTATTTTCTTCCATACTTTTCTCTTTTTCCTATTTTTCCCTCCATCCAAAGGGAAAGAATCTTCCTTAAGCTTTGTTGTTTTGATTAAAAAATGACATTTAAATCATTTGTTACATTAACTTACATTATATTATATGCCACACAACACAAGCATCCTAGTTTAGTGAATTTTACGCAGTATGTCTTCTCATGCAATTTCTTCCCTTTACTTTTTATCTTTTTCTTTCCTCCTCCACAGTCCAAAAGGGAAGGAGAGACTCCAAGACTGTTTCGAGAAATGAACAAAAAAGGAGGAGTAAGATGAGAAAGGAATATACCAAATAAAAAACGAATTACTTTCTCATTGCTTGAATGACAAATAACAAGAGTAACAAAGAGAAAATATATTAAACTTGGAATCACAACATGACTCAGTATCTTTTGCCCAGCATGCATAGGTAAAATTTCAACTAAAACATGCAGAATGCAAAAGGATATACACCAATGAGTAATGAACTTCTTAATTTTAGACAATGTTTTCATGGGCATCATTACATTATTTTAATATTAAAAAATGAACTTGAATTGAACCTGATCAACCTTTGACAAAAAAAAAAACCCGATCAACCTGTCAGTAGAGCTGGTAATCCAGACCGGTCTGGCCTATTCGGGCTGGCTTGCCTCAGGCTAGGCCCAAATCGGGCGCCAAAAAGCCTGGATTACCAAACAAGCTCGGCTTGTAAAACCTAAGCCCGTATGGCACAGGGCCTGTATATTTTTAAAATATTTTTCATATTTTTTTAAAATTTTTTCATATAATTTTTTAAATTAATATAACTAATTATTACTATTATTCACAAAAAATCAACATAATATTTAAATTTTATAATTTACACATCATTAATTAATAAAATAATATATTTTTTAATATTTTAAATAAAAAAAATGGAAAAACAGGTCAATTGAGCCGGGCCTAAACGGGCGGTTTTCCCTTTAAACTTTTGATTTTAAAGTCCGACCTACTCATTTTGTCGGGCTATTTGGGCTGACCCATCGGTTCTGACCCATTTTGTCAGCTCTACCTGTTAGTCCCTTTAATTAGCTTTAGAATATTAAGATGGCCCTAGCAGAAAGAATTCAAATTGAACCCATATACATTACACGGAGGTTTCTATTCATAGATGCATATTATGCAAGTCACTCAAGTAACTGATGGAAAACAAACTTGACATGCTTCTGCAGAATCAGATGGAAGTTTTGTTCAAACAAATTCACATGTCCAAAAATACCCAAAGGAATTGACATATGTTTGGCTGCTGGATCTTGGCAACTTGGTTGGGGAACTCCACGATTCCTGAAGTCATATGGATAATGTAATAAAATAAAAAATTAATAAAAAGACTCTTTCAATTTTCATTTTTTTTTACGAATTATTACAATATTATCAACTAGAGCGGATCATTGCACGAATTGTTTAAAAAAGAAAAAAGAAAAGGCAAAGGAAGAAAAGAAAAGGGACGGCTGCAAAAAGTATATCCAATGAACAAGCTCAAGGAATCACAAAGCCAAAATATTTTCATTTAAAATCACATCAGAAAAGCAAGCACAGTCAACATGAATTATCCTCTTGACAATAAATTAACATACGAACTGCTTTTTTTACTAGACAGATCCGGCCTTCATCCTCCTTCATCAGTCTGTCCGGCATAGTTGTTTAACACCAGGTACTTGCATTCACATCATGCCAGACTTGGATGATCTACTGCACTCGCAGAGCCTGATAAGCATTATTGCTCATAACATGAGCCTGGACCAATTGGTGCAGTTCTAGCATAAAAGTTTGTGACAGGAGCAGCTGGAACTCCTCGTCTATTTAACAGGCATCTGAAGTGTTGCAGCCGCGGCAATACAGTTAAGGTGATATTTCCTGATTTTGAATCTTTCTGACTCCACAAGCGTTCTGCGAGATGCAAGTAGTAGTTAATATGGCTTCTCAAATGTAGTAGCCTGCCACCCCAACCCTCCGTTCACATCACCAAAATAAATATAAATCTAGAGGAAAGTGTTATTATTCACCTCTATAAAAGATTAAAGAGAGGGAAAAAACAATTTAGACTCTTCAATAGAATTCATCATGGAGAAGAGCTCCAAGCAAGAGAGATAACATGACCCTTATGACCCCATCATATAGCTTGCATATCTTAATCCTTCAGTGAGTGTGTATTTCTTGTACTACATACTTTCTAAAAGCAGAAGAGATCTGTTTCGATTAAAGGAAAAGAATCTCACCATTGTGTGAAACTAATTGCATTCTTAAAGGGAATCCTACATACCCAGTCCGGCCCACAAGGAAAAGAGGTGTGGTTCGGTTTATGTCTTTAGGACGGACAACAATAATTATATACATAAAAATATTTAAAAACAAAACAAAAGACAAAGCTCCTTTAAAGGTCCAAATGTTCAATTATTTGATCAATATGCCTTTAAATTACCAATTGTTGATAGAAAGACCTGTATATTCTGTTCGTTAAAAACATATAATATTCTTTAACAGTTGGAGATATGATGAACATAAAACAATGACAAAAATTATCAGCAGGGCATGCTTACCAGCAGCTGCTGCAGCTCGAGGCCATATTGTTTGCTGAACATTTGATGCATCAGCTGTCTCACCCCACATGCAAACTTCTCCTCCAAGTACAAGTTTTTGTTGTGACTCTTCATGTATTCCTTCAAGTGGCTCAGCAGTATACACCATATCCCAAGGTACATCAAGATGGTCAAGATACCAGACACCCTGGTTACTGAAAATGCACCGGAAACCTTTTGCAACAGCCTTTGGACAAACCCCAGGACCCAACCTACAATAATTACATAAAACATCGTTATTCTGAACTTGCGATATCTGAGTTTCATACCACAGTAAAACAAGTCATACAGAAGGAAACTCACCAGTTATGCACTACAGTTTGTGGATGAAGCTTTGATGGGAATGTGTTGAAGGTTTCTTCCCTGAGATACAAAAACTCGAATATAAAAATAGTATCTCTATATTTTCTGAACTTGGTGTGTAAAATAGAAGCAGAACTTTCCACCAATTGATAAATACAAAAGATACTAGGATGGATATATACTTTAATGGATATACAATATATAGGATTTCAAATCCTCATTTTAGTCATTCTTTTAACTGAATCCTCATTTTAGTCATTGTTTTCAAAATTATACATCAAAAGTCTTTCAAGAAGTTCAGGCCTAAGAAGAATACAATAAGAAGAATACACCCAGGAGATATTGGCCCCAAGGACCAAAGAAGGGAATGAAAGAGTTTCTGATGCTATACTTCCACATATATAGAGAATATACCAGTTCACGGGAGTCCAATTTTTTGACAATGCTATGTCTTGGGCCTTCAGTACAAAATATTCGTAGGCATCTTTAGTAGTCATGTTGTGATCCCGAAGCCTGCATTTGAGATTGTCAATATATAGAATGAATGTCACACCTGAACGTTATGCATGATACACTGATAATAAAAAATTAGGGTGCTTAATTTTTTTAGGAAATTGATCACATTCTATGCTTTAATCACAAATTTGTGTGGCTTAGCTAGCGTCAATACTTCTTGATGTGGGCTTACTTTCTCAAACAGTAATTAGAAGCTTTCTAAAAGTACACAGCTTTTGGAAAAAGAGCAGGTTGAAAATTTAAACGCAAATAACTAATCATTGAGTAGTTTATTCACAAGCCATTCATAGTTATTGCAAAGAAAAAGCCATTCAAAGACAGCTCACTGTGAAAAGTCCCCAAAAGCTTATTAGATCCATAAAGATAAGGCACTAGTATTAATTCCATGAACTATGACACTATGTATTTATTAGTGTAAGTGCCTTGTTATTTTGATGACTATATAAAGCTTGAGAAATGTAAGGTTCATAGCATCACTTAATAGCACCAAATATTAGATGGGTCATATATTGCAATCTTTGGTGGTACCAACTTACCAAGTGATACATTGAACATTGTACATCTGTAGCTTTATACAGTCATCACAAAAAAGAAAAACCATAAAGGAAGAACAAAGGTTGGAGGAGGCATACAGCCAGCCTTTTTTATACATTCTATCAACAAAATTATTTCTACCCTCGAATTTTACAGCACATCAAACTATATTCTAGAGAGCAGATCTTGAATTCGCACGATCTTTTTCTTCCTCTCTAGGGCGACATAAAATGACAGGTATTTCAAAAATAAATGAATAAGTGGTGTAATCAATATTAAAAATTTAAAAAAAAAATAAAAGAAAAGAAAAACTCACAAAAAAGGGGGGCCGAGCGGCTGATAATGATTCAATCCATATTAAAAAAGTTATTTATTGTCAAGAATTGGGGCTATGAAACGAGATAATTCTAAAATGCACATCTGTTGCAAAGTTTGTCAATTGAAATAATTTTTAATTGATTTTTCATACCTTGTTGCACCTATGGCTCTAGGGGAATGAAAAATCATAAAGTAGGAATATTGGTCAAGATTATTACCATTCCTTCACATGAGAAGTATTCTTCCAGCAATCTGTCAAATAATGTTATTTCTCATAGATTAGCATTGATAATGATAATAACTAGCTAGAAATAAAATCACTATGGACTGCTTTTCATTATGAAGAATAAACTAATGATTTAGTCCTTGAGAGATCAATCTACTCTCAATTTGATCCCCCATAGACAAAACCCCACAATTTAGTCCCCAAATTTTTCCCCCAACAGAAATGATCCCTCTATTGGGCAAATTTCCTCCAATTAGTGAACATGAACCCATGTGACAATTAACTTATGACCTAGACTTGCTCAAATGACATTTTTGCCCAAAATGGCGTACTTTAGGCAAATTTCATAAATTTCACAAAATCAAGTGGCTGACAAAACCAAGTCATCTTGAGGGAAACTTTGCTTAAATAACATCATTTTAGGGGAAAATGTCAATTGGGTAAGTCCAGGTCATGAGCTAATGACTAAATGGATTCCTGTTTACTAATTAGGAGAATTTTGCCCAACAAGTGGACCATTTGCAGGACTATTAGAACCCAATTTCAAGGCATGGGACTTAAGTCCCACATCAAAAGTATGAGATTCTGACATGGGACGCATAGGACCTTATGCTCTCCAACCTCATAACTAGCTTTCGAGTTATGGCTCTCCCAAAGCTTCTTATCAAGGACTATATGAGAGGCTTTATATTTGGAGACCAAATTGAGAGGAGTGTAATCATTCAGGGACTAAATTATTAATTTACTCTGATAAGAATGTTTAGAAGCTATACACAAGATCAATATCATAACTTATAAGCACTTCTAATTGTCAATAATCAAAATGCCCATATTAAGCAGCCTGTGGCTCCTTCAAAGTAAATGTCACCGCCCTTGGAGGTTTCTAGATTTAAACAAAAGAAATACATGCAGATCAAATGCTTCTTCGAAAATTTTTGTACCAAACAATTTTTGAGGTTATGAACTATTCGGGCAAAGAGAAGTATATGCACAAGCGACTCTCATAATTCTAGCAGAGTAAAGATGAAATCACAAAAATCACAAGTTTGCACATAAGCATGAATCTATCAGTTGTCAGGGAAAAGGGTAAAAATGCAGGACCGTTTAACAGTTCAGATTTCAGAGCAAGGAAGAACCACTGTAGGATGAACTGATGAACATTTCATCCATTTCCCTTCAGTTGCATCTTTCATCACTACAGTAATTTACTTTAGGCAATGCTAATTATAAAACCATGCTTAAACCCTTCTTTAACAGCTTAAAGTTTCAGGTTATATGGCTATTTGGAAAATTTAAGAAGGCCACCAAAGTCCTGTACTGACCAGTATTAACTTCATCACCACCCAAGTGGAATAGCTCAAAGGGGAAAATCTTTCTCATATCTGTAAAAGTCAGAAAAAGAAAATGAAAGAAAGATATGGCGTTATTTAATTTACGATAATGTAATAACTACAGGGCACAATTTTTTTCATGAAAATTAAGGAGCACCAGTTACACAATGGTTGTTTAGCCAATCAATGAATCAAATCAAAACATAGGTGAGCTATAACCATGGTTAAATGCACCTATCATAGCACTAGAGGGAAAATGAGCAGAAGTTGGAATAGGCATGACAAAGTCAGTAATACCGAAGACTTTGCAAGATAGAGAAAGGAAACGTGAAGAAACCAGAATGAAACAAAACATAGATTGGCTGATGCATAACCTACTATAGACTGTGAGTCTGTGAGAAAAAAAAATAAAAGAAAAGATTCAGAGCTGACTTCTCTTAAATTTCCTCTCAATTAGAAATGAGAAAATTTAGTGGCTGCTTGAAAAAATAAAGAACAGGTTAGAAAAGACACCCATCAGTTATTCAAGAATAAGTATTACAAATTCAGTAAGAGCGTTAAAGATTTAAAGATACGTTTTGAAATATCTTATCCTTTATCTACAAGTTAGGAGTTTGTTATTATCTTGGAGTCTAGTAGTCATCCATATCATTAATTTTAGAAGTTGTCATTCTCTTAGAGGATCATCAATATTCAGATTTATCAAGTTCGTGTAAAATAATACAACCAGGTGCTGCCAGTGTCTATAAATGTACATGAGAAAGCCATACCACTGGCATATTTCTGCTTTGACCATAAATTTCAACAATAAGAATTGAACTACTGCCAAAGACAAGGTTTGATAGGAACATAACCTGTTAAAATACCAGAAATGAGATCAAATGTAATCTTCTTCGAAACATCTAGCGGCTCCCTACAAGAAGGTGCTGGCCAGAGTTCAGGATATCCAGTACCCCTAGAAAAATATAAAACAACCTCTAAATTTTTGTCTGATGCATAATAGTTTTCAATAAAAATATTAAACTGCACAAGCAGTCAATAAAAGTAAAATTAAGATTTGTGGCTAGCACTAAAAAAGAAAAAAAATCAAAGGAGTGCATTAAGCAGGGTAATTTTTAGGACTAACAAATAAGGAAAAGGGAACAAATTAATTCTTTCCTTCACCAAACCAAATAGCAAATTTAATGTCAAGTCGTAATTTATTTATTGGGGTTAAGTAGAAAGAATACTACTTTCACCATCATCTCATATACATCAGAAGAGACTCCCATGGAATTATGCATTCAAATTAAGTCACATAGGCCAATCTATCCGATGGTAAACTAACTAACTAATTGACCAATCTCACTTGAAAGAAATGTTCACAATAAATTACAAGTAAAAGAAATTTTCTCAGTTACCATGTGTCACCAATATCAGGAAAATTATTATCAAACTATCAGATTTAAAAAAACTTAAACCTGCAATAGATTTTACCATGATTCAGCATGACCAGGGACATCCACTTCTGCCATCACGTGGATACCTGTAATGCCATGCAAATAACCATTAATAAATGAAAAATGGTATTTTAACTGTCAAAAAGCTCAACCACAAAATTTACATTTACTTCTAAGATCATGTTTTGCATGATATTAAGAAAGTGGACGTGACAAAAGAATAGAATCTGAAATTAGGAACAACTACAAACTATTGAGGACATAATGTAGCAGAACCTTCAAAAGAAATTGGAAGACGCCTCACCTCTCATTTTCGCAAAGCTTTACATCAATGCACAGAGCAACATGAAAAGACAAAATAAAATTAGCCATAGGACTAATCAAGAATGCTAATCCAAGCTAATAAATAGAAAATGATAATTTAATTAAAGGTGAAGAAAATCCACTAATCAATTGGCCAGAAAAAAGTACTATTATTTTAATATTGTAACAGCATATTTTCCATTCATGACATTCTCCCCCTTTGTTTTAAACATACTTCTATGTTATAATTTCTAGTCCAAATTAATTTTGCAGCAACAATAATAGAAGTTGAAAAACTGGACAATTTGAAGCAAACATGATAGTATCAAAGACTTGACCAGAAATTTATTTCAGATGTTCTATTATACATCCCTTTTCCCTAAGAAGGACGATGAACTCTTGGACATAGAATGAAATCTTTAAATCTAGAAATTAGTAGGAAATGAAAAGAGTTGAGTCTTACTTGACGATTTCATAAGCATCCTCTACAGTATAACGTTCCCATTTTGTATATGAGCCTTTCCACAATTTTGGATATGAAGGTATCTCGAGAGGAAATGATTGCTCGTCTATGATGTGCCAATGTAAAACATTCTACTGATTATAATGTTGATATCAGCATTACATGAAACAAAAATAACATGGTATGGTAGTTAGCTGATACATCATTGGTGTCCAATTGTGAAAAACATTCTGGAATCAAACAAGAGATACACATAACATCTATCTTACAAGTTTAGCATAGGACATAGATTCAATTATCTGCTTAATCACATCAACTGGTAAATAGTGTCTTGACGTATCTGCAAAATAAAATACAAAAACAGTTTTATGCATATATCTTCAGACAATAGCGTAAAACCACTCAGAGAAATAAGATTTTTCCTTCAACAAAATTCTGACTTACCCACCAAAAGCCCGCGGTATGCAAACCTTGGTTTGTCTTGGATAGACCAAGGTGCCTTGTATATTTGTACTGTTTTGGTACTATAATCAAAAGAACACAGCTGACTGAAGGTCTGGTGCATTATAAAAGAGAAGAATAAATGATGGAAATGGATCAGGCATAAGTCAAAAGGAATTACATAGTTGTCAACATTGTTGAAAGTAGATTATGTGCTGTAACCAGGATGCTCATGTTAAAGAACATGAGAAACAATAGCTCAGTTTTAAGACTAAGGAAAAAAGTAAACGTAAAAAAGTAATCCTTTTATTAAATTGTTGACATCACATTTATTATACAAGATTCAAAACGTTAGGGATCATTCACCATAAGCGTGAAGCAGAATTAAAACCATACAATAAAAAATTAATAAAGAAAAATGTTAAAGGTTAGAGTAAAACAACTCAGTCAGAAACCAGCAACTTTGGTCCTCATGGTAAGCCTTGGGAGGCTTAACTTGTGGTTCTATGTTCAAATGCTGGCATGACACCCCAAAAACGGGGGAGAAAAAAACTCAGTTTGAAATGTCTATCATTCTTATAATCAGGGAAAAACAATGCCACAAAAGCATCAAAAGTTTTAGCTTTAAACAAGAACAAGTAGCTAACTATTTTGGCAATCTTCTTAACCACCCCTCCTCTACTTCAGCCACCACCTAAGAGTAAAAAGAATCAGGAAAGAAAAAGTCTAAAATGAGGTCAAAATGTGTAGAACAACCCGAAACCAAAAACCAACACCCATATTGTGGGACAAGATTTTACAGTAATAAGACATACCTCCAATCCACGTAATGCACCGTAAACCGTATTTGCCTACATGGACAAAATTACAATACTAGACTATTAATAACAATCCAGAAATGGTCTGCTAAAGCACATCATAATTTTGGTCAGCTAAAGAATAAACTGCATATTTCACTTAAAGAAAATGGAAACCTAGTTTCAACGTTTTTGCACTTAAAAGGGTAGAGGAAAGTATATACTTTGTACATACACCATCAATTCCCAAGATTGGTGATTGAGCCCCCCCCCCCCCCCCCCCCCCGAAAACTAATAAAAGAAGCATTGGCGCAAAATAGGCAGAACCAAGAAGATAAGGCCACAAAACCTGGATCTAAGTAACTTATAGACATCTTATCCGGATATCTCCAAACCTGTGCTCTCTTCTTGGATTAACATTATCCTTATATAATTGAAAAGGTTAAATCTATCAAGAGTTCCACCTATCAGAAGGTTGATCCATTTGACCATTAGATTTATTAACTATATATCAAAACGTTGAGCCTTTTGAGATTCTCACTTTATTAACAAAAAATAAAAATTCAAGCAAGAATCCCAAAGTAGAAATATTGTTCAAGACATTCTACTTTCTTGAGAGCTCGAGCTCTTACTCAATTGAAAATAGGCAACTAGAGTACATTCATTTATAAGTCAGGTCAAGCAATTCATGAAATGCGTTGATAACGGAGAAAGGTCACAAAAAACAGGTGATTCCGAACTGGAATCGAAGCAGTTTAAAAAAAAAAAAAAACACAATGTACCTCAATCGTTACTTCCCCAGCAACGGACTGCCCACTGGACTTCGGAACGAGCAAAGTATAGCTTTCATCAACACCAAGTTGAAGCTGCAACAAAGGAAACCACTTTCAAACGCAAAATTAGTTCCTTAATAGAAAAAGGAAACCCAATTATCAGCAAGGAAAAACCAACCTCCTCGCTTGCAGAATGAACAGTAATCCGCAATGTACGAACATCATACACAGATATTCTTTCCCTCAATTTCCTGAGAAAGCTGAATCCGTCAGTGCGCTTGAATATGATCTCTCTCTGTCTATCAAATGCAGCTCTGACAATAGCGGAACCGCTTCCATTACCGTCCACGGCAAGAGAGAGTCCAGGATCAACCGAGAGCGTATCATTGCCGAAGGAGTATTGCGCAGGCAAAGGCCAAATGTAAGTGAGGGGTTGGGGTTCCTTGGGGCGTGGGGTGCGTTTTACTCTGACACCGAGAGCTTGAGAAGAGCAGAGAGTAATAGAAATGATGAAGAACATGTGAGAAGCTGCTAGGAGCCATCTGAGAGTAAAGAGAAACATGGGTGCGTGATGATGAGATTGAGACCTCAGTGAAGACTTGAGTAGCAGCAGCACAGGAGACAGTGGATGAGGAGGGAGAGAGAGATGGAGAAATGATGAGGTGGAAAAGCCTCAAAGCGTTGAACTAATACGAAAGCTGTAGAGTTTGGCTTAGAAGTTATGCATGAATTTCAGACAATAAAAAAGTTTATATATTCGTTATTTACTTTTTGTCTTCAATTATACACTATAGTAATATACAGTGCATTGGAAAAAAATTTTATTGGAAACAGAAAATCACATTTTATTATTTCAAATAATTAAAATTCATAGGTAACTTATTAAGATGATTTAGGATTGTTTCATCAATTATCTATTTCAATTTCAATGATCGAGTTTAGAAAAATAATATTATTTCACAAATATTTTATTATGATTAGAATTTATTTGTAATTAGTCTGGTTAAAAAATGATACTTTAAAGAAAATGGAATTGCATGAATCAATTTGTTGTGCGAATATATAACTATTTTACACCCAAGAAAATAATCAGTATTTGGTTGATGGTCGAAAAAAGCAATGCACTAGTTTGCTTTCTCATTTGTCTGATAAGAATATTTTGTTGACCCCATGGTTCAAGCTCTAGTTCTAGCAATTAAAAATAAAGATTTTACTCTATTTCAATCACTAAATCCATTGGACCAACCTTCGGAATATTGATTAAGTAGCTAAATCCATTGCACAAGAGATAGGCAACTAGCAATAAGAAATTAATTAATCCGTACCATGTGATTATTTTTAAAATAATACTCCTTCCGTTTCTTAATACAGGGGATAAGAGACAAAATCACAAAGATCAAGAAAAATAATAAATTTGTCAAGAATATAAATTAGTTTCCAAAAATACCTTCATTTAATATTAATAACTCTTTCATCATGTAATTAATATAAATAAATTATATTGAAAACATACTATCTTAATTAGAGATATTTTAAAAAAAAGTCATTAAATATATTAAACAAACTCCATATATCTCTTATATTTTAAAATACAAAAATTTCTTTAATTATTCTTTTTATTAAAGAACGGAAGGAGTAAATATCAAATGAGTTGTTGCTTTTTGCCAACCAGGCAAGAAATATATATACGTGTGTGTATGGAAGGAATGATTTAATTTTATATTAATGAGATCCTGAATTTGAGAAATAAACAGAAAATAAGTATCAAGTTCACCGTTTTAAATATTATTATTCCTTACTATGTCAAAAAGGTTGGGCACATTTGATTAATGTTTTCATTACCAATTTTTTTTAAATAGAAAAATAAAAAAATTTATTTGATAAACTTATTTTTTATAAAATATTCTAAAAAATAAAAAAATAAAAAAAATAATAGTCTGTTTGACAATTGTTTTCAAAATAATTTTTTGTTTTCAAAAATAAAAAAATAATAAAATGTTTGGCAAGTGTTTTCAAAATAATTTTTTTATTTTTAAAAATAAAAAAATAAAAAAACGTGTTTAGTAAACCTGTTTTTTATAAAATGTTCTGGAAAACAGAAAAATAAAATAACAGAAAACTCAGAACATCTTTAAGATATTTTGTAGTTTTTATTCTGAAAAATATGAGAAAATTTGAAAAATACCCACTTCATTAATGATAAAGTTATAAATTTAGAATAACTAACAGATTTTTTTATTTTGTTATTTCCAAAACTTGTTCTCGAAAATAGTTTTACAAAAATGTTTTGAGAATAATAAAATAGAAAACACTATTAAACAAGCGCAAAAAATTATTTGATAAACTTATTTTTTATAAAATGTTCTGAAAAATAGAAAAATAAAATAATAGAAAACTCAGAACATTTTTAAGGTGTTTTGTAGTTTTAGTTTTGAAAAATACAAGAAAATGTGAAAAATACACACCTCATTAATGATAAAGTTATAAATTTTGAATAACTCACTTAACACTTACTAATTATGATTTTGATAACAATTATTCAAACAGATTTTTTTATTTTCTTGTTTCCAAAACTTGCCCTCGAAACTAGTTTTACAAAACTATTTTAAAAATAATAAAATAGAAAATGTTGTCAACCAGACTCTAAAAAACTTAGGACATTTTTAAGGTATTATATAGTTTTTGTTTTGAAAAATACATAAAAATATAAAAAATACTCACTTTATTAATAGTAAAGTTATAAATTTTAAATAATTCACTTAGCACTAATAGTTATGATTTTGATAACAATTATTGAAATAAATTTTTTTATTTTTTTCTTCTTAAAATTTATTCTTAAAAAATAATTCTACTACAAAATTATTTTTTAGAACAATAAAAAAAATTCTATCAAATATGCCCATTATTAATATTTTCGCAGTTTTCGTAGTTTTCGTTGTTCTGTTCGTACCTACCCCCCACACTTGTCTTGAGAGAGAGAGCCACACCATATAAGGACCACCCACGGAGAGATTCTAACTTGTCTGGCCAATTTCTTTTTGGGCATAATGATATACCCCCTTAAATTTCTATTATAGGATATTATTTAAAAAATTTATCTGATTCAAAATATAAGATGTTAAATAATAAATTTAATTTTAGTCTCAATTTTACCCCTATTAAATATTTTTATTACAAGTCTCAATTAACTTCTCTCTCCTTCTACCATCATAATAGAATGGGTATTTAATAAGGGTAAAATGAGAATGTTAGAATTTTTTTTCATTAATTTTAAATTGAAACTAACTCTTCTTAATTCACATACAGTAGTTAAAAACACCTTATAATAGGAACAGGAGGGAGTACATAGCAAAACTAACAGCTTAACTTATGATTATAAAACTTTAATGTACTATGTACCTATAAATTTTGCAGGCATATTAACTATGTTTCATCCTAATATTTTAAATATTCATACTTTAAGTAAATTCACACCCGTGATCGATGTTCTTTGAGGCAAAAAAAAAAAAAAAGACGCCCGTGATGAAACATTAGTTGCATCATTGCATTGAAATCACAAACAAATGAATGAATTTCATCTCATTTCTTTTTTTTTTTGGGAAAATCACATTTCTATTTTTATTTTTATGAACATAAATAATACATATTTAAAATATGTAGATAATATAAAATTTATTTTATTATATAATTCAATGTTATGCTAATTAAATTTTAATAATAGATATAGATATATTAAATTTAAATAATTTTAAAAGTATAAAGTAATAAATAGTCACATTGTTATTATTAACCTTGGAGAGAATGCAATACAAACAAAAAAAAATTCTACTATTTAGAATTTAAGTTCATGATTGGCTTTGTTTTCAAGATATTCTAAATTTTTTTCTCAACAAGTTTGTTGTGGTTTACCTGGATGACATTTTGTGGTGTACGACTCCACATTGGAGGAACACATGAAGCATTTGAACTAGTGTGCTTTTGGGTAGATGCGGGCGGGAGAACCAGCTATTTGTGACCAAGGGAAGGTGTCTCTTTGCTCGGGACAATACCCTCGGCTACTCCTCTCAGGTAAAGAAGGTTTGGAATCTATTGTAGACCCAGCCTTGAATAATTTAACTCATGCACAAAAGTAAAAGAAAAAAAAAATTTATCCTTTGATTTAAATCAGAAATCCCTTTTTTTATGAACACTAATAGTATTCTTAAGCAGGTAATTAAGGATTAATTCTTTTAAGATATAAAAATTATTATCTGACTTTTTTTTTAATAAAAGCTTGTTTGGCTTTTCTTTTCCACGAGAATATACACTGTTCAACAGTGATCACATACGGTGAGAAGATAAATGCGTCTTCAATGAGAGGGAATGCTTATTTTTTATATGGGTTGCCTTATAAGGCATTTCCAGAGTTTATTCTTCAGGTGAAAAGCTTGTCTTTGCTGCAAAATTACTTTAGGTTACGTCCCCACCACAGGCAATATTTATTATTTAATATGTATATTCTTAATTAAATTGAATGAGTTTTGGCATCTGCTCCGCAACTACTAGAAAGAGAATTGCTGATGTATTTGTAGATTTTTTTTGGGGGCCCCGCTGATGTATTTGTAGATGAACTAATAAAAGTGGGTGTATTGTTATTAATGTCTTGCTACACCTGCAACTGAGTTACAACAACAACTCACGGTGGAGGACGTTGCGGGCAATTCCAAGTCACGCAAAGTAGTTATGATGTTCTAATTTTGTTTTTTTTTTTCTCATTTTCTTTTGTTTTTTGTTATGTTCTTGTTCTTTGTGTTTTTAGTTTTTGTTGTTATTTGAGGTTTTTTTTAGTTGCTCTAACCCCTATGTTTACCCCCAAAAAATAAGTGGGTGTATTGTATAAAATTTGTCATAATTAATAAAAGCGTATTTTTTATTTTTTATAGATTATCATTTTGTAATTGAAAATCGTGATTAACATGTAATTCCAAAATTCAATCTAAAAATATGAGAAAAGAATTCATAAAAATTTCTCGTTTCTATAAAAGGAATTATATTTTAATACCAAAATACTAAATTTATTATAAAATAAGATATATTACTACTTATTTTTTTAATTTTATTATTTATTATTTTAAATTTTAATATTTTTTATCAGTTAAATTTTTTCTTTATAATTAATTCACTTTACTAGTTTAACTATAATTTTCTCATTCTATAGTATACGCTGTTGGGTTGTTTGGGCCAGTTTCTTCATCTAACGTCTTCTGTTTTTTAAAAAAGAAATCAAACTTCATCTGTCCATTGACTTCTCTATTCGTGGCTGCACTTTGCAACTTGCAAGAATTCTAGAAGCGAGTTTTTTTTTTCTTGTGAATTAAGAATTTCATTCCAGTATAAATAAATACAAAAATAAATTGCAAAAAATAAAACTTTATTATTCACAATTAGTAGGAACGGAAGGTGCCGACAAGGGGCCACAATGTTACCAACTACAAAACATAAGCGTATTTGATTTTTTGTTTGGAAACTTAAATTGAATAAAATGAAGTTTATAAAAATAAAATTTTGATAAAAATAAATTTGTTGTAACATGATTTATATTTGAATATTTTTTTTATTATAAAAATAAGTTTAATAAAATAATTATGAAATAAAAGTATGTTTACGAAGTGAAAAGTAACTTTGTTTATTGACTAAAAATACGTTTAAAGGTAAAAGTGCTCTAAAACAAAGACAGAACAAGCTATTAGTTAATTTTCTATTTTAGTAATTTGGATGAGTCAAGACTATCATGTACTATTAAGTGAGAGGGAAATAATGGAAGACGGCGATGGCGGCTCGATGGAGGGAGACTTGGTGGCCAGATATTCCAAGAAGGTGAAGCCTAGAGATAGTGGGGATCCAGAAGGAGTGGGAGAGGGATCGAATATGGGGAAGATTGCATCATTTCGGAACAAATTGGTTGGTCATGAAGGAGAAGCCTGTTTGAAGGATAAGAGAGGCAGTAAGGTGTTTGATGTGGCTTGGAAGGAATACACTGAGGGACTTAAGGGGTTCTTTAATGGAGGTATGGGTGAGGCTAGGGAAAGCTCGAAGACATCAGTGGCTGATGATGATGATGATTATCCAACCCTAGTAGTTTCCCAAGAAGAATATGAGTTGTGGTGTGCACCTTGGCGGAAGTCTTTAATCATAAAGCTTCTTGGGAAAACCATACCTTTCCGAGGAATGAAAGTAGTTTGGAGAAATTATGGAAGACAAAGAAGCCATTCAAAATGAGAGACCTTGATAATGGATACTTTGTAGCCAAATTTCTATCCATGGAGTGCGGAGTGTCAAAAGAAAATTATTGCATAGATACGGATACCTATTCTGCCTCTTGAACTTTTTAATACTGTAAGTTTACGTAGGATTGGGTCCATGGTGGGAAAGACATTGAAGGTTGATATGATAACACACAGTAGTGAATGGGGCTGATTCGCGAGAATCTGTGTTGAACTGGATCTACAAAAGAGATTGAAATTGGGTATCACCATATTTGGGAAAAGAAGGATTGTGGAATATGAAGGCTTGCACTTGATTTGTTTTCACTGTAGAAAGTACGAGCACCATAGGGATGCTTGTCCTAATAAGAATATGGCTAACCATTTCCCAATGTGTGGTAGCAATGAGATGAAGCTACCATGTAAAGGGAGTTCAGAGATGAAGAAGCATTCAACTGAGATAAGAGATGGCTCCTCAAAAAATGATGGTGCAGTGGGTCAAGAAAAGGAAGTTGAGAGTTCGAAACGTTCTCGAGAGGCAGAACTCACTTAGACGGCCGCTAATGACCCATCGCCACCACGTGTGGAAAAGTTTGGCATGAAGAACCTAGTGAAATGACAAGGGTGATATAGATTCAGAATCTCCGAGAAAGTTGACCGATAAGAGAACAAGCAGGCGAATACACAGGCGCACCAATCGCGTGTATTGATGATGGAGAATCCGCAATCTAATCAACGGGGGGCATTAGTTCATGATCCTCGAATGGATGAGGGGAAGGCACAAAACTCGGTTGAGTTTAAAACTGATTTGAGAGGATTTGGAAAGGATATCACAAACAAAAAAAGTTGGGTCTCGATTGACCAGTGAAAAAGAAATAAAGGAAAATGGTGATACGAGGGGAAGGGAATATTAGTCACAATACCACTATGAAGCATAGTATGTTGGGCTCTGATTCCTCTAAGCCCAACTTTTTGAACGTCCCCATTCCGTTTGCCCCGTTAATGGATTCGCCTCTGGAGGATTATGGTTGTGATTCACTAAAAGAATCCTCTAATACAATTAATGGGCTTGAAGAGATTGGACTTATAGAAACAAAAACTAAGACTCATAAGGCTGAGAAAGGGAAAATAAAGGTTAACATTACTGGTGAAGGTAATAAAGACACCGCAACACTGGAGAACATGCTAGTTGATGATTCTGCTAAAAATAATGATTCTGAGGGCCCTATAAGCAATGCAACCTTTATTGTTGTTTCCCCATGAATTGCATTTTTGGAAACTGTAGAGGAACTAAAACTAAGTCCTTTCCTGGACTGGTTCAAGAAATAAAAAACAAATATGATATTGGGATGCTTGCTTTGTTTGAAACTCGGATAAGTGGTGCCCAGGCTAGAAAGATTGCTACTAGGATTTAGCCATGTTGATATTGTTGAGGCTAGAGGCTTCAGTGGAGGTGTATGGGTCCTTTGGGATGAAGAGAAGTGGGACTTTGAGGTGTGTAACATGAATGATCAATTTATTCATCTCTATCTCAAGAATGGAAGCCATAAATATTATTTATCTGCTATTTATGCAAGTCCCAGTCTTATGAAAAGAAGAGAGATCTGGGAAGCTTTGAAAATTATTAGTCACACCATTGATGGACCTTGGTGTCTTGGTGGCGACTTTAATAGTACTCTTTATCTGCATGATCGTAGGTCTAGTAACAAGAATGACACTTATGTGGATCGGGAATTTTACATGTGGGTTGATGAGCTCAATTTAAATGATCTTGGATGTAAAGGGCCTTACTTCACTTGGAGACGTGGGAATTGTGAGAGCCACCTTGATTGTGTTTTGATCAATAACCAGTTCCTTTCATCTTTTCCTAATGCTACTTGTTACCATCTTCCTTTCTTTAAGTTTGATCATAGACCTATCCTAAAATGAAAGAGGAAGATAGCAGGAGACGCTCCGGATCTGGTATTTTCAAGTTTGCTGCCCCTTGGATTCTTCACCATGATTTTGAGAGATTCATGAAAGAAACATGGTGCAAGGATGAGGGGCGGCTTGCTAACATCACCAATTTCACTGCTACGGCATCTACTTGGAAGCGAGAGGTGTTTGGACACCTTGGAAAAAAGAAGAGGCATTTGATGAACAGTCTTGATGGCCTTCTTAAAATCCCTTCGCATTGTTGCAATAAGCCTTCTCTCATCCAGCTGCAATAAGATTTATAGAAAGAGTTTGAGAGTTTTTTATTCAAGAGGATCTTTTATGGGCTCAAAAGGCAAAGTGTGACTAGTACATGCTTGGTGATAAAAATTCTAAATATTTTCATGCTAGAATAAATGGGAGGAGGAAGAGAAATAAGATTAAGGCCTTAATGAACGATGAAAGGGAGTGGTGTATGACGTTGATGTGATTAAAAGTATTGCCGCCTCTTTCTTCAAAAAATTATTCCAAGAAGAAGGGGGACACAAAGCTAGAGTCTCTTGCAATTTCTCCTTTTTGGCTATTGATGATAATACTCTGGAACTTCTTGGTAGAGAATTCAAGGAAGAGGAAATTAAAAGCACGATTTTTGCAATGGGAGCCCTTAAATCACCGGTCCCGATGGGTTGAATACTTTCTTCTTTCAGAGTCAATGGAATGTGATTGGTATTTCTGTTATGAATTTTGCGAAACAAGCCTTCTCTAACCCTTCTCTTATTCAGAGGATTAATGACACTCATTATTTTAATTCCAAAGAGGGATCACCCTGAAACTATTTAGAATTTTTGTCTTATCATTTTATGTAATATTATTTATAAATGCATTACTAAAATATTGGCTTCACGGATCAAAAGTTGCCTTCCTAGTATCATTGCTCCTAACTAGTATGGGTTTGTACCTGGTAGGCTTGGTTTTGACAATATTATTATTGTTTAGGAAGTTATCCACTCCATGCGTAACATGAAAGGAAAGAAGGGATTCATAGCCATCAAGATAGATTTAGAGAAAGCTTATGATATAATCATATGGGATTTTGTCATTGCTTGTTTGAAGGAATTATGGTTACCAAAGAAGGTGATTGACATCATACAACATTGCTTGACGTCCTTGAGATTGAGTATATTATGGGAAGGAAGTAAAATTGATGAACTTGCCCCTACTCATAGTATTCGGTAAGGTGATCCTATTTCCCCTTATCTCTTTATTATTTGTATTGAGAAACTTGCTCACTTGATACAGGAGGAGATTCAACAAGGAAATTGGAGGCCAATCAAACTTAACAAAGAGGGATTGCCTGTTTCACGTCTTTTCTTTGCAGATGATCTTATTATCTTCGTTGAGATTGTAGTTGACCAAGTTGTTGTGATTAAAAAATTTCTTGATACTTTCTATAGAGTTTTTGGGTAGAAAGTGAGTCTTTCTAAGACTCGTATGTTCTTCTCCAAGAATGTTAATCATAATGAGCTTCTTAGCTTAGCGACTTGCTTGGTTTCACTATCACTGGTGATCTGAGCAAGTATCATAGAGTTTCCCTCCATCATGATAGAGTTACGAAAGACACATATCAATATGTGGTTGACAAAGTGAAACAAACACTGTCAAATTGGAAGACTCATTCTATTTCCTTTGCTAGTTGAAGCACGTTGGCTTCTTCGGTTATCTCAACTATTCCCTTGTACCCTATGCATATGGTTAGCATACCCTTAAGCACTTGCAAGGAAATTGATAAAAGGGCTCGGGGATTTCTTTGGGGATCTACCAAAGATAAAAAGAAAATACATCTTGTTTCCTGGGAAAATGTTTGTAAGGAAAAAGCAAAGGGGGTTTGGGTCTTTGACAAACTAAACTACAAAACCAAGCTTTTCTCATGAAGGCTAGGTAAAACTTGATGAAGGATACAGACTCTTTATGGGCTCGGGTAGTCAGGAGCAAGTATAAATGTGGGAATGATTTGATTTGCAAAATTGATAGGGAAAGACTTGAATCAAGGTTCTAGTGTGGCCTCAAGAATAATTGGGCTCATCTTGAAAAGGGATTGTAGCAAAGCACAAAGCCTAATGGGTCAGTCAACATGAGATGGAAATTTGAAAGGCATGGAACTTTCTCTGTTAAGTCTGCATATAAGATGCTTAACAATGATTATATCCCCATTAGTCAGATTTGGTCAAAGATATGGAAACTTAATGTTCCCCAGCGTTACAAAAGTTTCTTCTGGACTATTGTTCACGACAAGCTACTCACAAATAAGTCTCACAAGAAAAGAGGCCTAGCTACTTCGACTCTTTGCTCTAAATATGATCAATAAGATGAAGATTGCTTGGAAGTCTAAAGTATGTGGCTGTGTCTTATTAAGCCCTCTTTATCCTACAGGCTTTTCTCTTGCCCTTCGAAAGAGTGGTGTTCCTTTAACCTTAATGAATCTGTAGGAAGGAATGAAGACCAATGGAATTCGATGTTTGTGATCCTCTGTTGGCCGCTTTGGAGGAGGTGACATGAGAGTTTTTGAGGCCAGCGAAATAGGAATAGGTAACGTCATTTTACAGGCTTGAGCTATTTTTGAAAGTATGAAGCAAGCTCGAAGTCAGCTGAGGCAAACTACTATCAAAGGTGTTAAGCAAGATGTTCCATTAATCACCCCTCCTACTGATGTGAAAACTATTGCATTCGTTGATGGTGCATTTTCGGACCTGCAAAACGTGGCTGGATGTAATGTTATAATTGAAGACAGCAATCGGTGCATCATTGATGCCGCTTATCTTCGCCTCCACTCTGGTAAAACCATAACAATTGAGCTTTGGGGATGCTTGCTGAGGCTAAAGCGGCTGTGGGACCTTGGAGAACGTGATGTTATTTTGAAGTCTGACTCCATGGGAGCTCTTGAATTGATTCAAAACACCTATGATGGCCTACATACTGACAACTCACTTATAATGGAAATTCAGAACTTTATGCAAAGGGAGTGGTGTGTTGACTTGCAGTGGATACCTGGAGATAAGAGTATGGCTGCAACAATCTTGCGAAACATGCGTTAGGTGCTCCTCCTGGTTTCTACCCTGTGCCAACATCTACTTAGTTTTGCTTTTGCTTTGTTCTTTGTTTTCTGTTTTATCTTTTATATAAAAATAAAAAAGAAATAAAAGTACTTTTACATAAAGATCTTTTAAAATATTGAGATAAACACAAAGCCAAAAGTACATTTATAAATGTATTTTTACATGACAAAATGATAAATCAAACATGCTCTAAATTGAAAGCAGTTTTTTTCAATACATGGATGTTAAGGAATATCCTTAAAAAGTAAACATGCTAAGTAGAATTTTCAATGACTTACCAATAAAAATTGGCCAAATTTGTAAGAAGCTGATCATATCCATAACGACGTGAGTTTAAATTTTACTGTCAATATGAGAATCTTGTTAGATGATAATTTAAATATCTCTACAAGTGTTCTTTGAATAATAAGACTTATCTTAACCTTGATAAGTCATTGAAATTCAATACATCTAAACTTTTGTCTATAAAAAATTTTTTTTTAAATGACTTCAGAGTAATTTAAATTTAAACACACTCATGAATGGGGCAAGACTTTTTTATTCGAATCTTTAACTACATTGGCACAAAAAACTAATTTCATTTCACCATATTCTTTGTTTTCTCAGCTCATGACAGAATTTTTAGGATGATTAAAAAAAAAAGAAAATCAAATATGTTTTGTAAATTTTTATTTGAACGCCAAACATCCCATGTGAGAAAAGACACAGTGATAGTAGTAGTATTTAATGATTACTACTAAGATTAAAGTCGTTAAACTAATATTTTAAAATTAAAACAATTAATTTGATTACAATAACAATCTATTGTATAAATAAATAAAATAATAGTCAACATTTTTTTTATAGAAAAATAATATTCAACATTAAGATTATATGTATTTCAACTTAAAAAATTAAAATTATTTATAATTTCAATTATATTAATATCATTATTTATTTTATTGAAATATGAACATAAAATATCTCCAGAATAATTAAATAGTAGTACAAACCAAACTTAATTAACTAAATTTTGGATAAAAAGGAAACTATATAAAGAGAGGTAGAGAGGTTGGTTGAGATAAATTAAGGGTAAGAGAGGTGAATTTAATTAATGAAAATAAAGGCAAATAAAAATGGATAAATAAAGGTAAGAAAAAATTGGAAAATTAGGAGAATAAATTTTTCATAAAATTTCTCCTATCTGATAGTCAAAATATTCTTTTAAAATTTTAATTTCCATATACTATGACTTGCAAGAAAATGTTACATTAAATATATTATGTTTCAAATTAAATAAATGTATATTAAATTTTAATCTAAGAAAATTAAATTAATTATGAAATAAAGTTTAAACTCAATTTGAAGAAAAATAATGAGTCAGAATAATAAAAATAAAATAAATAAAATTTTAAAAGAGAAATTTTAAAAGTTCTTTAACAATTTTACCATTAAATGGGTCAATTCTAAATTATTTCTTTAATTACAATTAAATCACAAATGACCATAATCACATAGAGAATTATTAAATAAAATAAAATTAAAAAGTTAAATTCTTGAAATAATTTGAAAAGTAAAAATAATCAAAATTAAAACTTAATTTTCAAAAATTATCCCAAATTCTCATTTATTCTACATTCAACCATGACCTCTTTGAGGAAGATGGATCATATTCATAATACAATTAGAAATCAAATTGTACAATCTATGGAACATAATTAGTCATGTAATATTATCAATTTTATTTATAATATTTTAATTTTAAAACTTTTATTTTTTAATACAAATATATACACACATATTGATTTATTAAATAGGTATTGAAAAAAGAAAATTTAATTATTAAAAATTAGGAAAAAATTATATAACTATAGTTGCTTTTATTTAAAGTCATCCAAATATAATCACTTTTATCAAAATCAAATTTTAAATAAATCATCTAAACACAAATATAATAGTCTAAAACTAATTTTCACCATAATTATGTTACATTGCCAATTTTACCTAATCTCTATTTTCATTAAATGAAACCAAACGGCCACTGAAACGGACTGCAAACTTCTTTTTTTCAGTACAAGAGTATGGGTTAAACCCAGACAAATTGGTTGTCGCTAAGATCTTAAAGAATGCCTTTCGTCAAAAAAGGCTAACAAGTAATAACCCAAAGGAGGTTCATGGAGAATAAATAAATCAAATCGAATTGAGTGAGTTTCATGAGTCAACCAATCCATGGCATCAGATTCTATTTAACTTTGCTAAAAAAAAAACTTTCCAATCTGGCATCATCTAAATCTAATACCTTATCTCCTTCATAGTAAAAATTAAAGGGGTATTGACTAGGACAATTGTGAGTGATTAAATTTAGGTCATATTTGGTACAACTGAAAGGAGTTTAAAAAAAAGAAAAAGGAAAAAAAAAATCTCACCTAATACGTATGGTATGTAGTAACTTGTTTTTCTAAAAAATCACTATTTTCCTCATTTAGTGAAAGTTGACTTCCTTTATTGTACTTATGGAAACTATCTTTCATTCTTAAAACCCAAACTTTGTGACTATTTATTATTTGACAATTTCTACTTCTCTATATAGGTTATAATATATGTTTTGATATATGTTTAGTCCAACATTATTCTTATAGCCATCGGGTTTTTCTTTTAATATGGGGTGCAACATAAGTATAAAATTTTTTAACTAAATAATTATTGCTATGTTTTATATTTGACAAGAAAAATCAATATGATGATTAGATTTGTGAAATAAAACAATGAAAAATAAAAATATTATATTTAAAATCACTAATGAAAATGTTATAAAAATGAACATAAAATTTGACTAAAAAAAGCATTATAAACTAATTTAAGATATCATCTTTGGTCAAGTGAAAAATTATGCATCATCTTTTATCAAGACGTGTGAAAGTATGGTTTATGTGATATAAAACGTGAGGAATAAAAATTAGAAAATAAAGAATGAAAGAAAACTATACACTGCATTTTATTGATGATGTGAAAATGTATTATTTAAACATATTATTTTTTCCTTACCTTCCTGCCAAATTGCCCTATGCAACCAGAAAAGTCTTTCTTTCACCTTCATACCAAACATGATTTGAACTTAAAAAATAGGCTTTCATGAAGGCTCCTCCCCTTTCTTTCTCTCTTTCCCTTTCTTTTAAGAATGTTTTCATCCTACCAAACAAGACATAATGGAGGATTGATAGTTGTAAAGAATTATAATTTTAAATAAAATTATCTTATTAGTATATTTTATATTTAATTAGATTTCATCATATTTTTTTAGAATTATTAGTATTTATATTATTTTTTATTTATTTCCTATTTTATGATTTCTTTTTTTTTTTTTTATGTTTAGGATAGAATGTTTTAGAATATCCTAATCTTTAAGAATTTTCAAATAAGTGAGATTCTTACAATTTCCCTGAATTGAATTTTTAAGTAAATAATTTTATATTTTTATTAGATTTTGTCAATCTTTTGTAAAGTTTTATTGAATTTTATAAATAGTTATTATTGTAATTCAAATTTTATAAGATCATATTGAGTGAATTTGAACATTCTAGATATCTATTTTCTCTCTTATTGACTTCTATCATAGTTTAGTTTTCAACATGCCCAAAAACTTCTAAATTACCTAATAAAGCTGTGAGGAAGTTAAAAGATATAGTAGGGAGTATATGGATCAAGTGTTTAAAACTTTGCGAATTGACATGAAGTAAGATTAAAAAGAAACAAATTGTAAGTGAAGAAACAAACCATAGATTTGACAAACTAGAGAAAATTTATGAAGACATCTTATATATCCTTAAATTGCTAAATAAGGATACAAAGATAATTTTTGAGACTTTAGAGGAAAAGTGCGAGTGTCAAATAAAAAAAGAGCAAGCATAGTAGGAGGTTAAATTTACAGAGGATATTGAAGCAATTTACAATTCTTGAAAATTTAAAAAAAACCTTGATATTATAGTTATTGAAGAAAACAAAAGTTTGAAGAAAGAACAAGTTTAGGAACAATATATACTAACCAAAGTTGTGTTATTTGAGTTTATAGACTGTGGTTCTCAGTTTCACAATGTCCTTATATCACCTCACTCATATCTTATGTTGCCTATTATGGAGAAGTAGAACATTATTTTACTTGATGATCATCTCCATCGTTACCTTACTTGTTGGAAGGGATTTTTACAGTTAGAGAATATTTTGATCTTTGAAAAGAAATTTCTTCATTCAAATTTTGTCCTTTGCTATTTTGCTTATTGGAAAGATTTCCCAAATATAAATATCACATAGAGTTTTAACTTGGTGGAGGAAAGTTTTCTCAAATGAGGAGAATAATGGGGATGGATAGTTGTAGATAATTGAGATTTTAAATAAAATTATTTTGTTAGTATATTTTAAATTATATTTTAGATTTAATTAGATTTCATTATTTTTTTAGAATAATTAGGATTTATATTATTTTTTATTTATTTCTTATTTTATTATTTCTTTTTCTTTATATTTAGATTAGAATATCTTAAAATAACTTAGTCTTTAAAAATTTTTAAATAAGTGAGATTTTTGCAATCTTCCTAAATTAAGTTTTTAGGTTAAATAATTTCCAATTTTTATTAGATTTTGTTAATCATTTTATTGAGTCATATAAATAGCTATTATTATAATTCAAATTTCAAAAGATCATATTGAGTAAATTTGAGTTTTTTATATATCTATTTTCTCTTTCCTTGAATTCTCTCTTTATTGAGTCCGTCCTTCTCTTATTTGAATTCTTCTTTTTCTTACTCTCTTTTCTGTCTATCCTCTCTTTTTCCCTCATTTTCACACGTTAGGAATAATTAGTTACTTATTTTATGAGATTTTTTAAATATTCTAAAAGATTCTAGGGGTTATTATAAATAGATGTATTTAGAACTGCGTTTTTGGACAAGTTAAATAAAAATTATTTTCTTTCAATTCTTTTGTGTGAGAATTATTTAAACTCATGTTCTTTTGAGAACTCGTGACTAACTATTTGAAGTCATCATGTTTTCATTAAAAATTTAGAGATGAGTGACTTATGATTCTAGTACATGATAAATGAATTTGTTTTCATTCGTGATACCAAATGATGTTAAAAAATAATTTATTTATGTAATTATATAATTTATTTATTATATTCTAAAGTTATGATTATAACCTATTCATTATGAATATGTTGAAAATGAAATTGTTTATTAAAAAATAATATTATAATCAATATTATTTATTATGATTCATATAAAATGTTATTGTTTCTAACTACGATGTCACTTGGTATGTGGAAATAAGAGGGGGAAGTTAATCTTCCCGAGAGGTAAATCATTCAATCTTACACAGTGCAAAAAAAAAATTTAATTTTCCAAAAAGTTAGAGTCTCAACTTGAAAAATTATCATTCCCGACTAAAATTCAAAAAAGTTATATTTCTCAAATTTTTTTTTAATTTTTTATAATTATTTTTTAAATATATTCCTAATTTATTAATATTTTTTTAAAATTAAAAATAATATTTTTATCTTTAATAATATGATATAATATAATATATGTATTTAAAAAATTAATTTGAACCTCATACAAAGTAAAACAAATAAATTATTTATTATATTCATGAAATGTATATTTCTTATGAAGTACATTTCAAATTTACTTATTAAAAATTATATTAATATAAGGTTTTTTGAGCATTAAATAACAAAAAAATAAAAAAATATCAAAATATAACATGTCAGAGAGTATTTACCAAAATATAACACACAAAGTCGATCTAACAACGCGACTCGGATTCGTACAAATAAATCGCATAACTAGCTATACGATTTTAGACCTGACAATCTTTTTTTTTTAAAAAAGGGAAAGTGGCATGGATGGCCATGTGACTTACCCTTTACAATCTCTAAGAAGGCAAAGTCGCGTTGTTACTGATCGACTTTGTGTGTTACATTTTGGTAAATACTCTTTGACATGTTATATTTTGGTATTTTTTTTATTTTTTTGTTATTTAATGCTCAAAAAACCTTAATCTAACCATACAATTTATTTGTACAATTATATAATTTTATTATTATATTTTTTATAATATTAATTTTATTTATCATATTATAAAACTGTAATTATTTATTTTATTTTTAAAATTTTTATTTAATTTATTATATAAATTAATAGACAAAGTTACTTTTTTTCTATTTGAAAAACTTACTTTTTCAAATTAAAAATAAATATAACTACGTGTAGCGCGTTTGGCGCTGCAAAGGTTTATCACTTGATAGAAGTCTGTGTCTCTCAAGTGACAGACCCCGTTTTTAAATTAAAAAAATTAGGTAATGTGTCAATCCAACTTTCATCGGCGGCCATAACATGTTTTGTTTTAAAAAATATATTTTAAAGTTTAGAGAAATGTACAATGATTAATTACGACTTTTTAAATTTATAGTATTTGGATAAGTATTTTAGAAATTATAATATATTGATTTTTTTCATAGCCTCTGTATCAAAAAGCCTATTATTATCCTAAGCCACGCCCTAAATACAATAATAATCTTACAAATATTGAGGTCATTTTTCAACATAAGCAACCTCACATTAAGTTGCCACGTTTCACGAAGCCATTGGCCACTGGGAGATAAAAGCAAAGCCATCAATGCCAAAAACATGGGCAAACCAAGAACCACCAACTCATCGGGGATCAGGTTCACGTGCCTCCTTCCTTTCCTTTCCAAGCGCGTATTAAATTTTTCCCCGGCGAGGGAGGTATTTTTCTCCCTCGGAAAGTTTTTATTATTATTATAAAGTATTATTTAGGAAATTTATCTTATCTAAAATATAAAATATTAAATAATAAATTTAATTTTAGTCTCAATTTTACTCTTATTAAATATTTTTATTATAAATCTCAATTAACTTCTCTCTCTTCATACCATCATTATGAATTTAATATATTTTTATTCTCTCCTTAAGGGTAAAATGAGAATGTTAAAATTTTTTTTCATTAATTTTAGATTGTAACTAACTTTTGTTAATCCACATGTGATAGTTAAAAATATCTTATAATAGAGACTGGAGGGAGTATATATGGATGAATTACAATATTTATTTTGTAAATGTATAAATAATATAATTTATTATAGATTTTATATTATATCAAATATCTTTTTCACATGTAATATTTAAAAAATAATAAATTAAATATTTTAAAAAATTGTATTCATTTATCTAAAATTTAAAGTTTAAATTCTATTAAAATACTCTCCTATTTATATTATAAGGTAATAAGACTATTTTTAGACATGTTAAAAAATTTTTATTAATAAAAAAAGTTAAATTTTTCAATTTTACTCTTATTAATTTTATTAAATATATAATACAAGCTACAATATTAGTAATATAATAAATGAATGATAAAAATAACAAATCATTACATATTATCTCATATTATGAAGAATAAAAATGTCTAAAATTATCTTATAATATGAATTAGAGGAAATATATGATAAAATATTAAAGAAATAACAATAAAGTTGTAGAGAGTCCAATTAAATTAGAATATACAAAATATAAAAACAAAAGTAAAAAATCAAATAAGTACAAAAATAAATACATGGTTTATAACTTATAAATAGTATTACTCTTGATAAATTTTATATTTTAATTTAATAATATTGATGATATTGATATCAAGAACAATATTAGCATAAAAAAATAATAAATCATACTATTCTTACATTACATTATAAATAATAATACAACTCATCTTTTAAAATTCATGTTGTTATGATTTGTGAAAAGTATAAACAATGTTGCTTTTCTTGTTAGTATCAGTTTGGCTGCCCATTCCAAATAAAGTTTAGCCTTAAAAATGAATTTGGTCCAACTAAAAATACGTTTGGCTATTTTTGAATATTCCATTACCAACTAATTCTACCTTTTAAATCGGGTCCCTCATAAAGATCAAGACATGCTTATCCATTCTACTTTTTTATTTTTATTTGTATTTATTTTAAAGTTAGATAAAAATGGATCAATAAAAATAAGAAAAAATGGAAAAATAAGAAAAATAAAAATTTTCATAAAAATTATTTTATCTATTAACCAAAATATCATTTCAAAATTTTAATTTCTATAGACCATAACTTAAAAATGTTATATTAGATGGAAAAAATTATTGCATTAAAAGTACTTTTAATAAAAATTATCCAAACATAATCATTTTTGTCAAAACTAATTTTCAAATAAATTATCCAAATAAAAATACGTTAGCCCAAAATCAATTTTTACCATAACCACGTTTTAAAACCAATTTTACCTAAACTTCATTTTAACTAACTGAAAACCAAACGGGCCCGTAGTCAATTATCTACATAAAAATGGTTAAGATTGAGTTTAATTTAAATAAAATTAAAAAGAAAATCTAAAACAGTGTTTGGTATCAAGAGACATGGTTACAAGAATTTTATGCTAGAGGTTGAGATCAAATCAATATATGTGTATGTGTATATACTAAAATTTATACTATTTATTATAGTTGCTAATGTTGGGGTTTGTTTCAAATTTTAAACATCCAAAGGATTTACATGTAATCTAAGGACTTATTTGATATGACTAAGTAAATGTGGGAAGTTAGATTTTTTAAAAAGTAAATAAGTGACCCTCACTTAGTTAGAAAAAAATGTAAAATTTTTCAGGAAATTGGATCTAATTTGGGAAATTGTACTTTTCAAGCAAAACCTTAAGAAGTTTTATTTCCTAATGTTTTGTAATAATATTTGAAAAAGACTCTTAATTTCTTTAAAAAATGATGAAATAAAAAAACATTTATATCATTAAAATTACAATATAATATATTTATTTAAAAAATAATTTAAACCTCCCAAAAAAAATCAACTAAGTATTTATACATGAACTTCTGGGAAATTAACTATTTTAGGAAATATACTTTCTAGGAAATAATTTTTTGAAAAATATACCAAATGACCCCTAATTTCACTAAAAGATAAAAAATTTTTATGGTAAATAAAATTGAAATGATTAAAAATACATAAACAAGAAATATTAATTGAATGCATTAAAATTCATGTTAAGAGTTGGCTTGAAGATTATTTAAATGTTTTTAATTCACAGTTTGGTAAAGAAGAGGGTCCAGTGAGTTTTTTTATATTTGAGACCCTCGAATTCTAACAATGAGATCGGAATGGAGGTTGGATAAAGACAGAGCATTGAGAGTGGCTCCAATATGCTTTTGGAGTAAACGAACTTTTAATGGCTAGACACAAATTATACAAAGAAGTGCTCTTCATGAATAATGGATTGTCATCGAAAGAATGGGTAAAAGGCAGCACTGTTCGTGTCCAACATGTGATAGGCTCACATCATGCGACTGCTGAGATAAAATCTGAGTAAATGATGAAGAAAATGTCTAATAATTAATAGAATTAGAATACCAATTGTGATTTAGTTGTGTGGAAGGAATTCCATCTCCCGTTGAATATTTGAATCTTGTGGATTAAAATGATGTTATGACAGTTGTCCAATTGGATGGGAAAATACTCAATTACAACCTAATAGTATTGGATACAAAATGAAAAGAATTTGAACTAGAATAAAACAAAATAAAAAATTAAAAAACAACTCAATAATTTTTTTAATATGTATATCTATACTTTAATTTAAAAATCATACAATTATCGTACTTTAACTAAATTAGATTAATTATATTTTGATGAAAAATTTGATAGTAAAATATAAACAATTGTATAAATTTGTTCGCATCAAAGATTAGATTTGATAAAAGAGATTTTTCAAGGGATTTAATTTGAATGTTGGGCCGGCGTTGGCAAAAAAAAAAAATGTAATATCTATAATTATAAATGTAGTTTATTATAAATTTTTTAAAAAGATTCGATTACGTCTCTTTCGGGATTTAAGCCAATAAGCCATCATACTTTTCTCTTTCGGTCCAAGAATCAACCCCCCGGTCGAATCACACACTCAGCGCGTGTATTGACGCGCGTTCGGGATCCACCTTTCCCTCCTTCTCCTCTCTTTACTTGGTTGGTGCGAAAATCTCCCGATTGTATATCATCGCGATTCACCGCCTACCCCAAAACTTCGTCTCCGTTAGTCTGTTCTTGAAATCCCCTTCCATTCCTCTAACGATCCGGTTTTACTCGCCGAGTCTAGTGACCGTTCGGGTTCACTATTCCAGTGACCGGAAAATGATGGAGACGGCGGCGCTCAAGAACGACGAGGAGCTGTCTTTGCTGGGTCAGACCAACAATGGTGACCAGTCCTGGCGGTTGAACTTTGACGGTTTCCAGTTATCTTCAGCGCAGAAGGAGAAGAAGGCTCCACGTAGCCTCCACGACTGCCTTGGTGTTTTGGGTAAGCAGAATATGTCCTCCCCGCGATAGCTGTCCCAGTCTACTTTCGACAAACTATAGTTAGCAATAACATTTTTTCCATTGTTTTAGTGGTGGCTTTTTTATAATAATTGGGGAATCTGCAGATTGCTAGTCACCTTTCAACCAACGGCTGTGGTTGATTATGAGTTATGAACTTGTGATCATTTTTTATTCTTTTTCTTTAAATGCGAAATGGAGAGATTATTTCATTTTTTGTTTCCCTAATATTCGCGGTGCTTACACTCTGTACTGCTAGTCTTTCTTTTTCTCTATTATTCTAGATAGCATCCACTGGGACTGAAGGAAGTTTGTCTTCGTTGTTCTAAGTCATATGTATACGTAAAAGGTCAGGCATATATTTTAGGTTTCTGTATAGTTTGATTAGTGTTGTTTGAATTTTTGTATGGGAACTAGTATAGTGTGGATGAAGTGTGATATTTCATGCACAGGTCCTCTCTTGCTCTGTCTTTGTGTTTTGAATGATAGCAGTTGAGGTAATTGGGTGCTGGAATTCTGGGTTTCACATGCTCTAGACGCAAAATGTTTTTGGCGGTAGATTAGTGCCTCTTGGGATGATTGGCATCTTATATTTGGAGTTCCATGTCTAAATTTTGGATTGGTTAAACAGAGTTGGAGCATGAAGTTTTTGATTGATTGGCAGGGTATTTGCGCTTCATGACTTCATTTGAAGTGAAAGGTTTGAATCAAATGTTTGCTTACCACTCTGCCCGCCTTAATTTCACCTTTGTTTGTTTTCTGATTTCTGGACAGTTTTGTTGTTAATGTTTTGGTCCATACAATCAAACTCTATCATCTAATTACAATAAAACTTGAGACTGGTACTATTATGGTTTCATGAGTCTGGGCTTCTCAGAAGTTGGAAGCAGAAGTTACATATGACCTTTCCCATCTGTTAATGAGTGTGTTGAGTTTTCTGTATTGAAAGACTATTCCTTGGGGAGAGGGGGAAGGATATGAAATGTAAATTGAATGCATATATTCTATATGTCTATAGAAATATTCTGAGTGGTGGAGTATTTCCTTGCAACAAATTTAAGACATGAATTGAATGAATCATGTCTTAAGTTTTCGTTCTCATTACTCAGGTTCAGGTCCAGGTCCAGAAGATAATGTAGCTGAGTACTATCAACAGCAGGTTGAAGTGCTTGAGGGATTTAATGAAATGGATGCATTAGCGGAGCGTGGGTTTATTCCTGGAATGTCAAAGGTTTCTTTTGCATTACCCCCTTTGTCATCTCTGGGTTTTAGATTGATATATAATCAAATTATTTTACTGAATATCCATTGTACTCTACAGGAGGACCAAGAAAACTTGGCAAGAAGTGAGACATTTGCCATAAGATTATCCAATATGGCAAACATGGTTCTTTTTGCTGCTAAAGTTTTAGCATGCATTAAAAGTGGGTCTCTAGCCATCATTGCATCCACTTTGGATTCACTTCTTGACTTACTTTCTGGGTTCATTCTCTGGTTCACTGCATTTTCCATGCAAACGCCTAACCCATATCAGTACCCGATAGGAAAGCGACGAATGCAACCATTGGTTAGTCCCTTAAGAATTTCTTCTTATTTTATATACTTCTTTTATTCTTTTATTTGAAGATTCATCTTTCTAATGCCAAACAATTGCATGCAATCTAGAGAATTCTAAATGACATATTTACATTCTAAAAGGCTTTGCTGCTTTCTCAATCACACATTTCAAAATTATTTATTTAGGAAACTTTTTTTAGCTTTAGATTACATAATACAAGAGTAACCTTGGATTATTTAGGCAGGCTATGATAGTATGATCTCTGCATTTCTGTGCCTTGGCATGTTATTGATTTGTTTACAATATTGTAATATTTTTGTAATTCAGTGGCAATTTCAAGTTTTATTCACATTTTATCCACTTACTTTCTCTTACTGAGGGAAGCCATGCTCTCAAGAAAAACCATGAAACAGAACATGGATTACTTTTATATTAGTCAAAGGGAAACCCTTCTCCAGAAATTAAAAAAAAAAAAGGACAAAAAAATAGTTTACTGTTTACCCAATGGTTGTGTATAGTCTTCGCGTTAATTTGGAATTTTAGTGCAGCATATATTGTTATTTCTTCCAAGTTTCTTCTACTTCTAATAAGAATAAATTTGTTATTCATAGATTCTCAGTAGAAACAACTGTGTCAATTTTGGGTTCTTTGAATTCTTGATTTGTTTTCCTATTTGGATAGTGATCCACTGTCTGCTTGCGTTGTTGCTGCTGATGTGGAGAAAGTGGTGCCTTTTTGTTTGCCCTTAGTTATCCCTCTTATGTATGTTGTTATTAAATTCTATATTTGAAAAGGAAAGATAATCTTGGGTTTATGTTTGTGCATATTGTATGCATATGTTGCATACCTCAATTATCAAGTGAATTTTGCTGTTGTGATTGTTAATGGTATTATGATTAAACACAGCTGCAACTTGGAGCTAACATTTTGATTTTAAAATTTGGGCTCAGGGAATTCTTGTTTTTGCCTCTGTCATGGCGACCCTGGGACTGCAGATAATTTTGGAGTCAGTGCGTACTTTAATATCAGATGTGAGTTCATCTTTGCCACAATTTAGAGTCAAATTTCACACCCCCACTAGTAACAGTAATAAACAATATATATATATATTCAATAATCTGCAATTCAGTCTCTGGACAGCTCTTATCTATGACTCTTACAGGAAAGTGCATTCAACTTGACCAAAGAGCAAGAGCGATGGGTTGTGGGAATTATGCTTTCAGGGACACTGGTGAAATTCCTACTGATGATTTATTGCCGTGCTTTCAGTAATGAAATCGTCAAAGCTTATGCCCAGGATCACTTTTTTGATGTGATTACTAATGTGATTGGTCTTATTGCTGCACTTTTGGCTAATTATTTCGATGATTGGATAGACCCTGTTGGTGCTATTATTGTAAGTATAATCTTTCATTCTTTCCTTAAGTTATAGGTTTGAAATTACTCCTAAAACTATGTTAATTTTTGTTAACATTTGTTTGCTGCGTTGCAAGCTAAAATTACAGATTATCATGATTTTTTTAAGTCTGTATGTCTTGATTTGATGGGTTACTGATTCATTACCTGGAATTAAGGTAATAGACCAATAGTTTTGGTCATGTGGAAACAAATTCGCTTCCCAGCAACTCTCTCTGCCTTTGTTATGGTCCTAGATGTTTGGCTGATCTCAATTTCTATAGTCTTGCTTTTAACATTTTTATTAACTGATTCCTTTTCAGTCCCCATTTGACCTTTATGCATGCTACAGTGGCTGTGGTTTTCTTTTTTTGGTATGGGCCGATGAATGCTGTAATGAATTGATGCTTATTTTACTGCAGTGTGTCAGAATGTCAGACAACTAGAATTTCAAAGAACCATCACTTGTTAACTTGCGCCTGCTTACTTGTTACATCTAATTATTCCACTGCAGCTTGCTTTGTACACCATTCGCACATGGTCATTGACAGTGTTGGAAAATGTGAATTCCTTGGTTGGAAGATCAGCTGCGCCAGAGTATCTGCAGAAACTCACATACCTCTGCTGGAACCACCACAAGGCCATAAGGCACATTGATACAGTCCGGGCTTACACCTTTGGGTCTCATTACTTTGTTGAGGTTGATATTGTCCTGCCAGCTGACATGCCCTTGCAAGAAGCACATGATATTGGGGAATCATTGCAAGAAAAGCTAGAGCTTTTGCCTGAGATTGAGCGTGCTTTTGTTCACCTGGATTATGAGTACTCACACAAACCGGAGCATGCCCAATCATATTCATAGCGGCAGTAAGGTGCTTTAATTTTGTCCTCTTTCCTCCCCTGAGTTATGAATTCTAATCGCTTTTGCATAAATAAGAATCTAACCTAAGAATTATGGTTTAAATTGTAAGATGTTTGAATTTTGTCACAAGAAGCTGTACTCCAGCGCCATCTGTTGGACCAAAGGCTATGATGCAACTTGAAGAGGTTCCCAGATATGATGCAGGGTGTAGATTAGGATTTGCAAGTAGTACGTATGGCTTTTGTTTGGTCATGCTTTAGGGACTTCCAACCAAGTCTGAATAGGAGAAGCAGAATTACCTTATGCAACCCTGGGTTATGGGGCAAGTATGTAAAGACTGTTGTCAGTCGCTGATGAAAAACCTTGTCAACCTGAAATTATGGCCTTGACTCTGAACTGCTTTTGTTACTCATTCTCATGTTCGTGCTGTACAATTCTAATAAACGCTTTCCTTCCTCCACTTGACTTATTAGAATTGTACAATAACTTCTAATGGGAAACTCAACAAGTTATTAATCCCTTTTAGAGAGCTTAATAAAAAATTAGAGCTCCGCTTCCCGACACATTTCCATTGTTGAAATGTGTTCTTAATTCATTGACTAAGCTGACAAAGTTGGAATTTTTTTGGTTAGATGTATGTCAAAAGAAATTACCTTCATGCTCTTAAATTAACGAGGTATTATTACATGTGGCTGAACCTATACTCTAGCATGTATTTTAATGCCCTAATCAAACTTGAAGAGAGAGCTCGTTTTATCTTGCTGAACTATAGTTAAATTATAACGTTAGTGATTGGAGTTTGGAATGTAATAATCTGTAATTCAGAGTCTTTGGGTATTTTTTTATTTTGAAAGAGCATAGCGTATTATTAAACCTTAGGAAGTTAATCGAACTGTTCATGTTTGTTTTAGATTTCTTTTTTTAAATTCTTCGTTTTGAAAGAAATAAAAATACAATATAAAAGCAATATGCTTTTTTATAGACAAAGAATAATAATCTGAAAACTTTGACGAGACTATGTGGTGCCGTAAAACGAGAATTCAGCAATTTTGGGTAAACCTTTTAAGCTAACCTCTCCAGCCTGCAACTAGAACGATGATGCCATCAGCCTACGAGAGCATAAGTAGAAGTCGACTACCAAAAAAAAAAACGAAAGAACGGGGAGAGCAAAATTAAAGGCTTTGAACTAAGGATAAGGGGGGGTTGGGTGGTTGGGAGGCCCGCGCGAGCGAGTTCTGCAAAGTAAGCAGCGTCAGCGCTCGGCCAGCCTATCACCCCTCCATAAATTCTTGCGCCTTTAATTGGAGCGCTGCGACCGGCTCCCACCGCTCGCTTTGTTTTCCTTACTCATTAGTTTAAGGCAATTTTTATTGTTTTGCCCCTCCTCCTATTTATAATCCCTCCTTCCAACACCACTTCTCTTTTGTCGATGTGGGACTTCTCCCTTCTATATCCCATGAGGACCTAGGAATCCTGTTATATAATACTCCTCACACACGCCTAGTTTACCAGCTGCGCATGAGGGTAAGATAATGGACTTTCATTCTGTATCAACTTAACTGCAACCATAGAGTCACTTACCTACCAAATCTTCCTGTTCCCCACATTCCAAGCCCCTCAAAATGCCCCCAAAGTTCAGCACATACATACCACACCCCCTGAAACTTAATCACAAATCAAGACCAATTCCATTCATGGAGATCAAGGGTAAACAAACAATTCATTCCAGTGTCTCTCCTCCATGCACGCCTCCCAAAAATATCTGCTACCACAGCAGTTAGACAGTCTGTAACAAGATGTAAGACACACTCACTTGCGCATGGGTGAATGTTTATTTTATTTTGTTCAGGAAGCTGACAATAGATCATATGCTCAATTAGCTGGGCTTTACTTACTAGACTGTGCAAGTTTGCTAACCTTTTTTGCTGTTGATTCTTTCTGCGTAATGGATATAACAAGCCCAAGCCCATGTTCACAAGCCCTTCTAGTTCTAGACAAAAACAACTTGGGCTTAGGCTTCATCAGCGTACTTATACTTGAGGGAAGAAAGTAATAAAGGAGATGGGAGTAAAAAAGTAGTTCTACTTAATTGTTCTCCCCACTTTGATGCAATTTTCTTCTAATTCCTCATTGCATATAAAAAAAGGGGAACCAAGTAAATTCTGAAGTTTTGCTTTTCCTCAAGCAATTACTATACATAACTGAGAACTCTCATCCAAAAGAGATAGGATAAAAAACTAGTTGAAAAGAACTAATAAAGGTTCTAAAAGTTTGATTCTTATAATTTTTTTCTTAAACAATTGTATATAGTAGCTTATATTTAAAACTTCCATCCTACATATTGCTACTTTGCCTTGTTATTTAAGTTTGTTAAAAACAAAGAAATTTAGGGAAAAAAAGTTCAAATCTTGTTGATTGACATTGATGGTGAAAAGGAAGAAGATGATGCAGATAGATAGTGGATGGATGATGCATCTCTCTCTCTCTCTATATATATATGTGTGTGTAAAAGCAATGGTTTCTGGCTTGGTGTGTCGCAAATCGCAATATTAGGAAGCCTTGTTATCTTGCTGACAAGGATTGTGGTGGGTCCCAATATGCATTATAATATGTCACGTTGGAATGGGAAACTGACAACCGCTTAATATAGTTATGTGCTGTGTGTTTTTGTGACTATGTATCTATTAGAAAGATAACCTTTATGCGTGTCAGTTATATATATATATATAGTGTGTATTTTTTATCCCTTGTGCGTTGAATTACTATTGAATATTGATTGTTGAGATTTATGCTCCATCAGTTGACACTTCCGGCACTATTGGACTCTATCTTGAGTTTGTCAGCGATGACGTTTGATAAGCCCAGCGATCTTCAAAAGCTGTTGTACTACGACAGAGATGATGACGACTTTTGGTTTGGAGGCTATCTGATTGAGGTTGCCTTGGTCGAGGAAGAAGAAGGTAGATTCGAGGCAGAATCCACCATTGTGAAAGTAGACCAAGTTGAGGCAGCATTGGTGGATCGGAGGAAGGACAAGGTTGAGGATGGAAGGAGTTGAATGGCAAAAGCATTGAGCACCACTCCACGAGACTGTGTTGCTTTGGACTTCTGAAGCAACTTTCATGTTGCATTAGATGATGAAGACTGAAGGTGAAGAAGAGAGAAGAAAAAGGCTTGATGGCAAAGCTCCAACGATATGGATAAACATAACTATGCTCTAGAGTACGGGTCAATAGTGGTGGTTTGATGGCAGTGATTCGCTGACACATTAGTGATTGGTCTTCTTCAAACGCAGTCTGGATGCCAGTGCTCTATTTTACATGGATCAATTGTGTTGATATAAATTTGCAGCACACATACTTTTGTGTAGCTCGAAAATGGGTTTGGATGCAGTGGTTATAGAATATTTTTCAAAATGGGTTTGATCTTAATATTTATGATTGGTTTGCTCATGTATTTTAATTGTGGGAAGAAATGGAAATTACATTGGTTTGTAATATACTACTATATGTCATTTGGTTTTGTAGGAATCAAGTAGTTCATAATGCATCCAGGGATGTCAGGCCGGTGTTAAACATGATTTGGAGGCCTTAGAGACAATCATTAGAGATATGTTTGATAAAATCAAGGGATGTGATGTGTCTATTTTATACATGTAAAATATCCATATTTAAGTTTTAAATTGTATTTAAATATGTTTGCATAGGTATGTTTTAGCATAATTTGACATATTTTTGTAATTCATGGTGTTATAGGTTCATTTGGAAGTATTTGGAGCAAAAACATTACAGATTATTAATACTGAAAAGTTTCGATATCGATTGGTATTTTGATCATAACTTTCATATCTGAATTTTGATTGAGGTGATTTAAGATGCGTTGGAAAGTTAAGACATAGAGCTACAACTTTTATGCTTTGAGTTTTCTCAAATTCTAATATTATGACGTGTTTTTGTGATATTTTGAGCTTTTATGGGCTTCTAGACTTTCTCTATATAAGGAGATACGATAGAAACACAAGGAAAGATTCAGAAATGCACTCAGAGACCAAAGAACATGGTTAAAACACATCTGAGAGTAGTTAGGAGTGATCTATAGAGAGAAAGTAAGGAGATCTGGCAAGTATTGAAGTAAGATTATATTTTCCTTTATAAACTCTTTCTTCTTATTATTTTTATGAAGGTTTAGGATTTTAGTTTTGTTTTGATTGATATTTCTATGTGTAGCTAAATTTCCCAATCAGGGGTAGGGATGTAGCCTGATTGAGATGAATTAGATTTGTTTTCTTTAGTTTTAACTCTGTGGATTTGTTCTTCAAGTTATATTTAAATTGTTTCTTTATTATATTTGTTTCTCTTGTTCATTCATGTGGATTTTATGCATGATCACCATAAAATCTAATTACTGGGTAAACTTTATGGATTAAGAGGTGAAGCGTGAACCTAGATCTAGAGAGATAAACATGAATAGCTAATCTAGAGATAGAATTAGGAATTTGTGGTAATATAAATTGTGGTTTTCAAGGTTTAATTAGGAACTTTAGTTGCATGAGAGTGAATTAAATCATAATTAAATAAAGACTAATTGATCGAGAGGTAATTAGAATGCTTTAGAAACAACAGTCACTATAATTATACAGAGTCTAACTAAGAAATAAAATCTAGTTATCTTATAAGGTGAATTGTGATCCTTTGACGCTTCTAGAACTGAATCAAACTCAGACTTTATTTTATTTTCTATTTCTTTCGTTTTTAATTTGAGTTCGCAATTTGATTGTCACTTTTGGGACTAAAAGTTTGGATTGATAAATTTAATACCTCCCTTGGATTCGACCTCTGGAATACTCCAAAGACTTTTTATTATTACGATCGACCCTGTATACTTACAGGATTCCGATCAGGATGATTACAAAGGAAAGACATCAACAATTTCCCCTTAAGATCAATGGACGATTCTGACACCAACTCATATATGACCATAACAATCTCTTGCTCAAGCGTGAGTTTGATACCAACTCTTCCTCCATTCCAGAACCTCTTCCTTAATTCCTTCAACTGTCCATACAGGTGCTTTGATACCAACTCTTTCTCCACTTAGGAATCTTATCCTTCCTCCAAGTGGGCACGCTTGTTGTGTCAGACTTCTCAACATCTAGGAAGTGTCCAACACTCTTGTAGGTGGAAATTGTCTAATACAACTATATATGTTAAAAGAGAACAACAATAGTTATAGAAGAAAATATTTAGTAAAAAAAATTATGTAAATCTATCATATTTTAAGTACCTTTCAGCCTTTTAAGATTGTAATACCATTGAAGATAAAATCATTGATGCCTTCCTAAATGTGCCTTGGATAAAGAGGGGGTGTGCCTTAAAATTTCATAAACTACGTTCTGAGTATTCCTTCTTTTGCATATCTTCCTAATTCAACAGCACTTTTAGGGCTTTCGAGTCACTATTTCTATTTGCTCTATATCAACATATTATATTATGTATTTTGGCCAAAAATAAACAAAGCATACGATGTAGATTTGCATATGTTAAATACTTAAAATTATAATGTAATATTTTAAATGTAAACTTTGTCAGTAATTAAAATTGTATTTTTCACAAATGCTTTTGAGAAGAAAAATATAAAAAAAAAAATCTTGTAACATATAAAACTCATTACCCTTAATGTAGGCTTGTTCATAGATATTAAGGTAATTCAGTAAGTACATGTAAGGCTTGAAGTGTCACGCGCGCCCTATGATATCAGGAGGTAAAGAATCATATCAGTTATGACCGACCAACTTGTTCACGAACCTCCCATTATCATCACTGGTTGTTAGCATGTGTAACAACAGATCTTGAATAGGTATAGCCTTTCCTTCTACCAAATCTCTCTTCCTTTGACTTATAATCGCCATAATCTCCTTTCTGACAAATTTGGAAGCTTTTATTCCCTTTGAGGAAGGGTGATCCGAGGGAGCATTTCGGCACTATTATGATTCACGCTCCTAACAAATTGAATTGGTCTAAATTTGGCCACGTGGTTTGGGTCTTTGATGCTTACGAATAAACGACAAGCTATTCAGAAGATTAATTTGCATCGTCACTCACATTAAAGATAAAATCATTGAAGACTTCTCTAAAAGTTCCTTGGATAGGCGGGGGTGAGCCTCAAATTTTTTTAAGCTACGTTCCTTAAGTATTTCATCTTCTACATATATATATATATATCTCTTCCCAATTCAACAACTCTCATGGGGTTATTGAGTTCACTATTTCTTTTTGCTCTATATAAACAAATTATATTATGTATTCAGTTAAAAAAAAGAAAAAAAGGGCAAAGTATATCATGTAAAGTTGCATCTATTATATATTCAAATTATAATATAATAAATATTTTAAATTTAAGTTTTAGGAAAAATTATATTTTGAGATTAAAATAACAAATTTATTTTAAAATAAGATTTGTTACTATTTATTAACCCAATTTTACTACTCAGTATTCTAGATTTTAACACTTTTTATTAGTTAAAAGCCCTTTAATTTTTATAATTAATTAACTCTACCGATCCTTAACTGTAATTTTTCCTAAATTTTATAAGGGATTAAATTAAATTTTACTTTTCAGAAAAGTTTGACAAAAAAAATCTTGTAACATATAAAACTCATTGTCCTTGTGGGCTCCTTCATAGATATGCGTCTCCAACCGTTACTTATCTCTCCTCTGCTTCTCTCCTACTTCTCCCCAAAATGTTGTCGTTCAACTTAAAACAAGAAATAATAAGGAAAAAAAGAAAGAAAAAATTTTCCTCGCATCAGATTAACTTCAAAGTATCATGGGGTTGGGGGAGAGACTGCGAATAATGGAGGTGTCAGGAAAGGGAGAAATTGCTGTTGGTTGTTGGATTCGATGGTGGCGATAGAGAAAGTTCTTTCCAGACTCCGTGATCAACTCCTTCTTGTGCTCCGATTTGGTGGAGGCGACGGAGAATATTCTACTAAATCCTATCTCTTCTTTCCATTCTTAATATGTTATGAATATTTAACCTTAATTTTGTGCTATGATTGAACAAAACAAGCATCATATTTTTCATTATCTATATTGATGGTATGAATGGAAATTTCAAAGTTTAAGTAAAATTGATCATTGGTGATTCAATACTATTACATAACTATATGTGGATCGTTTCAGTACGTATGCAATACGCCAATATCTAAACATGATTATAGGAACAATCTGGGCAACGTACGAGTTATTTTCTAGTTAAGTCTAAGACCAAGGTTAATAATACCTTATCAATAACCTAATTGACCCAATTAGTCATCTCAAATTACTATGAGCAAATATATCCCACCGCACGTTTTGGATTCTCACTTCTCCTGTACGTGTGATGTGATATATTGAAGGATTTTGCGGACACCAGAATCCAATCAGTAATTGCCACATCAGCATCTTATATTACTATCAGACATCAAGTTAATTACACAAGTTATCCTCCTCCTGCTCGCGTGGCCTGCTGTTATTTGAGCTTTCTTAGAAGAAGCTTTTGATAATAACATTATATACATAGACAAGAACCTTTCATATGGGACCATGTACGTACGGTAGAAATATATTAATAATAGAGAGAGAAACAGAGAGAGAGTAGCTTTGTGCGCTTTGGATTCGAAGGAGACAAGAAGCTATGTAAACCCGAAAAAGAAGAGAACAGGAAGAGATCGTTTTCAATGGCTGAAGCTGATGGATTAGTCTGCATCTTTAGTGGAGGAGTTATCAGAGATTATCTTCTGTATCATCCGGCTTGTCTCTTCCTCGGACATTCTGTCGTCTTTACTCTTTGATTCTGCATATGCTTCAAAGAATTCCTTGTTTTCTTTCTCCAACTCATTCCACACTGCGAGTTGGTGATCATTTAAGAATCACACACACACACATATATATTAAAATATTAATAATAACAGCAACATATGCATGTGCATGTTTATGTCCTGTTCAATATTTACCATCGTATGGTTCAAAACTAAAAGAATTCAACCAACCATATATGTTTTTTGTAATTGCTGGCCTCATATTTGGATTTCGTTCCCATGTGTATCAATTCTTTCCATATTACTACGTACAATCTTGTGGGTGTATATCGAGATCCGTGTATCAGGCTGGACTCATCTTCACTACAAAAAAATGAAGAAAAAGAAAAAAAAGAGGGCGGTTGTAATCGTGATTATTTATTGGATTTAGTGAAGGTTATACTTGTCATTAAGTTAGTTAGCGATAATTATACGGTTAAATTATTTGCAAAAAAGACAGCCGTACGATTGTTAAGCTCGCTGATCAGTCACCAAAATATTGCAGAGTCACAATCAACAACACACACACACACATGTTGTTTTTGGCTTTCATAATTTGTAGAGAGAGTGAGTGAGTCGATCGAGCGGAAGAAATTGGAAAAATTGTTCCCAAAACTTATTAAGACCTAAACTGTCTGATCAACTTGTGTAATTGATCCAGCTATAAACTTAGTGGTTGTAGTAGTCAGTAATGAATCAAGCTGATAATTAATGAGTATTGGAGAGCTTCAAGTTTTTCGAAATGATATATATGCAAGCTGTTTACTTATATATAAAGTTATGTTCTTTTTCACGGTGGCTAGCCGGGAGGAGTGAGTGAGAGAAGTTTATATCTACATACATATATATATATATATATATATGAAAGGAAGAAAACATACTTAAACTATATAGATACATGATATATACCTGTGGAGGTTATGACTGGCTTAATATTTGCATGTTTAGAAAGGGCTTCCATGCATTCTTCCTTTGTCATGTGAAAAGTCAAACACTTCTCGATCAGGTGCTGCACCTGTCTCACACATCAACTCAACATCATGATCATCCAAATGGATCACTCCGCATGCACAAAGATGTTACCATCTTCACACAAAAACATGCACAATGATCAAATCAATAAGAGAGAGAGTTGAAGCTAGCTGGCTTAGTAATTTGCTAATTGCATACCATATGAATGTATGAAGCAGCAGGAGAAGATGAAGAAGGATTAGAAGAAGAGTCTCCCATATATGATGGATCCTATGATCCTCTATATATGATAGATTATAGAATTCGTGGTCTTCAAAGGACTGATCTGAGAATATGTGATTGAATGCAAGTGAAGTGAGGCTTAGGGAACATATAATATAAGTGACGGAAAAGATATGAATTAAGAGGGAGAGAGGGATGTGAAGTGGGCACACAAGAGGGTAAAAGATAATTGGTGAGGGTGATTGGGGGGTGTGGGGTCCAGAGGCCCACGTGGGAGATAAATGATAATTGGTTGGGAGGGGATTAGAGGAGATTGTAAATGACTATTGCTTTGTCCAATTGTGTGATTACCATTAGGGCACCCCCTCCACGTGATTTGTGGGGTACCCCCACCTAGAATTCCTCCTCTTCACGACAACCTTACATCATCTCCTACACACAACATACTCCTTTCTTGATGGATCCACTGTGTACAATACAACTTTGATTCTTATAAGAATTCCGTCAAGTCACGCGTATATAATTGAATTGATTTAAAAATTCAGTGTTTTAAGATCTCATATTATGATATATATTATGTTAAGTTTGAGTATAGTTTCTCATAAAATATCAATTTAATTACCATAAAAATATTCTAAGAGCTTGTTTATTGTCACACGTTAAAAAAGTAATAATAATAAAATTCTGACAAAGTCTAACAAATAAAGATCGATATCTCCACTTCATATAAATACAAGTTCACTTAGTATGCTCCCATGAAGTAACTTTCTCGAAACTATACTCTTCGAGAAATTAATTTTTTATTAAGTTCATTTCTAATTTGTTTATTTCATATTTTACTTTTTGGGAAGTATAAATTATTTTTGTAAAATAAATATATTATATTTTAATGTTAAAGACATAAATACCAATTTTATTAAAAAAATTAAAATGTTAGGCGTATTTTAAAAAATAAATATTATAAATAACCTGAGAAATAAAATTTTTCAAGTTAAATCCAATTTTTTAAAAATTTGTATCATTTTTTGAAATTAAGTAAACATCAATAAATCTACTTTTGGTGAAATTAAACTTCCACTCCTACTTTCTTATATAAAATGATCCCTACATGTGTTTTCCTCCTCTCGCTACCATCCAAACCTGCCCATGCATTGACATGGCAGGCACCCATTGGATAGAGCAACCAAGAATTCTCCCACTTGGACTAATTATTTGAAAGATTCTTGCATTAAATATAGGTTGATTAAAATGAAACAAATAAGATGAGGTAGATGCTATCCAAAAAAAAAAAAAGATGATGTAGATTGTTGAATTAATGTATGTTTGTCCAAACAAAAATAAGTTCTCTTAAATGTTAGCATAATTTGCAATTTGAATCAAAGTACTGAAAAGTAGAGAGCACATATTAATTACCGGGCCAAACCTTTAACACAAATAGGTTTTTATGCAGGAAATTTGAATTTATTACTTACATTGATAGTTAATTATCTCATCCCTGAATTAATTTACTTTTAACACTTAACCTCTTGGTCTATTTTGGCTATTGCTAACCACCCCCAAAAACTACAAGACTTTTATAGTGCAATGAGATAGATAAACAAGTTAGACCAAGAGGTACTATATGCTTTCATGCATCGCAATGAATTTGAGTGTTACCATTACTATCCTTATCTTAGACTTCAATTTAACTACTTCCTCAGTTATGGTTTTGGAGAAATTTAAATTTATATTTTACGAATTACGTAGTGTATTTAATTTTTTTTACTCAAAATGTTTATAAAAAATAATGAAATTTAATTAATGTTAAGGAATTCAAGTTATGAGTTAACTATATTAAATAAAGGTAATTTAGAAAATGATAAAAAAATTTAGTTATTAATTATCACCCTTAGTATATATGTAATAGTTAAAAATGTGTTATAAATTAGAATAGATGAGTGGAATTTCTTGAACAAATTTAATATAATTGACCTGGAACATTTCTCTTTTTCTGGGGGTTATAAGAAGGCAAGATACAACTTGAGAAACTCAAACAAAAGAGAGCGGAACAAAGTCTACTACAAGTCAATCAAGGGCAAACTGTCCGTCACATGCAAGATGTAAAGACTCATATCTCCATTATGGGCGTCCCTAGCCATCTGATCATCACAACCAAGAGCTTCACAGTATGAATGCTGAACTTCGATATCCCAATTACTCATACTAACTTATCCAAATCGTGATACTTTAACCATTTTTGCACCATAAATCTAACGGTTTTAAGGTTTTTCACGCACCTATCAAATTTATGAAAAACCTCGAGAGTAACACTACCTTGGGTTTGCCAAAATTGCCAGCATAAACTTATAGATCGAAATAAAACCGACACAAATGTGATTTCAGTAGATATGTGCATAACTTAAGGAGTTCAATCAGATAAGAACAAAAATATGTAGTATCTCCCTGGGCCACTGCGATCAACTTCTATGAATAACACAGAACAAAATCCTAAATACATTATGTTTATATAATGAAAAATGAACCCTAAGATCACCTGAGAAGAGGATTGAAATCCGAGAAAAAATAGAAGCCACATCTGACCGTAGTACTATAGACGTGTCCATAAATAGCAATAACGAATTGCAATAAGGACAAGAACTGCATGAGTTAACTTTTGATGCTACTGAAAAAAAATCCGACAGGCATGATCGATACCCTGAATATATTATTATAACAAACATTCGGGCATATCTCACGTTATTGTATCCTCTAACCAGTATATTTTTCCAAGTTACATCATATTTAATAAACTCAGTGCATCATATGATCATGACAAAGTCGAATTAATCATACAAGCTTCATAAAATGTCATTCGTATATGGAACAAAGAGAGAGAGATTGATATCAATAGGCACTATGTCATTCAACCGAGACTCATTAAGCATCTTACCGAGAAGCACAGCATTCTGTGTCATCAATAAATTACGGACGATCTGTCAATACTAATTAAAATGGATGCCACCATTTACCCATTAATTATAAGCAGTTAGATCATTCAGGTCGCATCAGCTTGAAGGTGATCTGACACTAATAAGCAGTAGCACTTACAACAAAATAGCTAGAGAAACTCATCTTGAGAAATTAACTGTAATGCACCTCCAGTGTTCGTTAAACCGCCCAGAATTTCTCCTTACAACATTTGTTAACAACTACATGCCACAGAAACTGTGAAATGTTCAAACCTAACGGCCACGACCTCGTCCACGGCCCCGGCCCCGGCCCCGGCCTCGACCCAATGGCTTTCCTGCAAATGCAATAGAAATTTATGGAATAAGAAATTATTAGAGAACATGTAACCTGACCCAAAAGTGTTTGTATAAACAGTCTTGTCATCAAACAGAATACAGTACCGGCAGTAGGCTTCTTGGGCTTCACCCTAGGTGTTTCTTCAACCAGCAAAGTCTCAATATTTAAGCTGTCAGGCAGGATGTAATAACGGATGTTGTTACCCCTCACACTGAGATGATCCAGAGTCACTGGATTTTTGCCTTTCAGCGCAAGCTTAACTGTTTTCAGATGTGTATTCATGCTGATATCCACACCTGCAGCACAAGAAGTTTGAGTATCAGGAAGAATAGACTAACACAGTCATAGGAGACAACACTGACATAGACCAAGTGATACAAAGTTAAAAGTAACCATGTGTAATTTAAAGCATCACATCACATCTTCCATTAGTGTCCGACACAAATATGGCTCCTTTTCTGAAGTGTCCATGTTTCATAGGTTTAGCTTTAGCTAAAGCTTCCAGACTGTGGTGAACTCTAATTTTTCATAGGAAGATATTATTAGAGGAAAAAAGTCAAAGGTACAATTAGGAAGAAGGATAAGATATTCTCAGTAAAGAAATTTATTAACAAGTTCATCAGTGCAATGGTTCTCTCTAGTCCCTCTGCATACCCAATAATGAGATTCTGATATAAAAGCCACGACAAAGCACCAATAGAAAGCAATACAAACTACTCTATGCCATAGTTGATAATGGAGCATGGTACAATTAGGAAGAAGGACAAGATATTCTGAACTAAGACAGTTATAAAGGTACAGTTAAGAAGAACGTACCATTAGGAAGAAGAATGAGGTAACAAATTAAAAGACCAAACTGGGGTCTACAAATGGCACATGTGGTACACACCATAGGCTAAACAAAAATGGAGAATGTAGGGCATGCTAGTGTGGCATTTGAGGAGTGCATACAGTTGTGGCAATGTATCACCATACACCACTGACAAACAAGTTTTATCCCGTTACAGCCATCATAAGTTAAGATAATGAAGCACCCAGAAAAATGCAAGCATCTCCCAAAATTAACGCACCAACAAAAGCTTTGTGGCAGATCTGAGGTCACTGAACCTGCTGTTACAAACATATATAGCCCAAAGAATAGGATGGGAAAGGATTTTGCCGGACTTGCTACTGTTAAGCCTACTGAGGCTAATAATGCACAAGTTTATTCAAGAAGGAGTAAAGCTGGACGCATTGCAAAAAAAGGGTAGAGTAACTAACTCATGCATTTGTTGCAGAAGAAAAGGTAGTTTGTTAGGCAAAGAGTAATAAGGAGCCTAGTAGTAAGGCAGTATGTGGAGAATTTTGGACTAAATTTGTGGAGAGATCTGGCCTCTTGAATAGCTAGAGGCCTTTCTTGTTTTCCCTATTTTTGCCCCTTTCAGTAAAGTATTTCCTGAATTCCTGCCAGTTCAGTTGCTGTGTTTTATTTTCTACCTTTTCATCTCTGTTGTAGGAGTTGAAAGGTACTATTTCAGTCATCTAAATACAAATACTTTTGAGACTTCTATCGTTTAAGTATAAGGCAGTGGACATAGGGGAATGGCAAAAAGAAGGATGCACAGCAGAATGGGAGTTTTGGTGGAGTGTGCCAGAATGAAGGATGATATGGGTATTAAGAAGAAGTACAGCTGTAATTGCATGATACATGGCCAAAATTTTCACTTCTCACAGAGGCGAGTTGGGGCAAGGCAAGGCAGTGGAAAGCCAACATCTCAAATGAGGTCTACTGGAGGTGTCAATGAAGCTTGGAAAGTGGAGCACTCCAGGCACAAAAAAAGTAATTTAACATAAATATTAACATTGATATTAATATATGCATGAGTACCACAACAATAAATCATGAGTCCTCACAGATCAAAGCCATATCTGCACATTAAGAATATTTTAAATGGCATACTTCCTATGGGTGTATACAAACAGCCTAAACATAGTCATCCAGAGTATAAAAGCATTTACCTAACTTATAAAGCACACTTAAAAATGAGTTGTGTTTGTGTGCAGCACATGTCAGGTACAAGTAATAGACATAAATTATAAGAGAACACTTCAAAGCTTGTTACGTCGCTGTGTCCTATTTAGTAGACGTAGATCATAACACAGTGCAAATTACAATGTTCACAAAAACCCCAACATATTAACATTTTCAAGAATTAAAAACAAGAAAGAGCAAAAAGCAAGAGAAGAAACCTGTAATGGTACCATGAACGACGGTACCATTCTTCAGCTCGATTGATACAGTTTCATTATTTAACTTCATCAAAAACCTGCTCAAATGTTCATAGTCAAAAGAAAATAACGGTAAAAACAGCAATAATGCAAACAAAGATATATATAGAGGGACAGAAGAGAGAGACCTGACAAGCTTCATGTTGGGCAAGGAAGGATGAAAAAGGGCTTAACTTTAGCACAGCAGAGACCAGCGGATGTGGGAGTTGCCCTTTCTTTTCTCTGTAAGACCAACATAAAGAACATTTCATGAAATGATATTAATGATCGGAGGCCTGCAACCTTATAGAACTGGAACTATCAACGAATAATAAACATGTTCTTCTGTGAAATGCACAAAAAGAATTTTCAAGCTGTAACATTTATAATTACATGATGACTAACTTTTAGAAACCCAATTTAAATTTTAACTGAAGAAGGAAACAACAATGTTATTGCTTCGCCGTAAACCTTATTCATATAGATTTGCAGTTGTTCCCATCCCCGGAATGATTCAGAAACGTGACAACTTGTCCCCCTCAATATGGAGCACCCATTACTATTAAGCTGTATAAAACACAACCCATATCAACGCGAACCCGTCACTCAGATGGGACACACCACTTTAACCAGTTTGTAATCCCTCTTCCAACGACTAAAAGTCCACTTTGCCCGACAAATATGTGAATTATTTGTCCAAAACCATAAGTATGAGAACTGAGAAAAATTAAAAGAAGGATGTCGTACCTATGGCGGAAGCGAGGCAGAAAACCACAGACGTCGGCGCGGCAGCAGTGGCAGTTGGGGTTGGCAGTCGGGTAGCAGGGCAAACGAAGATATGCGACGGGACTCGGGGGCTCTACCGCTCCACCCAAAGGGTTTATGGACAACGGCGTGATTCGAAATTTTCATTGCGGATAGTTTTGTCTTTTAATTAACTTCAATTCAATTTTTATGGCCAAACAATTTTAATTTAATTTCAGCCAATATAGAAGTACAAAATATACAATTTCCGATTTATAAGTATAAAATTTACCGGGAGTTTCATTATTCAGAGATCATAGTAGTGTCCATCCCATAGTAGTGTCCGTCACTTCTCTTGAGCTTGATGCAATTTTTAATTTTGATAATAATAATAACAATAATTTTTCATTGAAATAATAATAATTTTTATTATGGTCTTCTTTCATTTATTTCTTCGCTGAATTATTGTATTATTTGTTTGTTTTGCCGAAATTCTATTATTTGTTAAAATCATCATAAAAATCCGGATTGAAGCTCTCTTTGCAACATATATATATATATATATATTATAGACGAGATTTGAACTTAAAATCTTTAAGAAAATGAGTATCTAATCCCTTGATTGAATGAAGTGGCAGATAATTATTCTCATTTATTATTTTGGGTACCAAATCAAATCAACATCACCATTTATTTATTTATTTACTGTTTCTTTTCCCTGCCAATCCGAACTTGTAACTTCGGAGTTTAGCTACACTAACCACCAATCCGCGAGTCTTCACGGCCAACACCGTTTGATTTTGTGCCTTAGCATATTCCAAAACTAACTTTTCTTAGCCCACATTTTCAGGGTCAACTTTATTAGCCCATCGAAAATAGGTATTCAATTATAGCCCATTTGGAATCCTTAAAAAAGAGTTGGGCTAAATCGCCCAAACTGATCAACCAAATAACCAAACCGAACTTTTAAATCAAAAAGGTCATGACCACAACCCCCAGAAAAAAAAAAAATCCATGAACGGTCCTGTATCAGTCAATTCGAAGAACTGGTGTCTTCATTTTAAGCAACAAATTAATAATGCACCTCTACTCTATATACAAACATCTCTTAAGTGGGGAGGCTATGAATTATTATTATAATTTTTTTTTCAGTGCTTGGTATTAAACGAAGATATAAATACATGAAAGATTAATCTTAAAAAAAAACTAAAGGTACAGACACCGATTACTTTATCATTGGTACAAATGATTCGCAAATAACACTAACATCCCGAAAGGAAAAGACTTGTTTGTGGTACGTCTAAGCAGTGTTAGAATATTCCTCGTTTTGGATTTTAAGCTCTCTCTCTATTCTTGTAGTTCCATACTTGCACTTCTCGTCAACCCAATCAATAATGTCTTTGTAAACAATGTTCAGGTTCTCCGGCGGTTCTCCAATCAGAAGGCCGTGCCACATTCCGGGGTACAACTTGAGTGTTTTATCTTTGCTTGATGCCACTTTATGTAGCTGAATGCTGACTGATTTATCTGTCACTTTGTCGTCTTCACCATGAAGCACCAAGAACGGAAGTGAAACCTATATATAAATTCAAACACTTAATTTTAATTTTTAATCCATAATACATATTGGTAAGGAATGAAGGATTCGTGCATGTGTGATAATTTAGAGAAATACTATACCTCATGTAATGAATGCTCCAGTTCTGTACTGACTCTGAGAAGCTCGTATCCTGTTTTCAATCTTGGTCGTCCTTTGTAGCACAATGGATTGTTTTTAATCTGCAAATCATCATATATATATATATAATTCATTATGTATTGTTCTTTAATTGGCATATATATGAGCTTCTCTCTCTCTCTCTCTCTATATATATATATATACACACGAAGGTATATATCTATTATGCATATGAAGTATACATACCTGTTCTCTAACCTTGGGAACCTTGAAGGCAATGTCAACGATATCATGGGTTGGTATTAATTTCCAGGTAGGAATGATCTTGCTTAGTGCGGTCAACATGCTAATCACTATTGGGCTTGGTTTCATGTCATCTACAATCTGCAATGCAGCATTCCTCAATTTTTCACATTAATCCATCAAATCAGCTATAATTAATTTCTTTCTTATCCATAACAAGCCTGGAATATCGATCAGTTATTATGATCAAACATTCATAATCATGTTAATAATAATACAAAATTATGATTATTATTATTATTATTTTCTCACCAATAAATGAGCAGATTCGTCAACCATAAAATGTCGCTTTCTAAAGGTATAGACTATAGCACACTAACTTGTTATTATCCTTAGGAAGCACTCGACCTTGATGCAAGCATCCGTGTCAAATAAGGATTTTGAGTGCATAGTACTATACTTTTGTCTCAAAGAATCAACTTTTAATGGATGTGCACGATCTCAAGAAACCAGATCGCAACGGATCTTTGATTATTATTGAGATTTCAACATCATGCATTATATTCCACTTTAGTTTATTTTCATTGACTAATCCAACCATCTTCAAGGAAAGTAGTTAAAGGAAATAATAAATAATTCAAATATCACAACTACTGAATATTTTATTCGAACATGGAGGCCAGAAAAACAAATAATTAAAGAATATATATTTTATATAACATGATTGATTTTGATTGTGTCACTGTGATATCATGTGTTGGGTAACTAAACACAATTAAATACTGTTCAATTTGAAAAAGAAAAATATATAAACTATGTAAATCAAAGGAGATGCGTATAATACTATAATTTGCACATCTCTTTATTTATACACGTACGTACAAAAGAACTACACATTAGATTAGAAAAAGTTATTCCTAAACTTACTTAAAAAATCACAAAATTACTTAAAACTGTAATATTTAAAAGTTGAAATATTAATTATTTAATAATCTAATAGTGAATTATGTAAAAGAGTAGATAATAGTTTTGGTAAAAAAATTATATAATATCAAGATAATTTAACCTGCGTATTTAAAGAATTAGTTGCACATCCTTCATGATTGACATAAAAATAAAAAATAAAAACAAAAGAACAAAAACAGTATGGGGTAGCCCATAATTAATATCAGTGTCAGAATGATATATATATTTCAATGAAGAATACAAATAAAAACAAAATAAATGAAAAAGAAAAACAGATGCCAACCTTGCACATAGGTGCAACCAAAATAGCACCATCCCAGTACTGTGGCGTTTTTCTGTGCAATAAGAGAGCCACGGCTCCTCCCATAGATTCCCCTAACAAATATCTCATCTTCTTCTTGTTCTCTTTCTTCTCTGCACATGTAAAATTATTTAATATAATCAATCTCACTATCATGAAGTGAGCTCCTATGTTGTATATAATTAATAAATGGTGCTATATATTTTTTTTATAAATTTACACATTTTGATAAAACGTACACTATTACAATTATAAAAAATTAGAAGAATTGAAAAGTCAAAACGTAAATCACAATAATGATAGCGTAAAATCAAAAAGTGAGTGGAGTTAACGTGGAATTTTATTCTAAATTTTTGGGGAGTAGTGAAGAGTGAGCTTGGCTGTCCTTTACGGTGAAGGAAGAAACAAAGAAACACTTTTTTTTTTCAAAAAAAAGAAAAGGAGTCAAGATTTGGAATAATTCCAAAAGACAACTGGGTACACATGATAGGGTTTGAAGACGAGTTAAAAGCCACTCAAAATCAAAATTGAACGACTAGTAACAAAACAATGACTATATAGAAGAGGAAGAGAAAAGGAAGACCAACTGACCACAAATTGAGGAGAAATAGTTATAGCAATCGTCGATGACGTTATCAAAATTATTGACAAAACCAGCAAGCCCTTCTGATTTTCCATGCCCTTCATAATCCATTCCATACACTTCAAATCCTGCCTTTGCAAGCCTTCTTCCTGGGTCTGCACAATGCCACTCCATAATTAATCACACTTAGTTCAGATTTTGACGTTAAATAGTCAAGTTTCAGACGCTAATTAACCGTTCATCGTGAGGCTGCATTCCATGGCGTAACCGTGGCACATGAAGATTAAAGCTTTTGATTCCTCCTTCCCACAAACCCATCTGCACGTCATGAGCTTCATTCCACGAGAGTTCACTATATACTTCTGCAAAAATATATACCCAATTTGTTTATCAACATGTCAATATATCTATCTATCTGTCTATAATGGCTTGTCTTACCTTTTTTGTTTGAATGAACAAGAGAAAGCTTTGAGTGTGTACATGCATATAGATCTGACTAATCAGGAAAACAAGTAAATGGGGATTAGTGGGTGTTACCTCTTGGTATTGGATTTCTGTTTCATTCGCCTGCAACGCCTGCCAGAAAAGGAACAGGAAAATCGGTGAGAGGACGGTATAAGAGAGAGAGATAATTATTCAGAGAGGATTAATCGAAATGATGAAGAGACAAACCATGAAGATAGCTTAGCGATGTCTTCTCGTCGTTGAGAAGATACAGAGTGATCGAGAGAAATAGAGAGGCAGAGAAGTATAGTAGCAAAACGAAAAACTTGATTTTGGTGGAAATGAGAAACAAAGCTATACAAATATGTATATTAACGTATATTTGCTATATGTATATATATATGTATATATGAATATGTTTATATAGAGAAAGGGAGAGAGAAATTTCCCAGATTCAATGAAACTTTAAGAAAGGAATCCTTCTCCGACTAGTTGGCCCACAACTTAATGCTTCCACACATTGCATACATGTGATGCAAATATTTTAATTAGCGGTATTTGGGGTACAGTGTAGGGTGAATGGGTGATCTTATCTTGTCACCTTACAACAAAAATTTTTTTCATCACGGGGCAGGGTGTTTTAATTTTTTTTATATACTAATAATATTATCTTTTTTATCTATAATAATCAAGATTGTCAATCTTGTGAATTTAATACGATTTCACAAATTTCGATTTTCATATATAATAATTAATCAAAAAATAAATATCGGATGACATCGTAAAATCATGTTTTGAATTGAACGAGTTAAAATGCGATTTTAACAATTAACAATGATATCATAATTAACTTCAATTTTTCAAAAAAATAATAATTAATATCCTCATGGTTTTATTTTACTTTTTAATAGAGGGAATAAATTTTACTTATTTTTGGAATAAAAAAATTTTTACTTATTTTTTTGTATTATTAGTTAGAGATGTTCATATTTTCAAAAAAAATAAAAATATTAAGAATTTAAAAGATGACTTTTTTAAAATATGAAATGAAGAGTTCAAACATTAAGAAATTCTTCATTAAAAATAAAAAATAAATAACATTAATTGAGCATATAATTATTTTGATTTTCTTAAAATTATTTCGCATCTTTGAAACGGAAGATTAGCATTAATTGCAATTGTCATGTCAAATATAAATAATATGAATACTATCATTATCATATTCAATACTACCATAATAATATATAAGAGACCATAATATTCAAGAACTATGACATGCTAAAAGCCGTTGGCCAAAATAAAAAAAAAAAGCCAAAGGCCTTCCTAACTCCAAGGTTAGGCTTTTTGCATTTAGCTTCTCTCCACTTTGTATATGGACCATTGAATTAAATTTAAACTATTCACATTCAATATTTTACAAAGTGAATTTGTTCACAATTTCTCTTATGCAGTTTTGAATTGTTCATATAAAATTTTAATATTTAATTAAATTTATTCATTTATTTTTTATAACTTATATTTTAATAATAGTTTTATAAAATATTGAATTTGAACCATTCAAAGTTGATCTAATGGTTCAAATGACAAGTGGAGAGAAAGTGGATGGGAAAGAAAATCGAGACGCCAAGTTCAGACTTTTTTCTGTTTTAGATCTTCACATTGTAAGAGGAACAAATGTTAATTAAGTCATATAACTTTTTAATTATATATATATATGTGAAAATTTTAAAGCATGGTAAAAAGAGTTATAATGGTGAATCTTAAAATTTGAAATAAAATAAACAAACATATAGAAAATTGCTTCCCTCTGTGTTCAAATATGGCTTGTCAGTAATTTTTTAAGTAGTAATAAAAGTATAAAATAATGCTGGATTATTTGCAGCATCTTATATTATTTATGTTTTTAATAAAAATAAGAGAAATATTGGATAAATTTGTCACTAAATATTATTTGGAAACATCTTCTGTATACTTAACAGTAAAAACTGCCTGGTACTAGAAAGAAAATTTAAAAAAAAAAAAGAAACGAAATGGAATAAAATAAAACAAAATCAAATCAAATAAATGATTTATGAATAAAAATATCCATTGCACCATTAAATAAAAAATAAAAAAAGTAGTTATAAGAATTTTTAATAGAGAAAATTAAAGGGGCGCCTCATGGAATAAAACTTGTAATAATTGAGATATTTGTAAGTTGAGATGAAATTAATGGATGGGAACAAGAAAGGAAATTGAGTAATGGAAAATTAGAAATTTGTAGGGGTGCGTAAGGAAGTGCGTATGGATGTGGAAAAGTGGTACTGTGAAACAGGCAGGCAAGGCAAGTAACTACCAGCTACTAGTAGTGTGGTGGCGTCGACGACAGGTGGATAAATATGGAGAAAGAGAAGGCGTATGGGGTATGGTTTGGGGGATGGACGACGCGTTGGACCTCCTTTCGGTCTGCGTTTCGAACAAAATCAGCAAACTCATCGCTTTCATGATGTCCTTCTGACTTGTTACCTGCTCCACTCCAACTTGCTTCAACCTTTGGACTACTTCCTAACCCGACAGTGAAATTCAACTTCTTAATAATAATGATAATACTGTAATAATAATACAATGGAGAACCAACGACATTTTGATGGCGTCTTCAATAAAAAGTCAATAACCGTGTAATTGTTGATAGCATACTTTGTTCTCTCCCTTGTCATAGAGGATTGAGACAAGTTTTGCTGGAGACAATCCAATCCAAGTTTGATAAAAACCCAAAATAGTATTTTTAATATCATTGGCCAAAAGAATAAAAATCTTTGCAATATCACATTATTACTATTGGATCCAGTAGCCACGAGGGTGCAGTGGACTATTCCAAGGCCTGCTTAGAATGGGCATCTAATAACAACGCCTAAGGATTACAAAAGCCCAAAATGAGTATTAACATGAGGGGGTTACAAGCCCAATACTAAATTTATTAGGCCTGTCGATCGTAACGTAGCAAATACAGCAGAGACCCTATTCGCTCACCATTGAATTGAGTCACTTCTTTATCCATGACAGCACTATTTTTTTTTTTTTTTAAATCTTTCATTTTCCAACAGTATGTTTGATAGGGAGGAATTTTTTTTAAAAATAAATTAGTTGAAATGAAAACGAAATAAAATAACATGATCTGAAGTTTCGTTTAGAACATTTTGGACAAAAATATGAATATTTTTTAAATTATTATTTTGGATGAAGCGAGAATAGAAATAAAAATAAGAATAAAACTAATTGAACCATTCGCGCAATAAGCAACCAAGAGAGGGGAATGAAGGACCACATCCACCTCCATATTCAACAGCGAACGATGGTCGTCAAGTTGTTGAAATCGATCAAAAGTTTCATCGAGATCCAGAAGCTCGGAAAACGATGGTGTGAAAAATTTGTACATTAATTTGCAACAAACCATTAAAAAAAAAAAAACCAAACGGTTAATTAAGGTTCCTCAGCTTCAACAGCGGTTCTTGTAGATGCAATAGGGGTGTCACGACAAGAATCGATGATATGAAGGATACAAGCAACTAAAATGACAAGTAAAGCAAAGGCGACGACCAAGAATACAACAACTAAGAATCCCGCCCACACTAGTTTTCCATGATCGTGCTCAATCCAACTCACCAACTTCACTATGCCATATACACACATGAGGAATCCAAAACACCACCATGACCAATCCTAGTAATAAAATCTGATCAAACTCGAATGATTGATCATCTTGCTGGTGTTGAACCATTTGAGGTCCATCATCATCAGAAGTCGGTGCAGGTGCAATCCTGGAGCTATTACCACCCCAATATTCGATGATGGCCGTTTTGCAACGACCTGCATATCGTAAAGTGAGGACAAGGGAAACAACGACGTAGTATAATAACGAAGGAGCAACCGATGCGTGAAACAGTACTTCAAAAAGGGAACTCGCCGCAGTTACTTGTTGATAAAACACCACCATGTAGAGGCAACAACAGAAAGCAGAGACGGTGAAGAGACACAGAGCAATAAGGACGGCTTTTCCTTTGTCATTCTGCATTTTATTGTTTTGTTATCCGGCCACCAGAGCTTCATCAACAATGAATATGAATGGATGTTCTACTTCTGGGCGCATTAATACAGTTTCGCCAATGATGATTTTTACTATAAATATATGTATTTTAGATGATGTTCCTATCTTTCATATCGCAGCCGAAGTCTACAGCGGTTTCGTCTGCAAGTCCATTTTGATGAATATATATATATATATATAATCGGGATGATTCCATACATATATATACACACACACAAATGTAATTAATCCTGCCGACATTATTCATGTCGCATACATGAAATTATCATATCAATCAATTAATTAATAATATAAAGTAGACGTATTCCCGTAACCTTTTAAATGATATTTCATTTTCATCTTTTAATTTTATTTAATTAGAGATTTTGAGTTCAAGTACTGAAAATACAACTATATTAAATATTTGATAGTAGAGTTTACCACTCGAAAGATTTCACTGGATTTGATTCAAATTATTTTAAATCTTAATAAATTAATTCTCTAATTAAAATAGAGAGGTTCACAATATCGGATACACACAAAAAAATGATGATGTATAATTAATTAATATGCTGTTCTTATTCATTAGTTGCCTAAGTTTCCTACTTAAGAAATTAGATTTTACTCCCCCATTTGCAAAGGGGATGCGGATGTGCGGGTGATACGTGGATGTTTTATTTAATTTTAAAATATATTGAATCCATAAAATCTCATCACTGACATCCTTCATTCCCTAAAAAAATTAATATCAAATTATATTAATTAAAATTAATATAAATTGAAAAATAAAAATAAAATTAATTAATTAGTGAAAATAATAAAAAATAATTTAGAATTAAAAAAATTGAATTTAATAAAAATAAAAAAAATATGAGACCCACTTAAAAAGAAAAAGAATGGACTCCACCTAAAAAAAAAAAAGAGAATAGATAAGGAAAACAAACTCACTTAAATAAAAAAGTAATAAAAAAAATAAAAGAAAGAGAAGGATACATAGCTTAAGAAGTGGAGCCGCACGGTGACTAATGCAGAGTACAGCTTCACCTCTCTTTTATTATATATTGATTTTTGTGACGCCAATTATTGACCCCAACTCTCCAATACTCATATGGTTGCGTCACGCCCTTTGGAATTATTGTGGGGTCCAACTATCAATATATCATATGTATTAACATATAAAACATTCTAGAAAAGTATACTATTCAACAATAGAGCTCCTGTCACAAACATTTTATTTTGAGTTTCATACAAAGCATGGGTTAATGTTTAGTTTTATGATCAGAATATGAAATATTACTAGTTGCCATCAAATTCTCTTCATATAATAGCAAAAAAAAAATATATATTTTTATACGATGTACAAAATGAGTGGATTTAACTAAAATGTCACTATCCAAAGGCATATACCATGATTATATTGAGGGATTGCAAATATCAATAATCATCCCCCATGTAAAAGGTATTCTAGCCTTTTCCTTGTGCAATAGATTCCCCTAAAGCACCTCCATCGTTTTTTATCAATATCATCATTTAATCAATTCTCAATATTAGTATCTATATAAAATATAAAAGTCTATAGCATGTCCCACTATTCTCATAGTATGAATAGTTCAACTCAATACTTCAAACTCAATATACTGCATGAGAAAAATGTCTAATTTTTTAAAAAAATTTACATCCAAAGAATATAAGTTTGTAAAAATTATAATAAATTAAAAAAACTTTAAAAAAACTCAAACAATTGGAGAAGGCCAAGTAACTTGGATTTTGGGGGGTGACAGCACCTTTTTTATTTTTTTATTTTCGAAGTTAAGAAATTTTGTTCTCAATAAGCCTACAATTGAAAGGAACGAAACGTGATAAAATTAGAAAAAAAAGGAGAAATTGAAAAAAATTGTACCAGGACCTTATTAACCAGCCCACAATATACCTAAGCCCATTTTCTCTTCACCTAATTTGGATATTTCATAAACAAAAGCACCCATCGACAACGCCAGATTAAGAAACATATTTACAAAATGTATAATAAGCTTCTTGTATACGAAAAAAAAAATGTATAAGCTTCCTTTTCTTCATACCACCATAGCCATCTTTCTTTCCTTCATGACTTCCTTCATTGATCAATCTTTCTCTGCAGGAACTCTAACCAAGATTCCAACCCATAACCCCAATCGCTTAACCATAGCCATCCTCACACAATCACATTCTTTATGCAAATAATTCTTACAATAATTTACCACAAACCTGAAAAAAAAAAGGACATTATTTATGCAAAATAAGGTTCATCAGAAAATTATTACACATAGATCATCTACTGCTCCTGTAGAACGTACTCGTGAAGTTGGTGCTGAACCATTAAGGTTCCTCGACTTCAAATGTTGTTTCATCGTATGTTGCTGTCGGCGCTATAGTATTGGGCCGACGACACCGACCGATGATAAGACAGAGAGAAGCAACTAATGTTGCTACTAAAACGAAAAGCTAGCAAACCAGAGGCGACCACTAACGCTCTGTTTGGTTTGGATGATTTGGGGGGAGGGGAGGGGAGGAGAAGTAGCAATTTTCTTCCGTTTGCTTCAAACTTTTTTTAGGAGGGGAATTTTCCCTCCCCTCTCCTCTTATTTTTCTCCCCCCAAAATGGGGGGACATGGGGGAAAATTAATTATTAAAAATTTAAGAACTAAAACACCCATGTTTTTTTTTATCTATTTTAAATATTTGTTCTCATTAATCTAGGTTTCATCTCACGTTATCATGATCTCCTCTTGTCTTCCCTCTCTTGTAGCTCCCACTATTTTGGTTCTTTGCTTCAGTAAAAAATTTAAATTTTGGTATAGTGAAATGCGTGATTCTTGGAAGTGAAGTAAAAAAAAGGAATTGTTTCTGAGCTATTGGTTATCACACGTCAAGCAATTTGGATGAAAAAAAAAAGGATTGTTGCTTTTTTTAATGAAAAAAAAGAAGAGATTCTTTATAAGCAATTTGGATGCTGTTGCGCGCGTACATACACATTGAATAATGTAAATTTTGTTTTTCCCTTTTAGTTATGATAATAATAATTTTATAATAAGTTAATAATGAAAAATATTTTTTATTCTACTTTCTTCAAAATGAAATATGATCTATTCTAAATGATAATTTGTATATTTATTTATTTAATCTTGGGTAATGAGATTGGTTATCTTCTATCTCTTCAAAATTTTTAAAAAAATATTGTATAAATAAGGGTATAATTGTCTATATGTTATTATTTTCTCTCCCTTTTCCTCCTAAACCAAATAAAAGAACTTTATGTATTAACAAAAAAAATTTAATTATTAATGTAAATGTAGATTTCTTAAAAAAAAATAATGTTAGAATAGAAATTAATTTTCTTAAAAATTATAAATATTTATAACTATACATTATTTTCATATAATATTAAATTAAGAAATTAATTGAAAATTTAAAATAAAATTAAAATATCAAAATCTTAAAAATTTTTTCATAGTTATCAAATAATAAGTGTAGTACATAAAATATATAGAAAAAAATCTCATAAAATTAATTAATATATATAAAATAATAGATTTTTTATTAAAAAAAAAAATATATATATATATAGTATGGACCGGGCTTGACAAAACAGAGCTATCCCGAGGCTTGGCCCAGCCCAAACTATGGCCTGACTTGGTTGTTTTGGTTTGCAAGTTTATCTGTACATCCGTAGTTTCTCCATCGTCCATCATGGAACCCACAAACCTCACTAAGCTAAATACTGGATGAATCCAAGACAATACCACCTGGGAAGTAGAGTCATACCATAGAATGATTTTTCATCTTGGCGTTCAACAGAAGTTGATGTAGGTGCACCCCAATACTGGATGCAGGCCTTTATAACTTGACCTGCACATCGTATGGCGCAGACAAGGCTAGACATGGTGAAATATGATACCACAGAAATAAACGGTGCACCCAACAGTTTTTCATACGGGGAACATGACGCAACTATACATGTGGTACTAAACTACAAAAAGCATGCTATAAAGAAGAAACAGCAGAAAGCACAGACGATGGTGTTGATCAGAGGGCCAAGGACGTCAATGGCTTCTGCTTTGTCATTCACCATGTTTTTTTGTTATCTTGCCACCAAGATCTTCAACACATCAATGGTTGTTCTAGCGCATTAGATCGAGTTATCTCATTGAGGAGAAAAGATACTTTAATTAATTAATTAATGTTAGTTCCGCCATTCCAAAATGTAATATAAATAGCTAAATTATTATAAGTAATTTTAAATATGTTATAAAGAAAATATTTTTTTCACAAATACTTCTAATTAAATATTTATATTTACCTTTACTTTAACTTATACTTTGTGAAAATAAGTTTACTTTAATTATTGGTAAAATTAAAAAAAAATCACACTAATTTATTAGACAAAAGTTATTTGTACATGTTTTTACATTTTGAAGCAAAATATATATTAAAAAATTCTTTTATATTTTGAAATGGAGGGAGTATAATAAAATAATATGTATAAATGTTCTCAACATCATTTGTGTGACTATAGGGATCCACACACACATATCCATAATTAATTGGGCTTTATTAATTCTCAATTGAAGGATTATAGAAATTAATTAGGATATGTGATGATGAGGTGAAATCCAAAACTCCTGAAGAATGCTTATCATTAATTAAATAAATTAGAATTTCTTATTTGTTTTCTTATTTTCAAAATAATTGAAAATTTACAAATATTTAATTCCTTTTTGAAAAAAATTGTTTTCAATTGAGTTTAAAAATCAAATTCTCATTGTTTGTATTTATAAAGTGTTTTAAATTAATCAAAGTTAAGTTAAAGGTTTCACAAGAGATACGATTTAGACTGCATTATACTTTATAGTTACTTTCTAGTTAATTTGTAAGTGATACGACTAAGTTTTACCATTCACTATAATCACTAAGCTATATATACACATGATGAGTTCAAAATACAGTTCCTCCCAACAAGTAGAATCTTACCATAGAATGATTGGTCATCATCATGGCTTTGAACCAATACTCGAGGTTTAGCAGAAGTTGATGTTGGTGTACCCCAATATTCCATGTAGGCCTTTCTAAATTCACCTGCACATTGTATGGTGTGGACAAAGCTAAAGCCAGCCGAATATCATACCCCAAAAATAAGAGAAGTGTGCCCAACAGTTTTTCATATTATGAAATCTCTGCAGTTATATACCACACTATAATATAACACTATAGAGTAGAGTATTAAAAATTAGACTGGACTGACCGGTTTAACTGGTCTGATCAAGAACCGATCACATGTCTAGTTCGGATATTAAGAAAGATTGGAGATTTATAAAACCGGCAGCAAACCAGTTAAATCGGGTTTAAATTGGTTAAAATTGGTAAAACCGTCGATTTAAATGATCCAAATGGTTCAAAATAAAAATCCAAACAAGATAGAGATGAAGAAGAAGACGGTGGCAGGGAGGAATAACTTGTGTCCAGAGCTAGAAGAATATGACCAGAGAAAAAGAAGAAGATGAAGAAAAATCAACTAAGAAGAAAAAGAAGGAGGCGAATGAGAAACAGATGGTAAACGAGAAGAAAGAATCACTAGATTAAAAAAAAATCCATGATTAACTAGTAATAATCAGTCAGAAAACTATTTGAAGATAGATTTTAGCTAAAATTAAAGGCTATTGACGGCAACAATGGCAACAGTGATAACCCACAAACCCCAGGTGGTGTGCTTTTTGAATTCCATTGTTTCAACTTCCTGCTCGAGTAGTGGCTCCTTGTTTTAGGTATAAATTATATTTTTGGGTCACGAGCACTTATTTTCCACTTCTGCATTTAATGTCTTACCTTTTTTTTTCTTTTAAATTCAACTTTTGAATTTCAAACCCCACCCCCCTCTATGGTACACAAATATCAATGCTCTCATCATGAAGTAGTGAACGTGCAAAGCTACCTTGCTTTTTTACTTTTTTTTAATTACCTTATTCTTCGTAATATAGTTTTTTAAAATTTATTTTTATATTTATATTTTTATCTTAAACTAATTCTTTAACTCTAACTATTTAAAAATAAACATACAAATAGACAAAATACCAATATCAAATAAATAATAAGTAACATTACAATATAATATTTATAAGCTATGAAATTAGCTTCTTATGTGATTTATATTACAATATTTTATTAATGTATAATTAAATTAAAAAAAATTTAAAGGTGAGTAAGATAAGTTTATTTTATTATATATATTATTTACAATATATTATTTTAAATACCATATGAGCTAGAAGTTGTTGGTGTTAATTGTGTTATATATATTCAATATCGTGTATATATATATTAAATTAAATTTTTGTAATTAAGTATAACACAAGTTATCATAAAAATTATACTAAAATATGTTAATGTGAATCAAAATAAACTCAAAATTAATTTCAACAAGTAATGTGATTCATATGTCTTCTTCTTCTTTTTTATATTTATATTTTTATTACATGATAATATAAATTGAATTATAATACATATTTTTTATATTTTTTATCTATATTATTTAAAATATATTAATTTATTTATAACCAGTCCGATCACTATTTAATCCTAATTTGACTAGTAAACTTTGAATCGATACATCAACTAGTCCAATTTTTAATACCTATAGAGTAGAAAAAATTGAAAGCACAGACGATGTTGCTGATCTGAGAGCCGAGGACGTGAATGGCTTTTATATATATTTAAGATACATTAATTAATTAATTATATAATAATAAAATATTATGTTTAACATTCTTATAATCCATTTGTCGCCTAGTAAGCCTCCTTGCTCCTTAAGTAATCTAATAATACATCATAAACAATAATATAAAAGAAGTTGAATAAATGCATTAGTCAATATCATATATAAACAATAATATATCACGTACAAATCCACTTCGAACCGCTCCCTTGTTTTGATTAAAATCATTTTCAATGCATGGTATGCTTATATCAATGAATGGATAAATAAATCATATATTTTTAACTCGATTGCAAAGAATTCAGGCGGCCAAACAAAAAAAAGATGGCTGAATTTTTTTCTTTTAGAAAATTAAGGATTCTTAACTTCATAGAAAAATGAATTATTATAAATTGTACCCTGTAGTCATTTGTGTGACTACAGGGTAAATGACTACAGGGAAAATATATATCCATTCTTGTCAGGCCAACTTTTTTTTCTGTCTCCATCAATATGGTGGCTTTGACATTGACTTGGAATTTGTATTATTCGCCATAAAAATTCACTATTTTTTAATAATAATAATAATAATAATTAATATTTTGATTTTAATTATATGAATTTATCATATATATATATATATATATTTTAGAGAAGTGTACAGCACGCATTTGATTTGATCCATTCAAATTAGATTTGAATGACTTAGATTTTAACATCTATTTTTCAATTTTCATGGTGTCATGGTGTTGATGATGAGGGCCTTGGGAAGGGGATAGAAGTCTTCATGGATGTTACAAATATATGAAAATATCATATCAATTAATTTTAATTAATAATATAAAATATTTCATTAGTAATTTAGTATTATCAATCACCGACGTCGAATTGCATTATAATAATAATATAAAAAAATTTTTATACGGTAACTACAAAGTGAGCAGATTTAACCAAAAAGCCATTATCCAAAGGCATACAATTTTATTGAACTACTGCAACGGTTCAAAATTAAAAAAAAATTCCAGAATATTATTCATAGTAAGGATACAACCTAAAGATATCTTGCATCTGGACAAAGATGCAGTAAGTCAGCAGAAGATATTCTTTTCACCGAATCCATTGAATAATATTGTAAATTATACTGCATTTTTTTTTATATTTAGATTGGTGTTTTCTTGATGGGGATTAAAAATTTAATGAGATATTTACATCATGCAATTTAGCGGGCAAAAAAAAAAGTAATTTTACTTTGAATTAAAATGCAGTCGAGATTTTTAATTATTAACACTATTAAATAAGTTAATAAAAAAATTAAAATATACTTTTTGTCCTTTAATTTTGAGATAAGTTTCATTTTAGTCATTTAATTTTATTATGTTTCATAATAATCCTTTAACTAGTAACATGTAACAAAAGACTTCTTAATTCTAAACACTGTTAAATAAACTAACGGAAAATGATAATTTACCTATTTAAAAGTGACATCATTAGTAATATTATGTATTAATTAATATAAAAATTATAACAAAAATAATTTTAAGGCTTAAATATTTACTACTTTACAAATATATTAACAAAATAAATATTTTTATTTTTAGGTTTTAAATATTTATTTTAAGACATTAAAATATTTTTATTATAAAAAATAAATATTGATTTTTTATACTTTACATTCTCAAGTTAAATTTTTCAACTTGTCAACTTGTCCAAAATAAATAAAAATTATTCATTTTAATATAATAATTTTAAACATTTTACCACAATATTTTAAAAATAATTTATTCTAAGGTTATAATTTTTAATGCCTTGAATTAACATATTTTTTAACTTTTTTATTTTTCTAAGGTACTAATTATTTATTTTGAGACTAAAAAATAATAATTATAATAATTATATTAATTAATGTATAATAATAATAATAATTAGATGAATTTAAGTAAATTTTCTGTTAACTTGTTTAATAGTGTTAAATTCAGGAATCTTTTGACTGCATCTTTAAAATTAAAGGATTGTAATAAAATTTTTAAAAGTTAAAGGATTAAAATGAAATTTGCTTTAAAGTTAAGGGATCAAATGTATACTTACACCTAATAAAAATTATAGCTTGGCATACTCAAAAGACAACTCATTACTATTATTTTGTATTTATTAATTTTATAATTATAATCATTAGCAAAAAAAAATCTTATAATTATAATTGAAATACTTGAAGTTATAAAATAAATAATTATACATATCCTTAAAATCAAAACCTATTTTGTATCGTGAGGCTTCTTAACCATTAAAATAATCGTAATAAAATTATTTATATATATCTACTTAATTAAAAACTATGTCTCATTCATTTTGCGTCTTGCATGAATAGAATTAACCTGCAGTAAAATGCGTCGTGGCATTTTTTTATACACTTGCAATGGACGTTATCTGTTTCCATTCTTTATTTAACACCCCCCCCCACACAAAAAAAAAAAAAGAGGTTATAAATCAACAGGATGATGATAAAATGATTTATATCTACTCAAATGCTATGCACATTCATATTGCGTATTGCATTAATACAACTAATTATAAACATACTATGATATTAGAAATTAAAATGAAATTGAATGAAAAATTATACTTCCTTTATTAAATAAAATGATAATTTATTATACTATATATTTTATCGGAAACCAATATGCAAAAATGGCTTATAAATAATTAAATGATAATTTAGGTTCCTTGTTTATCTATTTTTACTTTTTTGGAATTTTGAATGAGATATGTGCGTCCCACAAATATGAATTGGCGTGGCAAAAAATCTAGTTATTAAATAATAATAATAATAATAATAATAATAATAATATAAATGTAATAAATATAACATGTATAATACTTGTATTTTTTTCATTTTGCAATACAATATATTATATTTATTCTCAAATTAATCCATTAGTTTTTACAATATATTCCCCATTTTGGGTTTGCCCTCTTGGTGGTTTAATTCAGTTTGCTTCGTATTTTGTTTTGGATTATTGTAGCTAGCTTATCATTTTGTTTCCCCTGATGAATTGTGCTGCTATATTATATATTTAGCAATACTTCATCAAGTTTTCTTATTTTGTACGTAGTTTGATTTCCGATTGCTTTTGAAGCCTTGGCAGTTTTGTATTGAATTTTAATTTGGTGCAATATAATAAATTAATCGACGCAAAAGTTTGTTCGAAGGAATATATGGCAATCAGAATAAGCTAGCTGGCTACACTCGAAAATCTTTAAAGATTCTATCTCGAATTAATGGTGGGCTTAGTGTTTTTCACTTTTGAATCGTTAGCTGTACTTAATCAAATGGACGCAGCAGATTACAGTTGGGAAGAAGTATTGAGATACAAGTGATAGATCAGGAGCCGCATCCAAAAGCTCGGGATAAAGGACAGAGCAAATAATTCTCACCATAGTTTGCAATAAATCTGAAAAGCAAAGGATATTACTATATATTTATACAAAATAAGGCTCTGAAAAATTATTACAGATCATCTACTCCTGTAATACTCTTGAAGTTGGTGTCGAATCATTTAAGGTTCCTCAACTTTAGATGTAGTCTCATCGTATGTTGTTGCCATAGGTGCAATAGTAGTGCAGGTGCGACGACACCGACTGACGGTAGGACAGATAGAAACTGCTAATATTGCTACTGCACCGAAAAGTAAACTAGAGGTAGCGACTAAGAGTGCTATGACAATTAGGGCTCCTAGTTTTCCATGATCGTCCATAATGGAACCCACCATCGTCACTAACACATATATACACGCGATGGTTACAAAACAGCACCACCCGACATGTAGATTAATCTTACCATAGAATATTGATTGATGAAGTTGGCGTTGAACCATTGGAGGTGCATCCCAATATTCGATGCAGGCCTTTATACATTGACCTCCACATCGTACGGTGTCGATAAGGTTCGAAACGACGACATATAATACCGCAGGAAAAGATAGTGCGACCAACAGTTTCTCAGATAGGGAACTTGCTGCAGCTACATCTGGTACAGAATTACAAAACCACACGATAAAGTTGAAATACCAGAAAGCATAGAAGATGGTGTTGAACAGAGGGCCAAGCATGTCAATGGCTTCTGCTTTGTCATTGACCATTTTTATGTTGTTATGTTGCCACCAAGATCTTCAACACCAAAGGTTCTAAGCTCATTGTATATATAAAAGATCCATTAATTAATTAATGTTATAATAAAATATGATTTATAATGTTCTTATCATAATATCATCATCGATCCATTTGTCGCCTAATAAGTCTCCTTGCTCCTTAAGCAATCAAATAATATATCCTAAATGATAATATAGAAAGGTTGACTAAATGCATTATTAATCAGAATCGATATATAATATATCACGGATCAGCTTGGTAAGGCTCCATGTTTTAATTAAAATCATTTTCAATGCATGATGTATATGCTTACATCAAGGAATAGATAAATAAATCATATATTTTTAACTCAATGCAAAGAATTCCGGCGGCTGAATTTTTTCTCCTTTTAAAAGGGATTCTTAACTTTATAGAAAAATGATTAGTTATAGTAAATTGCACCCTGTAGTCACTATCTATGCATATCCATTATTTGTGGGGCCAACTTTTTTATCCCCATCTATGTGGTGGCTTTGGCATTGACTTGGAATTTGTATTATTTGCCCAAAAAAATAATTATTTTGAATAAAAATTTATATTTTCATTAATTTACTCAGTATGAATTTATCTAAAATAATATTTTTTTTAAATTTTTGGAGATGTGTACAGCACGCATTTACATAGAATATGGTTTATATCAACCTTACTTCATTTTTTGAGGTTGGGGACTACAAGAGAATTTAAAAGCTATTAAGGCCAACTTTTATGTCTTTATTTATTTTTAATTTATGTACATAACTGTTATATATATTTTTATTATCATGTTTTAAATAAGATTGTGGCAAACATAAAAATCAATAAAATTATTCAAAAGTCATGTATAACACTATAACTATAAAAAATATAAGAAATAACTGATGAATATTTTATCAAATAAGAATACAAAAAAATTGTATGAAATAAATTCTGACACACATATATATATAGATAGATAATTTACATTAATTTTTATTATTGTTATTTTTTTTTTCTGAAATGCAGGGTACACTATTATAAAGAACGACAATTTCGCACTAAATCTATCTTACAAGATAATTTCTCGGAAACGAAAGAATTTAGACGCCCAACAGTGGCGAACCTATATATAAATTTACGGTCAGTTGACCTCTCAACTTGGAAAAATTACATTTTATAGTTTTAAATTTTAATATTTTAACACCATTAATTCTGATATTTTGATCCTATTAGATTCAAATTTTAATTTTTTTACTTTTACACTCAAGTTTTGAATACATTTTGCTTCAAATTTTTTTGGACATGTAGTTTAAAATTTTTGTGAGGAGTTTATTAAGTTTAATAAACGCAATATTGAGATGATCTATAAAAGGAGCGTCTAATTAATTTAAATTCTCAAATAATTTTTATAACAAATGTCATTTTATTTTTTTAAAACTTAAACTAGTAAGAAAGAGAATTGAGAGATTATTAAATTAAATTTTCTTCAGATTATTTCCCCTCAGTGACCCTAGATCCTAGGTTTGCAACTTATGCCGCTATAGATAAAATAGACGCACTAGAAAGAATTTGCACAGAATGTGATTTATATTAGTATTAGGGTCAAAGTCTCACTTGAGCTATAGCCATCCAAACATTATACGAACAAGTGTGCGGCATAGCATCTGTTAAAAAATTTAAAATTTATTAATTACAAAAGAAGAAAGTAGAATAATTGAAAAAGAGAAAAAAAATTTATACGAGCACCTTAGCAACCACCCCACAAATAGCTTAGCCCATTTTCTCTTCTCCTAATTAATTAGCCTATTTTATTAGAAACAGAGCACTCATTAAAATGCCAGAATTAAGAAGCTTCTTCACAAAATGTCCAAGCTTCCATCTTTTCAGGCCACTTCTTTCTTTCATGGCTACCTTCATAAGTAAATCTTTCCTTGCTCAAACTCCAACCAATATTCTAACCTGTAACAACCCTCTTTACACTATTCTATATTTAGTGTTGAGCTAATAGGAAGTGTGTAACACCCTTCATGACTTTATTTTGGTATTGTGTGTAGAACCGGAGGAAAGCAAGACAGAGGAAGGTTCAAGTGGAGTTTGAAAGAGCTCCAAGGCGTGGCGAGAAGTAGGGTGACCGCGGCGAGAGCAAGTCCAGTGGCGTTGTTTTAGTTGAAACACGTTGGCGCCATGGCGGACTTATCTGAGGCAGTGGCGAGACTCAGGTTTCTAGTTTAAATCAGAAACATTTTGGACGAACAGAAAGAAATAAATGAAGGGGAGCGACGGAGAAGAACATGAGAGCTGTGCTAGGGTTCGAGATTTTCAAGCTTTGGAAGTGATTTTCGGACCTCAAGAGCTTGGATTTACATGGGTAAGTGATCTTTACTCCTCCCTTCCCATTTTCTTCCTTTTAAATTTGGGGTTTTCAGTTATGAGTTGGGATTTCCAGTTTGAGACGCAATCCACCGATTGAAATGGATGATATGAGGTTAAGGAAGATATGATTTTTGAAGAGTTTATGCATGATTTGAGCTTAACCCTAGGTTATTTTCGGTTAGGGCTCTTGGGAATTTGAAGTGTATTGGATTGTTTGGTGTTTGAATTGTTCCCAGGAGCTTAATGATGCATGAAAGGGGTGTTGAAATCTTGAGTTAGGTTAAATTGGTTGAATTGTGATATTGTGAAGGTTATTTGGTAGCCTGAGAGGGGTTCAAGCGTGTTGGATAACACGAGAAGTTTGTGAAATTTGCGTGTGTGGTATTGACATTTGAGGTAACTGGATGTTTGTTTGTATCATATTATTTGTATTGTATGATGTTACGCATATTTGTGTATATATATATATATGCATGTTTCTTTCATACCACGATATAGATGTGTTTACGTGTACTGTTTTCTATATATCGTGGTATACACACAGCTAGATGATGATTATGATGACTATGATGATTAGAGATGATGATGTTGATGTGACATGACATGATGCATACATGACATTGTGACATATGATGATAATGATTGTATGATGATATGAGTATCATCACATGGCATTGTAAGATTGTGATACATGGTGGATTGGGTGGTGATGACAATATGATATGATATATGATGATATGAGATATGATTAGGAAGGATAAGAATGAGATCCCTATCACTAAGTCCTCCCCTATGGCTAGGGGAGCCAAGCAGCAGTAGACTGCACCTTCCCTAAATCACCACTAATTTGAGGTGGTCCAGGGGAAGGAGAGCCACGGTCTGAGCACTAGTGTAACCTTTGGCCGGGTTGCATTAGTGTAAGGTGAGCTTGGTGATGTCCTGAAACTAGTCTTCACCGACTGTTGGAAGGGAATTACCTATATGAAATGTCCTGTTATAACGATAGCTGGTGGTTCTAGCTGTGTGCAAGGGAGACATGCATTCCATTTATTTCACATTGCATTTGTGGATTGTATGAGATATATGTATATATATATATATATGTGTGTGTGTGTGTGTGTGGTTATTCTCGGTCACTGAGATATTTTCTTACACCTCTCTCCCATGAACTAACCTTTTAGGTGATGGTTCTGGCACTAGTCCTGAGAAGCCAAGGGAGTAGCATCGGACGTGGGAATTCTAGGTCTATATAGTTTGTGTGTAATTTCGATAATGTATCTTGTGCCAAGTAGGATAAAAGGTTTGGTAATAAATGTATGACATGAATAAGGATTGTTATGAATGGATGTACATATGGTTATGTATGTGGAATTATGTTGTATGTGATGTGTATGTTGTATTATAGTGTTTACATGGTTTTGGATATTGGGAAGTCAGTATGGTGGTGTTTGTGTGCGCAGAGTGGATTTGGGTCTGTTGGTGTGTCTTTGGGCCTGTAGCCCGTTTTGTCAAATTGGGGTTCAAGGAGGTTAAATCTCAGAGGAGTGGTTCGTTTGAGGTCAAACCTCTTTAAACAAGTTAATTTGAGGGTTTTGGACCTATATGAATGGTTTTTGAGTGACCATTTGCCTTTGGTGGTAATTGGAGATTATTAGTGGTGAGTTTTGGTCAAAAAGTTGTCAAAACGGTGTCAGGGGTTTAGAATCTCCATACGGAGTTGGATTGAGGTGAAGTTGATATCTATAGATTGTTTGAGACTAGATTGACTTGTAGGAGTTGGAATCAAGTCAATTGGAGGTTGGAGCATAAAGTTATGCACGTCGAAAGTTCGGCCCAGTGGCTAAAGTTTGCTGGTATATAAAACCAGCAAGGGGCACCGTAGTACCACGTAGCAGGCCATGGCACCAGAAAGTCCAGTAGCATGGTGAGACAGGGGAGGTATAGAGCTGCGGTGGTACTGTAGTGGCCTTGTCCTCAGCCCAGCTTTTGGTTCTTTTTGGTTTGTTTCCGCTGTTCAGAAGTTTTGGAAAGTTGTTTTGAGATGTTTGGATTGCGCTTAGTTGGTATTGTGAGGGTGTTGGTCAAGTCTGGAGGTAATTGAGAGTAGATTGTTACATTTTAGTATTAGAGCTATGGTTTTGGGCCATTGTTTCTGTTTGAAGTACTACTTGGCACAATTTTAAATACATAGACTATATTCCCATTGTAATGCTAGTCTAGAGCGATATAATTGAATGTGTTATTGCTTGTGTGTAGGAAGAATGTCTCGCAAAGGAATACTGAGTAACAGTGATCTTGTGAGGCAGATGCATGAGATGTTGGCTGGCCTCAATAATCAAATAAATACTTAGAGGGAGACGTTGAATAAGTTACAAGAGCAGATGAATAGGCAGGAACAACGTGATGTGAATGAAGAGGCTGGCATGTTTGTGGACTTGAATGCAGCAGAGGATGAGAATGAGAATGTGGTGGAGCCTGAGAGAGCCCTAAGAGTTGAAAGAAATGGTATCTCTTCACAATTAAAGGACTTTTGGAAGTTTAATTCCTCGGCTTTCAAAAGTACCATGGATGTTTCACCGGTTGAGAATTGGATAAAATAATTGGAGAACATCTTTAGTGTAATGGATTACACCTCAGAGCAAAGGTTGCAACTGGTGGCATTTAAGCTTGAAAAGAAGGCTAAGCATTAGTGGAGGAGTGTTCTCACGAGTGTTGAAGCGATGGATCCTCCTATGGCATGGGAACAGTTCAAGGAATGATTCTTTGCACACTACGTCCCTCCGGCCCTAATGATGTAGAAAGATGCTGAGTTCCTAGCTTTCTAGCAAGGGAATTTATCAGTGGATGACTATATTGATTAATTTCTAAACTTAGCCAAGTTTCCACTTATTAAAATAATTACCCTAATGATAGATGGATGGCTCAGAGGTTGTTTAAGGGAGCCCATCTAGAGATTAAAGAGTGATTATCTGTAGTGGAGTTAGTATCCTTTGAGGATTTGTGTGTGAAGATATGTGCCCTATACAGATGGATGAAGGAGGCTAAGGAGCATAGAAGGAATTCCATGATTTGGGCCTTTTCTCACCTAGGACCTACAGGAGAAATCAGTAAAGAAAGTGGTTCAGGTAGTGGTAGTAGTGGTGGCAGTACAGGTTTTAGTGGAGGAAGAGGTTGCCATAATAGAGGCCGCCATGGTAGAGGAAGATGCAGGTTTGGCAGAGATCAGTCTAACAGAGGTCAGTTTAACAGATAACCCTTTTATTGAGGAGGCTTTGAACAGGGAAGTTCCAGTCAGAGCAAGTATCTAGGGAGAGATTCAGCTCCATCCCAGTACGGTTCAGGTAGTGCATCAAATTTGTGCACAAAATGCTGGTTTAGCCATGGTGACCGTCTGTGCTTGATTTGTTTTAATTGTGGGAGATCGGGACATATTGCACAAAGTTGTCATGAGCCAAGGCGTGAAGATGCTATGAAGAGGCCCACGATGCCCGGAAGAGTCTTTACTATCACCCGACAGGAAGCAGATGCAGCGCCTAATCTGATTAGAGGTAAACTTCAACGCAATGGTTACTCTATTCATGCTTTGTTTGACTTAGGTGCATTGCATTCCTTCATTTCTTTTGATTTTGCTCGGAGATTGGGTATTGTGATAATGGAATTGCCTTTTAAGTTGTTGGTATCTACACCTACAGGAGTTTCATTAAGAACTACTCAAGCTTGTCTAAATTATGTGGTTCGTTTTAAGCATTGAAGCACTACTCTGGATCTAATCTATTTGCCATTGCAAGAGATTGATGTTATATTTGGGATGGATTGGTTGGAGGTGAATAATGTCATTCTCGATTGTGCTCAGAAGACTGTGTCTTTGCCGATGAATATCCCTAGCGTTGAATGGGATAATAATGTTTGTTTGTCTTTTGCCTAAGCTGACAGGTATCTGAAGAAAGGATGTCAAGGGTTCCTGGTTTTCTTATCCGTGAATATGAATTTGGAAGGTGGTGCCGAAAGATACCCGGTTGTGAATGAATACCCAAATGTGTTTCCAGAGGAGATTATCGGTTTGCTACCACCACGAGAATTAGAGTTTTCCATTGAATTGGTGCTCGGGACAAGTCTTATTTCGAAGGCTTCATATCAAATGGAACCATCTGAATTGATGGAACTCAAGAAGTAAATTGAGGATTTGTTAAAAGGAGTTTTATCAGACCTAGTGTCTCGCCTTGGGGAGCTCTAGTGCTGTTTGTCAAGAAGAAGGATGGTAGCCTTAGATTGTGTATTGATTATAGGCAACTGAACCGAGTGACGATCAAGAATAAATATCCTTTGCCTAGGATTGAAGACTTGATTGATCAGTTGGCAGGTGCCTCCGTCTTCTGTAAAATCGATTTGAGGTGAGGATACCATCAATTGCGAGTGTGTGATGAATATGCGCTTAAAACGGCTTTCTGGACTCGATATGAGTATTATGAGTTTCTTGTGATGTCATTCGGGTTGACCAATGTCTGGATAATCTTCATGGATTGTATGAACATGGTGTTTTAACCGTATTTGGATAAATTTGTGGTAATGTTTATTGATGATATTCTGATTTACTCCAAGAGTAAGGAAGAGCATACGTTCTATCTTCGCATTGTGTTGCAAGTATTGCAAGATCACCATCTGTATGCCAAACTAAGTAAGTGTGAGTTTTGGCTATGGGAGGTGAAATTTCTAGGTCATGTGATTTCTGCAGAAGGAGTAGCAGTAGACCCTCGTAAGGTTGAAGTGGTGTTGAATTAGGAAAGACCGCGATCGGTGACTGAAATTCAGAGTTTTCTGGGATTGGCTGGATACTACCGAAGGTTCATTAAGGGATTCTCTCAGCTTGTTATGCTATTAACTAGACTCACCTGTAAGGATCGATCTTTCATTTGGGATGACATGTGTGAGAGAGCATTCCAAGAGCTGAAGGTTTATTTGACGTCCACCCCAGTACTCATTATCCCTAACCCATCAGAGCCATTCACAATTTACATGGACGCCTCTAAAAAGGGTCTAGGGTGTGTTTTGATGTAGTAAGGCTAAGTCGTGGCATATGCTTCAAGGTAGTTGATGCCTTATAAGGAGAACTATCCTACTTATGACTTTGTGCAAGCAGTTGTAGTGTTTGTTTTGAAATTGTGGAGGCATTATCTTTATGACACTCAGTTCGAGGTGTTCAGTAATCACAAAAGTTTAAAATATTTGTTTGATCAAAAGGAATTGAACATGAGGCAAAAGTATTGGGATGAGTTCCTAATGGACTATGACTTTGCTTTGAAGTATCATCCCGGGAAAGCCAACATTGTGACGGATGCATTAAGTAGAAAGTCGATTCATATGGCCATAATGATGATAAGGGAGCAACAGTTGCTAGAGAGCCTGAGAGATATGAAGTTATCCATTAATGTCTATCGTGAAGTGTTAGTAATGAGTTCCATCAATGTATCAAGCGATTTGTTGAGGAACATTTGCTATGCTCAGATGGAGGATGACTATCTTTTGGGTATTGTAACATCCATAAATTTCTATATATGATTTTTAATACGTTTTATGTTTAGAATATGAGGAATGAAGATATACACTGAATAAAGATATACAATGAATTATGATTTCAATAAGTTACATTGAATTCAGATGAGCATACACTGAATGGAGGTATATAATAAACATTGATTTCAATAAGTTATATTGAATTCTAATGAGTATACACTGAATGAAGATATACAATGAATAGTGATTTCAATGAGTTACATTGAATTCTGATGAGTATACACTGAATGGAGGTATATAATAAATATTGGTTTCAATGAATTACATTGAATTCTAATGAGTATACACTGAATGAAGATATACAATAAATAGTGGTTTCAATAAGTTACATTGAATACTGATGAGTATACACTAAATGAAGGTATACAATAAATAGTGGTTTCAATTAGTTACATTGAATTCTTATGAGTATACATTAAATGAAGATATACAATGAATAGTAGTTTTAATGAGTTACATTGAATTCTGATGAGTATACACTGAATGAATGTATACAATAAATTTTGGTTCAATAAGTTACATTGAGTTATGATGAGCATACATTGAATGAAGATATATAATGAATTACATTGAATTATGATAAGCATACACTGAATGAAGGTAAATAATGAATTGATGTCACTTACTGGTTAAGACATCAACACTATAAATACCCCTCCCATTTCTTTATTTCAACACATCACCAGTTGAGAGTAGGAGTTGGGAGTGAGTGAAAGAAAGAGAGAGCCAAGGGAGAGAAAGAGAGTGTGAGTGAAAGAGAAGAAAAAGGAAGGAATGCTAGTTTCAAATAAGATACTTAAAAAATTCAAGAAGGAAGACAAGCTGTTTAGCTCAGGATACTTTTCGGTGGAGGTAGTATATTATTTATTTCATGCATTTTCTGTGAATTAATTCTGGATGTTATGTGATATTATTGGATGAGTTGTTTCAATATAAATGTTTTGAAATGCTATGGATGTCTAGTATTAAGAGGAAACTCTATTGAAGATTTTTATATATGCATGAAATATGAGTTATTTAGTTGTTTGCATAACTACCTGATTATGAGTATGATTTGTATGAATGAATATATATACTACTGAGATTTTCCCAAATCTCACACCAAATGATTAACAATATTAGGGTCAAGTACAAGTAAAGACAAAGGCAAAGAGGTGATTAAGTAAGAAGAAGCAGGCTGGAAAATATTATTTTATATTAGAATAAATTATTGAATTATGCTGATATGCTCTGGAAGAATAGTTAGATAATTATAGTATGATTGGCTTCATTTTTATTAATTAAAGTAAACTTTTAGTTAAGTTATTGTCTTTTGAGCAACCTAATTTTGAAAAGTTTAAGAGTTTAATTATTCTAGGTTTTTAATTCTTTTCGCTAGATATATAAAATATGATTAAAAGCCTAGTAAACTAAGGTGTTATAGGTATTCAGGAACAAATTGAAATGGTAGAGACCTAGGACTTTGATATTCTGGAGGATGGTATCATTTAGTACCGTGGTCGGATTTGTGTGCCAAATGTTGCGGGGTTGCAAGAAATTATTTTGGAAGAAGTTCATAAAAGCAAGTACACCATTCACCTAGGTACCACCAAGATGTACCAAGATATGAAGCATGGTTATTAGTGGCCAGGTATAAAAAAGGACATCGCAGAGTATGTAGCAAGATGTCTAATATGTCAGAAGGTAAAGATTGAGCACCAATTGCCTGCAGGTACGTTGCAACCTTTGGAGACCTCGGAGTGAAAATGAGATAGCGTTTCCATGGATTTTGTGATGGGATTACCGAGGACCTCTTTGGGACACAATGAAATATGGGTCATTGTGGACAGGTTGATGAAGTCAGCCAATTTCCTTCTAATTCAGGAAACTATTTCAATGAAGAAGTTGGCCTAGTTGTATGTGAATGAGATTGTGAGGCTGCATGGAGTCCTGATGAATATTGTGTCAGACAGAGATCCTAGCTTTATATTCAGGTTTTGGAAATCTCTTCAAAAGGCCATGGATACAAAATTGAGTTTCAGTATTACTTATTACCCTCAATCTGATGGGCAGACTGAAAGGACTATTCAAACTCTGGAGGATATGCAGCGGGCATGTGTTTTAGAGAAGAAAGGCAATTAGGATTAGTTTCTGCAGTTGGTTGAATTTGCCTATAACAACACTTTCCACTCGAGTTTGCAAATGGTTCCGTATGAAGTGTTGTATGGTAGGAAGCGTAGATCATCATTGTGTTGGGTTGAACTCGATGAAATGAGTCTTTTGGGCCAGGATATTATGGATCAAACCTCTCGACAAAAAGAGAGTATTTGTTAGAAGCTTCTTACTGCTCAAAGTCAGCAGAAGAGTTATGTAGATAGAAGGAGGAGACCATTGGAGTTTGATGCGGGAGATCATATGTTTTTGAAGGTCACTCCTATTATTGGTGTTGGAAGATCAATTTGAGTGAAGAAGCTCACTCCGCAGTATATGGGTTCATATCAAATTCTGGAGCGAATTGGGTTAGTACCGTATCGAGTGGCGTTACCGCATAATCTTGCTGGATTGCACAATGTTTTCCACGTGTCTTAACTTAAGAAGTATCATTCGGATCAGTCTTATATAATTGATAATGAGGCAATTCGAGAGCGAGGGGATTTGACTTTTGAGGTCACGCCATTGCAAATTCTTGATGTAAAGGAAAAGCAGTTGAGAAATAAGACCATTAAGTTAATAAAGGTCCTATGGAGCGGCTTGACATCCAATGATGTCACGTGGGAAACCGAAGAACCCATGCGAAGGAAGTATCTAGAGATTTTTACTTGAGGTAAGAGTTGAAATTTCGAGGATGAAATTTTTATAAGGATGAGAGATAGTGTAACACCCCTCATGACTTTGTTTTGGCATTGCATGCAAAATCGGAGGAAAGCAGGACGGAGGAAGGTTCAAGTGGAGTTTGAAAGAGCTCCATGCCACGGCGAGAGCAAGTCTAGTGGCGTTGTTTCAGTTGAAACACGGTGGCACTGCGACGGACTTATCTGAGGCCGTGGCGAGACTCGAGTTTCTGGTTAAAATCAGAAACATTTCATATGAACAGAAAGAAAGAAATGAAGGGAGTGATGGAGAAGAACGTAAGAGTTGTGCTAGTGTTCAAGATTTTTGGACCTCAAGAGCTTGGATTCATGTGGGTAAGTGATCTCTACTCTTCCCTCTATTTTCTTTAGTTTAAATTTGGGATTTTCTGTTATCAGTTGGGATTTCTGGTTTGGGAAGGAATCCACCAATTGAAATGGATGATATGGGGTTAAGGAAGTGTGTTTTAGTGTTCTTGTTACTTGGATGTGAGTTTTGAAGGGTTTATGCATTATTTAAGCTTAACCCTAGGTTGTTTTCGGTTAGGACTCTTGGAAATCTGAAATGTATGGGATTGTTTGGTATTTGAATGGTTCCTAAGAGCTTAATAATGCATGAAAGGGGTGTTGGAATCTTAGGTTAGGTTAAATTAATTGAATTGTGATATTGTGAAGGTTGTTTGATAGCCTGAGAGGGGTTCAAGTGTATTCAACAACTCAAAAAATTTGTGGAATTCGGTATTGACACTTGAGGTAACCGGGTGTTTATTTGTATCATATTGTTTGTATTGTATGATGTTACATATATTTATATATATATGCATGTTTCTTTCATACCACGATATAGATGTGTTTGCGTGTATTATTTTTTATATATCATGGTATGCACATAGTTAGATGATGATTATGATGACTATGATGATTATGATGATGATTAAAGATGATGATGTTGATGTGACATGACATGATGCATGCATGACATTGTGACATATGATGGTGATGATTATATGATGATATGAGCATCACCACATGACATTATGAGATTGTGATATATGGTGGATTGGGTAGTGATGATGATACGATATGATATATGATGATAAGAGATATGATTAGAGAGGATAAGGATGAGATCCATATCGCGAAATCCTCCGCTATGGCCAGGGGAGCCGGGCAATAATGGACTACACTTTCCCTAAATCATTACCAATTCGAGGTGGTCCAGGGGAAGGAGAGCCATGGTCCGAGCACTAGTTTAACCTTTGGCCAGGTTGCATTAGTGTAGGGTGAACTTGGTGATGTCCCGGAATTAGTTTTCACTTACTGTTGGAAGGGAATTACCTATATGAAATGTCTTGTTATGACAATAGCTGTGGTTCTAGCTGTGTGCGAGGGAGACATGCATTCCATTCATTTCACATTGCATTCATGGATTGTATGAGATATATGTATATATATATATATGTGTGTGTGTGTGTGGTTGTTCCCGGTTACTGAGACATTGTTTCACACCCTCTCTCATGAACTAACCTTTCAGATGATGATTCTGGCACTAGTCCTGAGAAGCCGAGAGAGTAGCATTGGATGTGGGAATACTAGGTCTATGTGGTTTGTGTGTAATTTGGATAATGTATCTTGTGCCAAGTAGGATAGAAGGTTTTGTAATGAATGTATGACATGGATAAGGATTGTTATGGATGGATGTATGTATGGTTATGTATGTGGAATTGTGTTGTATGTGATGTGTATGTTGTATTGTAGTGTTTACATGGTTTTGGATGTTAGGAAGTTAGTATGGTGGTGTTTGTGAGTCCAGAGTGAATTTGGGTCTCATTGGTGTGTTTTATGGCCTGTAACCTATTTTGTCAAGTTGGGGTTCAAGGGGATCAAATTTCAGAGAAGTGGTTCCTTTGATGTAAAACCTCTTTGGACAAGTTGATTTAGGGGTTTTGGACCTGTATGAATGGTCTGGGTGACCATTTGCCTTTGGTGACAATTGGATGTGGTTAGTGGTGAGTTTTGGTCAATAAGTGACCAAAATGGTATCAGGAGTCTAGAATCTCCATACAGAGTTGGATTTAGGTGAAGTTGGTGTCTATGGATAGATTGAGACTAAATTGACTTGTACGAGTTGGAATCCAGTTAATCGGACGTCGGAGCATAAAGTTATGCACGTCGGAAGTTCACCCCGGTAGTTGAAGTTTGCTGGTATAGAAAGCTAGTAGGGGGCGCCGCGGCACCACGTAGCAGGTTGCGGTACCAGGTAGTAGGCCTTGGTGCCACGAAGTCCAATAGCATGGTGAGACAAGGTAGGTCTGGAGTTGTAGCGGTACTGTAGTGGCCATGGCCCCAGCCCAGTTTTGTTGTTGTTTGGTTCGTTTCTGCTGTTTTGAAGTTTTGGGAAGTTATTTTAAGATGTTTAGGTTGCATTTGGTTGGTATTGTGAAAGTTGTGGTCAAGTCTGGAGGTAATTGGGAGTAGGTTGTTACAAAGTATACTTAATGATGCATACAAGACCAGAGGAAGGATTAAAATGAGACAAATTCAATATTTCGAATAGAGAAGGGTCACGTTGGGGCCGTCACGTTGAGACACTTGATATTTCAAAACTTTTCCAGGCTAAGAGCACTCACACCGTGGTGAACTTACTGGCGCTATGGTGAGAGTCGTGAAATTTCTTTAAATTGGACAAGTTTAAGCCAACGGAGAAAGAAGAAAATGAAGGAGAATTTGATGAGCAATGCTAGGGTTTTCTTTTTCTGACCTTGTGAGGTGGTTTCTGGACCCAAGAAGCTTGATTAATGGTTGGTCAATTGATCTTGCTTCCTCTCCTCTCTTTTCTTTTCAGTTTTGGATTGGAAATCAATGAGAGTATGTTAGGTTATGAGTTTAGGGATGAATCCATCAATTAAAATGCTTGATTTGATGTTGTAAGTGTATTATGTAGTGTTAGGAAGCTTTGGGTACGAGTTTTGGTTGGATTATGATGGGTTTGAGTAAAACCCTAGGTTGAAATTTGGGAAAAGAAGTGAAAATCCGAAGTTGCATGTGTTGGTGTGTGTTTGAATGGTTGTTTAGGGTTCATTGGAATGTGTGTATATTGTTAGAACTTTGGGTTAAGTTTGAAAGGCTAGATTGTGGATTTTAGTGTTATATGAGTTATGTTAATTAAAGGTATTATGATATTGTAGTGGTTGATTAGCTAATTGGAAGTATATAGTTCATGATGGGTGCTTCGGAGGCTTGCCTAAGCCCCTATGTGTATGGTGTCAGTAATCTGAGGTAACTGGGTGTTTGTATTATTTGTATTATATATATTATATGTTAGTATATATGCATATATATGCATATTTCCGTTCATACCACGATATAGTTTGTGTGTGTATAGTTTTTCTATATATTGTGGTATGCACTAGGCTAGACATATAGTGGATAATGATTATAATGATGAGTAGAGATGATGATGATGTGACATTAGATGATGCATAGTATGACATTGACAAACATGATGATGATGATGATTATATGATAATATGACATGAGCATCATCACATAATATTGTGAGATATATGATGGATCGAGTGGTGATGATGGTATGGTATGATGATATACGATATGGGTAAAATAAGGATGAGATCTCTGCAACTAAATCTCCTCCTATGGCCAGGAGGGAAAGATGGGCAGTGGATTGCATCTTCCCTAAATCATCACTAATTCTTGGTGGGAAAGGGGAATGAGAACCACGGTCCAAGCATTAGTGTTACCTTTGACCGGGTGTACTAGTGTGAGGTGAGCTTGGTGATGTCTCAGAATCAGTCTTCACCGACTCTTCAAAGGGAGTCACTTATATGAAATGTCCTGTTATAACGCCAGCTCATGGTTCTAACTGTGTGGAGGGAGACATGCATTTCATGATATTGGCATTGCACTACATCATTTGCATATGTGTGTAGTATCGATGATATTATAGCATGTATGTGTTTGTCCCTGTTATTGAGACTCTGTCTCACACCCCCCTTTCCCATGCCTAACCTTTCAGGTAAGGACTCTGGTACTAGGCTGGTAGAAGACTAAGGAGTTGTAGGTCTCTCCGCATTTGGGAATATCAAGTGTAATTGGTAGTTTGTAACTTAGTTTATGTAATATTGTGTCAAGTAGGTTGTTTAGCCTGGTTGTATGTACATGTATCATGGGAGTATAAAGATGTTTGTGGTTATGCATGTTAGGGTAAAGTGATGCTGTTGTGTAGATAATGTTGAGGGATTATGAATGGCATAAATGTGGTTCTATGTCGAGTTTGTGGTTGATGTGCTTAGTAAAGTTTATATGTGTATGTAGATGATGTGGACCCAGGTATGGGTCATTGTTGTTGGAACATGTGTCGGTGAGCTGGATTGGCCATATTGAGCCCAAAGGGGCGTTTGGGCTGTGTATGTGTGTTTTGGGCATACAACCCATTATGTGGTTTTGGGGTTTGATGTGTCCGTTTTATACATGTAAAAAACCAACATTTAAGCTTCAAATTGTATCTAAATATGTTTGCATTGATATATTTTAGCATGATTTGACATATTTTTGTATTTCATGGTGTTATAGGCTCATTTAAAAGCATTCGGAGAAAAAATATTACAAATTGTTCATGCTAAAAAGTTTCAACACTTTTCGGTATTTTTATCATAACTCTCATATATGAACTTCAATTGAGGTTATTTAGATGTGTTGGAAAGCTAAGACATAGAGCTACAACTTTTATGTTTTGAGTTTTCCCAAATTCCAAAGTTATCATGGTGAAAATCGAACTCAAATTGTCAACACGAGTTGGTAACTTTCTGAAGCTGAATAAAAGAGCTGTCCGTACAGACAGAAGCACTCAGCGCCGGGTCAAACTCATCTGGCACCGAGCCAACGTGAATGTTGTATTTTTTTGCTTTCTAAAAGCACCCGGTGCCACATAGGATAATTATATGACCACCCGGCATTGAGTCAAGGTGAAAAAGCCCACAAAAACACGTTTTTTATGCGTAAACTGGCCTAGAAACCAAGTATTCTCTCTATATTATAAATAGGACGCAAGAGAAACACAAGAGGAGATTTAGAAATGCATTCAGAAGCCAGAGAACACGGTTCAAATGCATCTGGAAGTAACTAGGGGCATGTTATAGAGGGAGAGCAAGGAGATTTGAGGAGTATTAGTGATAGATTCATTCTTCTCTATCATAACTCTATTTTCTTATTATTTTCACTATGATTTGGGATTTTAGTTTTGATTTGATTTCTAATTCTATGAGTAGCTAAATTTCCTAGTTAGGAGTAGGGATGTAGCCTGACTGGGATGGATTGAATTTGTTTCTTTAGTCAAGACTCTTTGATTTGTTCTTCAAGTTATATTTAATTTATCTTTTTATTATATTTATCTCTTTTATTTATTTATATGAATTTTATGTTTGATTACCATAGAATCTAATTAATGGGTAAACTTGATAGATTGAGAGGTGAAGAGTGAACCTAGATGTAGAGAGATAAACATGAATAACTAATCTAGAGATAGAATTAGAAATTTATGGTGATATAAGTTGTAGTTTTCAAGATTTAATTAGGAACTTTAGTTGTGCGAGAGCGAATTGAATCATAATTAAATAAGGACTAATTGACCGAGAGGTAATTAGGATGCTTTAGAAACAACAGTCACTATAATTATGCAGAGTGTAACTAAGGAATGAAATCTAATTATCCCATAAGGTGAATCCTGATCCCTTGACGCTTCTAGAACTGAATTAAAACTCAGACTTTATTTTGTTTCTTATTTCTTTCCTTTTTAATTTGAATTCTCAATTTCATTATCACTTGCTTTTTGGATTAAAAGTTTGGATTATAAATTTACTACCTCCCTTGGGGTTGACCTTTGGAATACTCAGGAGATTTTTTTATTACTGTGATCGACCCTATATACTTGCAGGATCCCAATTAAGTTTTTGGCGCCATTGTTGGGGAGGTTAACAGATTTGTTAGTTCATTGTTTTTAGTCCTTTTATAAAAAAATTATTATTTTTCTCTTAATTTTTTTTCCTTGTTGCATGTTGTTAAGATCTAAAAGTCTTAATAGTGCTTCTGAATTGATTGCTATTAATCCTGAAATTGAACATGCTTGCAGGGAAAACAGAGCTAGAAGGAGGCACGAGATGGCTAATGAAGTAGTGCCTGTTAGGGCTCAAGCTAATCCACTTTGGAGAGATACAGATAAGCCTACAATTTAATATCATGTATCCGGTTGTCTAATAATGCCAAAGATTACGAGTTTAAGAACATACACTTAAACTCGCTGTTAGAATTTCATGGGCGAATAGATGAAGACACATTGGGTTTTCTATGACCGGATTAACTAACTTCCCTCGAATGGTTTGACTCAGGAGTAGCTTAAGATGAGATGTTTCAATTTTTGCTTAAAGGACAATGCTAAGCGATAGATTTTAAATCTGCCTGAAAATTCACTGACATCATGGAGATAGATCTATGATGCATTCATTTCCAAGTTCTATTATCCTCAAAGAACTATACATCTAACGGATAAGATTTATCTTTTTCAACAACTAGGGGACGAGTCATTCTATGAAGCTTGGGATCGATTTAAGGATTACTTATATGAGTGTCCACACTATGGATTGCACGATATGATGATTGCCAAATTGTTTTATATGCTTTGTGCTTTGCCTCACAGTCATTAGTGGATATTGCTGCCAGGGATGATAATCTAACTGCCGAAGAGATGATGAATATCTACAATCAAGTGGCAACTTAGACCAGACAAAAGGGAGTATGAAGTAGGAGAGTACCTGTCAAGGAAGTTAATTCTCGCTCTGATGTATTTGCATAGTTAGAAAAATTAAATCAACGCATGGATTTTCTTTTCCAATAACAGGGCAATAATTCTAATCTTCCTAAAGAATCATGCTCTGCATGCGGTGGTTCCGGTCATACGGTAGACACATATGTTCACATGATTGAAGGGAATGCAGAAGTTAACTATATGGGATCAAATGCTGAACGTCCATAATTTCTACAGAGAAAGAATGATCCCTTCTCAAACACATATAATCCTGGGTGGCGAAATCATCCAAACTTCTCTTTGGAAAAATCCACCAGCACCACCAAGATTCCAGTAACAGGCGTCCCTTTAGCCACCAGCACTATCTATAGGAAAGTCACCTCAGATGGAGGAGATGTTTGCTTAAATCATGGCTAGTCAAGCATCTACCAACAAGAATTTAGAGCAATTTATGGTTGGTTAGGCAATCGTTAATAAAAATTTTGATCAATTTATGGCTAGCTAGATCACTACTAATAATGCTACATAAGCAACTATTCATAACTTGGAGACACAGATAGGTCACTTAGCAAACATGGTGACTGAAATGATACAAGGTCAATTCCCTAGCAACACTGAAGTTAATCCAAAAGAAGGAGTTATGACAATTACTCTCAGAAATGGCAAAGAATTGAAGAAAGAGGTGAAGAAAAAAACTGAGGTGGTAAGAAAGGTAAGGATGAGCAGAATAAAGAGATCCCAAAAACTGATGGTAACACTGAAGGGCAGCTACCTTCCACTAATGTGAAGCCATATGTACCCCCTATTCCTTTCCCTCAGAGACTGCAAAAAAAAAAAAGGACAAGATGCTAATTTTCAAAGGTTTATGGATATATTTAAGAAGCTCCACATTAACATCACTTTTGCTAAGGCACTAGCGAACATGCCTTCATATGTCAAATGCCTCAAGGAGCTGTTGTCAAACAAGAAGAAGTTAGAAGAATGCACTCAGGTACCTTTGACTGAAGAATGTAGTGCCATCCTGTAAAGAAAGTTGCCTCTAAAGCTAAAAGATCTGGGGACTTTTTTTGTTCCCTGTGTTATTGGTTCTCAACTGATTAATAATTGTTTATGTAATTTAGAGGCTGGTATTAATTTGATGCCTTACTCTTTATCCAAGAAACTTGAGGTCACAGATCTAACACCTACGAGTATGACTTTACTGCTAGCTGATAAGTCAGTAAGGTACCCAATGAGTATTATGGAAGATATACTTGTCAAAGTGGGTAAGCTGATTATTCTTGCTAATTTTGTGGTATTGGTTACTGAGGATGCTCTAATCCTAGGAAGACCATTCCTATCTACTGCGGGTGCCTTAATTGATGTGCCAAATGGGAAATTGACATTTAGAGTTGGGGATGAAAAAACTGAATTTAATCTTGCCACCTCTAACAATCCCACTTTTAAGGAAACTTGTTGCAGCATAACTATAGGGCAGGACTATCAAAAGCAAGAATTGACATCTCCTCCCAAATCTTTAAATGTTGATAAAGGTTCAATTCAAAAGATTGTCAAAGAGGAAGCAAAGGTTAGGTAAAAAGTGACACTTCCTAGTCCCTAAAAGAAAAAGAGCGCTTACATAATTTGAACGGATTGGTTGGTACCTACTTTTATCATAAAGAGTCTCTCTAAGGGAAGGATGAAATTAAAGTGGAGGAAAATGCTGATTCCTGAATCTGAAGGGCTTTGATCAAAGCCTTTGAAGGATGCCATTTCATGATCTCCTAATCCGTCTGGCTATCGATGTTAAATTTATCACTTATTGAGAGGCAACCCAACATTATTTTTCTTCTTTTATTTTCTGTTTTTGTTTTCCATTTTTGTTTCTTGCTCTTATTACCCCAAACTCTCTCCCTTAAGACTTTTTGCAGGACTGAATGGATTATGGCGAAAACAAGCTTAGAACAAACACAAGGCACTCCAAAGAGAATTTCAAGTATAGCTTTTAAATCAAGGGAGTTTCAATTCCTTTATCTTTTATTTTATTCCTGCAACATTGAGGAGAATATTGGATCTAAGTGTGGGCAGAATTTATTAGATGCTTTTAGTTGAATTGCCCTTAAAGAGTTGAATTGTCCTTAAAGAATTGTGCTGATGTGCTGAAATTAGAAAAATTTTCATGAAATTATATGCTTAATTGATTTTATTTATGTTTATTTTGCTTATTTTTTTGAGTTCACGGTTATGTCTACCACCATAGGATACTTAATTATTGTGCTTAATGGGGTAAGATAGTTAATTTACAAATCAGGAACATGAGTCTTGAGACTATGAAATTGAGCACTATAATTTAGCATGTGGTAGGTGTGGAAAAGTGATTGAGTTTGTAGGAAGCTGAATTATATATTTATTTCTAAACTCCGGTATTTTCAATTGTTGTGTATGAATTTATTATTTAGTTAGAGAGATGTTTCGAGGTTTAAATGAAAAAAAAAAGAAAAAAAAGGTAATATATAAATTCACTTCGCTACCTTGAGCTATGCTTAGTAACCGAGAGGCTTCACCAAAAAGCATTGTCTTTCGCGTAAAATAGTACAGTATGAGTTATGAGTGTGCCAAAGGCATCTTGGTGCTGTGGGTTATGTAGCTTGAGTAATCGGGGGTAAGCATCAGAATGCGAGATTTTTCCCTTCAAAAGAGCACATAACGGCCCAAAAAAAGCAAATAAATCCCCAGATAAAATTGAAGCACAAAGTGCAGGGAAATTAAATAAATAAATCCTTGTTATTCTCTATTGTACATGAGTTGAGGTTTATGCACAATTGATTGGGATATTTTAAGTTCTTAAATAAGTGTTATAATTTTTCTTCCCCTTACTTAATTGGTTATCTACATTTGTCACATATTATGTATACACACACATAAAAGTCTCATGATAAATGAGAATGATAAGTGAGTTGCTATTGAATCTAATATTTGATTTATTGAGTATTCCTTTCATTTATATTGGTGACGGGCCATCACTGGTAAAGAAGAGTGAGTCTGATGAATCTAGGAATTAACTTTGTGAGAGTAGCACAATTTTAGTTTTTACTTGAGGACAAGCAAAAGTTCAAGTGTGGGGGGATTTGATGTGTCAATTTTATACATGTAAAATACCCATATTTAAACTTTAAATTGCATCTAAATATGTTTACATTGATATATTTTAGCATGATTTGACATATTTTTGTATTTCATGGCGTTATAGACTCATTTGGAAGCATTCGGAGCAAAAACATTACAAATTGTTCATGTTGAAAAGTTTTAACACCTTTCGGTATTTTGATCATAAATCTCACATATGAACTCTGATTGAGGTGGTTTAGATGCATTGGAAAGCTAAGACATAGAGCTACAACTTTTATGTTTTAAGTTTTCCCAAATTCCAAAGTTATCATGGTGAAAATCGAACTCAAATTGTCAACACGAGCTGGTGACTTTCTGAAGCTGAATAAAAGAGCTGTCCATACAGATAGAAGCACTCGGCACCGGGTCAAACTCATCTGGGACCGAGCCAATGTGAATTTTGTATTTTTTTGCTTTCTAGAAGCACCCGGTGCCACATAGGATAATTATATGACTACCCGGCACTGAGTCAAGGTGAAAGAGCCCACAAAAATATGTTTTTTATGCGTAAACTGGCTTGGAAACTAAGTATTCTCTCTATATTATAAATAGGACGCAAGAGAAACACAAGAGGAGATTTAGAAACACATTTAGAAGCCAGAGAAACGGTTCAAATGCATCTGGGAGCAACTAGGGGCATGTTATAGAGGGAAAACAAGGAGATTTGAGGAGTATTAGCGATAGATTCATTCTTCTCTATCATAACTCTGTTTTCTTATTATTTTCACTATGATTTGAGATTTTAGTTTTGATTTGATTTCTAATTCTATGAGTAGCTAAATTTCCCAGTCAGGGGTAGGGATGTATCATAACTAGGATGGATTGAATTTGTTTCTTTAGTTAAGACTCTTTGATTTATTCTTCAAGTTATATTTAATTTATCTTTTTATTATATTTATCTCTTTTATTCGTTTATGTGAATTTTATGCTTGATTACCATAGAGTCTAATGAATGAGTGAACTTGATAGATTGAGAGGTGAAAAGTAAACCTAGATGTAGAGAGATAAACATGAATAACTAATTTAGAGATAGAATTAGGAATTTATGGTGATATAAGTTGTAGTTTTCAAGATTTAATTAGGAACTTTAGTTGTGCGAGAGCAAATTGAATCACAATTAAATAAGGACTAATTGACCGAGAGGTAATTAGGACGCTTTAGAAATAACAGTCACTATAATTATGCAGAGTGTAACTAAGGAATAAAATCTAATTATCCCATAAGGTGAATCCTGATCCCTTGATGCTTCTAGAACTGAATTAAAACTCAGACTTTATTTTGTTTCCTATTTCTTTCCTTTTTAATTTGAATTCTCAATTTCATTATCACTTACTTTTGAGATTAAAAGTTTGGATTATAAATTTACTACCTTCCTTGGGTTCGACATCTGGAATACTTTGAAGATGTTTTTATTACTATGATCTACCATGTATACTTGCAGGATCCCAATCAGGGTTCAAGGGGGTCAATTCTTAGAGAAGAGGTTTTTCCGGGGTAAAACCCTCTTGGGCAAGTTGGTTGAGTCAAATGAGACTTGTGTGGATAGTCCATAGTGGTCAAAGTGCCATTGGTGGCCTATGGAAGTGGTAAGTTATGAGTTTTGGTCAAATAGTGGCAAAAATGGTGTTAGGCATCTAAAATTTGGAAATGGAGTTGAATTCGAGTGAAATTGGTGCCTATGGTTAGATTGAGATGAATGTGACATATAGGAGTTGAAATTAAGTCAATTAGAGGTCAGAGTAAGAAGTTGTGTACCATGAAAGTTCACTCAAAAAATCAATATTTTGCTTATATGAAATCTGATACGGGTGCTGCAATGCCAGCTAATGCCTGGTCACAGCGCCAGTCCCCTTTGTTTCTAGAAATTGGAATCCTAGAGCTTCCAAGCCAAGGTAGTTCTGTAGTAGGTCGTGGCCCTAGCTTAGTTTCTGGTACTTTTTGAGCTTTTTTCAAGGTTTTAGTGTTCTAGGAGTTAAGGTTGGGGTGGTTTGTTTGTATTTAGATGTATTTAAAGTAATTGGTCAAGGTTGAGGGTTTTATTTGGTAGGGTGTTACACAACCCATAATCTCAACCACAACCATAGCCATCTTCACTGTTACATCGTACATTTTAAGGCATTTCCCATGAAACTATTTATTTTAATTTATAAAAATAGTCTTTGAAAGTTTGAACCAATTAAAAACTTAAAACTGTATAAAACTGCTTTTTGCAGTTTTTATAGCGCATTGTGCAGCAAAATTTCAAAATTCATAATTAAATGTATAAAAATTATTTGATAGTGGTTCAAATTTCTTAAAATCTTTTATATCTTGAATTTCATGATGAAAATATGAAACTAGAAAATAGACGCACAGATTCATACAATTTATTGTGTAAATTTTACTGTTCATTTTGGGTTACTGTTTCTGTCTGAAATCTGAGTCACAATTTTAAAAATTCATCTCTCATAAAATAAAAAGCCATTTGGTACATACTTAGTATTGTTAGAAATCTTTTCATGTCTACTTTCTAACCGTATTTATTTTGGATATTTATTTACTCTTACTGGCCAAAGTATCAACATAAACATTAAAGGGTCAAAACTATCTTAAATTGTAACAGTTTTGGAAATATAAGCATAGCTTCCATTATATAGCTCCAAATGGAGTCAAACCAATGTCAAAACATTCATAAGACATAGCTTTGTATATCCATATAAACACTTAAATTTTTGGAGTAATACACGAATTTTTATGGAATCCCAAAGCAAAAGAAACACAATCATAAAAAGTTTCCAGCATATTGGCTAGCCTTGTCATCCTTCCATGCTTTTGCTCCTTCCTTTACCACTACTTAGCCCTATCATTAGAGAAACTTGGGGTTGAGTTGGAGACATTTTAGTAGCAAACATTGCATATGTAATTACATCATTACATACATTTAAAACATTAGAGGTATTGCATAATTTCATGAAAACACACATAAATACCATGTTATTTAACAAAAATTTGAAAGTATAACAACTTAGAAAAAGGACATTCCAAGCTTTAGCTCTCATCATAAAATAGCTACCAATTATGAAAAATAGTCATAACAGCAACACGGAACATTTTCATAACATATAAACATTCATAAATATCAATTATGCAATAACATAAAACATAACAATGTGCTACCTTGAAGTTTTAACCTTTGACTTCCTCATGGTCTTTGCTCTTACTTTGCTTTACTTCTCAAGCTTGTTGTGAGCCTATATACATCATTAAACTTTGCTTAATAACTTGATAACTTCATTTGAGTTCCTAAATGCATAATGGACCCTAAACCTTGACATTATGCAAATCAAGTTTAACATTTAATCTCTTAACCTTTCTTGACTATTTGACATACTAGGAACTCGAGGGAAACATTAGCTTTCTCAAAATCCAACCCTAGGGCCATTAACTTGCCTTTGCCGAGAGGTATACCTTGAGAAACCCAAATGGAAAAACTCAAGATTTTGGCCATTCACTCATGAAATCAAGGCAATATACAACATTATAATTCATTTTCTAATTTGGTTTCATGAACGAAACCTTTAGCCTTCAAATTTGCCTTTTGGCCGAGACATAGGAGCTTTGGGAGGAGGAGAAAATGCTTCCAAAACCTTAATCAATCATGCTAAATGAATGGAGAAAAATACTAGAAGAGATTGGGAGAAGGTTCTTACCTCTTGAAGACCTCCTCAAGCCTTTCTTTCCTTCCTTCTCTCTCTCCCTCTTGGCCACTCCCTCTCTCTCTCTACATGCCCTTCCTCCTTCTCTCTCTAACCTTGTCTCCTCTTGAACCAAAGCAATTTGGGAAGAGGGAGTAAGGTCTATTTATAGAAAAAATATGAGAATATAAGGCATTAATTGAATTTTGATCCAAGGATTCAAGATTATTCTTGAATTATTTATGTCACTTTACATTCTTACCCTTGAATATTTTCTCACTTATGAGAGAAGGTTGAGGAGTACTTTTGTCTAACTTTTCCCTCCAATTTTAGTTTTCAAGATAAAAAGAGGGAAAATGTACTTTTTGACTTTTACATATCAATTTGACTTTGATTTGAGTACTTTTTTTATTTGAGTTTTCTATTATATGTTGTATCTTTTCTATTTACTTTATCTATAGGACACATTACCTTTTCCCCTTTACTTTTTCATGTGGGGTCTACTTGTTTTACTTACTTTTTATTATTCATCTCTTCCAGCATTTATTATTTACGTGGGACTCACATTTTACCGGACTTATACTTTTTCATCTTTAGGCCTACATAATCAGTATCACTTGTACTTTTAGTATGCATCGGAGTATTATATTATTATTTTTTTTCTTTTCTATTGTAAAATGACTATTTTACCTTTACGTTTAGCAAAATGACTATTTTGCCTTTTAAGTTCATTTTTTATATTTCTATAATATTTTTTACCTTAAACTTATTTAATTAAATATCCAGACTTCCCCAACCATAATAAGTTTATCTAGAACAATTTCATATTATTCATAACACCATCTGGTTATGAATTATATTCATAAAAATTGAGATGTTACATTCACACAATCATATTTTAATGCGAGACATTCTCAATACTACTCCTATTTAGCCTTGATAGAATATGGCAATTATGTTAAGCTAGCTACACCAAAAAAAAAAAAATTAAAGATTCTGTCTCGAATTAATGCTGTGAGTTTTACCCTCTTGAATCCTTATGAGCTGTTAATCGAATGGACACTCTAGATTACAGATGGGGAGAAGAATTAATTGAGATAAAAGTGACTAAGGAGCCGCATCCAAAAGCTTGAAAAAGGACAATGATTACAATAATTTGCAATAAAATTAATCTGAAAAGAAAGGACATTATTGAGGCTCATTAGAAAATCATTACGCAGATTTTCTACTGGATCCTGCAATACTTTCGAAGTTGGTGTGGGACTATTTTAAGGTTCCTCAGCTTCATCAGATGTGCTTGTTTCATCGTATGTTTTTGAAAGTGCAATAGTGGTGGTGCGACGACACTGACTGAAGATATCACGACCATGATCGATGATAACACAAGTAAAAGCAACTAATATTGATACTTCAACGAAAAGAAAAGCGAAGGCGACAACTAAGAGCATCACAATTACGAATCCCACCCACTCTAGGTTTGCCTGATCGTCCATTATGGAAGCCACCAAACCTTACCATGCCATATATACACATGATGGATCCAATACAGCACCTGCCGACAAGTAGAATCGTCATACCTTGGATTGATTTATCATCTCGGCATTGACCAGAATATTCAGTGCAGGCCTTTGTAAAGTCAACCGCAGCTACTACGTGACGGCAGGGCATCCAACAGCCCATAATAATAGCAAAGGAATTGACGCTGCGGCGATCAGTTTTTCATGTACGGAAGAACTCTCCGCAGCTGCTTCTACCATACCACATAACATAAAGATAGAGAATAAACTACCAAAAACTCCGAGGATGGTGCCGTATAGAGGGCCAAGGACGTCACAGGCTCCTGCTCTGTCATTAACCATTTTGATTTTGCTATGTTCCAAGATCTTCAACAGCAATGGTTGTTCTGCGCGCATTACAGTTAGCTCAGTGATGGGCCGACGTATATGAAACATACATTAATTACCTTCCTCCGTTTGGATGGAAGGAAAATAAAGGAGAGATAAAAATTAAGGTAGAAAACAAGGGAAATCTAATTAAACACCCATTCATCTAAGTTTCTTTTCATTTTTCCTCCTAATATTTTTTTTCAATTTTTTTTCCTCATTCTAATCAAAGCTTTAATAATGTTATAAAGTATTAAAGTATAAGGTTCTTATAATCCATTTGTCGCCTAATAGGTCTCCTTGCTCCTTAAGCAATTATTGTGGGGCCAATATTTTAGTCTCCATGAAATGGTGGCGTCGGCACTTGGCTTGGAATTTCAATTCCCTGTGGAAAAATGCAAGCATTCATACAATTAGCAATCAATCAATTGAGAATATTATAAAGTATCATTTTTATACATTTAATTGATGTTCACTTATGGATACTAAAAAATTAATGAGATATCATTTTCATATGTTGAAAGAATTAGTCTTTAATTGTTGATTGAAAAATATATTGGGTGCTAAAAAAAGAGAGATATCAATATGTTGCAATGTAACTTTTTTCTACCGCAAAATATCCCAACTGGTTAGCTAGCATTCTGGCTTTTTCCGTACAATAGATTCCACCAACAAGCACCTTATCTTCTATTAATATATATATATATATATATTAATCAATATAACATATAAAATCTATAATAAATTAAAGTATTTACAATTCATAAATAATATATCTTTCTTTCAAATTTCGTACTTAATTAATATTGTATGAAAATATGTATCGAAAATTTTAAAGAAAATTATCCAAAGGCTATACATTTGCAAACTAGGTATATATAAGAGTAAATTCAGAAAATATAAAAAGTCCAAATGAGTTTAGAGTAAGTTTTTTGGGTGAACTACTTCAATGTACTAGAGAATAGAAGTGATAGATGAAGGGTATATATATAAGTTTGTGGTAACCAAATCAAATAGCATAAATTATTTTGGTGATCGTATAGAGAAGTTCAAACATATTAACCTATACAAAACTAATAAGATATCAGAACCTAATAATCGTAATATTGGACTTAAAGCCTTTGAGGTTTAAGAGTACAAATCTAGCCAAAGAAAATGAAAATTGCATGTGATCTAAAGCCTCTGACTCAGAATACAAGCCGAGGTAAATAAAAAAAAAAAAAGGTAAGCAGAGGATTAATATTAAAGAATAGAAGTACTCTCACATATAATAGTAATAAGATAAATCAAGGATATAAAAATTTGTGACAATTCTAACCAAACGACTAAGCTATTTAGATCATCTAAGCATATAGATTATAACATAAAAGGGTCTTCCAAATCAGGTTTCTATATTAATTCCCACTTGGTATAAAATGGCAATGAAAAAGCTTTCTTTTCAAAAAGGTTATTTTGCCATATACTGATTACAACCTTTTTATTTTCTCTCACATTTTTACTTTTCTCAAATTTTCACTTTCTGTACCAAATGCAGCATATATATGTTAAAGCTGCGTTCTATTCTTGAGGTCATCGGCCTCCATTTGCGTGGGTTTTGGAAAGCTAGCAGACTTATATTTAAATTTGATCCTTCATCTTTAAGGTTCGGAACTACAAGAGAATTTAAAAGCTATAATGTGACTACAAACATCATTCGGACAAGTGCGTGGCATAGCATCCATGACAGCACTAGCTTGTTTTAGAAGTTCAAGGATTTTTGTTCTCAATTAATCGTAATTATAATGTGACTACAACAGAAAGGAATCAAAACATACTAATTAGAAAAAACAAGGAGAAATTATTAAAAAAAAAAACTTTATACCACCACCTTATTAACCACCCCACAAATACCTAAGCCCATTTTCTCTTCCCCTAATTAGCCTATTTTACAGACAGAGCACTCATTCAAAACGCTAGATTTAAGAAAGCTTATTCACAAAATGTTTAAGCTTCCTTCTCTCCAGGCCACCATAACCATATTTCTTTGCTTCATGGCTACGTTCATCAGTCAATCTTTCTCTGCTCGAACTCTAACCAATATTCCAACCCATAACTTCAACCACAACCATAGCCATCTTCACCAAATCACATTCTTAATGGAAGACATTCTCAATACTACTCCTATTCAGCCTTCAACAAACAACGACTTTCCCTTCTCAAAACCTTTCAGCATTTCTCCTCCTTCTACTACAGGAATCACAGTACCACAATATTCCACTGATCAAACCCAAACTCTGGATCTCTCCTCCATTGGCTTCTTATTTCCCAGCAAAGCGACACTCCAAGACCTCGAACTCGGGAAAATAACGTCCATAAAACAGGAGTTATTGCGAGAAGTGGATGATACTCTAGACGAGTTTGGAAAAGCAGAAGGAGTGTACGTGGGTAGCTCAGAGGATGGAAGCAATTACATGTTGGCTTTGACTGCAAATTTTGAGAAGGATGAAGGTGAGGATGACGTGCTGAGGCTTTTCGGAGTGCAGAGGCGGGATGTTCTTGAGTCGCATGTTACTGTTATTGGTGGAACTGGCAAGTACGAGGATGCCAATGGGTATGCTGCAGTTAAGGTTGTGGAAAGAGTAGGGTTTAGTGACCAAAACAAAGGGAAAGTCACCAGTACTAAGCTTCTTTCGTTCGATGTGTATCTTATTTGATATCACCTTAATTAGAAACTCCTCAACCAGTTGAAGTAACCAATAATCAAGCTTGTTTTCCTCTGTAGTGCGTACTGAGATATGTAATCTTATTTTCAGTATAATCAATGATTAGACTAACAATTAAATTCCTGGATCAATAAATTTCTTTAGTTTTGATTATCGATAACTAGTAAATAAATACTGTGATTTTCAATGGTATACCTTTCTTTCTGAGGATCAATTAAAACTGCAGGAAGATTGGAGAAAATTTTTGCGTGATGAACATGAACTGTCGTCGGAGTTTCCATAAATTACAACATGAACAAGATGATGCTGCAAAACTTTAACAAGAAATGAAAAAAGAAAAAAGTGGCTAAAGAGTTAAGGAATTTGAACTTTCATATCCATCGGAAGAAAGACCAGATGAGATAATATCTTTAACAAGTATATAATCGAAATGAAATGAAGATAAAAATTTTTGGAGCATTAAATCTTAAATTTATTTCTTCTGAAGATAATATAAGAGGAAAGAAAGAGAGTCGTGTTAATACACACACAGACTAAAGAAGGGGAAGCCCCTGTTTTGAGTGGCAGGGGCAGTTGGGCATCTCGTCAGAAGCAGCAAAAAGGCAGATCAGTTACTTTCTTTCTTTATCTTTCTTTCGTTTCTCCTTTCATATGAGAGAGAATTCAGATCCATCCTTCATTTCTTCATTGACATACTAAAATCCTGGACATCCCTGAACTAACTTGACCAAAACTGTTTTAAGTTGGTTTAATATCTTTACATTTTGTTTTGGTGCTAGTAACTGCTTGTCAATTAAATTTCACAAGTACCTGTAACTCTAAGTCTCCAACTAAACTTCACATTCAACTTTTTTTTTTTTAAATAAAACTAGAAATCAAATCCATGTCTTACATGGCATGACATATTCATCTAATGAGACTCACTAATTTCGAATTTAAAAAAGAAAAATTTAAGCATTATGTCACAAAATAACAAAACTCAAAACAAACCAAATAAATCACATCGTCAAACTATTCGTAATCGAATGGCTTCCTCTAGAAATTATTTGATAATAGATAATAGATTAGCTAGAAGAGCAATCAACCTCGGTCGCAGGGAATTTTGGTGTGAGAATGAGATGCTAATTAATATAGGAAATTCTTGCCAAATAAACAGAAATGTTTTGATATCATAAAAATATATGAAATTAATCCTCCGTGAAAGAAAACAAGCACAATCTGAAAATAACAGAGAAGAAGTCCTAAACAAATGAGGAAGACTTGTATATACCATTTGCATGTCATAAATTTCTCAAAAAGACCACGTGCAGAGATAGTAATCTAATCCATGATCATTTTAATAGAAAATTAAGATTTTTGGTCATCCCTGTTGAAATTTGAAATCAACCCATCGACCTTTATTTCAATTTCCATCTTAATTAATGTCTAATAATTAAAGGTATAGTTAACCTGCCCAAAATACAGTACGTAACAAATTAAATTGCCTTATATCACTTTATTTAATTAATTTTATGAAACAGTTCTTGTGGTCATCAGCAACAAATGTGAGTTGTTTCAACTAAAACACCCCTCTATAGCAAGAGGAACAACATCCAAATCCAACCACTCCATAGGTTTTTTTATTCCATTTCCCTTGACCAAATATGCTAACAGCTTCAACTCCAGTTAAACTATATGGAAAGTAAGAGACCCGCCTGTTCGGTATGAACATATAAATACACAGCCAGAACATCTGCTTCATCAGCATTCTACAATTGAAGCTTTCCTCTGAAGTCTCTCACTTTCACTCGCGCAAAGTCTCCTGCGGAAAATGGCAAATCTCTTCCTATCTGGTCATAACACTCGCAAACTCACCATCTGCCTCTTCTTCCTAGCCACAACCTTTTACGTTGTGAACTCTGCTAGGGTCCTTGATGAAGTGGATCCACAACCACAAGTCACTAACAATCAACCAGGACTAGCCATTCCAACAGTCACAACAGTTCCTACTACCACTACCACTACTACTAGCACTCTGCCAAGCACTCAAATTCCGGCTGCCACAGCCCCTGTCGTGCCGGCTACTAATGAAATCCCGGAGGAGGAAACACCAGTGGTAGCTGCCCCGGTTGCCGCCACCACTGTGGCAGCAAATCCCATTGCCACCACCCCCGCTGCCGCGGATACTGATGCTGGCGCAGGTGATGATAACGAGGATGCTGATCATCCCATACCAGATTCCACTCAAGCCCCAGTTGCTGTGAGTGCCACTGCTCCTGCTGCAGGTAAAATGTTATCTATATGAATGATGACTTGAAGACATCTTTATATTTTGGTGACGAAAATCTCTTGCTTTTTAGGTGACGATAGCACAGAAGAAAATCCAGACCACCCTCAACCTGAAGCTGCAATTCCAACTATCCCGGTGGCTGCAGGTGCTCCAGTTGCCGGTGGCAACACTGCAGCAACGGAAAACCGCGCGGGAAAAGAGCCATCCCTTTCTTTCTTCATGCACGACATAATTGGCGGGTCAAAACCAACAGCAAGAGTGGTGGCCGGGATCGTCGCAAACACTGATGTAACCGGCCTACCGTTCTCCAAGATCAACAACAACCTCTTCCCCATCGTCGGAGGAATCCCGTTGGTGAATCCCAAGCTCAACGGTATCGTCACCAACAACAACCTCCCACTCCTTGTAGGCCTCAATGCCGCTCAATCCTCCACCGTGTTCCAAAACCGAGGAACCAGTAGTGCCGTCACCGGGGGCGACAACCAACCTTTTGTCAGTGCCGGTAACCTCCCCGACGGGTTCACCCTCGAGAAGCTCATGTTTGGGTCGGTGACAGTGATCGACGACCAGTTAACCGAAGCGCACGAGTTAGATTCTACTGTGATTGGTAAAGCAGAAGGTTTCTACTTGGCTAGCTCCTTGGACGGTACTAGCCAAACCCTTGTGCTCACGGTTATATTACATGGTGAGCAACATCATGAGGGGATTGAGGATACCATAAGCTTCTTTGGGGTTCACCGGACTGCATCGCCAGGATCGGAGATCGCGGTGATCGGTGGCACCGGTAAGTATGAGAATGCTAAGGGATATGCTGCTCTTGAGACGCTTCCGAAGGTGGATCAGCACACCACGGACGGGGTCGACACCATCCTGCATTTCAATGTCTACCTCACCGAGTAGTTTATATGTTATGATTTGGTTTTCTTGTTTGTGAATGTCACGTTTGGGTTAATTTGATTATGAATGGTGGCTTGGGACGTATCTCAGACACGTGTCAATATCAATGTCAAGCCGTGTTATATGCTTGCTGAAACTGGCATGGTCGCTGTCAATGTTAAATGATCAAATCTTCAATATATATGTTGAGGCATTATAATTTGAAGTGTTCTTTTTTCCCCCTTTTTTAGTTTTGTAAATCAGATCCAACTAAAAGTCCAACATTTGAACTTACCACACACCCTCTCTACATATAGAGAGAGATAAAGACACAGACATAAATTTGAACTTTCCAATCAGTCCATGAGTTTCTTTCCTTACATGTATGTAATATTTAAACTTTCCAACTTTGATCAAGAGATACTTTGACACAACACAAGATGTGCCTTCGAGTCACGTGTTCAAGTTCATCAACATAAAAACCGCTTTACGCGGGTGGCTTTATTGCATTAATATTCTTAAAGTCTAAAAAGTCTTTATTAGTTGCCAGGTTATTCCAATTAAGTATAAGAATGTGTGATTTGAATCCTTCTATGGATAAATTTTATATAATGTGAATATAGATATAGATACTTTTAGAAATTAAAGAAAACAAAGCATCACATTTTTAAATTAATTTGTGATTAAATTCAATGAGTTATGATTTACGAAATCATTAATGATTTTTTCTTGATAATTAAGTCTCAAAATTGTGGTATTTTTAATGGAAACGAAAAATTAATATATATAATCAATGCCCAGATGAATTTATAATCAGTTAGTGTTTTACAACAAAAGTTAATTTATTTTTTGCACAAATGAATTTTCTAATTTTCCTACTGAAATCCTAAACTTTTAGGGGACCTATTTGAATCATAAAAAAAATGCATGGTTATTACATATGCTTCTCACATAACTTTATTTACATGTATTAATATATTATATACACTCGTAATTAATATAATTCTTTGGTGTGGATCCATTTATGGCTGCTCTCTTTCAAACAAAAGTTGGCGTAGGCGCAACCATGGTACCTCTGTGTTAACGATTAAGGATTAATCAAAAATGTTATTGATAGCTCCCAATATTTTATATAAATTGATATATTTTACATTGAAATTGGGAGTTATCAAGCGCTTTATATTGAAAAATTATTGATTAATTGAGAAAAGTGTGAGCGTGAAAGTTGGGAAGAGTTTTGAGTTTATTTAATTTATGGTTTTTGGATCATTTGTTGCACTAATTTAGATATGTGTACACCTGGTTTGGAAGGAATTTGGAAACTTTACGTGAAATTTTTTGTCTAAGCCCTTCTCTTTAGCAAAGGTAGTTTTTGCTCCAGCAAACTTGTAGCTGTAACACCTCTTATGACTTTGTTTTAGCATTGTGTGCAGAACCGAAGGAAACAAGATGGAAGAAGGATAAAGTGAAGTCTGAAAGAGTTCCACACCGCGGCAAGAAATAGCGCTGCCATGGTAAGAGCAAGTCTAGTGGCGTTGTTTCAGCTGAAACACAGTGGAGCCGCAGCCGACTTATCTTAGGCCGCGGTGAGAGTTGGGTTTCTAGTTTAAATGAGAAACATTTCGGATGAACAGAAAGAAAGAAACGAAAGGAGCGACGGAGAAGAATGGAGGAGCTGTGCTAGGGTTCGAGTTTTTCGGTCATTGGGAGTGATTTTTGGACCTCAAGAACTTGAATTCACATGGGTAAGTGATCTCCACTCTTCCCTCTCCATTTTTCTTCGGTTGAATTTGGGGTTTTTCGGTTATGAGTTGGGATTTCCTATTTGGGACGGAATCCATCAATTGAAATGGATGATATGGGATTAAGAAAGTGTGTTTTGGTGTTCTTGATGCTTAGGTGTGAGTTTTGAAGTGTTTATGGATGATTTGAGCTTAACCCTAGGTTGTTTTCAGTTAAGGCTCTTAGGAATCTGAAATGTATGTGGTTGAGTAGTGTTTAAATGGTTCTCAAGAGCTTATTGATGCATGAAAGGGGTGTTGGAACCTTGGATTAGGCTAAATTGGTTGAATTATGATGTTTGGTTTAATGGTAAATTGTGTTAATTGAAGAATTGTGATATTGTGAAGGTTGTTTGGTAGCCTGATAGGGCTTCAAGCATGTTGGACAACTCGAGAAGTTTGTGGAATCTGCATGTATGGTATTGACAACTTGAGGTAACTGAGTGCTTATTTGTATTATATTGTTTGTATTGTATGATAGTATGCATATTTGTGTATATATGCATGTTTCTTTCATACCACAATATAGATGTGTTTGTGTGTATTGTTTTCTATATATCGTAGTATGCACACAGCTAGATGATGATTATGATGACTATGATGATTATGATGATGATATTGACATGACATGACATGATGCATACATGATATTGTGACATGATGATGATGATTATATGATGATACATGAGTATCACCACATAGCATTGTGAGATTGCGATATATGGCGAATCAGGTGGTGATGACGATATAATATATGATGATATATATATATATGTTAGGGAGGATAATGATAGAATATATATGTTAAGAAGGATAAGGATGGGATCCCTGGGGCTAAATCACCTCCGATGGCCAAGAGGGGAAAGACGAGCAGTAGATTGCACCTTCTTTAAATCATTGTCAATTCGTGGTGGGAAAGGGGAAGGAGAGGCACGGTCTGAACATTAGTGTTACCTTTGGCCAGGTGCACTGTAACATCCTACCTCCACTATAACCAAAATCTCACGAAATACAACCAAACACAACCCAATCCGCTTAAAATAACATCTCACATCCTCAAACCAGCAGAAACGAACCCCAAATTACCAAACTATGGGCTGGGGCTGCGGCCGATACAGGACCACCGTGGCTCCGGCCTGCTCTGTTTCTCCCTCGCTACTGCCATCACTGGCGCCGTGGCCTGGATACTGGCGCCGTGGCGCCCTCTTCTGATATCCCATATCATCACTTCAACGTTTTGGGGCAAACTTCTGACGCGCATAACTTTATGCTCCGATCTCCGATTGACTTGATTCCACTCCTACAAGTCAATCTAGTCCCAAACTAACCACAGACACCATTTTCACCTCAATCCAACTCCGTATGGAGATTCTGGACCCCTGACGCCGTTTTGGCCACTTATTGGCCCCAAACTCACCACTAACCAGCCTCAATTGTCACCAAAGACAACTAGTCACTCAGAGACCATTCATACAAGTCCATACTCTCCAAACCAATATATCCAAGGAGGTTGTACCTCAAAGGAATCACTCCTCTGAGTTCTGACCCCTTTGAACCCCAACATGACAATACAGGCTATAGGCCCTAAAACACCACCATCAGGCCCAAACCACTTTGGGCTTACAAATACTACCATATCAATTTCCAAAAGCATAACTCTCTCAAAACACCAGCATAATACATTCCACATATACATAATCAAGCATACATTCATCCATAACAATCATGTTCATCTAATACATTCAATACACAACTTTCTACTCTACTTGGCACATAATACATTATCCAAAAATACAAACACTACATAGACTTCTCACGTACACAGCTACTCTCTAGGCTTCACCGGGCTAGAGCCAGAACCTTCACCTGAAAGAGGTTAGTCATGGGAGAGGGTGGGGTGAGACAATGTCTCAGTAACCGGGATCAACAACACATAAACATATATATATATATATACAAATATGAATCATATAACATATGAATGCAATGTAAAATGCATGATATGCATGTCGTCCTCTTTGAGACTCCCATCCTTATCCTCCCTAACACACATATACAAATAACCCATCCTTATTCTCCCTAAGACACATACAAATAACAAATCCTTATCCTCCCTAACACACATATATAAATAACACATCCTTATCCTCCCTAACATATACAATGTCACATACTCCAACCTTATTCTCCCTAACAATTTCATTTATCATCATATATTATACGTTATCACATCATCACCGCTTCATCCGTCATACATCTCAGTGTAACAATAACGTGTGGTGATGCTAATGTATCCTCCTAATCATCATGATCATCATATCATATCACATCAATGTCCTCATCACATATCTCATCATAATACTCACAAACATCATCTATGATACACATACCACGATATATAATAACAACACATAAACATATCACTATCGTGGTACGAAAGAGACACGCATATATATATATATACAGCTATACATATTATTGTATAAAACCACATAAACAAACACCCGGTTACCTCAGGTTGTCAATACCATGCTCAGGCAAGTTCCACATGCTTTCTTGAACACCGACACGCTTGAGCCCCACACGGTTAACCAATTAACCTTCATAACACATAATTCTCCCATTAACACAATATATCCATAATCACAATATCACAATTTAATCACTTTAGGCTTAACCCAAGGCTCCAACACCCCAATCATACATCAATAAGCTCCCAGGGATCGTTTAAACACTACTCGAACACATACTCTTCAGATTCCCAAGAGCCCTAACCGGAAACAACCTAGGGTTAAGCTCAAATCGCACATAAACCCTTCCAAACACGTATCCAACCAATAAGAATACCAAAATAGACTCCATTAACCTCAAATCATCCATTTCAATCGGTGGATTTCACCCCAAATCGGAAATCCAACCTTAACACCGAAAATCCCAAACTTCAACCGAAGAAAATGGAGAGGGAGGAGTAGAGAACACTTACCAACTTGAATCCAAGCTCTTGAGGTCTGAAAATCACTCCTATAAGCCGAGAATCCCGAACCCTAGCACTGCTCCTCGCGGTCTCCCTCTATTTCCTCCGTTTCTTTCTTTTCCCTTTGACTAAACTGATCAGGATTTAAACAAATTTCCCGACTCTTGCCGCGGCTCCAGCATACCTCGCCGCGACTCTACCAACTAATCCGGAACAATGCCACTGGAAGGTCTCTCACCGCGATGGATCTGCTCCTTGCCGCGGCGCGGAGCCCTTTCTGGTTCCTCTTGAATCATATCCATCCTACATCCTCCGATCCTGAACACAAAACCAATAAAGATATCGTGAGGGGCGTTACATGCACTAATGGGAGGTAAGCTTGGTGATGTCCTAGAATCAGTCTTCACCGATTGTTAGAAGGGAATTACCTATACAAAATGTCATGTTATGAAGATAGCTCGTGGTTCTAGTTGTGTGCGAGGGAGACATGCATTTCATTCATTTCACATTGCATTCATAGATTGCATGAGATGTGTGTGTGTGTGTGTGTGTGTGTGGTTGTTCCTGATTACTGAGACATTGTCTCACACCCCTCTCCCATGAACTAGCCTTTCAGGTGACTGTTCTGACACTAGTCCGGAGAAGATGCGTGAGTAACATCAGATGTGGGGATACTAGGTCTATGTAGTTTATGTGTAATTTGGATAATATATCTTGTGTCAAGTAGGATAAAAGGTTTGGTAATGAATGTATGACATGGATAAGGATTGTTATGGATGGATGTATGTATGGTTATGTATGTGATATGTATGTTGCATTGTGGTGTTTACATGGTTTTGGATGTTGGGAAATCAGTATGGTGGTGTTTGTGTGCCCAGAGTGGATTTGGGCCTTGTTGGTGTGTTTTAGGGCCTGTAGCCCGTTTTGTCAAGTTGGGGTTCAAGTGGATCAAATCTCAGTAGTTCCTTTGAGGTAAACCTCTTTGGACAAGTTAATTTGGGAGTTTTGGACATGTATGAATAGTCTTTGAGTGACCATTTGCCTTTGGTGGCAATTGGAGGTTATTAGTGGTGAGTTTTAGTCAAAAAATGGCCAAAACGGTGTCATTGGTTTAGAATTTCCATACAGAGGTGAAATTGGTGTCTATGCATAGTTTGTTACTATATTGACTTGAAAGAGTTGAAATCAAGTTGATCGGAGGTCGGAGTATAAAGTTATGCACGTCGGAAATTCGTCCCGGTGGATAAAGTTTATTGATATTGAAAACCAGCATGGGGCGTCGCGGTGCCAGGAAGCAGGCCGTGGCACTGCTGTGCCAGGAAGCAGGTCGTGGCTCTACGAAGTCCAGTAGCGTGGTAAGATAGGGGAGGTCTGGAGCCGCGGCGGTACTGTAGCGGCCGCGGGCCCAGCCTAGATTTTGATGTTGTTTGGTTCATTTTCGCTGTTCTGAAGTTTTGAAGTTTTGGAAAGTTATTTTGAGATGTTTGGGTTGCGTTTGGTTGGTTTTCAAAGGTTTTGGTTAAGTCTAAAGGTAATTAGGAGTATGCTGTTACAGTAGCAAAATTTCCAACATTTTCTAGGGGCATCCTTTGCTCCAACAAAAGTTTTGTTCACTCCCACGAACGTTGGAGACATGAATGCACAGCTTGACTAACACACGATTTTGGAGAGTTTCATTTCATTATCACTATATTTTGGGGGATTTCTTCATTTCATCCTCTATATTTGTACTGTTGTACATGTGGCTCATGTACATTTGTCTAGGTCATTGTATTGCTATATAAAGGAAAGAGAGCCTGCCCCATGGGGTGGCGGCGTCAGCATTTTATTCACAACCCTTTTCGTATGTTTTTCTCATTATCTATTCTCTGCAATAGTGGATGATACAAAAACATGAAACTAAAAATAATAGTACTGAAAGGAGAAATAAAGCAATGTCGTAGACCAAGAGAAGAACAAGTGAAACTCCCCCCATCAGTATTCGTCCAGCACTACTGTGCCTAGAACCCACAAAATCCTTCATTAAATCTATCCAGTCCATGAGGAGCCCTAAACCCACGATCGATAACGAAACAGCCATTGTGAGCACTACTGAGATGAGCACCAGTTTCCCGTCGTCATATAGTTGTGGAGCCATTTGAGATAGCTCAGCTTCAACAAAAGTTTGTGCTACATATTTCATGATTCTGCTTTTACTCCATGCTGCAAATCATCTAGTGCAGACAAGGGAAACATAGGCCGTGGATTTCAACCAAGGACTCGCACTTCCCACCCGCACTAGTCCTTTTCTAATGAAACCGGATAAGAAACCGCGAAAGATGAACCGAAACGATGCTGTAATGATGGCTTTTCCTTTGTCAATAATGAAAAAGACGAAGTTGCCCTCGTTGCCACCGCCATAGCCGATGATACTAGTATAGATATAATGAACCGCTAGCAGTACTGATGTGTAATGTAAAAGAATGTCGAAGTTTAAGACGACAACAAGTGAAAATCTATGCTCCCTCAGTATCCGTTCAATACTAGTGTGCATGGAACCCATAGAATTCTCTATTCAATCTATCCAGAATATGAGAATCACAAAACTCAAGGTCCATAACATAACTGCAAGCATGATTCGAGCTGCGACTAGCAGCAGTTTAATACAACCTGGTTGGTGTTGAAGCATTTGAGATTGCTCAGCTTCAACAAAAGTTGATGAAGGTGATGAAATCTCGGTGGCCTCTGCTCCTAGATCATATTTAAAGATGCTGCTTTTACAACGAGCTGCAAATAGTAGAGTGAAGAAAAGGGAAACAAGGGTCGCGTACAAAAGCATAGGAGTACAAGTCCCCCCATCGCCAGTGCCTTTACAACATTGTGCTCTCGGTAAAAACTGATCACAGAACCCACACTGCCATATATATCATCGTGTTGAAGAAGGAACAGGAGAAACCTAAAAAGATGAAGAGACACACTGAAGTGATGACGCCTCTTCCTCCGTCAAACTGCATTTTTCTCCTTCGTAAATGAAATATATGAAGCTATGCAATTACAATATAACAAAATCTATTCCAGCTTGAAACAAGCATCAAATATATTTATAGCAAAATTTCAGCAACTCCGTACCCAGGGGCTAACTTGTTTTGGATTAATATTACGTCATATATTATATGATATGATATATATATATATATTATCACTGTCAGTCGTGGCCGCCTAGGTCTCCTTGCTCTGTAAATGATAATTCCTTGGTGTGCCGTGCCTTTTATGCTTGTACTCATTGGAATTAATTACTTCGATGGAACATGCTAACTAATATGTTATATACTATATATATATACATGCCTTTTCGTGCATTGTATGAAGTATGATGAATGGATTGCACGATTTATGTTTTATAAATATGTGACTTGTTATAAATTTTATATTGATGATTTTGTGTTTTATTTTATATTTAATAAGTAAACTAAATATATCATAAATTATACTCTGCAATATATTTTATTCCATATTTGACTTTTTTTGTTAGATTTATTTTTTTAACATAGTTTAACATAATTTGAAAGAATGCAAATTCGAATAATATTTTAGAAGGTAAATATATGTATCAATTACTTTGGATATCCATTATTTGATAATACATCGTAATATTTATAAAATTTTAAGTCAATTCCGGATACTTGATAATTTTGATAATTTTTTGGGGTTTATATATCTAAAATTGGATTAGATGCTAACCCATTGCCATACATATAATTCAGCAATTAACTAAGATTCTTTGCTATTGTAAATATATATATACATTATAAACTGCAGGTACAAGTTTCAGGTATTTGTTATCACATTTTTAATCAAAACATACATGATGACTACAAAAATTGCCGATTTTTTAACACCGCTTAATTGCCTTTTATTATTTTTTTTTAAAAAAAAATCCTTGCTTAGTCCAATCCATTATATATGATTAACCTCATTCCATCAATATTAAAATATTTTAAGAGAGAGCACAGAAGAAACTTTATTTTAGTATTACAGATATACACATGGTGCTTCACATCCTAAGAGAATTTATATTTTTGCACAAATGAAATTTCTAGTTTTCCTACTTAAATTCTAAACTTTTAGGGACCTATTTGAATCATTAAAAAATAATGGTTATTGCGCATATAACTATATACACATATATTAATATGATAGATATACTCATAAATCATAATATGTTCTTTGGGGTTGAACCATTTAAGGTTGCTCACTTTTAACAGAAGTCGGTGTAGGCGCAACCTTGATGCCACTGCTATAGTAATAATTGATGATGATACGAATACAAATAACTGATAATAGTACTGAAAGGAGAAACAATGCAATGTAGCAGACTAAGAGAAGAACAAGTGAAACTCCGCCTATCATCAGTATTCTTCCTCCAGCAATATTCTGCATGGAATCCAGCAAATCCTCCATCAAATCTATACAGTTCATGAGAATCTTAAAACTCAAGGTCCAACACGTAATTGCCTCCGTGAACAATGTTGCGATTATCCCCAGTTTCCAGTCATCATAGAGTTGTGGATCCATTTGAGATAGCTCAGATACATATTTCACGATCCTTCTTTTATTCCAACCGGCAAATCGTGCAGTGCAGAAGGAACCGAAGAAACTAGAAAAGATGAAGGGAAAAAGTGCAGTGACGATGGCTTTTGCTTTGCCAATAAAAAAGGAATCCTTGTTGCCACCGCAATAGTCGATGATACTAATGTAGATACAAAATACTGATACTAGTGCCGATGAGAAAAAGAGAAGAATGTCGCAGACTAAGAACAAAACAAGTGAAATTCCCTCCTCCAATATTCGTCCAGCACTACTATGCATGGAACCCTCAAAATCCTCTATCCCATCCATACAGAGTAGGAAAAACATAAAACTCAAGGACCATAACATAACAGCAAACATGACCAATGCCGCGATCGTCAGCAGTTTGTAGTATTGTTCATGTCGGTGTTGAACCATTTGAGGTTGTTCATCTTCAAAAGAAGTTGGTATAGGTGCAATATTCTTGGTGGTATCTGCTTCCAGACATTCCATGATGCTGCTTTTACAACGAGCAGCAAATCGTACGTTGTAGATAAGGGAAACAAGGGCCGCGTATAAAAACATAGGATTAACAAATCCCCCGGTCCTCAGTGCTTCTACTAGATTGTGCTCTTCGTAAATGCTTATCACAGAAGCCATACTGCGATATATCATCACGATGAAGAAGGAACAGGAGAAACCTGAAAAGATGAAGAGACACAGTGAGGTGATGACGTCTTTTACTTTGTCAATATGCATTTTTTCGGTTGTGAAACAGAATATTATGAAGATATGTAATTGCAATGAAATATATTCCCAGCTTGAATTAATCAGCAAATGTTTATAGCTAAATTTCAGCAACTGCGTACTGAGGGGAACAACTTGGATTGGATCCATTAATAGTATAATATATCATGTCATATTATATTACATATTATCATTATCACTCGACGTCGCCACCTATGTCCCCTTGCTCTGCAAACGTTAATTCCTTGGTGTGCCGTGCCCTTTTTTGTTTGTACTTGTACGGTCAAGGGAGATGGTTAATGTGTTATTTTCTGTATTTTATATTTAATAAATAAACTAAATGTACAACAAATATATTCCTTATTTTTTAAACATAGTTTAACATCAACATATGAATATCAAATTCTTTCGATATCAATATTCATAAAATTGTTTGTTGTTTGGGATACTTCGGAAATTTTATTCCGGTTTAAATATATATTTAACATTTGATTAGATATTAAGATTCCTTATTGGTATATTAATGTAAAAAAATTAAACTATGGCAGGTACAAGTTTTAAGTATTTGTTATTTCATATATCAAAATATATATGCATGATAGTCTATCAAAATATATATATGCATTGTAAGTTGTTGACAACTAAATGTTTTCTATAGCTTAACACTATTTAATTACATAATTACAAAAATCCTTGGTTAGTCCAACCCATTGTATATATAATAATCTCATTCCACCACATTGAAATATTTTCAGAGAGACCCAAAAAAAAAAGTTATTCTGGCAGACAATATATATGAGTTTTTTCTGGAAAGAAAAATAAAGAATGAATTCTTCTTATAACTCGGTGAGGTGGGACCATGAGAGGGACATGTCATGAATGACATGGCTGAGAAATGAAAATGATTGCCGTCCATTGACAATGTGAATAACAGACAGTTCACGAGAAATTCTTTCGCTGTGTTTAGTAGAAAAATAAAAATAAAAAAAATTTATCTTAATATATTTGATAGGTAATTACAACTTTTTTATTAAAAATTTTAATTTTTTTATAACTAATAATAATTATTTATTAGAAATCAAATATAGTAAGATAAATTTTCTATCTCTTTTTTTTTTTAAGCCAACTTTTTCTTTAACCAATATAGTATTAAAAAGTCTGTTAGCCCTGTGTTTACGAGCAAACCTAATATGAGGCGCATTTTCTGGTGCACAGAGGGAGATGGAGACTTGGGGTGTGCGTGGGCCCCCCAAGATGGATCCCACCAGTCTCTCTGTCTTTTTCTATGCAGCACTCAACAGAGAAGTGGAAGGCCAACCCCATCCCGTCTCTCTTTCTCTCTCTATGCAGCACTACATGGCATCAGAGAAGTGGAAGGCAAAAGAATTAGGGCCTTGGTTGCCATTACACCATTTAAGCAGCTACCTTAATTAGTCTCACAAAAAATGCTTTTTATACTACTCTGCTATCTACATATGAAAGTCATGTGCAGCACAAAGTATAATGCTACTGTTTATACTCAAAGAATTAGCACGGAAAACTCAGAATAATATGAGGATTGATGAGTTACATTACACTAAGCTCATCCAATAATTTTGCGTAAAGCTCCAAAATTTATGGCCTTGAAAATGGCTAATTAATTAATGGGTATTTCACGCTACTTAGGGCTTTTTTTATAATGGCAATATAAATTTGAGCTTTTGTTTAAGAGTAAGAAATCAGTGGTTGAGAAAGCTTTGGAATCATATGCAAGCATACGCTTTGATTGATATTTTGGGCAGAGAAACCATGAGTAGAGAAAGTTGCTGACATTCAACAGAAGCATTTTAATTTAAGGTGCAACCTTGGTGCCACCACCATAATCGATGATACTACGTACGGAAACAACCAGCTGGCATTCCCACAACAAAAACAGAGGATATAAAGGTTAAGAATAAAATGCAGAGAAATCCGATTCCCACCCACAGTACTTGTCCATGTCCATGCGCTTTATACACATGATGAATCCACGAAATCCACTGCATAATATATACACATGATGAGAACGGAACAACTAAAGTACCACATACTAAATGCTAGAGTAGCTCCTCCTATGTTAATCAGCATATTATTCTCCTGATGTTTTTGAAGTTGCTCATCTTCAACGGAAGCTGGTGTAGGATGCATTATTCTGGGTGGCACTGCCATAATATTCGATGATGTTGCTTTTGCAATGAGATGCAAATCGTATAGTGAGGAAAAGGGAAACAAAGGCCTAGCATAGTAATCAAGGAATCACAAATCCCAACTCCAGTGCGTCAGGGGGTTTCTTTTCTTTGCATAGCCAACTCACCCAGGCCACTGTGCTATATGTCACCATGATGAGGAAGAGACAGAAGAAACCTGAAAAGATGAAGCGATGGGAGCCGTTTCAGTGCGTGGACTTAGTCCACACACCCAATGCGTGTCGCTGACGTGGCACTAATCTAATCGTTCATTTTTCAAACAGGCATGATATTGCCACATCACTTAGTCCCATTTTAATAAAACGATGTGTTTTATTGAGAGGGAATTAAACTGCCGTTTCATCCCCAATTTTCCCTCCAAGAAAACCCTTTTCGGCCGATAACTCCGAGAATACCCGTTTTCCAATTAGAATGACGCTTTTTTCTTCTCCAAGCATTGCAGCTATTGTTGTATTCCTTCTTCTTCATCGGTCAATTCGTGTGCAATTAAGTGACATTTTTTAGCTTTATAGAAGGTGACGAAACTCGTGGAGATAGGGTATACCCATTTGCTGGATTTTTTATTCATCTGCATAAGGGATTTTTTTTCGAGTTTGAAGTCTTACTGGAGCTATTTTGTTTTATTCCTCTGTGAAAGAATCTTTATGAACTTTAAAAGCTTATTCATTTATCTTTTCCTGGTTATACAGATGTTGTGATTTTCGATAACTGGAATTTTTCTCTTGTGGTCCCTATTAGCAATATATTTACCCAAAAATTAAAAGGGGTTGGCAACGTGGTTCTGTAAAAAAAAAGTAAATGTTTTTTTTTAATTTCACCATTTCATTTTGTGGCATTATAAATGGTGGAAGCTGCATTGTATAAGTGATAATTTTTTTTAGCTTTATTTCATTTGCTACACACACACATATATATATATATATCTTGAGGATATTTTTTTCGCAGACAGGATTATTCTTTTATTTGGATTCTTGTACATGTTTAGTATTGTAAAATGTGGCCCCTAAGTATATCAAGAAAAAAAAAGTGTGGTCCCTAATATACTTGTTACCCTCACCTTCTTTAGATTTACTTGGACTTTGTATTTAAGTTAAAAATAAAAATTTGACCCACATTCAGTTGTTCCAAACGTATGGTGATATAAAAATATAAGTACTACTTCATGTTGATGTTGTATAGGAGGTCCACTTTTTCATATATGGTGTGCTTAAAACCTATAAAAAATAAAAATAAAAATAAAAAGCATAAAAGCATATGAGGATCAAGTCCCTAAAAGTTTGCTGATATCAATGCATAAAAGCATATAATTTCCCTTTTTTCCCTAATTCTATACACTGATATCAATGTATATTGTGCTTATCATCACAATATAAGGTAGTTGTCACGCTTCTTGTTGCTCTACATATATATTAGTGTGCTCCCTATTCTTTTTATATTAGTGTGGTCCCTAGTAGTTATTTTTTTTTATAAAGTATTTCTTTTATATATTCTGTTAGTACGTGTGTGTATATTTTGCTCCTAGGAATTAATTGGTAAGGGATGGAGAATAACTTAAAACCACAAATTGGTATGGAGTTTGATAGCATTGAGGAAGCGTGGGACTTTTGGGCAGAATATACAAATAGAACTAGATTTGGGCCAAGAAAATATAATGTTACTAAGAGTAAAAAAGATGGTGCTGTGACATCACGTAGATATGTGTGTTGCAAGGAGGGTGTTAGGAGACAAACGAAAGGGAACTTTGAGCCAAATAAGCATAGATTTGAGACATGTACAAATTGCAAAGCCAAAATAGACTTGAGATGCGCAAGCACAAAATATAGAATCCATCTTTTTGTTGCGGAGCATAACAACCTACTACATCTTCCTGAGACTGTTCACATGTTACCATCACAGCGCAAAATATCAAAAGTGCAAGCATATGAAATTGATATGGCAGAAGAAGCAGGCCTTCAACCAATGGCGACATTTGAGTTAATGAGTAGATGTAACAACCCTCATGACGCTTGTCTTTAGCATCATGTGCAGAACCGGAGGAAGAAAGACGCAGGAAATGTTCAGGTGAACCAGAAAGGAACTCCACACCACGATGAGACTAACTGACTATTTTCTTTGAAAGCCATGGCACCGCGACTGACTATTCTGGGGCTGTAGCAAAAGTTGAAACATTTGTTTAAATTGAGAACATTTCAGTCGAATGCGGAAGGAGAAAATGGAGGGAGAATGGAGAAGCTCCAATAGGGCATGAGAAATCTGGCCAAGGAAGATCATTTTCGAACTCAAGAGACCTCAATCTTTGTTGGTAAGTGATCCCTAGCTTTCTCTCTTCTCTTTTCTTCTTTGTTTTCAGTGGGAAGTTGAGTTGAAGCTTAGGGTTTCCGGTTTGAGCAATTTCCACAGATTAAAATACTTGATTTTGTGTTATATAAGTGTTTTGTGGTGTTAGGAAGCTTTGGGTATGAGTTTTTATTGGATTATGATGGGTTTGTGTTAAACCCTAGGTTGAAATTTGGGAAATGAAGTGGAAATCCGATATGGTATGTGTTGGTATGTGTTTGAATGGTTGTTTAAGGTTTATTGGTATGTGTGTATATTGTTAGAACTCCGGGTTAAGCTTGGACAGCTAGATTGTGGATTGTAGTATTATGGGAGTTATGTTAATTAAAAGTATTATAATATTGTAATGGTAGATTAGTTAATCGAAGGTAGATAGTTCGTAATTAGGGTGCTCTGGAGGCTTGCCTAAGCCCCTGTGTGCATGGTGCTGATAACTTGAGGTAATCGGGTGTTTGTTTGTATTGTATTATTTATATGGTATGATGGTACATATATTTGTGTATATATATATATGCATGTTTCTTTCATACCACGATATATATGTGTTTGTGTGTACTATTTTCTATAGATCGTGATATGCACATAGCTAGATGATGATGATTAGAGATGATGATGTTGATGTGACATAACATGATGCATGCATAACATTGTGACATATGATGATGATGATGATTATATGATGATATGAGTATCACTACATGGCATTGTGAGATTGTGATATATGGTGGATTGGGTGGTGATGACGATACGATATGATATATGATGATATGAGATATAATTAGGGAGAATAAGGGTGGGATTTCTGTGGCTAAATCCTCCCCTATGGCCAAGGGAGCCAGGTGGCAGTGGACTGTACCTTCCTTAAATCACCATCAATTCATGATGGTCCAGGGGAAGGAGAGCCACAGTCCAAATATTAGTGTTACCTTTGACTGGGTGTACTAGTAGGAGGTGAGCTTGGTAATGTCCCGGAATCAGTCTTCACCGATTGTTGGAAAGGAATTACCAATATGAAATGTCTTGTTATGACGATAGCCTGTGATTCTAGCTGTGTGTGAGGGAGGCATGCATTCCATTCATTTCATATTACATTCATGGATTGCATGAGATATATATGTATATATATGTGTTTGGTTGTCCCCGATTACTGAGACATTGCCTCACACCCCCCTCCATGACTAACCTTTCAGGTGAAGACTCTGGTGCTAGTTTGGAAATGATCAAGGAGTTAGCGGTCTTTCCGTCCTCGGGAATTCCAAGTATATTTAGTGGTTATAATTTAGTTTATGTAATTCTGTGTCAAGTAGGTTAATATAGGTTGGTTACCTAGATGAGTGTCCTGGGAGTATAGAGATGCATGTAATGTAATGATGTGTGAAGATGATAGTGGACCCCGGTAAGGGCCTTTAATGTATGAGCAGGTATTTGTATGCTAGAATGGTTGTATGTGAGCCCAAAGATGGTTTTGGGCAATGTATATGAGTTTTGGGTATATAGCCTATTATATGGTTTTGGGGTTCAGGGGGGTTAACTCTCAAAGGAAAGGTTTCTTTGGGATAAAACCTCCTTGAACATGTTGGTTTAGTCAAATATGACCTGTATAAAGGGTCTCTGGGTGTCAATTTATCTTTGGTGGCAATTGGAGGTAATATTTTATGAGTTTTGGACAAAAGTAGACAAAACGGTGTTAGGTGTCCAGAATCTCCAAATTGAGTTGGATTCGAGTGAAATTGGTGTCCATGGTTAGATAATGACGAGAGTGACCTATAGGAGTTGAAATCAAGTTAATCGAAGGTCAAAATAAGAAGTTATTTGTGTCGGAAGTTAGCCCGACAAATTAGCAATTTGCTTATATAAGTTCTGATGCTGGGACCACGGCGCCATCAAGTCAATAGGTGTCAGAGAATCTGTGAAGGGTTGGAGCCGTGGCTCCACTATATTAGGTCGCGGACTTATCCTGTTTAGGTGCCTTTCATGTGTTATTCCTCTGCTTTGAAGTTTTGGAAAGTTGTTTTGAGATGTCTGTGTTGTGTTTGGTTGGTTTTTGAAGTTCTTTGGTCAAGTCTAGGGGTGTCTAGAAATAGGGTGTTACAGTAGACATGCAGAGGGAAGGAGTAATTTAGAATATACTAAGGTGGATGTGAGGAATTATTTAAATTCTAAAAGACAAAGAAACATGGCTTTCGGGGAAGTTTCTTATTTATTTGAATATTTTAAGAGACAGTGGAAAGAAAATCCTTCCTTTTATCATGCTTACCAGACAGACATGGAGGAACAAATAACAACCAATGTCTTTTGGGCAGATGCAAGAATGTTGGTGGACTATGCCTTCATTGGTGATGTTTTATCTCTTAACACCACCTATCATACTAACCGAAACCATTAGCCTCTTGCTATATTTTCAAGTCTTAATCATTACAAAGGAACAGTTATATTTGGTGCAACACTGATGTATGATGAAACCACTTATTCATTTAAATGGTTGTTTGAAACTTTCTTAGATGCTCATAATAATAAAAAGCCTAAAATTATTTTCACGGATCAAGACCAAACTATGGCTAGAGCTTTCAGGAGGTTCTTCTAGATACCAAGCGTGGTTTATGCACATGACATTTGATGGAAAATGGCATGAAGCATTTGGGTAATTTGATGAAGAAAAAAGGGTCATGTTTTCTTGCAAACTTCAGAAAGTGTATGTTTGAGTATCATGAAGAGTGGAAGTTTGAGGAAGAATGGGATAAAATGTTATCAACATACAATATGCATGAGAATACATGGTTGAAATCAGTTTACAACATAAAAAGAGAAGTAGGCTTATTGTTTCATGAAGCATGTGAAAACATTGGGGGTGCACAGTACTCAATTAAGCGAAAGTGTCAAGAGGTGACCAAGCATGACTTAGACCTTATGCAGTTTTTCACTAACTTTAAACGAGTTGTAGATAATAAGGGCTACAAAGAGTTAGACAATGAATACCAGGCAAGGCAAAAATTTCCACGCTTGGTTGCACCAAAGTCACCAATGCTCCTACAACTTGTTGAAGTTTATATGCCCCCTATATTTGATATGTTCCAACAGGAATGGAATGATCATTCAGCTGCCACTATTGTTCATATAAATGGAAACGGACCATTACTTGAGTTCATTGTTGCAATAGTAGGTGAAGAAAGAGAAGTGAGAGTTCAATTTGACCTAACAACAATGTCAATTCCATGTCCATGTAAGAAGTTTGAAACCGTTGGAATATTATGTTGCCATGGGTTGAAAGTACTGGATGCAATGAATATTAAACAAGTTTCTCGAGCAATATATTTTGAACAGATGGACAAAGGAAGCAAGAAACAGTGTGGTACATGATGCTAGTGGAAGTGAGATCCAATTGGACCCACAGGCTGAGAGCGCACAATTGTTTAGAGATCTTTGTTCCATGATGATTCGTCTAGCAGCTGAGATGTCTGAGTATCCAAAAACATGTTTATTTTTGAAAAGTGGCTTGATAGAGTTGAGAAAATAAGCCTTGGTGCTTTGCCCAAAAGAAGGCATTCAACACATTGTTAATAACACCTCAATACCAAAAACTTCTTCAATTTCTAAACCTAAAGGATTCAAAAAGAAGGATGGGATAAGGAAGAAGAAGAGGCCAAAGAGTTGATACGAGAAGTTCAAACAAAAGAAAAGAAATGCTTCCACTACTATGGTAAGAAAATTAATTTCTGATGAGGATATTGATTTGTTATTTTTACCTGCTTTAGAACTTGTTATCTTACAACTTTTTTTTAAGGACTCTAAGTCTCAACCACAACCTCAAGCTTCTATGTCAGCACCAAAAAATTGTAAACAAAAACCAACAGGAAAAGTTTCCAACACTTTGGTAAAAAAATTTAATGAGGATATTAATTTGTTATTTTACTTGCTTTTAAATTTGTTATCTTAGAATTTACTTGCTTTTATAGGACATTCGATCTCAACCACAACCTCACCCTTTTATATCAGCGTCGGCACCCCTAATGCCTCATGCATACTCACAAACTAATGTAAGTTTATTGATGTTTACTAACATGTTGATGGTATGATCTAAACATATTTATTTGTTCATTCATTTTTTTCAATTGTAAAATAAATATATCATCTACTTTATTTTATAGGCCCAAATTGATGGTACAACACAATCTCTTGATGCATTGGAGTATTCTCAAACTATGTTTCATGATGCACACTTCAATCAATGAAGAAGTTGATTATTGTAGTTTTTTGGTTTTTGGATACATGGATGTCATGTATTAAAAAAAACAACGTATGAAGTAATTGATTATTGTAATTTTTTGGTGTAACACACATACGAGGGAATTGATTATTGTAATTTTTTGGTACTTTGATACATACGTTGATATGTTTCAATGAATAGATTTTCTTTTTAGTTCCAATTAAGTTAGTTTTAAAAAATTGTATAGTGTTTATTTTTATTATTTAGTAGAAGGATTTGTTTTTTAATCCATTAAAATTAGAATTTTGCTTAGAAAGTCCAGTCCAATATTTTATATTTTTTGTATTTGTTTATGAATTAAAAACAACAAACAATGTATTGCTTAAATAGCAGAAGCAATGTGGTGTTCAAACAGCATAATTGTTTCAAAATGGTAATTGAAATTAAAAATTTATATATTTGAAAAACAAACCCAAAATATGTAGTAAAAAATGTTATATTATAAAAAAAATTAACTAATCCAATTTTTATTAAAAAATTAACTCAAATACAAAATTTTGTCAAATAAATATTTTGATAAACAAATATTATAGTTTAATAAAAATATATATTAGAATTTAGTTACAAAAATTTGCTAAATAAATTTATAATATCAAATTTTTTGAACATGGTTGATTAAGAAGCACGACTGTGCAATGATAAATAAAGATAAAGTGATGCAAAATATATTAAAAAAAGGGAAATAGCAATTTTATAACTGTTGGGGGAAAATATTTATATTTTCATTATTTAAAAATTTTTAAATTGGATCTGAAAAATTCCAATTGAGGTATGAAAATATCTAATAAAGACCAAAAAAATTTCATTAGGAATAAAATTTCTCATTTGAAATTTTGAGTTTACATAAAATTTTTTAAGTTTTTATTGGATATTTTCACATCTCAATTAAAATTTTTTATATCCAAGTTATAATTTTTCAAGTTATGAAAACATAAATATTTGTAATTTTTCTTAAAAAAAATTAGTGGTAATTTAATACATTGCTGCACTTAAAATAATGATACTGATGGCAAAATTTTAAATGGTTAAAAAACTGAATGGATCAGATATTGCCACGTAGTCAACACGCATGTGGTGCGTGGAATTACTCCACGCACCGAAACGGAACTCGCGAAGCTACATAGTGCTGTGAAGAGGATTTTTACTCTTTCAATCAGCATCTTATTTTCTTGTCAATCAAAATATATATATGAAGCTTTAATTTGTTGTTAAGTGTAATGCCCCTCATGATATTTTTCTTGGCATTGTGTTCAGGACCGGAGGAATTAGGATGGAGGAAGGCTCAAGTGGAGTCTGGAAGAGCTCCACGCCGCGGCAAAGAGCAGGGCCGCCGCGGCGAGAAGGTTTCCAGTGGCGTTGTTCTGGAAAATTTGGTGGAGCCGCGGCGAGGAGTGCTGGAGCCGCGGCGAGAGTCGGAAAAATTGTTTAAATCCGGATCAGTCGGACGTGACAGAAAGAAAGGAAACGAAGGGAGCGACGCAGAGAGACGAGGAGCAGTGCTAGGGTTCGGCATTTTCGGTGTCCCGGAGTGATTCTCGTCCATCGGGAGCTTGGATTCAAGTTGGTAAGCGTTCCCTACTTCTCTCTCTCCATTTTCTTCGGTTGAAATTTGGGATTTTCGGTTGTATGGTTGGATTTCCGGTTTGGGGTGAAATCAACCGATTGAAATGGATGTTTTGGGGTTAAGGAAGTATGTTTTGATGTTCTTGTTGCTTGAATGTGAGTTTTGAAGGGATTATGTGTGTTTAGAGCTTAACCCTAGGTTGTCTTCGGTAATGGCTCTTAGGAATTCAAGGTGTCTGAGGTTGTGTGGTGTTTGAGTAATCCCTAAGAGCTTATTGATGCATAAAAAGGGTGTTAGAACCTTGAGTTAGGTTATTGTGGTGGAATTGTGAGGTTTGATTTGTTGGTATATTGTGCTAATGGAAGAATTGTGACATGATAAAGGTTGTTGGCTAATCGAAAGGGGTTCACGCGTACTGGACAGTTCAAGGAAGCTTGTGGAAATCGTGTGTGTGTGGTAACGACAATTGAGGTAACCGGGTGTTTGCTTACATTGTATTGATTGTGTTATATGATAGTACGTGTATTTGTATATATATATGTATGTTTCATTCATACCACGATACTGGTGGGTTGTGTGTACTGTTGTTATATATGTATATCGTGGTATGTATATTGTTAGACGATGGTTATGACTATGATGATAATATGTGTGATGATGATATGATATATTGCATATATGACATTATGATGATGATATGATGATTTACATGAGCATCACCACATAACATTATGAGATTGTGATGTATGGTGGATGTGGTGGTGATGATGTGATGGTGGTATGATGTATGATAATGTATATATGTCAGGGAGAATAAGGTTGGATTATATATATGTTAGGGAGGATAAGGTCGGATTATATATATATATATGTTAGGGAGGATAAGGATGGATAATATATATGTTAGGGAGGATAAGGATGGATGATATATGTGTTAGGGAGAATAAGGATGGAGTCCCTGTGAGGGCGAAATGCATGTCATTCATTTCATAGTGCATCCATGATTAGTGTGAGATATATGTATATATATATATTTGTGTGTGTGTGGTTGTTGTTCCTGGTTACTGAGACATTGTCTCACCCCCTCTCCCATAAACTAACCTTTCAGGTGACGGTTCTGGCACTAGTTCGGAGAAGACGCGGGAGTAGCTGTGTACGTGGGAATAGTCTATGTAGCGTGTGTATGTTGTATTAGTATTTTGTGCCAAGTAGGATAGCATGGTTTGTAATGGATAATGTTATGACTGAGACTGGCTATGTATGGATGTTTATGTATGTGGTATGTATGGTTGAATGTTGTTGAGTAGTATGTGTGACAGTTTTGGGTAAGTCCAGAGTGTTGTTGGGCCTTGTTGGTTTGAGTAAGGGCCTGTAGCCCAGTTTTTTTGAATATGGAGAGTTGTTTGAGATGTCAGGATTGTGTAAAGTCAAATTTTGAAGTTTTTTGGATTTGTTGGGAGGTGTCAGGAGGTAGGATGTTACATTAAGTATATTCCCATCTTCAATTTTGAATGTGGAATATATGTAGCAAATTTTAGCCCTTTGGTTGACAACTTGCATTAGATCCATTAATATTTTATTAAATATATTTATCATTATCATGATAAATCGATGCCACCTATGTGTCCTTGCCCTATCATTTTCTCTCACCTTCCTCTCTCTCTTCCTTTTTTGTTTCTTTTTAGCGATGATAATCTGGACCACTATTTTATTCTGTCATGCTTGGATTAATTAAATAAATACTGAATATTATATTCATTTATATTATATATTGAATACTTCAAATATTTAAAGTGAATCCTAGGAATGATTTTGGAGCAAATTCGGATTCAGCTTCCAATAGTCGCCGGTCGCTGGTATTCATCTGGTGGTACCTATTGATGGATATTCAGAGTACCTTATTACGTCAATATTTTATATATAATTACCTATATAAAAAAAACTATATTATACATTGCGAACTGCATTCGTTATTTGACATTATTATTTGACATCTGGTGTGTGTGTGTGTGTGTGGTGTCTTCCCTAAACTTTGGAAATACCATATATATATATATGCTGTAATTTCTTCTTTAGCTTTTGAGTCTTGCCTCCTTGAAGGAGTTTAATTAGGCAGTTTGGGCATACTTCTCACTGCACACGTGTCAACTCTGCTATACATTCTAAGATAATTTTTTTTTCAAAAATGAATTTCTAATTTTTCTACTTAAAATTCTAAACTTTTAGGGACATATTTGAATAATAAAAAAATATATGGTTATTACACATATCATATTACAAAAAAAATATACGTGTAATGATATTACAGATATAATAATACCTGGCACTAGCACGAGATATACTTTTTTCCCTTTGGATTTTCTGTTCAATTACTGTGAACTGCAGAAGCTAAAGGTTGGAACTTCTAAATTTTAATTTCTAGAAATGAAAGCTACGTGGCAGAAAAAAAAGTAAAGAAGAGGAAAAGCTTAAAAGAACAAGAATCGGCACTATACGTCATTTTCCCTAGGTGAAAGCTAAAAAGTACCTTTATCACATATTTCACTAAAAAAGTCACGTATTTTTACTGTACCTTTGTCACAATTTTACAGTAATCAAGGAACTTGCTGTCAACAATGTGATTTTGCAGCTATCTCTTTGCTTTAAAATTTCTGCAGGAAACCGTAAATGAGTGCCTTTGCAAATGGTGATGAAATTGGAGCCAATTGTAAAGTGAAAATAAGGGTTTTTGATGCTAAAGCTTAAGAAAAACATAAAGCACGCCATTTCAATAGCTCCTCTTAATTGATATTCATGAACCATTGGATCTTATAGACGGTTAATATTGCGTATGGAGAGATGGCTTGAGACAAAGTTGGAAGAGGATCCCAATATCCATTTAAGGTTGGTCACTTTCAACAGAAGTTGTAGGTGGAACCATGGTGCCACGGCAATACTCGATGATACTACAGACACAAGAAACTGATACAAGAACTGCAAGTAAAAACATAACAATGTCACAGACGAAGAGAAGACCATGAAGAAGAACAAGAGAAACTCCCCACACCAGTTCATCATTATTAATATGCCAGGAGGAACCCACCAAGTTCTGATCTATGCCATTTTTACAGATTATGAGGAGCATAAAACTAAGGGTCCATGACACAACTGAAGCGGCCACCAATGCTGTGATTATAAGCAGTTTATTGCCTTCATGTTGGTATTGAACCTTTTCAACAGAAGTTGGCGAAGGTGCAATAATCTTGGTGGTATCTGCTACATATTCGATGATGCTGCTTTTACAACGAGCTGCAAATCGCACAGTGTAGTCAAGGGAATAAAGGAACATGAATGAAAACATAGGAATATAAATTCCCCCTGTCATTAGTGCTGCTACAAGATTGTGCCCTTCGAAAAGGAAATCGATCGCTAAATATATCGCCACGATGAGGATGGAACAGAAGAAACCTGAAAAGATGAAGATACATAGAGAACTGATGACAGATTTAACTTTATGTATCTGCATTTTTTTCCTTAATTGTAAAACGAAATTAGTATATATGAAGCCTTTGCGATTGCAAGGAAATATATTCCCAGCTTCAATTTTGAGTGTGAAATATATGAACCAAATTGAGCAATTTCTTAATTGACAACTTGTATTAAATACATTTATATCATTATTCGTTGCCGCCTAGATCACATATTGCCCATTGTTTTGTCTTTTTTAGCGTGCCTAATCCTTCGTTTCTTTTTGAAAATGACAATTTGGACCACCGTGTTAGTCAATCATACTTAGATTAAATAAATTTTTAATATTTTGATTGGTATAAATTAAATAGATATATCGAAATATTACAAGTTAATATCCGAAATGATTTCAACAAATTCGGATTTAGCTTCAAATACTCCGGTGATAGCTCCAGACAAATAGAGTTCCTAATATGTAACAAAAAGAAAATAGAGTTCCTAATATATATATATATATATATTGCCCAAATTACACTAACACATTAACACAAGGGGGGACACAAGTCCCAATCGTTCTTTACGCACAATATCCCTTATCTCAAAATTTAAACCATGACGAAATGGGGAGGAAAAAAATTGTAAGCGGTCTAATAAATGTAAGAAGTCTAATTAAAAAAATATTTGGAGAAGTAAGAAAGATTAAATTAAAGAATAAAAATAGAATAGAGTCTTGCACGTAAGGTTTATAACTTATTAATAGTATGACTCTCTATAAATTTTTATATTTTATATTGATATATTGATGATTTCCTTTACTAATTAGTCTTAGTTCTTTGAAAGCATTTAGGTAGTTTGGGCATATTTACTGTGCATGTGTCAACTATGTTATAAGTCCTGTTTTCCTTAAACCTGAACACCTAAAATTTAAGAATCAAGAGCTATTTTAAAATATATATATATATATATATAAATGCAAATTCAAGATGAGCTTTAAGCTATAATTTGCTACAGTTCGTACATTATATTTATTAACTTGCAAAAATACACATGAAAATATCATGATAAATCAAGCCTTTTTGGCTTTTCCAACAAGTATTCAGTTCTGACAAGGTTACCATGAGATTGATAAAAGAGGTATAAAAGAGTTTCTATGGAAACAAAAGAAAATAAAGGACCCTTTTGGTTACTTAAAATAACTGAATATAATGTAACACAACAATTATTGTCTTAATTTTATTTGATTAGTCCATGTAAAGCCATTTATTTTTTATTTTTAAATTATATAAAAAATAAAAAGACTGAAATTAATTACATCCTCGCTGATGAATGGTGATCAGTGATCACCGAGGATAGTGAATGGCCGGCGATGGCAATGGACAGCAGCCCAAGTTGGCAAATGGTGGGTGGCCAGTGGCCGGTGTTGGTAGACGGTAGACGACTGGCATCAGTGGAGGACGACAGCCAGCATCAACTACCAGCGGCAGAGATATTTATAGCAAGCATCTTAATGAGTTAAATGGTGCTTTACATCCTAATTTCTAGTTTTTCTCCTGAAATTTTAAACTTTTAGGGACCTTAATTTTGAATCATAAAAGACACATGGTGATTACACATGCCATTTAAGTGTGTTAATATTACACATATAATATTGTTTGGTGTTGAATTAAGGTTCCTCACTTTCAACAGAAGTTGCAGGTGCAACCTTGGTGCCCTGGCAATACTCCATGATAAAACGGATACATGAAACTGATAAGAGTAGTGCAAGGAAAAAGAAACCGATGTCGCAGACTAAGCCAAGAACTAGAAGAACAAGAGAAACTTCCCACTCCAGTCTTGGTCCAGCACTATTGTGCGAGGAACCCACCAAGTCCTTTTCTATGCCATCCATACATGACTTTATGAGAACCATAAAACTCACGGTTCAGCACATCACGGAAGTGGCAACCATTCCTGCGATCCAAAGCAATTCATCGTCTTCTTCATGTTGGTATTGAACCATTTCAACAGAAGTTAGTGTTGGTGCAATCTTCAAGGTATCTGCCACTACTAAACATTCGATGATGCGGCTTCTACAGCGAGCTAAAAATGGTATGCTGTAGACGAGCGAAACGAAGGCCATGCCTATTAACACAGGAGCAACTAATCCCCCCATCTCCAGTGCTTTGATAACATTGTGCTACTCTTGGAAAAGGGAACTGATCAGTAAACATATCATCATGATAAGGTAGGAACAGAAGAAACCTGAAAAGATGATCGAAGAGACACAGTGAAGTAATGACGGCTTTTACTTTGTCAACTTGCATTCTTTTTTCCCCTGTAAAACGAAACATATATGAAGCTATGCAATTGCAATCAAATATATATGCTTGTGTGTGTAGCAGATTTTAGCAATTACTCAGCTGGTTGACAGCTTGTCCATATTTGATGCGTTAGTACGGAATCATATATGTTTATGATCATTATCATTATGCCTTGTATACTACAAAAAATTTGACTTTTGATTGTCCTCGTTGAAATCTGAAATGTTGTCATAAAAAATTCTCAATGATGACATTTTGTTGTTAGTATAAGTCTTGTCGTCAAAAGTTTTGGTAATGACAAAAAATGTAGACGCCAAAAGTAAACATTTAGCGGCGAAAATAGTTGTAGCTAAAAATGTAAATTGCTGCTGCTGAAAGTTTGTCGTAGTTGAAGTTGTCATTTGGTGACAACACAATTGTCAGAAAGTTGTCATTTGTGTTGTCGCTTAAAGTTGACATTTTGCCACGATATTTAGTTGCCACCAAAAGTCTATTCAACACTAATGCCATATAATCATTGAGTCACGTCACGCCGCTGCTATGTTTCCTACCACCCACCACTACATCACCTCAGGCCCACACCATGTCACCACCACATCATAATGATTTCAAATATGTCTTTACCTAGATTCAAACTCATGACCTCTTACTCCCAAAGTTTTTATATTCATTCTTTTACCAGTTGAGTTAAAATGTATCTACAGTTTTTATATGAAATATTAAATGTATATTATTTATCTATACACTAATATGCACACATATATATTTATAAATCAATATATAATTAAAAATACACATGTTTTATTTTCAATTATTAATATCATAAAATATTTTATTTATATATTTGAATATTTATATTATAATTTTTTTATTTTTAAATCTTAAATAATTTTCCTATAAATATATTTGTTTTTCTTTGGCAAGAAAAAAATTATTTTTGTAGCTGACTTTTAAATTTGATTTTTATTTTTAAATAAAAATAATTATATATATAATATTTATGATCCATAGGTATTAATATTATATTATTTTATGTTATTTTGCGTATAGTCATATCATATAATATATATCATATATTACATTATTTAATAAATTATATTATATATATGCTTAATATATAGATAGAATCGGGTTTTATGTCAACTCATGGTCTGACTCAAAATTTTGGTCGAGTATTATATATATATATATATATCCATTTTTTATTTTTTTTATTTTTAAAGAAAAATTAGAAAATTGAACTTCTACTATTATAATATTCCCAACAAAATGTATTTAATACTTTATGAAACTACATATAAATATAAAAAATTAAAAAAAAAACCCTTAGACTGGGTCAAACTAAGTGATTTGAGAAGATTGCTCAAAACATGGTCTGATCCAGTCAAATAGTTCTGCCCGATGCTCAAGTTTTGGTTTCTTGCAAAAAGGACTGGATTTGTTTTTAGTCAGGCTGTTTCAAGTTGGACTAGGTTGATTGGATTTAGGTTTTTCCCCCACCCCTATATATTATATATATAATATAATAAAAATTCAGAAAAAAAATTATTGTAATTATAATTTTGATTATCATAGGATATAAAAGAAAATGTAGTAAATTCAATCTATTATGATTGAAAGAATAAAGAAAATTAAAAAGGTTGAGATGGTGAGAGAGAATTCGATTATACTTGTTTTCTAAATATTGTTATTACTTATTATTTAGAAAAATAGATTAACAATCTATAAGTCTTTTTCTTCTACATGACATTGCTCTGTTAGACTTTTACACTATATGAAAATATCTATATTACTAACACCTATAGGAGTTTGCGCTGAGAGTTTCAATCATAGTATGACTGATTATTCTTTTAGATTAACTACTAATTATTGTTTTGGTACATTACTGCTTCATCAACGAAAATTATACTTTCAGCGATGACTTTTTCTGTCATTGCCAAAAGTTATACTTTCAACGATGACTTTTTTTTGTCATTGTCAAAATTCACCGTCGAAAGTCTATTTTTTGTAGTGCTAGGCCACAGCAACATTGCTGTGTTATTTTGTTTTTTATTTTTTTGACTCTCTTATTTTATTTCTTTTGACCTTCCTTGCCTTTTCCTTCATCTCTTTAGCACCACTTTTTTTTTTAAACCGTCCCATATACAATGACTATTTTAGTCTCTGATTAATCTACATCAAGTCGCATCGGGTTCGAATGGGAGAAGCTCTGCCAAAGGCATCTACTATATTCACATAGTTTTAAATACAAAATATTGTACTTGAGTGACCCTAACTCCTTCTATTAGAATCAAGCATCCTTTGATATCTCTTTAACACCATGTTATTTAATCGGTCATACTTTAACCCATGAGCCAGAGAAGCCCTCTCCTATGACCGCTCTTGCAGGGCAACTAGCCACCCAGGAATCTCTTTTGGTTAGCTAGCTAAATCCATGAGACAATTGAATAGCCAAAAGTATTATATTATTTTATTCATTTAAGACTTAATATGCACATATCCTGCAATGAAATAACAGTAATATGCAGATATCAAAGAGTGTAAACATTGTTAGTGAGAGAAAGAGAGAGAGAGAGAGAGTTCAACCATTAAAATTAAGTAAATATCCAAAATGATTTTGAACTAATTCAGATTTAGTTTCGAATTCTCCAGTGATACCAACGGACAGATAGAGTTCCTAATATGTTAAATTAGATCAAACAGTAGTACACTATGAACTTTATTAATTATTTGAATTTTTTGTTAGATTGAATGCCTATAATTTCATGTCGATATTATCCTAGGTGGACTTTAATTTAGCATAATTTAATTTTAATACTAAGCTAAACTTTGCTCCAAAGGGTGAGGATGATGCTTGGCATCCGAGTAACTGTACGTAATTTGGTTCTTAATAAATATGGCTTCAATTTGATTTTCCATTTGGAATCGGGAACTAAAATCTGTTGACATCTTTGTCCTATATATGGATGAGCTTATAATAATTTTTTTAAGAAAATTATAAGTTAACTAATTGTATTGTCTTCATAAAAATTAGCATAAGTATTAAAAAAAATTATACAAAATAATTAAGCTTCATTGATACATTCTCACTCTCAGGCAGGAGCCTGAGAACACTAATTATACATATATACTCCTTAGCTTGTGTTAGTCTTGTCATACAGATTAAAAAATGAAATTAATATATGATACTTTTTTTATATGATCCAATTTGCCCTTAATAAATGCTACATTAAACTTTTAAAAGGACATGTAAAATTATAGAGTAAATAAGGGTACATAATAGGAAAATATCACTAAATACTGCATTGAATTTTTATATGATCGTAAAATGAAACAAAAATTTCCTTCTAAGATTGACATATAACTAAACAATATTACAGCTAGATCTACTCTGGTAATATTCTTGAAGTTGGTGTTGAAACATTCAAGGTTCCCCACCTTTATCCCGAAAAGTCAATGCATGTGCAATCTTGGTGGCACCACAATAATCGATGATACTACACACAAAACCAGCGGGTATAGCTACACAAAAGAATAGGAAAAAGAAGGCTGACAATAAGAACCACCCAACTCCAATTCCCATCCTCACTACTTGTCCAGGTTCGTGTGCATTGTTTATAGAACCCACCAAATCCATTACGATATATATACACTTGACGAGACCCACACAGCTCAAGTACCAAAAGCTAATTACAAAAATGACCATTCCTGTGTCAATGAGCTTATTATTATTGTGTTGATCATGCTGGTTTTGAACAGCGGCCACCTGAGCTTCAATACAAGTTGATGCAGGAGCAATCTTTGTGCTATGATAATGGCCCCAATATTTCATGATCCTCCTTTTACAAGAAGCCGCAAATTGTGCAGTGTAGATGAGGGAGGCATAGGCGATGAATAATAACCAAGCGATATCAATTCCCAAGCCCAGTACTTGTACAGGATCGTGCTTTTTGGAAATGGAACTCACCAAGGCCACCGTGAAATATATGGACACGACAAAGAAGAAACAGAAGAAAGCTGAATAGATGAAGAGAAACAGAGCAGTAAGGATCGCTTTTACTCTGTCGATCACCATTTTATTTTCTTGTCAGCCAAATATATACATAGGCGGCTATATATACAAAGTTTGTGTGTCTGTGCGTGTTTGACCAACTTCGATTTAATTATCAAATATGTATAGCGAATTTTATCAATAGTTGAGTGGGCAACTTGTGTATATATATAATTAAGTACCTTACTATTATATGTATTATATCATCGTGGCCACCTAAGTTTGTTAATTCCCAGGTGTGGCTTTCGTGTGTGTTGCATTGTGATTCTTCGCCGGTCGGCTCATACATACACATGTCATCCTTAATTACCTGCTATATATACTTTCTTGTATGAATTATGATGGTAAGGACTTGGAGTAGTAATCCATAGGCTTTTCTTAATTTGTTTCGTTTTGACTTCGGTTTCTTTAGTCTTTCCTTCGTTTCTGTCTAGGGATCGATCGATGGCAACTAGGGCTTTGGATATTAATTAAATCATACTTGATTAAACTAATTACCGAATATTTGAATATGGAAGGATTGGAATATTAAAAATAGATATCTGAAAAACATTTTGGGTGAATTCAAATTTAGCTCTCGTATTTTCGCACATATTCACGTAGAGCTAGTAGTTAGCTAGTAATTACACTATTCATAAATCATCAAAATGCAACTTACGTAGAGGATTTATAATATATGAAAAAATATATCTAATTATATCATAAAAATAATAATTAATATATTACTAAAAAAAGTTTTTTCAATTACTATAGATTTGTTATTCACCTCCCACATGAACGTCCTACCCCCAGCAAAAACAAAAAATCAAATGTCCTACAATATTGCCCGGATAATACGCCACCAATAACAATACAATAGATCCGTGGCCAAAAAAAAAATAATACAATAGATCACGGAACAACCTGCTTTTTTGTTTTTTTGTTTTTTGGCCAGCACGGAAGGACCTGCTATTAACATCTCTCAACCTAAGCTCTTATATTCTAGCTAGGAACTATAAATCCTAAACTTAAATCTTAGGAAAAGAAAAAGGTATAATCCTTTTTTGTGAATATAAATAAAGAAATTAAAAAGAAAATATTAAAGATATTAAAATAATTTAAAAGAAATTATTTCTACTTTGTATTTTTCATTTTTTAAAGTTAAATAAAAAAACATTAAAATAATTATTCAGAAAAATCTGGACCTTTCAAATTAAATATAAACGACCTAGATTCACTAGTGAAACAGAAACACCATCAAAAGAACCTACTCTAATATATCTATCTATATATCAATATGTATAATATTTAAAAGGGAAAAGTAATCATTCGATCCTTATAATTTAAAGGATTTTGAACTCAGTCCTTATATACTTTATATTTTTTGAAAGCACTCCTTGATGTTTTATATGTTAAATGCGGCGTTGGTCCCCGCTTTCATATATTGCTGCAAGGACGTCTACATGACATTTAACTCTGTTAAAATTACTTAGGTGGCAGATGGAGTAAAATGTGGTAGGTGATAGGGATTTAAACTGATGACAGATTGGTATGGATGTTGAAACGCACTGCTTTTGTTGAACATATTCTAGAAATTGAAGATGCAAATGACTAATGGAGGCTAGGTTTCTGCAAGTGAACATCGCGAATCCTAGAAGAGAGTGAGTTGTGGAAGCCGAAGCCTCGAGTTGCGGAGGTGGAATGAGGTCTACATGAGTCGGAGCCTTGTAGTCTCATACCCATTTTACACAAAGGTTTTATACACATATTCATGTTATAGGTGATCTTGCATCTCTTCACATTTTTGGGTCACAATAAGGGCTTGTCTTTACTTTTTCATTTTAATTTTTTATAAAGTGTTGCTTATGAGAGGATTCAGAGAAGATGCAAAGAAAATACAACAAAGGACCTATCCACCTAATGACACGTTAAGAATTATATACATATTCATATTACAGATGGTTTGAACCAGTTACGGTGATCACGCTATGCTACCTGAGATATGTTAAGAATTGGAAAATTGGGATCTTCTCCATTTAGTAAATACACCGTATGAGGGAAATAAATAAAAGAGTTGGTGAGTCTTGTGTCATGCATGATATCATGATCCAATAATGAGCCGAGAAATTAAGGATAAACTCTATTACACTTAATATTTCTTCATTCATCTCCTCTACACAGCTATATATTCAGTAAATACACCCTATGCATTAATATTCCCTTAGATCCTGAAGCAAATTCAGTTAGCTCCCTGGGTTACTTTCTGCGTGTTCTTCTTGTATACTTGGCCGAAGAATCTCAGGCTCTTTGCATGAGAAAGTCTTGATGGCACCATATATACACACCGCTGGTATTAGTAGTACAAAAAATAAAAAACATAAAAAGGCAGATACTAGCATCACTACAATTCTAACTCTACAATTCTAACTCGAGCAAGTAGTACTTCGCCAGGTTCCGGTGCTTCGTGTAAGCTATCCACAACTTCATATTTAACCTTGATGAGAACCCAAAGACCAAAGTACGCAGAAGTAACTGCAGAAAGGACCGTTGTTACTCCGATCATCATTTTATTGAGTTTATGTCGGAGATGAACTCTGAGGTTTCTGTGGCGCCTGAGCTTCAACGGAAGATGGTGTAGGTGCAATCCAAGACAAAGCGTTTCTATATTCGGCGATCTTCTTTTTACCCCAAGCTGCAAATCTTATGGTGTGGACAAGGGAAACAAAGGTCAAGTGGAAAAACCAAGCGGTAAGAATTCCCAACCGCAGTGCTCCTAGGCGGTCGCGCTGCACTTCGAACGCAAGTACACTAATCGCAGCAGCTGTGAGCCATAATTACAAGGAGGAAGAAACAAGACAAAGCTGAAAGCAAGAAGAGACACAGTGCAGTGATGACGGCTTTTACTTTCACAGTCTGCATTTTTTTTCCCTTGTTGACCACTATGTTATGAAGTTATGCAAATGCAGTGAAAATGTATATTTCCAGCTTCAAATTAATCGTTAACGTAACTATAAATAACAAAATTCAGCTATTACCTACTGAAGGAAGTTATTTGTATATCGAGCACATCAATCTTACATTGTATATACTGTCGTTTTCTTTCGTTGCTGCTTAGGTCTCTTTCTGATTATTGTGTCGGTGTGTTGGATAATGCATTTCAGAGTTATAATGAAAAACAAAAAACACGTATGTTCTAAATAATCATGATAATCTTTTATTTTTATAGCGGGATTGTCAGATTAGTCAATTGACGGAGTTAGTGAGTAAATGATAGTTATTATTTTGAAAGGAAGAGATAATTGCAGTGTTTGATAGGAGGACTACGATGTGATTATTTTACTTTTCAAATCGAGTTTGAGAGGTTTCACGAAAATAAAAAGGGGGGAGTTTGAGAGGTTGTCCCAAGGAGTGATTTTCTGTTCTCTTCCACTATTGGCACCGGCAATCAAAATGGGAACCTCAAGTAACACCAAGCACTAAGCCTTAATCATGAGGACCTGATTTGCCAGTTAAGAGTGATTTTCTCAAAGAAAGACTAAATAGTATTGAAATCATCGACCTAATGAATTGGTATTGTAACACTTTACTCCTAAACACTTTCTGATTTGACCAAAAACTCCAAAATCTAACCAAATACAACTCAAATATCTCATATAAACTTTCCAAAATCTCAAAGCAGCGGAAAACACCAAAGAACAATAGAATCTGGGCTGGGACCGTGACTGCTACAGTACCGCTGCGACTCCGACCCCTCCAGAAAACTCTCACGCCCGCTAATTTGCTAGCACGGCAGCCTGGCTTTTTGGCATTGCGGCGCTCCCTGCTGGTTTAAACCAGCAAATTTCCAAAACTCCGAGGTGAACTTTCAATACGCATAACTTTATGATTCGACCTCCAATTGACTTGATTCCAACTCCTGTAAATAAATCTTGTCCCAATCTATCCGTGGGCACCAATTTCATCTCAAACTAACACCATATGAAGAATCTGGACATCCAACATTTTTTTGCCACTTTTACCAAAACTTACAACTTACAACTCTCATTTACCACCAAAGGCAAATTGATCATTCAGGACCATTCACGTAAGTCCAAATCCACTAAACCAACATATCCAAAGAGGATTCACCTTAAAGGAACCACTCCTTTGAGTTTGACCCCAATTGACAAAATGGGCTACAGGCCCTAAAACACACCAACAAAACCTAATTCCACTTAGGCTCACACACTCTACCATACAAACTTCTCAACATCCAAAACCAGACATGCATCACATAACAACACAAAACCACATCCATATAACACACCAACAACAACCATAACATTACAACCATCAGAATCCTTATATCCATTACAATCACACTATCATACTTGGCACAAGATACATATCCAAAATAAACACACACTACATAGACCTAGTATTCCTACGTCCGATGCTACTCCCTTGTCTTCTCAGGGCTAATGCCATAACCTTCACCTGAAATGGTTAGTTCATGGGAAAGAGGTATGAGACAATGTCTCTGTAACCGGGAATAACTACACATAATACATATATACATACTGATCCACACAATCATGCACATGGTACAATGCAATGCTAATGAATGGTATGCATGTTCTCCCTCATAGACGGCTAGAACCACGAGCTATCGTCATTATAAGACATTTCAATAGATGATTCCCTTCTAACAATCAATAAAAACTAATTCCGGGACATCACCAAGCTTACTTTAACCTAATACAACCTGGGCAATAGTTACACTAGAGCTCGAACCGTGACTCTCCTTCCCCTGGACCATCGTGAATTGATGGTGATTTAAGGAAGGTGCATCCTCGAATCCACTGCCCCCTGGTTCTCCCAAGGAGAGGATTTAGTGACAGGGATATTTCATCATATCATATTGTCATCTGCTGCTTGACTCTCCCAAGGAGAGGATTTAGTAACAGGGACCTTTATCAAATCATATAATCATCACCTCATCATCAATCTCCCATTATGCAATCATATGGTGATGATGTCAATGTCATGCCATCATGCCTCAAATACACACACATATATATATACATCATTATCACAAACATCATATGGACATGTTAGCATGCAATGGTATGGGGATGCTACACATGATACATATACCACATATACAATCATCATATATCAACTAGCCGTGTGCATACCACATATATAGAAAACCATACATATATACAATCAATATCGTTGTATGAAATGGAACATGCATATATACATATATTTACTATCATACCTTACCATACAAAAAATACAAACACTTGGTTATCTCAATTGTCGCTACCACGTGCACACAAATTCCACAAGCTTTCTTGAATGTCAATCCCATGACTAGGCTTCTCCAGTCAACTAAGTGACTTTTACAATACCATAAAACCTTCAATTCACAAACAATCCAAATACCCAATTTCCATAATTCAACCAATTAGGCCTAACCCAAGATTCCAATACCACTTTCATGCATCATAAAGCTCCTATAGACCATTCAAACACCAATCAAACACATACATCTCAGATTCCTCATTCTCTTAACCAAGAACAACCTAGGGTTAAACTCAAATCATACATAATCCCTTTAAAACTTATACACAAGCAACAAGAACACCAAATCACACTCTATTAACCCCATTTCATCCATTTTAATCGGTGGGATTTGGCCCAACACCGAAAACCTAACATACAACCTAAAAATCCCAAGTTTAAATCGAAGAAAATGGAGAGGGAGGAGTAGGGATCACTTACCAATGTAAATCCAAGCTTTTGAGGTCTGAAAATCACTCCCAATGGTCGAAGATCCAAACCTAGCATAGCTCTTATGCTCTCTCCTCTATTTCTTTCTTTTCTGTTCATCCGAAAATGATTTGGTTTCAAACAAAAATCCCGAATCTCGCCACGACTCCAGATAAGTTCGCCGCTGTGCCACCAGTTTTAGCCGAAAAATGCCACTGGAACTCACTCTTGCCACAGCGTGTAGCTCTTTTCTACTCCACTTGATTCTTTCCTCCATCTTGTTTCCTCTGGTACTATATACAATGCCAAAACAAATGCCATGAGGGTTGTTACAGGTATCTATCTATATTAACATCACTTTCTCTTTTTATTTTCTTCCTCTTGTGATCATGATTACGGATGGTGGAATTTCTATAGTTTTAGGCCTCTTCATTAGTTTGGCTTCTTTACAAATCACATTCCACAAATTATTTAAAGATAGAGAGATAGATGACACACACTGATATGCAAATCGACTTTGCATAAGAAGCCAATTAATTACTTCACAAGTAGGACGGTTCAATGCTTTGGATGAGACGAATATTAATCCTAAGAGAGCAAACAAAAATGAGCATCTTGCCTTGAAATAAGTGAAATACTCCAATTCATCAATCTGTTTGACCAAGACAAAATCCATGTTAGGATCATCTACATACTACCTCTCTCGGTTGAAATCATCAATCCATATTTATCAATATAAAATATAAAATTTATAAACCTATATTATTCACATACAGTAAGGCTCATGTGCTTTTTTATAAGATTTTATTAGAATATATAACATTAAGTTAGTAATAATAACCAATGTTTTTAGACCCGGATCGGACTAGATGGACAGACCTGTCGAATCGCCACCCGGACTCTTTTCTAGCTCGTTTTGATGGGTTGAGCCTTTTTTAGGGTTGAACGGGATTAGACTGGATTAAATCGGTAGTTGAGCCGGAAACTGTCTTTAAGCCAGAACTCAGAACGGGTCAAATAGAACTGGACGGTTCTCTATATATATATATATTATTTATAAATTAATTAAATATAATTATTTTATAAGTTAGAAAATGTAAAACAAAAAAAAATTCCCAGAATCTAAAAATCCCTAATTCTTAGTTCAGTTCGCACTTCGCACTCGGCTTCCACTGATCCACTCTTCTAGTCTCATGCTTACAGCCTCACAGAGTCAAAGACACAGACTCCAATCATCGCATTCATTCACAAGCTCAGACTTGCACTGGCAGTCTCGGTGTCTCGCACTCGTATCGCAGCTGCTCGACCTCACAAGCTTGGTCTCACACTCACAAAGTCTCACAGTCTCACACCCGCATTGTAGCTGCTCAGCCTCACAAGCTTAGTCTCGCACTCACAAAGTCTCACAGTCTCGCACCGCAGATCCGCCGCCCTCTCTGCCTTTCTTTGTGACCATAGCTTTGTGACTCCATCTCTGTCTTCCCTTCTCTCGATGATTGCAACTTTGTGAGTTCATACCATGATCGTGAGCCTGTGACTCATGACTATCTTCCCTTCCTACCAAGCCTCCACAAGCTCGGTCACATTCTTCTTCAGCAAATTTCAGTTTTCCCCTCCCTTTCTTCTTCTTCCTCCATGACATTGACAGTAATGAGCTATGTAAGTCCTAAGCCCTAAAAGCCCCAACTTCATGTCTCAACCTCTTAGGATCTCAGCTCACACTATCAGCTAGTGTTTTATTGAAAAATTTTAGACATCATTATTTAGTTAGGGGATAATTTGAATAGGGCACACCTTGATTCTTATTACTGGGTTTTGGTAGGTTTTACTGCTCTAAGTTTATGTATTTATATTTGGCTGGCTAAGAATTTTGTGTACAAAAAGATTAATGTGATTGATGTTACATCTTATATTTAGAAACATTTTCCCATGAAAATTGCTTATTTGATGTATGAAAAAATTTTTAGAAAAACTCAAACCAATTAAAATCTTAAGATTATACAAAATCATTCTTGCTGGTTTACAGCTAATTGCGCAGCAATTTTTCAAAAATCATAACTAAATGTAGAAAAATACTTTTCCAGTGGTTTAAGTTTCTGAAAAATCATGCACATATATAATTTTTATAAAAAAATCATAAATTAGGAAATGAACCTACCAATTCATACCGTTTATTATAAACATATTACTGTTCATTTCACTTCTTTGTTTCTGTCCGAAAATCTGAACCTTAATTTTGAAAATTCATTTCTCTTAATATACAAAGCCATTTGACATATACTTAGCATCATTAGAAATATTTACTTGTATACTTTCTAACCATATTTTTTTCGCACATTTATTATACTCCTACTGGTCAGAGCAGCAATATATGTCATCAGAGGTTAGAAGTAATGTCTACTAGAACAGTTTTGGTAAAACAGGAATAACTCCCATTATATAGCTCCAAATACAATCAAACTAGTGTCATCTTATTCCTAAGACATAGATCTATCTATCTACACATATAGACCACTAAATTTTTAGAGATATGTACGAATTTATATAGTAACTAGAAATAGAGAGTACATAAACAGAACATTAACAGCTTTCAGCAAGGTTCCATCATCATTATTACTCATGCTCCACATGCTTCCCGTTGCCATGACTTGACCCTAACATTGATTAACTATGGGGTGAGATTGGGGAAATCTCAGTAGTCAACTTGTACATACCATCATGTCATCACAAAAACATTTGAAAGCATAACATTCTTCCATTAAATCATCAAAACTTCCATGTTGTCTAATGAAATTTCAGTAGTATAACGGCTTAATAAATGGGCATCCCGGGGCTTAGCCCTTAACATAAAATAGCCACCAATCATAGAAAAGTATTCATAACACTTGTAACACTCTACCTCCTGACACCTCCTAACTTGACCAAAAGCTTCAAGATTTAACCAAACACAACCCTCAATACCTTAAAACAACTCTTCAATGCCTCAAAACAATGGAAACAACCATAAAACCACCAAAAATTGGGCTGGGGCCGCAACCACTACAGTACCGCTGGGTTCCGGCCTCCCCTGATTTTATATCACTTCTGGATTCACTAGCGCCACGGCCTGGACTCTGAAGCCACGGCACCCCATGTTGATATCCCATATCAGCAATTTCCACATTTCGGGGTGAACTTCCGACGCGCATAACTTTATGCTCCGACCTCCGATTGACTTGATTCCAACTCCTACAAGTCAATCTAGTCCTTATCTATCCAAAAACACCACTTTTACCTTAATCCAACTCCATATGGAGATTCTGGACCCTTAACATTGTTTTGACCACTTGATAACCAAAACTCACCACTAATAACCTCCAATTGCCACCAAAGGTAGATGGACACTTACAGACCAATCATACAAGTCCAAAAATTGCCAAACCAACTTGTCCAAAGAGGTTTCACCTCAAAGGAATCACTCCTCTGAGATTTGACCCCTTGGAACCCAACTTGACCAGATAGACTACAGGCCTTTAAACAAACCAATACTAACATACAGACTTCTCAACATCCAAAACCATAGCACCATACATACCATATAAATAAACATACATACATTCATAACCAGCCTAAACCATAACATTCCTTCATTACCAAAACCTTCTACCTTACTTGGCATAATACAAATACAAAGTACACACTCTACATAGACTATTCCCACGTACACAGCTACTCCCGCGTCTTCTCTAGACTAGTGCCAGAACCGTCACCTGAAAGGTTAGTTTATCGGAGAGAGAGGGGTGAGACAATATCTCAGTAACCGGGAACAATCACACACAAATATATATATATGTATATATTCCATACAACTCATGAATGTAATGTGCAATGAATGGTATGCATGTCTCCCTCGCACATAGCTAGAACCACAGTCTATCATCATAACAGGACATTTCGTATAGGTAACTCCCTTTCAACAGTCGGTGAAGATTGATTCTGGGACATCACCAAGCTCACCTCTCATTAGTGCACCCGGCCAAAGGTAACACTAATGTTCGGACCGTAGCTCTCCTTTCCCTTTCCCACCACGAATTAGCAGCGATTTAGGGAAGGTGCAGTCCACTGCACGCCTTTCCTTCCTGGCCATCGGAGGCAATTTAGCTGCAAGGATCCCATCCTTATCCTCCCCAAAATATATTTATATATATCCATCCTTATCCTTCCTAAAATATATCATCATATCATATCGTCATCACATCATCACCACCAAATCCGCCATATATCAAGGCCTCACAATGTCATGTGGTGATGCTCATGTATCATTGTAACACCCCTCATATTATTTTTCTTAGCTTTGTGTTCAGGAGTGAAGAGAATAAGACAAAGGAAGGCTCAAGTGGAGTCTAAAAGAGCTCCATGCCCCGGCGATAAGCTTTCCAGAGGTGTTATTTCGGATGAAACTGGTGGCGCCACGGCGGTATATCTGGGGGCCGTGGCGAGAGTCGACGAATTTGCTTAAATCCAAATCAGTTCAGTCATACGAGAAAGAAAGAAACGAAAGGAGCGACAAAGGAAGACCAAGGAGCAGTGCTAGGGTTCGATCTTTCCAGCTTTTAAGAGTGATTTTCGGACCTCAAGAGCTTGGATCTAAGTTGGTAAGTGTTCTCTACTCCTCCCTCTCCATTTTCTTCGGTTGAAGTTTGGGATTTTCAATGTTGAGGTTGGATTTCTAAGTTGGGGAGAAATCCACCGATTGAAATGGATGATTTGAGGTTAAGGAAGGGTATTTTGGTATTCTTGTTGCTTGGATATGAGTTTTGAAGGGATTATATGTATTTAGAGCTTAACCCTAAGTTGCTCTTGGTTAGGGCTCTTGGGAATTCGAAGTGTATGAGGTTGTATAGTGTTGGAACCTTGGGTTAGGTTAATGTGGTTGTATTGTGATGTTTGGTTTATTGATATATTGTGTTAGTGGAAGAATTATGGTATTGTGAAGGTTGTTGGCTATCGAGAGGGGTTCACGTGTATTGGACAGTTCAAGGAAGCTAGTGGAACTCCTATGCGTGTGGTAACGACAGTTAAGGTAACCGGGTGTTTGTATTTGTGTTATACGTTGATATATATATACATGTTTCTATTCATACCACGATATCATTATGTGTATGTGTATGTGTATGGCTTTTCCTATATATCGTGGTATGCACACAGCTTGACAATATAATATATGATAATGATGTGCATATGTTGATGTGACATGATATGAATTTATGATGATGATGAGCATTATTTTCTATATGTGTATATGTGACTGTGGCATTCTTATACCATTGCATGCTAGCATGACCATGATGATGATTGTGATGATGATATATATATGTGTGCATGATTCGAGGTATGTTAGCATGACATGTACATCACCACCCCATGAGCATAGAGAGATGTGGTGTATTGGGAGGTGGTGATAAGATGAGATATGATGATATATGATATGATGATGTGAAAAGATCCCTGCCACTAAATCCTCTCCTTGGGAGAGCCAGGTGGCAGTGGACTATGATATGATATGATGATGATATGATTTGGTGATAGGATGGGATCCCTGTCGCTAAATCCTCTCCTATGGCTATAGGAGAGCCAGGCGATAGTGGACTGCACCTTCCCTAAATCACCACCAATTCGAGGTGGTTCAGGGGAAGGAGAGTCATGGTCCAATCATTAATGTGACCTTTGGCCGGGTACACTAGTATAAGGTGAGCTTGGTGATGTCTCAGAATCAGTCTTCATCGACTGTTGGAAGGGAATTACCTATTAAAATGTCATATGATGACATCAGCTCGTGGTTCTAGCTGTGTTGAGGGAGACATGCACAGAGACATGCATCTCATGACAGTGGCATTGCACTGCATCATTTGCATATGTGTGTGGTATTGATGATATTATATTTATGTGTGTGGTTGTCCCCAGTTACTGAGACATTGTCTCATACCCCTCTCCCATGACTAACCTTTCAGGTGACGGTTCTGGTACTAGTCCAAAGAAGACGCGGGAGTAGTTGTGTACGTGGGAATAGTCTATGTAGTGTGTATTTTGTATGTATATCTTGTGCCAAGTAGGATAGAACAGGTTGTAATTAGATAAATGATATGGTTGTGACTGGTTATGTATGTATGTTTATGTATGTGGTACGTATAGTTGAATGGCGTTGGGAGTTTGAAGTGTTGTATGTTGGTATTTGTGAGTCGTGTTGTGTTTGAGCCTGAGGGGTATATCGGGGCCTATAGCTCGTTTGGTCAGTTGGGTTTTAAGGGGTCAAATCTCAGAGGAGTGGTTTCTTTGAGGTAAAGCCTCTTTGGACAAGTTGATTTGGGGGTTTTGGACCTGTATGAATGGTCTCTGAGTGACCAGTTGTCTTTGGTGGCAATTGGAGGTTGTTAGTGGTAAGTTTTGATCAATAAGTAGCCAAAATAGTTTTAAGGGTCCAAAATCTCCATACGGAGTTAGATTAAGGTAAAGGTGGTGTCTATGGATAGATGGAGACTAGATTGACTTGTAGGAGTTGGAATCAAGTCAATCAGAGATCGGAGCGTAAAGTTATGCACGTCGGAAGTTCGCCCCGGAATGTTGAATTTGCTGATATGGGATATCAACTGGGGGCGCCGCGGCGCCAGAGAAGGCAATAGCGAGGGAGAAACAGGGGAGGTTGGAGCCGCGGCAGTACTGTAGCGGCCGCGGCTGCAGCCCCAGCCCAGTCTTTAATTGTTTTAAGTCATTTCCGCTGTGTTTATGAATTGGGAGAGTTGTTTTGAGATATCAGAGTTGTATTTGATTGAATTTTGAAGTTTTTGGTTAAGTCAGGAGGTGTCAGGAGGTAGGGTGTTACAATCATCGTATAATCATCATCATCATATCATGATCATATGTATGCATCATGTCATGCCAAAATCATCATCATAAACATCATGGCTATCATCTAGCTGTGTGCATACCACGATACATAGAAAACAGTACACACAATCACATCAATATCTTGGTATGATAGAAACATGCATATATATATGCAGTGGCGGACCTAGGACCCGAGACCAGTGGGGGCGACTTAATATGAAGAAAATTTAATTTAATAATCTTTCAATTCTCTCACTCATTAATTTAGGTTTTAGAAAATAAAATAATATTCGTTATAAAAATTATTTAAAGATTTAAGTTAGTTGGTCTTTTTTATTACATATCTGTATTTATTAAACTTAATAAAATCTTCATAAAAATTTTGAACTATATATTCAAAAAATTTGAATCAAAATGTATTCAAAACTTAAGTTTAGAGGTTAAAAAAATAAAACTTGAATCTAGTGGGGTCAAAACATTAAAATTAATGGCGTCAAAATGCTAAAACTTAACACTATAACATACAATTTGTCTAAGTTGAGGGGGATCAACTGACCCCCCTCAACAATATGTAGGTCCGCCACTGTATATATGTACACAAATATACATACCAATACAATACAATACAATTAAACAAACACCCGGTTACCTCAATTATTGTTACCACACGCACACGAGTTCCACAAGCTTCCTTGAATTGCCCAATACACATGAACCCCTCTCGATTAGCCAACTACCTTTACAATACCACAATTCTTCCATTAACACAAAACACCATATAACCAAACATCACAATTCAACCACATTAACCTAACCTAACCTAAGATTCCAACACCCTTTTCATGCATCAATAAGCTCTTAGGGATCACTTAAACACTACACAACCACATACCCTTCGGATTCCCAAGAGCTCTAATCAAAAACAACCTAGGGTTAAGCTCAAATCGTACATACACCCTTCAAAACTCACATCCAAGCAACTAGAATACCAAAACACACATCAATAACCTCAAAACATTCATTTCAATCGGTGGATTTCATTCCAAACCAGAAATCCAACCTTAACCTCGAAAATCCCAAACTTCAACAGAAAAAAAATGGAGAGGGAGGAGTAAAGAACACTTACCAACTTAGATCCAAGCTCTTGAGGTTTGAAAATCACTCCTAGACACCGGAAATTTCAAACCCTAGCACTACTCCTTGCGGTCTCCCTCGGTTTCCTCCATTTCTTTCTTTTCCGTTCATCCGAAATGATTCGGATTTAAACAAATTTCCCGACTCTCGCCACGGCCTCAGCACACCTCACTGCGGCTCCACCAGTTCATCCGAAACAATGCCATTGGAAAGGTTCTCACCGCGGTGCCCTGCTTCTTGCCGCGGCATGGAGCTCTTCCAGACTCCACTTGAGCCTTCCTCCGTCCTGTTTTCTCCGGTCCTAAACACAAAGCCAAGAAAAATAACATGAGGGGTGTTACAACAGCAACATGGCATCATTTACAAATCATTATAACATATAAAATATTTATAAGCAATAACATTAAGTAAGGGTAAGAGACTACCTTAAAGCTTTACTAACTTTTCTTTAAACCTTACTTTCACTTAACTTTAGATCACTTCCTTAACTTCATTGAAGTCTAAAGCATCATTAAACCTTACTTAATAATTAATTATCATCATATAAACTTAACACAATCATGAACCATAAACTCTTCCCTCAGAATTCTATCTTGATCCAAATAGAGGAGCAAGAGGGAGGAAGAAAATAACTTAAACTCTAACTAATCTTTAAATTAAATAAATAAAGAGTAAATCTAAAAAAGATCTAGAGTAAGAGCTTACCTCAGAATACCCCCACTTGTCTTCTCTTCCTTTCTCCTTCTTTATCCTTTTTCTTCCTCTTTCTTTTTCCTTCTTTTTCTTCCTCTTTCCTCTTCCTTTTCTCTCTCTCACACTCTCCCTCTCTCTTTGTGCGTGAGTGTGTGTGAAAAATGAGGGAAAGGGTGGGGGGTATTTATAGGGAAGGCTGGTGGTTATAGACCGTCAGATTGAGATTTAATTCGAGGGCTCACAATTATTCTCACATTTAATATATCAATTACCCATTATACCCCTAGATATTTTTGGGCATGTGAGAGAGTATGGGAGGGCAAAAATGTCCAACTTTTCCCTCCTTACTTTATGTCAAAACAAGAAAAAGCAAATAGTATACTTTTTTACTTTTGTAGATAAATTTGGCTCTGCTTTGAGTACTTTTTGAACCGAATTTTCTATTATACTAAGTGTTCTTCCTATTTACTTTATCTAGGGGACCCATTATCTTTCTCTTTTACTTTTTCATGTAAGGTTCACCTATCTTACTTACTTTTTACTATTTATCTTCTCTAGTATTTACTATTTATGTGAGACCTCATCTTTTACTGGATTTATACTTTTTTCCTCTCAGAGCCCACATAACCAGTATCACTTGTACCTTTAACTTGCACTGGAGTATTTGAAATATTATTTTCTTTGTCTTATTGTAAATAATAATTTTGCCCTTTTTAAGCCCCTTTTTTTATATTTTAGGATATTTTGGGCCTTAAACTAATTTAATTAAATATCCAACATTTCTCAATCATCATAAATTAATCCAAAACAATTAATATCATTTATAATATTATCTAATCATAATATTCATACATGAAAAATTGGGATGTTACAATTGATACTAATGACTAATAAGGTTCTAGCATCAATGTATATATGTATATATATATGTATCATAATCAAGTGTACATAGCACTGGAAGAAGGATAAGAAAAAGCAATATGCATGTAATATTGAACTAATGAAAGGTTGGATGTCAGTATATATATATTATCCTAAGCTTTAGCCTTTACTTAAATTTGTATATACCATAACTTTAATTAAATGAGTTCTTTTACTTTGGCATTGTCATGTGCTTTAGAGTTGTTAACAAGCAAAGATCTTTTGATCCTATTGATTATGAAAGCATTGATAACATTGATTCTTAGATTATGGAAGATGATGAGTCTCCTTTACTTCAATATGATGAGATAGAAGAAGCATGCTTTATGATGAGACAACAATACCAAAAGTTATTTCTCAAGATGCAGGTTGGATGTTTTTAGTCATGTTACTTTTTTCGTTAACTTTTATTCTATGTTACTTATTAATTTGGTTTGTACTTCTACTTTGTGAAGAACATCAAAAAAGAGGTAATGAGCTCGAGGGTGAAGGTGTTGGAGGGCTTGATTTGGATTCATTTCCCCAAGAAGATGTTAATAGCCATGTTATTAAAACCGGACCGGACCGGCCGGTTCGACCGGTCGGACCGGGAACCGGTACCTGGTCCGATCCGGTTGTAGTCCAAGACCGGCATTGTTCAGAACTGGTCAAGAACCGGTGAAACCGGCCTTGAACCGGTTTGAACCGGTTCTAAAGTATTATTTTTTTCAAATTTTTTTAAAAAATTCCTTTTAATTTTTAAGATAAGATAACATTATTTTTAGTACAAAATATGCTTTTTTATATATTATAATATTATATAAGCATTATTATGATATATAACTATTAAAAATTATATATTTACTTAATAAAAAATAAAAAATAAATTATTAACTTACTATTTTGAACTCAAAATATGATTATAGATGAATATTAGTTTATTTAAATTAAAATATTGAGTTATGAAACTCAATAATAATTTATTTGTGATAAATAATATATTGATAATTCAATATTATTTAGTTTGAAACTTTAATTAAGTTATAAAATTTGTTTAAACTTATATTATTTATTTTAAATATATTATTTTAATCACTACCGGTCCGACCCCGGTTCGACCTCTGTCGAACCATTGAACCTTGAACCAGTGACTTGTTCGGTTCAATGTCCGGTCTGATTCTGACAACATTGGTTAATAGTTATAGTGGAAATCCTTTTTAGGAAAATCATGCTTGGTTTGATCAAGATCCACTAGCGTTTAACAAGTCATGAAGTCATCCTCAAAATGAAAAATTCCATTTGAATTATGTAGACATTTATAATTGTGTGATCATATGGTGTTATTAGTTATTAATGTTTACTTTTGGTGTTATTATGTTGACATTTTATTTTAGAAGATGTGGTTTTATTTCTTATATACATTTTATTATATATATGATATCATTTTTGACGTAATTATTACATCATCAGTTCAACCACCAATCCAATCGGTTGAACGATGAAAACTATGACCCGGTGGCATTTCTGGTTCAACATCTGGTCCGGTTTTTAAAACATTGATAATAACTAAACATTCCTTGTGCATAAGAACAAAGGGCTCATTTGGTTGCAAGAGACTATATCTATTCACTAGTACATTATAGACTTTCTAAATCGATTCAAAATGACTTTTCAGATCAATTTTGTCCTAGATGTAGTAGTTAATATTGAAATTAATACAACTTTCTAGATTGGTTATACTATCGATGTAGAAAATATTTTCTAACAACCAATCTAGAAAGTATAAAATTTAAGAATTTATTTACAAAAATGCTACCAGTCACACTTTTTAGCTGAATTGGTTCTTTTTTTAGTTAGATGGGAATAATAGAAATGAAAATGCTAAAGTAGATGTGTGGCAATACAAGAATGAATAAAATAAAGAATAATTGTATACAAAGTAAAATTGGAGTAGCAGCTATTAAGAAAAAAATGGTAGAAAATTGTTTAAGGTAGTTTGAATATGTGCAAAGAAGAGGACTAAATGAATCAATAAGGAGAGTTGATCAAATGGTTTTTAATCCTATAAAAATGCGTAGAAGGAAATCAGAAAAGACATTGAGGGAGGTTATGAGACAAGATCTCTTGATAAATAATTTATTTGAAGAAATGATTTTTATAGAGTTTAATAGTATCATGTGATCTATATAGCTAACCTCACTTATAGTGAGATAAGGTTATTGTTGTTATTCTTGTCAGTTCTTTTTTAACTAATGTAAAATACCAATGTAAAATATGTTTTTTTTTATATATACTAGTGATTATATATGTGGAAAGAATGTTCATTCTCACCATTTGAGAGGCTTGGTTGCAAGATATATATACATTTTTCTTAGGGAGAGCCCATTTGCATGGTTTGTGGCAATGGTTATTCCTTTGCATAATCAAAGGAATCAATGATTACCAATGGAATGGATAACAAGAGATGAAAATGCCATGATGCAACCTTCTTCATCTTCCTCATCACCACAAGCTTTGCGACCCCCATATCCTTCTCCCCGTCGCACCCCACCAATCCCACTCCATCCACCCAGCACTGTGCTTCTCTCTCTCTCTCTGTGCCGACATTTCAAGAGTTGAAAATTTTGGGTTTTCTCCATTTTTATGAATAATAAATACGCCCTATGCATGCATTAAAAAAAAAAAAGTTGGCGACTCTGGCGTCACACATGATATATATGATGGAGATGATTTTATTCAATCGTATGAGGGTTCTATTTAATTTATTTGATCACTTTCCAAACTTAAGTATTTTCACCCATTATATTTTATTTTGTGTTACAGGACTCATATGATTAACTAGCTCGTAGCTGGGTTACTTTCTGCGTGTCCTTCTTGTTTGCTTGGCTGAAGAATCTTAGGCTCTTTCCATGAGCTAGTCTTGATGGCACCATATATGCACACCAATGGTATTAGTAGTACAAAAAATAAAAAACAAAACAAGGCTGATATTAGCAACATAACAATTCTAAGAGGAGCCACTATTTCCTCTCCAGGTTCATGTGCTTCATGCGAATCCACAACTTCATGTTTAACCATAATGAGAACCCAAAGGCCAAAGTACAAGGAAGTAACTGCAGAAAGGACCATTGTTACAACGATCATCATGTTATTGAGTTTATATCCGAGATGAGCATTTTGAGGTTTCTGTGGCGCCTGAGCTTCAACGGAAGTTGGTGTAGGTGCAATCTGAGATAAAGCGTTCCCATGTTCGGTGATCTTCTTTTTACCCCAAGCTGCAAATCGTTTGGAGTAGACAAGGGAAACAAAGGCCAAATGGAAAAGCCAAGCAGTAAAAATTACCATCCACGGTACTCCTAGAGCGTCGGGCGCTTCGGGAAATGCATGAATCGCAGAGACTATGAGACATATCATCACGAGGAGGAAGAAACATGACAAAGCTGAAAGCAAGAAGAGACTCAGTGCAGTGATGATGGCTTTTACTTTCCCAATCTGCATTTTTTTTTCCTTGTCATCCACTATACTATGAAGTTATAATGTAACTTCTCAGTGGAATATATACATTCCTAGCTTCAATCCAATCGTCAACGAAAAAATTCAGTAATTACGTACTGAAGAAGGCAATTTGTAACGGATACATTAATTTTGTGTGTGTATATATTGTCATTATCATTTGTTGCCGCCTAGGACTTCCTTTTGATTATTGCATCGTTGTGTGAATATATTTCAGAGTTATAATGAAAAAAAAAAACGTATATTCTAAATGATCTTGATAATCACTTGAGTAAATAATCCGTTATTATTCTGAAGGGGGAAAAAAGTGCAGTCTTTGATGGGAGGGCTACGATGTAATTATTTTACTGATCAAATTGAGTTTGAGAGGTTCTCCTAAGAGTGATTTTCTCCTCTTCCACAATTGGCACCGGAAATGAAACTCGGAACCTCAACTAACACCAAGCGCTAAGCCTTAATCATGAGGATTGGCCACTTAAGAGTGATTTTCTCTAATTAAGAAAGACTAAAAGAATTGAAATCACTAACCTACAGAAAATTTGTATCAATATTAATATCGCTTTGTTCTTTTGTTCCCCTTCCGTTTGTAATCGTGATTACAGATGGTGGAATTTCTAGTTTCAGGCCTCTTCATAGGCAGTTTGGCTTCTTTACAAATCACATTCTACAAATTATTCAGAAGATAGAGAGATAGACACACACTGATCCAGACAATCTACTCTACATAAGAAGCCAGTTTACTTCACAAGTAGGAGAATTCAATGCTTTCTGGTACAAAGGAGACCATTTTAGATCCTCTCAATTTTAATCCTGGGAGAGAATAAGGGAGATCTTGCCTTGAAATAAGTGAAATACTCCAATTCATCCATATCTATTTGACCAAGACAAAAACCTCGTTAGTATCGTGTACTTTTCCTAGTTGAAATCACATCAATCCATATCTATCAATATAAAATATAAAAAAATATAGAGCCATACTATGAACTGTATGGCTCATATTCTTTTTTATAAGATTATATTAGACTATATTACCTTAATTTAATTGTAATAACTAAATATTCCTTATAAATGGGACCTATTCTATGGAAAAGAACGTTTATTCTCAGCATTTGAGAGGCTTGGTGGCAAGATACAATTTTTTTCTTGGGAGAGTCCGTTGCTGATTTATGGAAATGATTATTCCTTCACATAATCATTGATTAATCTATGATACCAAGGGAATGGAGGACATGAGACGAAAATGCCATGATGCAATCTTCTTCATCTTCCTCATCACCACAAGCTAACAAACCTAACTTTGGCGTGACAATATCCAGGCTTTGATTCTTCATCTTCTGCTCCTGTGCATCCTTCTTCTCCGTCAATTTTATCATGACCTCAATGGCCAACATCCGAATAACTCATCAACATCTGAATAAAATTGACCGTCAATTATATCATGACGTCAAGTTTCAAGTTAAATATAAACAATAAATCTCTTTCCAACATATTAAATATTATACCAAACAAATTTATAGTTATCAATATTTCACTATATCAAATTCCATCCTATTATAATTCTTTTCGGTCGCATGTCCTGAATAAAATTTGTCAATAAATTATTGATTCATTCGCCCAAAAAAAATCCAATCATTCATAGCTAGTAGCCTATGAACTCTAGTTAATCCTCATATGATATTATTACATACATATTGATATTACAGGTGGTGTTAAACGAATAAGACCGTGTAGCAGCGCTGGCATAATGGTAATTGGTAGATTCCACTTAATAGGCAAAACTCATATCTCTTTGTATCTCGCTCTTTATTGGATGGTTGCATTGTTGGAAAAAATCTACTAAATCTGAGTGTCAAACCAATAATCACAAACTATAAAAATTTGCTTAAGAAGAAATGTTAAGAGTGGAAAATTTTGGATTTTCTCCATTTAATTAGTAAATACATGCCGTATGCATGCATTGAAAAAAATTAAGAAATTGGTGACTCTTTTGTCATACATATATAATATACTTCTACTGCAAAATCTGGATATCCAAGAATGATCGACCAGAAATTAGGTCCGTTATTACACTGAATATTTCTCATTCATCCCCATGCTCCAACCACGACCATATAACTACAAGCTATACACGAAGATCGATAACTTTACTTATTCTCCAGCTGACACGATGCAAGCTAAGTCACTATGATCCTGGATCAAAGTTGGTTAGCTAGCTGGGTTTCCTTCTCTCTATGTTCTTCTTGTATACTTGCCTGATGAATAACCTCATGCTCTTTTGGTGTAGGTGCAGTCTTCTTGTTGCCCCCACAACAATCGATGGTCCCGTATATACAACCTACTGGTATTACAAGTACAAAAAGCAGAAAACTAAACAAGGCGGCTATTAGCATCAAAGCGATCCTAACTCGAGCCTTTACTACATTTACATGTTTGTGATCTCCGTGCAAGATATCCGCAACTTCATGTATAATCATGATGAGAACCCAAACACCAACGCATGCTGATGTAACTGCAGAAAGGACCCTTGTTACGCCGATGAGCAGTTTATTGATGTTTTGTCGTCGGATATGAACATTTTGAGGTTTCTGTTGCTCAGCTTCAATGGAAGTTGGTGTAGATGCGATCTTCTTTTTACCCCAAGCTGCAAATCGTATGGTGAAGACAAGGGAAACAAAGGCCAGATGGAGAAACCAAGCAGTAAAAATTGCCAACCACAGTACTCCTAGAGGATGGCGCTTCAGGAAATGCTTGAATAGTGGCGGCTATTAGACATATCATCACGAGGAGGAATAGACTAGACAAAGCTGAAAGCAAGAACAGACACAGTGCAGTGAAGATGGCTTTTACTTTCTCAGTCTGCATTTTTCTCTTTTTTCTTGTCAACTGCAATATTATGAAGTTATATGCAACTGCAGTGAGATATATATTTATATATATATATATTCCCAGCTTCAAATTAATCGTCAACGTAACTACATATGTATAGCAAAATTCAGCAGTTAGGTACTGAGGAGTCAATTTGATCGGACACTAATTTTATATCGTCGTTGTCATTCGTTGCCGCCTAGGTCTCTTTTTTATTGTTGCATGCATCATTGCGTCATGTTGGAATATATTAATTCAGAGTTATAATTTAAAAACACATTTATGTTCTAAATCATCTTGTTATCTCATGTTTTTGGGGGACTGTCAAATTAGTCACGTCAGAGAGATTTTTCCCAAGAGTGATTTTTTTTCTGAGGAAAACTAATAATATTTAAATCACCGAGCAATAGAAAAATTGTATCTTTTTCTACATATTACTTTATTGGTTTTCCTTTCTTTTGCGATCGTGATTACAGACGGTGGAATTTCTCGATTCGATCGAGACCACTCCATGAGTAGGAGAGTTCAAATGTTTTGTAGCATGGATGAGAAGAGTTCTGATCCTGGGAGAAAAAGGATAAATGAGCATTTTGCCCTAGACATAAGTGGAAAGTACTCTACAATAATATAACAATAATATAAGTAGAAAATGATTTTCAGATATGCATAATTAAATTAGAATAAAAGAAATTTCTGAAAGTAAAGTTTAATAAAAATAAGTTTGTTATAAATTGTTATGTTTGAATATTCTTTTTGTAAAACCATAGATTGATAAAAAATCCGTCTAAATGATAAGAGTTAAAAGTACTTTTAAATATATAATATAAAGTTAATATCCCCTCCAAAATCCTGATTTTGCTAATAAAAAAATAATTATCTCCCTCTCTTTTAAAAAACATAGTTTAACTTATTTTTCATTTTTAAAAAACATAATTTGTGTTGGCCAAACACATTATTTTAAAAAATTATAGTTGAAAATCATGATATAGTTAAAAAAAAAAAAAGGTAAATCAATCACCCCTAAATAATATATATATCGGTCTAGTTGATCAGGACAAAAACCTTGTCAGTATCATATTTGGTTGAAATAGCTATAAAATCTGGGTCTTACATAGGACACTTGATGCACATGATCGAAATCGTGATAAATCTCATCAACCATATGTCAATCATCAGCTAATATACCACTACTGAACATGGTTTAACTTTTACACCACATGTGATTTAACTACTAAGAGGGGTTCGAAATTTAAATTTTAAAAATGCAGTAACATTAAATATTGAATTAGTTTGAATTATAATAAATTCTGCAATTGAAAAATAAGATAAGTTTTGGGGTTGGGTTTTGGGGTTGCAGGCACACGAGGAATTCGAACTCATGTACTTATAAAACATGAATCTCATTATTACCAATTTGATCAATTTTCATAAAAAATTAATAACATATACTAAAGACAAAGGTATAAACCAATTTTCATTGGCATATATATGTGCGCGCGCATCTTTTCATAGTACATTTATTTTTTTCTATTTGATTCCTATCCACACTAGAACCTAAAACTCTAGAAAGTCCGAATTCGGATTAAGTATTTATATTAAAGATGACTAAAGTGTATTTATTTGAGATGAAATTTAGACTGTCCCAACATAATTCTGATAGTTCAAATTTTATGTTTCTTGTTTTTTTAAAAATTAAACTATTTTTAACAAAAATCATGGTTAGCAAGTTATTTTTATTTTATATTCTACTTCTTTTTGCCAACATTTTATATTCTACTTCAATCAAAATAAAAAATTAAAATTATATAAAAATAAAATAAAATTCAATTGAACTCTAAAATTTTGATCTTGACGATCCATAGTGAAAAAATGAATACAATATGTGCTCATATTTGACTGCCAAATCTAGACTCCTAAAAATCCAAACTCTCAAGATCTAAAATCCCAAATTTTACGGTGGCCAAGAAAACCAAGGGAAAGGCGGAAATTTTGTGAAAAAATAAAAAATGAAAGAAAAAACTCTTATACAAGTTAAAATAATTAGTATTTCCTAATGAATAATTATGCTCGTAAAATTATAAGTCAACTGAACTACATTATTAATTATGTGGTATTATATTTCCTTGATTATGAAATCTCATCGCAATGGTATTTTTTTTAAGGTAACCGAAATATATATCAGAGCAAGAGTTATTGAATTGGCTAAATAGATATGAATATAACACAGAATGTTCAAAACTATTTATAAAAATCTTACCAATAAAAAAACTATTATAAAAATACTTACTATATATTATCACTCAGACTGCCACAAAAGCTCCAGAAATGATATATACTACTAAAGTTAACCATTGAAACATTCTTAATGTTGTTGTTGAACCGTTGGAGGTTGCTCACCTTCAAGAGAAGTAGGTGAAGGTGCAATCTTGGTGCCACTATTGACGATAGAAATAATACTACTACCAGAGAATACAGTGATGAAAATGAAAGCGATGGCGAACATTAAGAAGAAAGCAAATCCAAATTGAGGTTGAGGTTCTTGTTGATGATGAGGTTCTCTCACTTTGTTCTCCAGACCCACCAATTCCACTACGAAATGAGTGACCAGGATGAAGCACGAACATGCCAAAAACTGAACTGAAAATGAACAATAATGCAAGGATGATCAGTCTTCCTTTCATTCACCATCTTATTTTCTTTCTTTGTCGTCCAAAAGTTTTATGAAGCTGTCACTAATGGCGTATTATACTACAAGAGACAGATTGAAGGAGCAGGAGATTGTCCCTTTATTTGCTCTTACTAACTTTTGGCAAGATATTGGGGGTAGAGAAGGCCAATACGAAATACACGTATGCAGATAGAATTTAATTTTTTTATAAGTTTGTTCTAATATTCTTCTTCAAAGAATATCACCTGAAAGAATTTTTTAGAGAGAGAGAATGTGTGCATAATTAAGTTAATCCATCTAAAAATTGAACCGCATTATTTATCATCTATAAATAGTATAATTTGGCATATAAGTTTTGTAACACCCTAAGATTTAAGACCAAGAAATGATACAAGAAGATGACTCGAATATATAAGGAATAAGACATAAATGAAAAACAGTCAAAAGAGGGACACCAAATGTGAGAAACAAGTGGAAAACTGAGAAAATAAGATTAGACATAATCGAAGAACTTTAAACTATGACTGGAAGACAAGAAAAACAAGGGAGAGCAATCTCCTCTGTGATGTTGCTGTGCCACCTTCTACTATTTTGACAGTAATTTGGTGTCAAATTGAGTGAATTTCGGACACGCATAATTTCATACACATACCTTTAATTGACACAACTTCAAAAACAAATCACTCTATATCTCCTCTAACCATAGACACCAACCTTATCTCAAAATTCTTTTATATAGAGATTTTGGATACTCGTAACTGAAATTATCACTTTTTGATAAAAAAAAAATAGTTGCTAACATCTCTCAATCCCCAACCATTGACCTTCTGATCATTCAACTTTTTCCAACATGTCACAAATGACACAAAAACATTGTTCAAGGAAGTGGCATCCCAAGAGAACCCTTATCTTAATTTTTGACCTCGTTGAACCCCAACCTTACTTATCGGGCAACATATCCTTTTTCACCAGACTTACCAAATCTCGGGCCCAAACTCATAAACCACTCTCACTCAACCAAACACGAGTCACTCATTACCTACGGCCCAGACTCACTACAACAATAATGGGCCACAAATCTCAACATACTAGAATAACCATTGTCTCACAAACCTCACAAAACATCAAGATGATTCATCCTACCACGACATTCATCCACATATCCCTACATGACATATCATGCATATTTATACTCAGGATGGTCTCTACCACATTGAGGTCAAACGTGACATAGGTCAGACATGAGGGACTAGCTAGGATACACAAATAATCCCTAGAAAACACATGCATAGCAGATACATATGGCATCGAGTAGTGTTCTACACTTGTCACAATACTAAACATAACACGTGTTCTCAAAGAAACACATACCAGCGTAAGTACTCTGATATCCCATATTTCCCTGAGAGAACTTGTCCAACTTCGATGTTCCTTGCTAGAACTGGTTCCCATTTCTTGTAAATGTTTTCCCCAAGGGGTGAAACAACCAAGTAACCAGGGTGACTTATGAAACAAGGAATCACGTTTACATGAAGGGCCACAAACACAACCATGCAATATAAAGACAATTACATATATTTATATGTAGTATTACTCATGTAACATATGTTAAGCAGAATGCAATGTATTTGTCGTGCAGGATCCCATATTAGTCACAGCAAGAATCTTGAGCTAGTCACCATTCCAAAATGACCTCAATAAGTAACTCCCTTCCAACAATCGGTGAAAGTCAATTCCAAGCAACTACTAAGCTCACTACCGCTAGTCAAAACCCGACCAAAAGTCATTCCATTAGTGAGTAGAACATGGTTCCTCTCCCCCTGAACCACCCAAATTGGTGGTGATTTAGGGAAGGTGTATCCCCAATCCATTGCCACCTGGCTCTCCTAGCCAAAGGAAGAGTATTTAGTGATAGGGATATATATATACATCAACCTCACCACTTGAACACGAGACATTGCATGTTCCACGAGTTGATCAATAAACCATATGGTATCATATTTCAAGGCATCATCACCTAACCAACAATGTTTCCATATGCATAATATAGTGACGATGTCTGAATGTCATGCTAACATGTCATCATGCGATACATATAAGCCAATTTCATCATCCTTATCATTATCATGCACACACATATATCTTATCATCAATGTCATCATGTTAGCATACTCATTAATATCCTAATCTATGACAGGGGATGCAAAATAAATCACATATGAATGAACAACACACACTTTCTCATATGTCATAAACAAGGAAGGAGGAAAGAGATTACCATATCCTCGCCTGCCTATCTAGGGACATATCATGATATGAAAGGAAAAAGCATATATATATATATATATGTTTAGATAGATATAGGCAATACATAAGACTATATACCCGATTACCTCAAGTTGTCTAATCCCACATGATAGCATGGTAGTTGCTGCTAGGTCACCAACTACAACACACAAGGGAAAAAGCATTCCAAGTCAATTCGCATTGCTCTACTCATCACACTAGCTTAATACAACTCCAAAGACCCCAAAACAATTATATTCAAGCATCAAAACCTATACACATACTAATCAACAAATCCTTCATACACCATAGTATCACTTACCAAAGAGTTCACCACTACTAAACAACTTCTCAGAGCATAATTACTTCTACAAGGCAAGGCACCCTACATAATTCATCACACATGCATTACAACATGTCATAACCTTCAATGGAGTTCAAACCAATATAGCACATATAAAACCCGTCAAAACCAAGATATCGACCACTTAGCCACTCATCAATATACTCAAATTAACTCCCAAAACAAACCATTAGATCATACAATTCGAATACCATAAGAAATCCCAAATTTAAAGGTTAAGGTTTGGAGAATCAACAACATAAACACCCAAAATCTATAATCCAAAGCTTGAAGATACCTAACAACACTTCATTGAAGCATTTAAACATAATTCAATAGGTAGAAACTCACCCAAACTCATAAATCACAACTCCACCACCTCAAAATACCCAAAAACAATTGATGAAAGTGGAAGGGAATATGAAGAAACCACCATACCTTGTCAATTCAAGCTTCCTAGGTCATAAAAACTTCATCCTCCACCTTCAGAAACCGAGCCCTAGCAGAGCATCTCTCAAACCTTCAAACTCTCTCCATTTTCATTGAACTAGTTCATGTTTGATTTATCTAAATTTCCTGATTGATGCCGCGGCACTGTGTTATGGCGTCACGGCGCCATTGCATTCTGTCTTGAGTCTATTTGCCTAATATTTCACGATCTTGCTGTGGCATCAAAGGATGTCGCTACAATGTGGAGTGCTTCTGCCTCCTTTCCCTTTGTGCTCCGATCTTTGCATGTTTTTCCAATTCTGATTCCTTTTATTAATTATATACATGTCCAAAATTATTAAGCATGGGATGTTACAAGTTCTATATTTTATATTGATATATTTGGAATTTTGGATATAGATGGAGATGAAGTTTCTTGATTTAATTTAATTTAATTATTAGATATTTTTTAGCAATTACCCGGGGGGACAACTATTCCGAAAGTGGCTAATCAAATATTAAAAGAGTTAAGAATGATAAATTATTGTGAAAAAGTTGACCTAAGCCTGAGTTCAATAGTTTGAGATGACGTGCGCATGCGTGGGGGAGACTCTTCATAGAGGACCATTGTTTTTTTTTTCCAAGACAGAGGACCATTTGTTATTTAATTATTTTTGTTTTCTCATAATCAACAGCGATTATTGGTACAAAAAAATCAACATCGATTATTTATTAAAACATATCAAACTATTTTTTAAAAAAATAGTCATTTAGTCCTTGAACTATGAATTAATTTGCAATGTTATCCCTAAATTTCTGTTTTTTAAATCATTTCATGAACTTAATGCTATTTGTAGTTAAGTTAATATCCTTGAATTTTTGTACAGTATAAGTATTTTAGTCCCTATCATCGACACGAGGCACAATATCATCCAACAATAATTAATGTGGCTAAGTAAACACATGCATGGAAAATGAATTGGCAATCGTTAGATTGAATGAGCTATTAAGAAAAATGCAACAATAATGGAGGGCATACAACTTCCATTTTGATAAAATTTGCCTTGCATGCCCTCTAATTTTTCATTTTTTTTATTTCAATTCATTTTTTCCAATTTTGTTTTCAGTGTTTTTTTTCCCAATTTTGTTCCCTTCATATCAGTTATTATTGAATGTCATCATAACATATGTATCTATGATAAGAACTAAATTACTATCATATGCTAATGTGGTAAAAAATCATTTTATTCCTAAAAAAATCAAATGAACATAATTAAATTTTCCAAAAAATTGTTTAGTACAATTGTCCAAATTAAGATTTCCATCAAGAAAACTCTTTTGTTTAAAAACTTATATTGTCAAAAACTTATTGCCTCTAATCAAAGTTAGTAACATAACATCATCCAAAAGTTTTCTTTTTTTCTTAATCAAAATATGATATTCTTTGAAATATTATGAGAAAATGATAGCTAAATACCCATGGAGAAAAAAAAATTCTAAAAACATACCTTAAATTTAACTAATTACTGAAACATACTAGAGTATCTTTTTATCATTATCACAATGTAGTGAAAAGATGGATTTGCCCCTCCCTCCTCCCTCCCATTTTCTTCCTTTCTGTCCTCCTTCCTTTCGTCTGTCCATCCTCCCTCTTCTCCTCCTTCCTCTTCCTCCTCACACTATCCCTCCCTACACCATCCCTCCTCCATTCATCCTCTTTCCTTTTTTATCAAAACCAAGCTTTCCTCTTCAATCAAAATCGCACACAAATTTGAGACTCGAAACCATCGACACGTACAGAGTAGAACGGAGTAGATCCACACCATTGTCTCCCCATTCCTCATCTGCTTGGTCTCTTGTTACTGTCAAAATCCACAAGTCCAACGAGATCCACCATTATAAAGCTAAGACCCGCCATCATAGAGCCTAGATCTACTATTGCCCAGATCTACTAGTGCTTCTTCCTCCATCTTCTTTCTCTTCTATTGCCCACACCACATCTTCATCTTCTCTGGCAAGTTCTTTTTTTTGGACATTTGCTTTTTTTTTTAATTTTGGTTTGATGGGTTTAACATATTGTAGACCTAGAGTTTTGCAACTTTCACAAAATAAAAAATATGTATAGATCAGTTGCAAATCTATGGAGAACATTGGCAAATTTACGTATATCAATTACAAATGTGTGTGAGATTATTTTTTTCTTCCATTGATAATGTATGTGTATCAATTGTAAATCTAGGTAAAATAGTTGCAAATTTACATTTATCAGTTGCAAATGTGTGTAAAAAAAAAATTTTGGATAACATTGCCCATAAAGTTATATGTTCAATTGCAAATTCTTGTATAATAGATGCACATATAATATTGTCAATTACAAATGCATCATAATCAATTACAAAACATTCAACTTCAGTTACAAATTATTGATTATTAGTTGCAAATTGACCATCACCTTAGTTGCATATTTACCGGTGTCTATTTCAAATCACCAAATATTAGTTGCAAATGAATATATTCATTTTAAAAGAAAATAATATAAATATTAAAAAAATTGGCATTAATGGCAAAGCCATCTTATTGCATGAAAAAAAAAATTTATAAATTGATATCTTGGTATGTTTTTGTAATTACATAAATTTAAGATATATTTTTAGAATTATTTTTTATCTTTAGTGATACTTATTCATTTAAACAATTGTTTTACGAATTTTCCATCATCACCACCCCAGAAAAATCTAGGTAGAAACCGATACAAACAAATACCAACAAAAAAAAAACTTGGTTCTGGCATAGCTACCTTTATCCTTTTCCAGAGGCTGAAAAATGAAGCCTGTACCTATGGAAGTGGAAGTGAAGCTCCGACTCCCAGACTCAGCTTCTCACCAGAAACTCTCCGATCTACTCGCACCATTTCACATCAAAACCTTAATTCAAGAAAACATCTTCTTCGACGGCGCAAAAGCTCAACTCACTTCCAATCTCGCCGTCCTCCGAATCCGATTCTACAATCTCGATAACTGCGTCCTCTCTCTCAAAGCGAAGCCAGTAATTTCCGACGGAATCAGCCGAATCGAGGAGCAGGAAGAGCCATTCGACCCCGCACTTGGTCGCGCTTGCATCGCAGAGCCATGGAGGCTATCGAGGATCGAGTCGTCGGAGATACTCAAGAGAGTAAGGGATAAATATCAAATTGGGGAAGAAGGGGAATTTGTATGCTTAGGTGGATTCAGGAATTTGAGAGGCGTGTATGAGTGGAATGGGTTGAAATTAGAGCTTGATGAGACTAACTATGATTTTGGGACGAGCTATGAGATGGAATGTGAGAGTGCTGAACCAGAAAGAGCTAAGAAGTTGCTTGAGGAATTCCTCAATCAAAATGGGATCAATTATACGGATTCTCAAGTTTCTAAGTTCGCTGTTTTCCAGTCCAGGAAGTTGCCTGACACAAGAAAATAAGTCTTATCACTGTGCGACTGATTGTATCAAGTATTGTTAATCTATATTCTCAAGTGCGAATTAATATTTTGTTTCTCTAAATATTTTTTTTTTTTAATTTAGTCTTCTTGTTTCAAAGAATTGATTCTTCATGCTCTCTTCGCTGTATGAGCGAGCTCTTAATTGCATAGTGTAATTAGGAGTGAATTAATAGGTTTTGGTGTCAAGTCAAAAATAGGTTTTTGTTGTCGCTTTTTTCCCCCTTAATCCAATTGTTCAAAATTTAAAAGTCAGTAAAAAAAAAAAGGGGAATTTCTAGTCACTAACACAATACAGAATTCAAGCCGCCTAAACCTGAAATCTAGAAGAGCTCAAAAGTTTGTAGATTCAATGGAGCAGGGCTTTGGACTAGTATCCCTTTGGCTGGCCTTTGTCAGGTTTTTTAGTGCAGAAGGAATTGGTCGTTGCAAAGCGTGATTATGAATTTTCATCTTATCTTACTGTACTTGCATTTTGATAATTTTGTAATTTTGTTGGTTTGGGATTTTTCGAGCGGCTTTTTGTGGACTAATTTCTCAATTTTCTAACTGTATTAGTAACATTTCTTTTGGTGACCAAGAAAAAATACACAAGGCCTCAAAAGTTAAAAAGTTGAAAAAAGGGGTACCATCATCTCACTCTTGATAATCAGGCCCATTTGAGATGGCAAATAAACGGCCCGTTCTCCTTCCATTAACTTTGATCCACATGCTATTAATTAATTAACATTGAAAAATATGCATATAAATATAGAATATAGATTTTCTTTTTGCCAATTAAATTTATGGAATTGGACAAAACTATCTAATATAAGTGATAGTTCAAAACTCTTATCTCCTAACCTATATATAATTGTATGCACTCATGAGACAGAACTCTGAAGTTGATGTTTGAACAATTTAAAAATTTTTTAAATTATATAAAATTTTTATTTTCATAATATATACAAATATTTTATAAAACAAAAATTTTGTTTAAGAGTTTGGTCTAATCTTGGTTTTTATTACCATTAATTTAAATACACATTTTATATTGGAAAAAATTAAATGATGGTTAATTTAATTAAAAAATTATAATCACACTAAAATATATAATATTTTTTATTTAAAAAATATTTTATATATTTTAAAATAGATAAAAAATTGTATACTTTTAATTTTTTTGAATAATTTCAAAAAAATATTAAAAAATTAAGTTTAAATATGGTTCCGTAAATCCTTTCTAGTGTGTAAATTTTTAATGATAATGTGATATAGAAATATTTTTAATTAAATAATTATATAATTTTAGCTAGTGTGTAATTTTTTAATGATAATATGATATAGAAATATTTTTAATTAAATAATTATATAATGTTTTTGCTTTTTTCTTTTGTGTGTCTATTATATCTCGTAGCCAATAGTTTTGGGCCTTAGTACTTGGACCACGAGATCATATTCTTAAACCCAAGTGGGCCGATCCTACAGAAATCAAATCCTACAAACATCACCGAACAACCATATAAAAGCCGAATCCTCAAACCCGAACCATTAGGGCTTTTTATTTGCATTTCGTAGGGAGGGTTGGAACGAGGAGCCGTCACTGCTGCTTCCAGGCTCGGCGACACACGTAGCAATGGGTAATCTAATCCCTCAATCCTCCTCTAGAGTCAAGGATTCTCATCAATTTGTGTTTATTGTTCTGCAGTGTGATTTTTTTTTCTGATTAAAAAATGACATGTACCAGCAAGGATCAAGGTTCACGAGCTCAGGCAGAAATCGAAGGCCGAGTTGCTGAGCCAGCTCAAGGATCTCAAGGCTGAGCTTGCTTTGCTCCGTGTTGCTAAGGTCACTGGTGGTGCTCCCAACAAGCTCTCCAAGATGTAATCCTCGCGTTACTTCCTTTCGGCCTTCATTAATCTTACATATTTGCTCTAGTCGAATCGTAATTTATGCATGATTAATCCTCGTATCGGATATCATTTTATATTTCAACTTACATTGAACAATATATATTGTGTTCTCTTGTATCCCCTCCTGTGTTCCATAAGGTATTTGTGTTTAAATTTCTTAGTATTGGGATGCAGTAGGGTTGTGAGATTGTCCACTGAAACTTTATGGATCTTTCGTGTTTGTTTTACTCAATGATTGGTACTTGAAAACTGGTGCCGTGCGTAATTTATACATGTCCGCGTCCAGATATCGTATAGCATATCATATTTATTACAGCGAAACAATAATTATTTTGTCCCGTTGTTTCTTATTTTTATTTAACCGCTTATACGGTGTTTGTGTTTAAGATTCTTATGACTTGATATGCAGAAAGGTGGTGAGGTTGTCCATTGCCCAAGTGTTGACGGTGATTTCTCAGAAGCAGAAAGCGGCATTGAGGGAAGCCTATAAGAACAAGAAGTATTTGCCTCTTGATCTGCGCCCTAAGAAGACCAGGGCTATTCGCAGACGGCTTACCAAGCACCAGGTAATAACTTGCAGTTTTGGTTGACCTCAACTCGTAATTTTCGTTTTTGGTAATTTCCACTCTGATAACAGGTTTTTTTAGTATTATAATTATAGTTTCTGAATTTTAATTCAAAATGAAGCTTTCAGGGTTCTAAGAAGTAGTGAATGACTTGTATTCTAATGGCAATCTTCAATCTTTAGTATTGAATATGTTTCTCTATAATTTAATTTAGACCTGGCATTTTAGCTGATATAATTTGACACGAATCACCTCTTTGGATTTCGTTATCCTGAATTGACTTAAACTTATGAGATGCTTCAAGCAACTTGTATATAACGCATTTAGTTCTATTTTTGGATAAGTTTACCAAAAATATATTGATTGATTGTTGATTATTAACATACTCACTCATGTCCAAAATGTAGGACATGTTGTGGTATTAATTATTTTTCTTCCAACTCTACCCTTGCCTTGATTAATGTGGGTTGAGTAATGCGATAAGGGAAATCGGTTCTATTAATTAAACTTCCATCCTTGTGGTCTTTAACCTGAAGAGAGATTGGCTACACATTGGTTAGTTTTTTGAGAATTTCAATCAGAGCTATTTAAAACTTATTAATGTAATTTTGGATATTGATTGTGGTTAAGGGTAAAACTGGAAACATACACCATTTTTTGAGAAGATTAAGGAAAAAAACTAACTTTTTTAACAAGTGTGTATTGGTTAGAAGTTTTTTACATTTAGAATCGGAGGGAATACCTCATTGTGGTAATTCTGCCTGTAAAGCGTTGGACATTCATTCAAACCAAGAATTTTTATGTGCATGTATCTAATAGTGGGACTGGATTGACATGATTATTCATTTGTTATATTTGGGTACTCAAATCTTTTAGGGCAAAAACAAAATATCATATGTCATACTTGTATCTTGGTATCCTTGCAGGATATTTGATTAATAGTTTGTTTTACAGCTGAACTATATGTGTGTGTGTATTGTTGCGTTGGATGTCATTTCCATTCTTATTTTTGCAGGCTTCACTGAAGACTGAACGACAGAAGAAGAAGGAGACATACTTTCCTTTGAGGAAATATGCCATTAAGGTGTAGGACTCTTAGGGAGCAATCTTATCTATTGACTTCCAATTTGCTTCTTTTATAGTAGTTTTAAAGTCTTGATATATCTCAACTTTTAACTTCGGCTTGGCAGTATCATTGATTTTTTTGTGGTGCTAGTTTTTGCGCATATTCAGACCAAGTTTTATCTCGAAGCTGCTAAAAGTTTCGGCTGAGTGGTAGTCTTGATAGTAGATTTGTGTTCAATGTTGAAAGTGTTGCTGAAAATTTCGCCCTTTCTTGGCAGGGACAAGAACTAAGATGCTTCGTTAAAAAAGTATGCTCCGTTTTAACTCGTTTTTTAAAATATGAACAAAATAAGGCGCACGCTTTTTATGTAGCAAACGCAATAATTCTCGTGATTTCTTGAAAATCTATATCAGAGTTGAAACGATTGTATTGCTTATTATGTGAAAACGATGAAAAGTTTGGAGTTTAATGTGTGTATTATATTAGCGTCGAAAATGGTAATAGAATTATGCTTAGAATTTGCGGTTATACATTTTCCATTCTTGTCATATCTGATTTGGAAATTATACAGATTCAAGAATCCAAGTTCTTTAATGACATGCAATCCCCACGGGCGTATTGAATGTTTGGATCTTGTGTTTTCAATTTCAATAAAAATATTAATGACTAAACAATAGTTGAGTTTCAATGTTTGCTAACAGTAAACACAAAAAGGTTCAAGATCTCAACTACGGGACGTTTTTACTGTTTTCATTTTAAAGTTTAGAAAGTGAAAACTGAATAAGGACGAGGTGGCAAAGAATGGTTTATATCTCTCGGTTTATGGCGACATCCAATAACGTGGGTTCAAAATCATTTTCTTGTTCCTCATGTTGAATTTATGACATTAAAACAGGCTGAAACTTGCATTAGTCTACAGGAATCCCTTTCTTTTCTGGGCCACATTAAGGAAGATTGGGGCAAATCTCGTCCTATCTTATACTTCGTGACAAAGTCCCTATGTCACCAAGGAGTAGAGTCAACGGAAGAGTGTTGTGACTCGTGAAGGTTTTCCTAAACACTGCGTTCCTTGTTACGAGAGATTGTATTGTTCCCAAGTTGTGCTGCCTGTGTAGATTTTGCCTATTGTCCCTGTTCAGCCCCCGTAATTAGATGGACCTGGCCAACCCTTTGGATTAGAAAAACAAGATTTTTTTTACTATGGATTACCCATTAAAAAATGCTATTGAAGAGATTGGAACGATAACCATGAGGGATTGGATTATTATGCTGGATCATATGTTTAGAAAAGTTAGTAAATAAGCCAGTTGTTTAGCTCAACAAATGCATGGGATCAATGTTTTTAGGCATATCTTTGACATTGACGAGGGGGAGTAGAGTCATTTTTCAAACCACTGTAACTTCCCAGATGTCCTAACCTTTCGAAAAGATTTTTTTTATTTTGATAGTAGAACCTACTTGCCTTTTTTTCTTAACAAAAACAATCTTATTCTTCATAAGATGATTACCTGGTTATTATGACTATTACTATTATAATATTGTACAATTTAATATAATAAGCTCAAACGCGTGGTAAACAATTTAAATGTCTAGAAATTACACCGGTGTAATTTAAACTCCTATATGTTCAGTATGCAATGTGCTTTCCTATAATAAAAATTCAATTTCATGTAGGCTTCATGAATATTTTCATTTCAATTTTTTTGTGAGCATTTCATTTCATTTTTTAATAAACTATTGAAGGTAGTCGCTTGCTACCTCCCAACCTCGCCATTAATTGGCAAAATAATACTTGATACATTCGTTGTTTTGGCAGACGAACCAATAGGGCAAAGCACCAAAGCTGTAGGGCCTATTTATTTATTTTTAGCTTCTCGTAATAGAAAATATTAGGTAAAAATCACGGGAAAAAAAAGTTTAAAGAAAAGTACAAAATCGGCAGGGATTCAAACACATACTGACCAAGAATATTCATGTGGTACGCACTTAAAAAATTAAATTGCTCAACAATTTCCCAGCTCCCTGACTCAGAAAATAAATTACCCTTTGACAATTTTTGATACAATTGTAAAAAATAATTAAAAAAAAAAAAAGGAGGAGGAGGAGGGCAACAGTACAAAGACACCAGGAAAACAACAACAAAGAGCATAACAGTACAGAGACACCAGGAGGTAAAGAAAAGAAATCAAGTAACTTCCATAACGGTGGCTTGAAATTGTAGTCTTGTAGTCTGTAAGAGTCCTTTTGCATTGGCCATCAGTTTGTCCATTTTAAAAGAAATGTTAAACAAAACTGACTGTCTTTAGCTTTTAGGATCTGAATTCTGCTTCTGATTTCGTTCAAGAATTAGATTACATTCATTCATGGTACGTCCATCTAGAAGACCATGATTCCAGAGTTTGATCATAAACAATCTCCAACACCTGCCAACATTAACATGATAGGTGCCCCTTCATCAGTATAAAATATTACATTACTAAATCTAAACATGAAAAAAAGGCACACTGCATTGTCTAATGCTTCATTTTTTGGTAAAAAGGTGCTGTAATACACCAACAGTTTTCTATCATACAACGAATTGAGCTCAACTTTGATGAAAAGAGCCTATACCAACATCATGTTTTTTTTTTTTTTATAACAATATATCAGCATCACTAGAATAAATTGAACAAAACACCCATGGAACTTTTGAAAAATTCTAGACTAGTTAGTGTCAACACGCACAAAATCATTGGATTATCGTTTGCATGTATGCCTTGCGCAGGTGCGTACACACATAAATAGAGTAGGATCATGACTATCAAAAGTTATATTTGTTCAATAAAGTTAGAAGACAACCTTGCTTAATAGCATAGTTCACTACAAAATGGAAAAAAAAAAAGTAGGAAGTAAATATCACATATGCAAAGTTGCAAACACATCAGATGTTCAGAAGAATGATACTTACCAAGCTAGTTCAGTGGATTGGATAAGTTCAGGGGCATGCAGTTTTGAGAAAGCTTCACATGCCCAAGGAATATGGCCATCAGCAATAACACTGCCAAGGAAAAGAAACATCTGAAACTAGAAAGTAGAAATTTGAATGGACAAGCACATTAACTTTCTCAATCTCAAATGATTTTTTGTGCATTGAGTAAAATTTGTTGTTAATATGCAATAGCAGGATGACTTAAACTAAATGAAAAGAACTTATTACCGCTGTTTCCGAACAAATGAGTTCCACATGTGCATGATTTGCTTCTCATCTTTAGTCACATCAACAAAATTATCAAGCATCTGCAAAATACCAAACCTAGATTGAACTCATACAGAGTGTAAAAAAATAAAATTCCAATTTTCAAGTTAGAATCCCAAATGGTAAGCTTTCCCAAAAGGTATAAGACTGGATCCCAAATCCTATGGGAGCAGTTTGTAAGTCAACCTTCAACTTTTTTCCAACCATTAAAATGTACGACAGTTCTAAGAGTTTTCTTTTTCAAACTTCAACAGCAATCACAATAGGAATTTGACATCTATAAAATATAAATTGACAAAAATAGATTAGTGAGAAAAGAGTATAATTAAGCATACCCTTCGATCTTCAAAATCTGCCACATCATCATCAACTTCATCTTCACTGTCTTGATCTGAGAGAACTTGTTCAGGTGCCATCGGCTTTAAAAGTAAAAGACAAGAAAGATGACTAACGAATCTAGTGGACATATGATTGCAGTAAAGTTTTTTCAAAAAGATGGCATTTGATGATTAAGAATATAGTTGAATCTCCAGGATACCACAGTTCATGGCAACCAAATCTTATTAAAAAGAAAACTACTAATGATAAATATACTACAAAAAGCAGAAATAATACAGCAAGAGAAGCCTCATACATAGTTTGACCTAATTATGCATGTGTTGTGGCAAGTTACATCAAGATCAAGACAAATGAAAACCGTAATTGAGGAAAATTGTATTGCAAAGAGAAGAAAATACAATAACTGCAAGTGGTTAGTTTTTATTTTTGTTTTTTTTTTTTTTTGGGAGGGGGTTGTGGGCACATGTGCCGAACACCCAAGAGAAGTCTTATACACAATTCGATCCCATAACAAATTTAAAGGCCTATGCCCTAGAAGATGCAGGCATTACTCTCCAACCAAACAAACCAGAATCCCAAAAAACACTTGCATTGCCAGAGTTTTATTTCCTTCTTGCGACCAAACCCTTATAATGGAATTTTAAGAAACAAATCCAAAGTACCAAGACAGACCCAACTTTCTCGGTTTCACCAATAACATCAAAACAAAATTATTCCAAATATAACTCGTTACTTAACAATGGAGAAGTAAATAGGACAAAGTTTTTGAATGAGATATGCACTATGCAATGTGCTTAATGGGAATAGGGATATATCTTAATTTAGGAAAAATTTTAAACACAGTTTTCGCAGGAACTTGAATCCATTGGATGTTTATTTACATATAGCGATTGTTTTTGTAATAATTGTGATCATTATCTTTTTCTTTTTTCTTTTGAAAAAAAAATATTTCTGCAGTTTCAAATTTATTGGTATGTTTTATAAACCTCAATGACATTGAAATAGCTAACCCAGCCCAATTTTATATAACAAAAGAAACTAGTGGCAAAACCACATCTCTCCACTTTGCCACCCCTTCAATCCCTCTTTCCATTTGGACAAGTAGTGTCACATACTGAAGAATAAATCTGAATCTTGACCAAACTTTAGGTGGGTGCAACCTGGATTCTGGTTTGTCTTTCAAGCATAACCTTAACCCCTGTATATTCGTATCTCTGATATTTTTCTATACTCTCTCATCAACCAATATAGGAAACTCTCTTTTCCTCCATCCAGTCCTAAACGTTCTCTATAAAAAAACTTCACATTTGCCAATCATAAGTCTTCCTTAATCTAGCTTAAAGCTAGCCTAGAATCATTTTCCTATGGAAAATCTTCCAATTGATCAATTTCTTTTAAATAAAATAAATAAAATCAATATACAATATCTAAATATATTGATATTGCTATTAATATATTGAAAAATTAAATAGAATGAATATAGAAATCCATCACCTGAGCTCTGTGAGAGTGAAAAAACTGCCGCTTCCTCAGGAAGGCACAACTGAAAAGATTTTAAAGAATTGCATCAAAGTTGTGATCACTGAGTTTTATGTATAGCAAAAAGTACATCCCAAGTAAAAAAGTAATCAGAATTATTTTGAACTTCATCATCACTTGGAAAGACTAATCTTGGACAGCCACACTTGATGTCTAAACTGGTTCTTGATTCATATATGCAGATCAGTTGTACACAATATTAACCCAATCAAAATTTGTAATTACATAAACTGCATGTTACCAACGAATTTAGCTGCTTCAGTCATAAAGTAGAATATTCTGCTAGCGTAAAGCAGAAATGAAAGACTATTTTAACCCAGAAAGTGAAACTCTGAAGTTTTAAGTGACAGCCCATAAGTAGTTTGATTTACTAATTTAAAAACCAGATCAGACTGGCCAACCCAGAAAACCAGTGAACCAATCTTTTGACAGATCAAGGTGACCCTTTAAAACAGTCAGCAAACACCCAATAAAAAAACCAATGAACCAGACTAGTTTGAACATTTACTTTTATCTTTTTGTCTTTAAACTTGTATTGGAATGACGTAATGTTTGTTCTATTTTGAGAAACTTTTTAGGTTAAAAACAGAATTGTCCCTTTTCTTTATACTCACAATAACTATATATCCGTTTTTTTTCCTCATTGAAAATGTTACTGTAATGATTATTGACTAAGAGATATTCTATTATGCATGATCATGAACTTATTATATTCATAAGAATTACTAATGATGTTGCAAATATATTCCCATATACAATATAATAATTCATCATTATTTCTTTAGTGTTATACACACACACACACACACACATGCACATGCGCGCACACAAAATATCAACATGGCTTCCAAAGTATAGATTTTATTATAATTTCTAACGTGCCCCTCACATGAAAGCCCATTGGACTTCAAGTATGGACAAAATCGTCCACATATATTGAACAAGATAATAGTCATCCACAATTGACGACCAAAAATGTTTGAAATAAGAAATATACAGGCAGAAATCATGAGAGATAGAAGCAGGCCAGAAGGGCATACTTTCGTGGGTCAGAAAGCTCAACAGATAGCTTCCTTGTCTTTGCAAACTGTAGAACCGCAGAAGTCCCAATATTATTTTCAGACACTGATTGCACATAGTATGAGTCTGGATGCAATTGCCCTGGTGCACCTGAAACCCCCACAAGGTAAAAGTAACATGACATGTTATGAACAGCCGGAAGCATCAATGCTGGTATTTGCAGTAGTAAATGTAAAAACAGCTAAAATGTATCACAGAACCTAGCAAAGATTCAGTATTAGGTCCAAGCAGGCATGTTACTATCATAATCTTCAATGAAATATAAAACTTTCTAGTATGATAATATGCTTAAATTAATACAGTAAGGCTGTCAAGGTAAGAAAAGCCATCTTTACTAAATTTAATGCTGTATCCTTGATATTAGAGACCATAACTAGAGGGAGGATTGAATGCTGGCCTCATTTTAACGTTCTTGAGTTAGATGAGAATGTCGAGAAATTAGCTATTGAAGTGAAAACTTTTTATGTGATTCTGGAAATGGAGATTGCCTAAGATTGATGGTCGTGGAGTGAAGAAGAGGAGCCATCAGTTCCATTATTATTATTTTTTTAAATATTAAGAAGAGGGTTAAATGCCTGAAAAATAAATTTACACCAATTCAGAACCAGGGACTAGGGCTCCAGTACAATCATTAGCTAATAATTGCTCCAAAGAAGCCGGAATCATCAATTCCATTTTTATGTTATACATTGTAATTATTTTGTAACTAATCCTAGGATTTATTGTAATTTGACCCTAGAATATGGGATAGGATCAAGGAATTACCAATCCCTAAGTTTTGCGATTTGTCTCCTACACATTGAATGTCTTTCCTATGATAGCTTCGCCCTTTGTATCAAAATATCTTGCACTCATTCTATTTGAAAAGCAGGAAATATTCAGACATTTGTCATGGCATCAGATCCTAGTGCTCTATTCTGATCCTCCTGATTCTTCTTCATTGGCTTTCATTGCCTGTGTGTGTCTATGGTCTTCATTGCCACCAGGGCATCCTCTAGTAGCCTCAGTTTTCTTGTCCAAAATAGAGCTTGGTTCTCAATAAACTTGTTTTCTGATCACTAGCCAATATTTCTTCAAATTTTCACCAGTTCCAGATCTGGGTGGCGTTTTTCTTGCACTCTCCAGATCTTTCCATGGCTTCCTTTGCCTTTTGACCATCATTCCATCAACTAAACTACCAAACCACCCCCAGGAACCACCTCAGACTTGCCTGATCAGCAAAACCCAGGTGATCAGAGTCCATTTGACGAGATATGAGCCACATGTCTCTCTCTGCAGCAAATGTCATATGCTGGCACCTGAGGACACACGTCACCACTACACCTGTCAAGCCAGAATAGCTTGCTGTAACCTTTCCCACCTAACCCAGACATGTCAGAGTAACTTATTCGGCTTTGTTTTATCACAAGTTGTTTACTTTATTATGCTTTCTTTTTTTTTTTTTATTGTGTTTCAGGCCTCTTATAAATAGCCCTAGGTTATTCTCTTTTGTTAGACTTGATGATTTGAATATTCAAAGTCATTAATCATTATTATCTATTTCTCCCTCATTCTTCTTCCCTTACGCCCTTTATCTCTATTTCTCCCTCCTCTTTCTTCCCTTCTCCCTCTTTCTCCTTCCCTCTCCCCTTTTTCTTCCTTGTCCTATATCAGGTAGCATGACAGATTTTAAAGTACCTAAGAGTTGAGGCACCAAGGAGAGGACTACTTTATAAAGCACGGAAACCAACAAGTATACAATGATGCAAACTGGTTAGAAGCAGGAAAACCAACAAGTAGAAGTCTATAATGATGTAAACAGGGCTCGAAGTATAACCAACAAAAGATCTACATCTAGATATTGCGCTTCTGTTGGTAGAAATTTACTGACATGGAGGAGCAAGAAGCAAAATGTGGTAGCCAGAAGTAGTACTAAGGCTGAGTTCTAGATATTGCACCTCATTGGCCCATGGAGTTTATGAAGTGTTGTGGATTGAAAGGATATTTATGGGATTAAGAAATCACAGTCCTACACCTATCAAAATCTAATGTGATAATGAACAGCTGTCTCCATTTCCCATAATCCAATCTTTTATGACAGAAATAAACATGTTGAAGTAGACAAGTACCTTATTGAAGATAAAATAGACAGAAGCCAGATTTGGGTTCCCTAAATCTCTACAAGTGATAAGATAGCAGCTAAAAGACAGACCAAAAAAATCAAAATTTTCATAAGCAAGCAACCCATGGAAGACATTTTCCAGCCAGTTCTAGGAGTGTTGAAGCCACAAGGGATATTTCTAATTATTTGAACTATCTCGACTACTTAACACATTATCACTACAGTTTAGGAGGATAGTAATGGACTCTCAATCCAGAATTAATATTATTCAAAGGGAAACCCTATAAGAGTGCAAGTCTAACTGGGAAAACCTACAATTTCGGAAATAAAAGGGAAAACAGAATACTCAAGCAACCCACTCCTATGCTTTTGAGAGACATAGACTCTCCCAACAAAATCACATGTCTTACTTCTCTCTCACCCTACCCACACTATATTCTTCTCTTCTCTCACCTCTAACTACGTCATCTAAAATCCCAATTCTACCATTGATGCTTATCTGGACTGAACCTGTTGTTGGCCTCTTTCTCACATAAGCAAAGGCCCATCCTATCTTGCTTTCTTATTTCTCCTATAATAAACTGATGGTGCAGGCCCACTCCCATCAGATAGATATATCTTAAATTATAATTTTATATCCATTTATCAAGTTAGTTAGTTTGTTCCAACATGTTAGGATTTCTGCCTCAGTTTTCTATGCTTTTATTACCTCTTATTGTATGACAATTGTCCGTGCTTCTTCTATAAAAGCAGGTGACCAGTATCAATGTAAAAATACACTTAATATGCTCGAAAGAAGTTCTCTACTATTAGGAATCATGGATGGCTGCTTTGTTTAAGTCTCAGTAGCATTTCCTTCACATTTCAAAACTTGGCCTCACGTATTCAGTATGCTGTGGGTGGGAGTTCCATGACCCCCAATTTTCAGATAGCTATTCCACACTTCAACAAGCGCTACGCTGATATCAATATATTGACCCCTTCTGAGATTTTAAGAGCTTTAGATCACTAAATCAAATGAACGCTGATATTAATATATAGTTTGAAAAAGAAGTTGCATACCATCAGCCTTCTCCAAAAGCTCAGTGTCTTCTGCAGGAAAGTCAGATCCTATGAGAAGTGAATGCACACGCTTTGCATTTTTAGAAGCTAAGGTCTTTGGTCTTCTGCGCTTAAGTGGCTTTGCACTACAAACATTTACGAGTTAACCATTTGTTTTACTTCATAGCATATACAAGGCCAAGAAAATTTCAAAACACAATAAGAAGTTCAGTGGCTAACCAAAAGAAGAATGTTTGTAATTTCGGATCAACACCATCAGCAATCATCTGGAAGAAAATAGCATTTAATAGTAAGTTTTCAAAGGCTAGAAGAAGAAAAAAATCCTTCACATCACATGTTTATGCTAAAACATTAAAAAGTTTCAGAAGCCTCTTCTAATTTCTTAACATCACATCTGCCCGCCCTCCTGGAACCTCCCAGGGTCCCCATCCAAATATTGCAAATTACCACCACTAAACTTAAGTATTTCAGTTGAACGGGTCCTTGAGAAGCATATTACCATCACTGAACACATGATATTGTCCTCAAACTTTTAATATGGTCAGTTTTGGGTTCAAATATACCTGAGCTAATCAAAAGACTGATCAATGCCATACGCATGCATTTATAACATATAGTACCAAAAAATATGAACTCGGGGGGTTACAGTGGATCTAAAAGAAACAAATACTCATGTAGTATGATAAATGAATTCTGACTAGATAGCCAAGAATAGCCCAAGCATCAGCCTTTTTTATCTACTCCAAGCAAACATTTATTAAAAATGTCAAGTACAAGTGTACAACTCGGGTGTTGTACAAGCATTAAATAAACAATATGAAGGAGAAAAAAGAAAACTCAAAATCACAGGATATAACAAGTCTACAAACATACAAATAGTCCCAGGCCAGGGAGAAGAGTAATCTTTCCAAGTATCTAAATGAAGATCACCTCTATGGACCACATTGTAATTGAGGTTAAGAAGTTTTGTTAAGTACTAAGAATTTGAGAAAGCCTTGTAGATTAAGAAAGAGTTATCCTATTGATAAATATTAAGAATATACAAAAGTCTTGTAAGTTAAGGAATAGTGCTCGAAGTGCCCCCAAAGTTAAAGGAACAAGTGTTTCTGTGTGCTTATAGTATATACAATGAGCTCGGACTCTAACTATTTCACTCCCCATTTTTCTCAACATTATAATCCCTCACTCTCAGCAACAACCTTGAACATGCCAGCCAACCGCCAAAAAAAATAAAGAGGACAAAATAAAAACCCACATAGAGATGGTCAGTGTATAAAAGAGTTATAACCAATTACGTGCTCATGATAATATTTTCAAAATGTGAGAGAAAGAAAGAGAGAGAGATGGGGCCAAGCTGTCTAACCTCAGATCTCCATATATCAGTTTTCACAGACACATTTACAGCATGAAATTCATCTGATTGCTGCATAATAATATATGCTTTAGTAGTGATGACTTAATATAGCCAGTGATTAGAAGACATGCAAGAATTGTGAAAAGTACTGACCCAAAATTCAAAGCTGAAGAGATCATGTGATGACGGCAAGTGACATTTTAGACCCTTCAAAAAAGGTCAATGATCAATATGTCAGAGGCATGAAAAAATGGTTTTTACTTATTATACTGAACAAATACACGTAAACAAGAGCAGTCAAGACACAAGAGTAGTAGCACAACCTTAAAGCTGGCACATTTAACCAAACAGAACGGACAGGAAAAATCTTCAGTGACTGCAAAACAAAGCTTCCAATTGATATGTCACGTGGAACCCAGAATGATAGATATTAATAATGAAGAAAGAAAAACAAAACAATGTAAAACAAGATAATTTGCGGGCATCCAAGATCAGTCACATCCAGTGCAATGAAAAGACATGAAGGATTGCCAAAGAACCACTCAATCCAAATAAAACAAACCCATCTAAAAACCATTGGCTGAAATCAAAGAGAAGCCAAATAAATAAATTTCTCAAAGAAGGTGAAATGGAATAAAATCATCAATATAAAATATAAAATTTATATGAACAAGGAGCCACACCATTCACAAGCCATTAACAATGTAACTCATCTTGAGTACCGCATACTATTTTTTTTTTCAATATCTCTTCACACATTTCATAGGGTTGCGTGCCATCTTTTTTTATGCTTGCAATTTTTCTTCACACGTTTCAACAAGATTTAGATGTTAAAAAGGTGAGTATGGTCTTCAGAAAAAAAAAATTAAATTATTATCTTTGCCATGAATCGTATGGAAAAGATAGCTAGCGCTGAATTAAAATTCTCCCATTCTGTTCTAACCATACATTGTCATAGGACTTCATGATCCTTCTTTCTGCAAAATCCATTAAACATAACAAACCATGAAAGTTGATCTGAAAATAGAGTGATAGCTTGTATTCCATCTAAAATGTATATTCTGATGATTTACAAGTGTGGGGGAGGTCTCTTAATTATAGTCCTAACAAAAGGTAAGTCTACAATAATATCCTTATAGCTAAAGTGAATGTACAAAACTATCCCTAGGAATTAACATATCTACAAAACTAACAAGAAACAGCTCATACTCCCACACTCACCCTCCAGCTAGGGAGTATATATCAATCACACCAAACTTGGATAAGTGAGCATTAAATTGGGTGTTTGGAACAGCTTTGATCAAAACATCTGCCGTTTGTTGATATGTAGGCGTATAATGATTCTCTGTTCTATTTTTTTCCTTGATAAAATGCCGATTAATTTTGAACATGCTTGATTCTGTCATGTTGGACCAGGTTCTTTGCAATGCTTATTGCATAAAGAAAGTTTTCCAACATGGATGTTTTTCCTGATTGCATAAACACAACTATCTTATTAGCTACCACAGAGATATTTTTTAGACTCAAATGACAGGTGATATGTCAAACCTGGAGAATATTACCCCGTGTATAGAAAAATTGGCTGTCAGAATAGCAGACGGATCACTAGTTGAAGTTACATATGTTAGGACTGTAACAATTTCTGCTACACTGATCACACAAATGTCCTCTATGTTCCCGAACTAGCTTGCCATTTAATTTCTGTACATATGTTGACTAAGCAGAATGATTGTATGGCTAACTTCATAGCAAATTAATGTGCAATACAGGATTTGAGGTTGGGGAAGATGATTGACAATTGTGAAGAGTTGGAAGGGCTCTGTTATATACAGGCAACTCAGCAAATAAGGGGACTGCACTTGCTGTGAGAGTAAATAGAGCTAATGCATTATCGTTCTGGCATTTAAATTTTAATTACCTCTGACACTTGTATCCTCACATTTCAAATAAAAGTTTTCTGAGTTTCAATGTGAAATCTGTCCTTCGACTAAACATACTCGAAATTCCTACCCATCCCATGATCACATACCTACAGAGCCTCTCTCTCTAATACACAATGAAACTACCGGTGTAAGCTCTATAACAATTGGTGTAATCTTGAGTTCAATTTAAAACAAACATATAAACAACATAAGAAGCAACAGTTTATTCCGTTTAATACAAAATAATGATGATTATTTTAAATAATAATTTAAAATAATAAAAGAGAAGGCATCCATGAATATTATCTATCAAGAGGAGTAAAAAACAAAAGAAACCATCCACATTACCTTCCGTTCTCTGCAACTTATTATGGTAATACCTGTAATTGAATATGACATTTCCTTCCCTCAACCTGGACCAAACAATAAAGGAAGAATTAAAATGCAGATCACATTTAATTCTATAAAAATTGTATGACAGTAAAAATTTAGCAACTGTTTTTTTTAATAAAGATATTTTATTATAAAGAAAGAAGAAATACAAACGAAGAGCACAAGATATCTTTAAATACAGCAGAGAAAGAGAACAAAACAAAATAAGTAACTACAATACAAAAAAGCTCTCTTATCCCTCCACTGAGGGAACTGCTCGAACAAAATTGCTGAGCTAAACGCCAACGGAAAAGAAACAGCAATAGAGCCCAAAGGACAAGCTTTTTCCCCTCAAAAAACAGAGAAATCAGATTTTACCAGAGAATTCAGATTTTAGATAGGCACTATTGACCTTTGTATGAGCTTGTGCTTGGACTTATCTATTTCACCCAAATAGCTTAAACTTCTTTATTAGAATTGCCAGTTTGCCACATGTTTATATGCCCTTCATTTCTCTTATAATTTTTTAATGTGGGACTTTCATCAAAACTTATCTCCGACAAGCACCAAAGGACAGCATAAGTAGCACTGTCGTGAAGCTTTGGACCCTCCTTATCTTGCCAAAACCTCTAAAGCTAATTTAGAGAAATTGTTCCAAGCCCTGAGGAAACAAAAGAGCCAAAAGGCAAAAACAAAACGTGTTTGATTTCAGAATGTTTTCTCAACCTTTTTCCTTCTTTTCCTACTTTTCTCCTCACCACCAAATTGATTGTTTTAAGGCAACAAGGACACTCAAGAACCAAGATTATGTAAAACATGAAAATACAATCACAAATGTGTTTGATTTCAGAATGTTTTATCAACCTTTTCATCTCTTCCTATTTTTCTTATCACCACCAAATTGAATTTGAAGCAACAATAAACTCAAAAATCTAGAGAGAAATAGCATTTATAAAAAACATACAATCCACCTCAATAATATGATCATGCCAACATATTGCAAGCAGGACAACACAATCTCAGAAAAACACGAGAACATTAAGATATGAATCTCAAAAAAATATTTTTCTATAGTCAACAATTCATGCATGCCACTTTTTCATTTCTCTACAACAACAACAGCAGCACTAGCCTTATCCCACTAAGTGGGGTCAGCTACATGAATCATACGACGCCAATGGATTCTATCAAATACCATCTCTTCAGATAAATTATTTATCAAGAAGTCATGCTTTATCACTTCTCTTAGTGTCCTTCTTGGTCTTCCTCTACACATTTTAATAGAGCTCCAAGTCATTTGATCAACTCTCTTTATTGGCTCCTCTTGTCCTCTTCTTTATATATACTCAAACTACTTTAAATGATTTTCCACAATTTTCTCTTCGATAGGTGCTACTCCAATTTTTCCTCGTATACAATCATTTTGTAAGCCGACCCCGCATAGTGGGATAAGGCTAATGTTGTTGTTGTTGTTGTTATATACAATCATTTTGTATCTTATCCATTCTTATATAACCACACATCCATCTCAACATTCTCAACTCTACTACTTTCATCTTATGCTCATGTTGCTCTTTTAGAGTCCAACATTTACTACCATATAACATCGTTGGTCTTATAACAGTCCACTAAAATTTTCTTTTAAGCTTAGTAGGTACTTTACGGTCACAAATAACTCCTGAAATTTTTCTTCACTTTAACCACCCAACTTGTATCCTATGCATAACATCCCCATCAATTTCACTATCGTTTTGTAAAATCAACCACAAATACTTGAACTTTGACACTTTTGGAATGATTTGCTCTCCAATTTTTACCTCTCAATCATTTCTAACTAGCCTCTTGTTAAATTTGCAACACATATATTATGTTTTACTTCTACTCAAGTGAAACCTTTTGATTTCAAAATATGTCTCTATAATTCAAGTTTAGAATTGACCTCTTCTCTTGAATTCTCAATTAAAACTACATCATCCACAAAAGACATACACTTAGGAATTTCCTCCTGTATATGTTCTGTTAGAACATCCAAAACCAAATCAAACAAGTATGGACTCAAGGAAGATTCTTGATGTAAACATATTCTTATAGAAAAGTCCTTTATCTCACCTCCAGGAGTTCTCACACTTTTCATTTCTCTATTTAATAAAATTTCAAAACAACGTCCAACAGGCTGATGCTTTATTTACAAGTCAGGTCCAGAGGGCCATTGTGTGTACGCTAGCAATATAATAAAATCAATCATGAGATTTTAGCCAACAGCTAAAGCTTTTGGGTTGACGTGATCCTTAAAAAAAAAAAAATACTTACAACGAATCAAGGACACAACATGCTTGGCAATCAAACAAGTTTCATGATAACAAATGCCTTGAAGAAATTTGAAAATTACCGGATGATATGAGATAATGATGAAGATGGTACTTCACTGCCTGCATATGTATGATAGTGAGATTTTTCCTTGGCCCCAAACTCTTCTGCAGAAACAGTGATCTGTACTTGTTTTGACGTACTCTTCAGAAAACACAGAATGGGAAAGAAACAAGCAGCAGTCAGTCTCCAGGAAAAAAAAAAGCCTTTTCTGCTGTTTCAGTGTGTAAAAGTATTGTTCAGTGGATAAATGATATTTAAGATAGAACAAACCACATTTTCAGAATTACAGGGAACTTGAATGGAGACACGCTTGTCCTCATTTAAAAAATCTGACTGCAACAAGAAGAACATTGCAAATTATTACAACTATTCTAATTATGATGAAGAAATAATCAGGATCACAGCTGATTTTTAGACGAAAGAACATAGTCCTGAGCCATAGCTTAGCCTTCAACTAGCACGAAAGGAAGCAGGTGAAAAAGCAATTTGCTTTCAGAATTTGATTGATATAGATGTACCTTCATAAAACAAGGATACAAATCAACAGTCGACATGATCTCAGCTCGCTGTCCCAAATTAAAATTTGGAGACCTCTCCCAAGTCATATAAAGTGATTCTAAAGATACTTTTCCATATGAGCAATATCCTTCAGCCTTTGCTGTCAAATTCAGAATGAAATACAATTGTAAGAAGATTTGTAATACTGAAAAATATTATGATAATAGTTTAGATGCCCGCATAAAGCTCTTTCCCATTAAATCTATTTATATGTTTAAGAATTTGGAGATCTATAACCATCCAATGTTGCATATTTTGGCAGCATGGAGCATCTAGCACTAGTTATATTCTATTAGCAGAAGTAGGTTATGTTTGAAAGAAAAAGGGTAACTTACTCTCCCCTCTCCTAAGAGATGCCCAAATTACATGACCCTCCTCTATAATGAAAATATACAAAAACCTCCCCTAAAACTAAAATACAGTCAAGGATACTATTCATATCTTTTATTAAAAAATATAACTTAATAAAAAATCTACCTCTTAAACTTTATTTTAATATTATTTATTGAGTTAAAAAATAAAAGTAATTTATTCTAAAAATTCTAGTAAATTTATCACAGTTCTAATATTAATATTTAATAGAAATATAAAATTAAATTTATCAATCATTATATTTTAATTGATCAATATTAAAAACTGTTTTGTAAAGATGTTCTTTGTTTTTAACAATTCTTTATCAAATGAATTTACAGTTTGCTAAATTTGGAAAGGGGGCAATTTTATATTGGTGAAATACATATTTATAAGTAATAGATATAAGGAAGACATATTTTTTTCAGGTTAACAAAAAAAGGGAAGACATACTTTTCATTGGGAGGGAGGCAAATGTAATGCATCTTTTAGTTACAAGGAAGGGGGCCGTAATTTTTAAAAACAAAGGGGAGACATGTATAATTTAAGCATCTTTCAGACTTTCACAAAAGGGGAATTAATTTATTTAAAAGAAAAAAGGAGTTATTCAATGTATTATACTAGTGTCATTGGATTGTGACGATAATACCTTTTAGGAACATCCTTAAGCCCCCTGTTTTAGTGGGATAAATTTGTTTGCCTAGCATCCTTTTGGTGTTCAGCTCATAAACTAGATTGAGCAGCTTTACTTTCGATTGAACAAAGAGAATGGAAGACATTGTTGATATATTATTTGAGTAAATAGAGAACAGAAACAGAAAGGAACTCTAGAAAGCCCTTGACCTTAAACCCATTAAAAAAATAAAATCCAACCAAAATGCCCAAGAGAAACCTTTATACACACACACACACACATATATATGTGTATGTATGCATGCATGAATATTAAAATGAGAGAATGGTCATAAAAGGATGACAAAATATAAACATGTAAAAACACCAACCAATCCCCTTTGCAATCTCTTAGGGACACTTTTAAAAACCATGAGCAGGACACCAAAGAGAGCCCATAAAATTTTAATTTTAACAAATAAAAAAAAAACCTATCCCACAAGAAATCCATGGGCAAGGAGACTCTGCCTTGGAGTACTGGCATTCATTTCCAAATTCTGACCAAATACACCAAAGTAACGCAAAGATCAATGGCATCTTTAAAATATCCACAGCATCCATGGGCAAGGATACACCCTTGGAGTACTGGCATTCGCTTTCAGAATTCTAACCAAATACATCCAAATAAAGCAAAGATCTGTGGCATCTTTAAATTATACTATCAACATGAATTATGCTTTATACTTCTCTTTGTTCCTTTTGTTTTCTAGTCTTATTAGATGTACTTCACATTTTTAAATTCTTCCCTTTACTCTATCATGAAGAGTACATAATTTTCACAACAAAAGTGGCAAAACAGCAAGGCATAAGTGTGGCCAATCACTTTTTTGGACAAAAAATTTATAAATTAAAGCATATCTCACATGCAAAAGAAGTTAGATCCAAAGGCACCATGCTTGTATTGTCTCCAGTTGAAGAATTCAGGTTTTCCACTGCAAATCAATATTTATAGAAAAGGAATTGAGCAAAAATCAAAAATAGATATTTTCATCTTAATTAAACTGCACAGGCATATACATACCAGAGCTGACAAACAAAATAGCAAGTGAGCGAGACTTAGCCTCCACAGCTAGCTTACTAACTTCAGGGAGCGTAAAGTTTGCTTGAACTAGAGAATTCCCATCAATTCCAGAGCAGTTGCGAAACATGCAAAGCCGATTGATGCTATATGTAGCAGAATACTTTTCGATTTGGAATAATTCATAACAAAGAATTGTGCAGCAACAGAAAAAAGTATTAGAGTGAAGATATTACACACAAAAAACCTAGTTAGCAAAACGAACATAAATTAGTTCAGCAAGTAAAATTATTCCTACCTCTGCAGCTCCAACATCAGAAACCAGTCTCGCCAGAAAGATATAAAATGGAAAGACAGTCTGGGTTTCAGTACCAGTCCTTGACAACGAAATTGTCATTTGTATTCTATTCAAATGATTTAATCTCATTAGCATCTCAAAAACGATATTTATGCTTAACTAAAACAAGAGAGAACAAGACAGCAGAAATAGTCATTTGTATTCATTTCAAATGATTTAATCTCATTAGCATCTCAAAATTGATATTTATGCTTATCTAAAACAAGAGAGGACAAAACAGCAGCAGCACAATGTGCCGTACTTATGCAATCACTTGAAATTACAGTTTATTCAAGCATATCTAAAAAATAACATAATATCATCCAAAAAAGCATAAGAAGGAAAGGTATTGCAATGTGCAAGCAAAAGTAATTAACATATAAAATATAATGATAAGCTCACAAGTCATAAGCACTGTTACTTTTACTCTGTTGGGGCATGACATGGTATGGCTGAGAGAATTTATGTAAACTAGACCCAAAAAAGTGTTAGTGAGAAAAGGCACACCGTGGGTGAATTGTGAATAGTGCAGTTTCCTAGACATTTTAATATTGATTATTTTAAATGTCAGAAAAAACTTACACCAAAAAGCTGGAGCAATTGCGCATCGAACCAGCAATGACTTGTTTGTATATAATGAGTAGCTGACTGTTAACATAGTTCTATTAATGATGTGGATTTCTGGACTAGTTAAATACTGATCATGAGCTCATCCTCACTCAAGGCAGATGGTTAATAAGATTTCTGACATCATGATTTTTTTCTAGAAAAAAAGAGTAATTCAAACTTGAGGACAAGAACTTCTCCCAAACAAAAGTAAAATTACAGAACATTTCAATACATTTGTAAGTCCCCAAAGGGACAACCACCAGAAAAGATAATTTGCTGAAACACAGAGAATCCATGAAAATAACTATGTCGCAAACAAGATGAGTAGGATGATTGCTAGTATAATGATAAGGCACATCTGTACCATGGTGATATTTTTTGCAGGATCATAATCACTTTGGTTAGAACGGAATGCAAGATGGCTCAATCAAAAGTTTCTCGGATTACATTTCAGGAGAGAATAATTTTTGTTGTCCCAAAGGGTTCAAGCAAATTTTTTTTGGGGGCATCCCTTAACGGAAAGCCCTCCTAGGACCTTTTTCCTAGTTTTGGGAGGACCATTTATCCTCCATTTGAACAAATTTCATGTGTATTGAAACTGGAAATATCATTTTTCTGTGTCAAAAACTGATAATACAAGCAGAACAAAAGGGTACAATTTATAAAGGAGGAAGATGCTCCTCTTCATTGAAGAAAAAGGAAAAAAATAAATCCTAATTATGTCTAACATTCACCTAGGATAAGAAAGGAAAAAGGAGAGAATAAATGCAATAAATGACAGAATAAAAACAGTAAATGTCCATTAGCTGATCTCTCTATTTAATGAGCGATAAGATTCTCTCCAAGAAAGGAAATATTAATCACCTTTATAACCTCCTCTAGAGAGATAATAATTCTCATTAAATAAAGAGATTATTCACCTATTCTAACACTCCCCCTTAAGTTGGGGAATAGATATCTTTCATCCCCGGCTTGCCTTCAAGATCTTCAATTCTGATTCTTGGTAGTGCTTTTGTCATAATATCAGCAACTTGAAACTTGGTTGAGATGTAAGTGAGATTAATGACGTTAGTGTCAACTTTCTCTTTGATGAAATGTTGATCAACTTCAATATGTTTTGTTTTGTCCAGTTGAACTAGGTTCTCGGCAATGCTAATAGCTGCCATATTATCACAATGAATTTTGATCTTTCCATCAATTCTAACTTGTAATTCCTTTATAAGTCAGTCAAGCCAGATCCCTTCACAGATGCTAAGTGCCATAGCTCGGTATTTTGCTTTTGCACTGCTTCGAGCTACTACTGGTTGTTTTTTACTTCTCTATGTTACTAAATTTCCCCAAACATAGGTGCAATAACCTGTAGTAGATCTAATATCTGTAGTAGACCCAGCCTAATCTGCGTCACAAAAGACCTCTAGTGTTCTAGTGCAGTTTTTCTCAAAGAAAATTCCTTTTCCAAGAGCCCCTTTTAAATATCGAAGAATTCTATAAGCTACATCAAGATACACTTCACATGGCTTGTTTATGTGTTGACTAATCCAGTTGACTGCAAAATTTATGTCAGGTCTAGTATGGGAAAGATAGATTAGTTTCCCAACTAGTTTTTGATAACTCTCAATATTTGGTGGTGGACTTTCTTCCATGAATTTGGCTTCATAATCTGTTTCCATTAGTGAGTCAGCAGGTTTACATCCGAGCATTCCAGTCTCTATGAGTAAATTGAGAGTATACTTACTTTGGGAGACAGATATCCCTTTACAAGATCTAGCTACCTCTATGCCAAGGAAGTACTTAAGGGGTCCAAAGTCCTTAGTTTGAAATTTCTTTGACAAAGCTCTCTTTAGACTGCTTATTTCACCTTCATAGTTCCCTGTTGTGATGATGTCATCCACATATATGATGAGTATAGCAATTTCCCCCTTGCTAGAGTACTCAAAAAACATAGTATGGTCGCATCGACTTTGACTATAGCCCTGAGATTTCACTGCTTTGGTGAATCTATCAAACTAGGCTCGCAGTGATTGCTTTAGCCCCTATATTGATTTGTGTAGTTTTTATACTTTTCCAACAACCTCAAATCCTAGTGGCATAGACATATAGATTTCTTCCTCTAGCTCTCCATTTAGGAATGCATTTTTTATGTCTAGCTAATGGAGGGGCCAATCTCAATTGGCAGCCAAAGAAAGAAGTACTTTGATTGTGTTAAATTTAGCTACTAGAGCGAAGGTTTCTTGGTAGTCTACTCTGTGTGTTTGAGTAAATCATTTAGCAACCAAAGAAGCTTTGTATCTATTGATAGTCCCATCAGAGTTGTATTCTAATGAAAAGCCGCACTTGCTTCCAACGGCCTTCTTTCCTTCAGGCAACTGAAGGAATTCCCATGTCTGATTTTGCTTTAGTGCCTCTAGTTCTTCTTGACCAGCCTCCTTCCATTTTTCATGCTTCAAAGCCTCCTTTATATTATGTGGAATTTGCTCATTCGAGAGGTTAGTAGCAAAAGCTTTTAAAGTACAAGGCAGTTTACTGAGAAAAATATATTTCTCAATAAGGTGTTGTGTACATGACCTTTTACCTTTCTTGAGAGCTATAGGCCAATTAAGATCTTCTTCAATTCTTGGATTTGGACCCAAGGATATATCAACTAAAATGGCGCTAGTAAGACCTCATGAGGCTATTTTCTAGAATATACTTATTCACATATGAACTTTTCTTTGTTGATATCTTGAATTTTTTCAAGAAAAACACCAGAATTTTCTGCATCCAAATTTTCTGCAGGTTGTTCACCATCTAAATTTTCTGCAGGTTGTTCAATAACAATTTCGTTGTTTTCTAAATTTTCTGCAGGTTTTCTAGGTTGTCCAATAGTTTTTTCCATGTTTAGATTTGGTTCCGAGTTCTATTCTGTTGCGGTAGTGAATTCGTTTAAAGGGATAGAAAAATTCCATTCATGTTCATGTTCTTTTTCCTCCCCCTAGATGGAATTTTTTGTGTAAAAGGATTTTTCTTCATCAAAGGTAACATCCATAGAATAGAAGTATTTTTTAAGATTGGGAGAATAAAAACAGTAACCTTTTTTGAAGTAGCATAGCTTAGGAAAATACATTTTATAGCTCTACAATCAAACTTATTGTGAGTATTTTGGTGAACATAAACTATGCATCCAAAAACCATAAAGGGAATATTAGTTATAAATTGAGTGTTTGGATAAGTTTTTAGAAGGATGTTACATAATGTTTCAAAAGCAAGAGTTTTGGATGGCATTCTATTAATAAAGTAGATTGAAGTTGTAACAGCTTCCCCCCAATATATTTGAGGGATGTTTATTGCCAGCATAATAGCTCTAGTGACCTCTAAAATGTGTCTGTTCTTTCTTTCAGCAACCCCATTTTGTTGAGGTGTGTAGGAACATGAGGTTTGATGTTTTATCCCATTATCAGCTAGGTATGTTTCAAGGGTAGAGTTAACATACTCTTTCCCATTGTCACTTCCAAGTATTTTAATTTCAGTTTGAAATTGAGTTTTTATCATTTGATGGAACCTTACAAAAGTAGAGGCAACCTCGTATTTCTCCTTAAGGAGAAAAATCCAAGTGACCCTAATGTGATCATCTACAAAAGTGATAAACCACCTATGGCCCGATAGACTCTTAACTCTAGAAGGTCCCCATACGTCACTATGTGTTAGTTGAAATGGTTGAGAAGGTTTGCAAATGTGAATAAGATTATAAGATTTAGTATGCTTTGCTAACTCACAAGCTTCACATTTTATTCCATGAAAATCTTTATTTTGAATATTTGGGGACAATTTTTGCATATAGTTGAAACTAGGATGACCCAATCTTTGATGCAAAAGAAAAATATCAAGATCAAACTTAGTACTAATACTACCCCTTATTTGGCCATTCATCCTCATGAGATAGAGATCCCCAACCTCTTCAGCATTGCCAATCATCCTCTTGGATGCCAAATCCTGCACAACACATTATTTATCGGTGATCTCAACTTTGCACTTGTTGTACTTTACCAATTTGCTGACACAAATTAAATAACAATCTAATTTAGGAATTAGTAAGACATTTTTAAGCTTAATTCCATTAGTAGGTGTAATGTCTCCTATCCCAGTTACACTTATAGTAGTACCATCAGCAACTTTATAGTGGAAGCAAATGAGGGTTTTATAGGTTTAATGTGATCAGACATAAACTCATCATGTGTCATGAGATCTGTAGCACCCGAATCAACAATCCAAACAAGTTTAAGAGTATGAGAAAAAAAATACTGCAAAAATTATACCATTATGGGCTACTTTACTAGCCCCGAAACTTCCCTTTGTTCACTTGCAGCCTTCACAGTGAATAATTTTTGGATGAACTCAATTTATTCCTTTGAAAGCAAGCTTTGACCAGGTTTGGCTGTTTCCGCTTGTCCTTCCTCTCTAACTACTAGGCTTTGGTTTTCATTTTTTTGTCTAGGATTCCAATTGGGTGGCTTCCCATGTAGTTTCCAGCAATTCTCATTGGTGTGACCCCCTTTTCTACAGTGATCACACCTCCCTTGCCTCCTTCTTGTTGCTGCCTTCAAGATTCCATGTATTGCTACTATTAGAAGTACCTTAGGCAGCTAGACCAACACCATCCACAATAGAACTAGGCATGGTACTTTGCAAGACTTTCTTCCTGCTTTCTTCCTTTCTCACCTCGGAAAAAACCTATTTAAGAGAAGGAAGGGTTTTAATAGCCAAAATTCGAATTCTCACATCATCTAAACTTACATGGTGGTCCTTTAAGAATTTGTAGATCCTTCTCCTTTCCACAATCTTTTTATATTTTTCTGCATCTTAAATGCAATCTCAAGTGAGAGTTTCCAACAAGTCCAACTGATACCAAAGTCTGAAGAGCTCATTAAAATACCGGTTTACTGGTTTGTCTCCTTGCTTGATGGCATGGATGGCACACTCAATTTCAAACACCTCTGCTACACTTTCCTGGGTTGCATATGCCTCTCTAGCTGATTCCCAAATTTCGGCTGCAGTTTGGTAGAACATGTAGGACCCGTTTAGTTCCTAGAAAGGGTGGGAATGGAATGGAATGGAGTGATCCAGAATGATGACTATTATGAGTTTGTTTGGTATGACATACAAAGATGATGAAATGATATATATATTTTAAATGAAAAGAAAAATAAAAATACATATGAAACACCTTTTTTATCCCTAGCCCAGAAAAATCCCTCACTCATCGTACACCTTTCCCGGCAATCACTGACTAACATCTTCACCATCAGAGTTCAACACACATCAGAACCAAAATATCCACCAGATCTGAAAAATACATGATTGAAAAAGGAAATACATGTCAATTGCTCAACCTAGGACCTCCCTTGCTCAACCCATAACCAAATCTGTGCGAACAAAGTTCAACCCAAATCTGAAAAATACATGAAAAAAATACAGCACTCAAACTGCAACCCAAATCTGAAAAAAAAAACAGAAAAACACCGTTCAACTTAGATTTGTAAGCATAGCACAAATGTTCGAAGACAACATCATTGACCTTCATCACATCAAAGTTTGAAGATGGTAGAGATGAGGCATAACTATTTGAAGATAGTAGAGATGAGACCCGACTAATGATGCATGAATGTTCGAAGACGGCATAGATGAGAGACGCCAGAGGAGGGAGAGGACAGAAGGGAGAGGATGATGGAGAAGAAAAGAGGCCCAAGGAAAGAGACGACCTCTGCTCTGTCAACGTTGCTGTCGTCAGCAACCTTTGATCTATAGGGGGACTGTGGAGTTGGAGGATAGGAATGGAGGAAGAAGATGACACATCAGTCGTTGGTGGAAGTGAGGGTAGGATGGTCATGTAGGAAATTCTTATATGTGGGAATCAAGAAGGATGGGGCCGAGGTCGAGTGTCTAGATTCCATGAAATTTGGGAATAGAGCTCACCTAGGAATAAGGATTCTGGGTGGAAATAAGCAACCAAACGCAAACCACGTTGGAATGGAGACCTAATTCCTACTATTTCCGGGCACTAGTAAATGAACCAAACAGCTCCGTAATTTTCACCAATAGTTTTCTCCATGAAGGGGGTCAGCCAGCCCATGATGAGGTTGTTTTCTGCACTCCAAATTTTGTATTTAGGGTCAATGGTGTCTGGTTGGTTTGGTGATTTCACCTGTGAGGTAACCTTCTTTACTCCTTCCACACATAAAACCATCACTAATCTACTCCATAATGGGTAATTATTCCCATTAAGTCTGTGAGCAGTGATACTGACCAGAGCAACTTCAATGGCTCCTTGAACCACTTGGTTCAATTCAGAATTCATGGTGTGAGTGGAGGATGAACAATTAGTGACGTCACTACCAGAAGAGTTGGTTTTGGAAGACTGATTGCCGTATTTTGGCATTATTTAGAATTGAAAAGTAGAAGCTCTAATACCAAAAACAAATTTCATGTGTATTGAAATTGGAAATATCATTTTTCTGTGTCAAAAACTGATAATACAAGCAGAACAAAAGGGTACAATTTATAGAAGAGGAAGATGCTCCTCTTCACAGAAGAAAAAGAAAAAAAAAAATCTTAATTATGTCTAACATTCACCTAGGATAAGAAAGGAAAAGGAAGAGAATAAATGCAGTAAATGACAGAATAAAAACAGTAAATGTCCTTTGGCTAATCTCTCTATTTAATAAGTGACATGAATCTCTCCAAGAAAGGAAATATTAATCACCTTTATAACCTCCTTTAGAGAGATAATTATTCTCATTAAATAGAGAGATTATTCACCTATTCTAACAGTATCATTTTCTCCTCATCAATAATTTTTTTTCTGTAAACAAACATTATAGCACTGTTTTTGCTTTACACCTAAGCTTCACTGATAGGAGCCCACCTATCCAACAGCCTTTACACACCTACAGTGGAATAATGTGGGCAGCATGTAACCACGATCATATAGTGCTTAGGAAGTTATGTTATTCAGTCATGCATTTTATATTATAAATAAAAAGATGTAGTGAGGTAACAGTAGGGCGTGGGTATTGATTCATTATTGGAGATTCTACTTTGGTTTATTAGAGGTTCTTAGTGCTTAAGATTCTTGCACTGACTCTCTAATAATAGAATCCGGTTATGGACGGAAAAGAAAAGAGGAATTTTATTCAGAAATAAAGGCTAGCTAAAAAGTTGGCCAAAAAAAAAGGCTAGCTAAAACTGAAATTACAGGTCTGACTTTTTCAATAATAATAAATCACACGCTTCCCATGAAATATGTGCTTAAATAGGCCATAAATATAATCAGGTTTGAATTTTACATCAAAAAGTAAGGAGATCAAAGTTGAATTTCAACATATTTCTTTTTTGTAAATGAGGAAAATAACTAAACTTAGCATAAAACTCTCCAAGGGCATATGCCCTACAGTTGAGAAACATCTGTCGAAGAAAAGGAAGCAAGTAAGGAGAAGGAAGGCTAGATATAATAACTTTTACCTCCTTTTGTGCCTAGCCTTTATCCTGTAGTGCAGACATCTTTGGAGAAATGATGGCTACACAACATATATGTATTCTGTTAGAAATACAACATGCAAAGACAGTACAAAATGACATCTTATAGAAGAAATGATAGTTCAAAGGGGAAAAAATCAGGGAAGAACAATTTACTAAAGATAAAAGATGTACATTAAGGGAGCATAAGAAATTCTCCTAAAACAACCAAAATAACGGGTATAAGATTTCCAAAGAAACAAAGATATTTTAATAAACAAAATCTTTTGATAAAATTTTCAAGAATACAATTAACCTTATGACTAATACAATGTATTCTATGAAAAATAATCCAAAAAAAAAAAAAGATTTAAAATAACAGATCATTATAGCCAATAAAATCTAGTACATTGCTTATAGAGCGTCGCTGAAGAATGTTGTAGAACTCTACAGGCTTGCAATAAACTGCAAGACTCTCTTCTGCAGCAAGCTCCTCTTCTACAGATAAATGCCCTCGAGAATCTAGACGGCACATTTGATCAGTGCTTCTAGAACAGCTGCAGGGTCAAACAAATATGAGCATTGGCTGGGTCACACCCTTGTTTGTAAAGAAAATCTGGATGTCTCCCATTTACAGGAAACTAACAACTCAAGGCAAGTTACAAATGCAAGTCCTTAAAGCATATTAACTCAAATTAACTTACTTATCACTACCATAAAAACTAAAACAGGCAAAGTTATCAGTACAGAAGTGATGAACAATCCCCATGTACAGTTAAGCTTTACCTTTTTGGTCCTACCAAAATCTCCATGGCGCTGTGGTTAATGTTAGGCATATGAACAGAAGAAACTCTTTTTTTTCCTTCCGTTCTCTTTTTAATATAAAACAAGCGTTATCAGAATAATAGAATACAAGGAAAGAAAAAAGTTCCTCATAAAACAAACACCAAAAAAAAGAACTAACACAAGAAAAATTAGCAAAGACAGTTGCAAAGCTAAGTTTGCCTTAACCTAGGATTAAGGGCTATTGTTACACCTCACACGTCACTACCAACAGAATGTTCAAAAATATGGTGGTTCACAACTTCTCCTACCCATATTAATCACTGTCACAAGCTTTTATACAAAAACATAACAGGGACAGCATATCAAAGAAAAATCTCGTTTTTTTTGGCCTCAGCATATCAAAGAAAAATCTACATCCTCACATCATGGGTGAGAAACTACAAGTCTAAAACCTCCATAGTTCTAAAATCAAACTCCTAACATTTTTTTATTAACAACCATCTGGTAACCAGTACCACTAACTACTTCAAATTTGAGCAATGTCAAACTCAAATGGAGGGTAGTTCTTCCTACATGATTTTTTCTATCCACAAAACTCGAATCAAAGACCTTATTAAAGGGTAATTAAGTTCTCTCCAGTCGATCCAACTATCGCCAATATCAAACTATTAATATTAGTCAGCTGAACAATTTGACCAAAACCCCAGGTCAAAACATTAACTGACTTTTACAAGGATAGATGACAAGGGTCCTCCACCCTACCTGCCTAACCTCTCTGATCCTTAAATCAGACTTATAATTCTAATGTTCACTATTACTCTTTAAGCATAATATTAATTACCTGGTGACACTATGGCACATTGCTAAAGAAAGGAATAATTTTAATGCGCATTCAAAGAGAATGGAGTATTCAAACTTTGTTGGATGAGCTTTTGGGGGAAAAAAAGCAAAAACATTAAAAACAGCTCAAATAGGGCTTTCTTCATAAGCCCAATTTTCTGGCTTCTGAAACAAAGCCTTGCCAATAGCTGATTTGTCAAAAACCAAGAAGCACATTGTTTTATTTGTTTCACAAATATACCTCTCATCACATTTTAAAAAGACAACCTGTGTCCTTCCCATATTATGCTCTTTTTCTTCTTCTCCCAATCCCAATCTCATTGTGAACCAATGACAAATCCAGACAGGAATTTAGCCATATGGTGAACGAAATTACCCAGCCACACCAAAAGCTGGCAGCACCCAGATCAAACACAACTAAGATGAAAGTGAGAAGTCTTTAATCTGCTCTAATCAAATTCCTCATATCTAGCACACTTTGACCAAGAATTTACCATGCAAATTCTTTTGAGTCTCCTCTGTTATTCAAGTGACAAAATTCAAACAGATCAGAAGCAGATTTGTCAAAAAAAAAAATCCAGTGAACCCAGGATTTACCTAGGGTTTGCAAAGAGAAACTCAAATAGGGCAGATTAAACATGGCAACCAGATTAAATATTACCTCCTAACAAGCAGTTCACACTCTCCAATGTCAAAAAAGGAAACACCAATGACATTATCAGCTATAGATCTAAAAGAATAACATCGTTTGACACAGCAAGTTGAATAAAATATAGACAAAATTCAAACAGATCAAAAGCAGATTTGTCAAAAAAAAAATCCAGTGAACCAGGATTGACCAAGTGTTCGCAAAGAGAAATTCGAATAGTGCAGGAAAAACATGGCAACCAGATTACATATTACCTCCTAACAAGCAGTTCACACTCTCCAATGTCAAAAAAGGAAACACCAGTAACATGATCAGATATGGATCTAAAAGGATAACATGGTTTGCCACAGCAAGTTGAATAAAATATACATTATTGAATGAAAGGCAAGAGAAACAAAGGAGGAGATCAAGATACTAACCCCTACCTCTGATCGATTATGTCCTCTATCGGCGCTACTTAACAATTGAAAGAATCTAGTTTGAAGAGGAACAAAGACAAACAACAGGTAAAGAAGAGGAAAGGCAAAGACCTAGTTTGAAGGGGCTATTGAACCTGCAACCTTATACCCTAATCTACACCCAATAGAGTAAATATTTATCCTCTTTCTATCTAGCTTAGCTTCATTCCAGTGGTACTTTTACGTTCATACTTCACACCATCACAAACCACCTTCTAGAGATATTAATTTTTTAATAGTTATTTTTTTAAAATTTATATCATACTTTTTAGTATTCTATTTATTAAAAAATACTAATATAGTTCAGGTATATTACTCTCTCCTTCTCTGAAAGATGCCCAAATTGTATAACCTTCTCCATCATGAAGATATATACAAACCTCCATTTAAGCCAAAAGATCACCAAAATACCTCATGAATAATATTGATTTCTTCTATAAAAAATAAAACTTGTTACAAAATTAATCTCATAAACTCATATTGAAATATTATTCATTTTCTGCAGAAAAACATAAATTTAATTTATTCTAAATTCCAAAAAGGGATTACTTTATATTGACCAAATACATACCTAATCCTTTTGATATATTTATAACTAATTATAACTAATAAATATAAGGGTATTTTGGTCAAAATAGATGTAATTGTCCATTATCTTTTGTTACAGAGAAACTCTGTGCAGCACATCATTTTTATTTTAGGGGAATGAAAGTGATTTTTCAAATTGATGAGGTCTCAGGGAAAAAAGTAATTAACGATTGTAATTTTACACAAACAATTTCATAATTCAAAAAGTACTAATGATTATAGTATCCAAATATAAATATCTTCTACTTCATATAAAAGCTCTATTAAAAGTGTAATTTTTTATAAGCCCATCCAAATCGATCCTCATTGTTTTGGTGTAATTTGTTTCTAAAGCTTTACCTCCCTTTCCAAGATTATACTCTTTTCCTTGGTTTTTAAACTTGTTCCATTCATAATTTATCGCCACTATAATATGTAACTTGAAAAGTCACCTCCACTCCAACAAAACCCTAACAAAATTCCACAGATGTAAGCAGTAAACTAATGGTGACGAATGCTCATCAACATTATGGCAGTGCATGAAGTTCAAGAGAAATTAAATCTAGTTAAACAAACATACATGCAGTAAGTAACATTTGTTTCCAGATACTAGATTGCTTTAACAAACAATCACATTATTCTTATTCTGAAAGTAATATTTGTTTCTAGATACTAGATTGCTTTAACAAACTATCATATTCTTTTCTATTTATTTGCAGAAACATTCACATTAATATGTGCAAACATAATTTAAATTCTATATTAAACAAGGGGGAAAAAAGCTACTGTTATGAAGTGCAGGAATATATAAGGAATAGTATTAATTTATGAGAATGATATAAAACAGATTTTCGTAAAAGACCTCTACCAAAAAAAATGCAAAGGACAGACTTTTTTGCAAAGAGAACATACGAGGTTTCACGAGCCACAACAGGTATGCCTGGCATTCTTTGTGAAAATTTCTCAGATATATTTCATATTGTCTGACATATAGGACATATAGGTATGTGAAATTTTCACCAGCAACCAGCCTGCCAATGGAAACGGTGCAAGAAATCATCAAACATGGATGCTCTATATCATCAAACATAGAAAGCCATACTGCAAGAATAATGATATCACAGCTTAAACATTAATAGATCACAAGCACACCCCCCCCCCCGGGCACCCCGCGGGCAGATTTCTTGAGAAAGTTGAACAACTTCTGGCCCAAGATAGTACATCCATGCATGCCTTTAGTTTACATACGTCATTTGACTTGAAAAGATTAAGGAACCACAATGGCTGAAAAATAACATTGGATACCCAAGAAAAGCAATATGAAATATACCATGTTTTGCATGAGGGAGTAACAAAGAAAAGTTAACCCAATGATCAAGCAACAAGATAAACAAGAAACAAAACACATAATCAGAGTGAAATCAAGTAACGAGGTAGACAAGAAAAGAAACATATAATCACAGTGTAGTTAAAACAGGTTACAGAATCATGTAGGAGGCAGCAGCACAGAGTGGGCTTGTTTGCATGATTAACAGGACTCTAAAAGCTTTTTATGTCCAACTGATTTAGAACTGTATAAACGCCAGTGAATGTTACTACAAAATTGAGAATTTGTTTAAACCACCACATGAAGTAATCAGAAACTTCATAACATCCTTAGTTACCCCACCCCTCCAGGCTTAACAAATACTTGTGCAATTTTGTTCTGATGTTTGGCCAGTCAATTTTTTTTTTGGTTTTTTGGAGTTATGATGAAAACAGAAGCCTTTCCTATGATCCCATTTGCTTGAAGAACGCCACTTTTCTACATCCGGAATTGTCCCCTTCTAGCAAAAATATATCAGCCATTGCCAATTCAAATTTTAAAGATCAATGCGCCCAGGCAAGAATTCTCAAACAATCATTGTATGGATAACGGGTAAACAAGACAATAACATAGCCCCCGTCCAACCCAAAACAGAAGTCGTAGAAAAATATGTACTGAAATGAGACTGACTTAGGCAGCTAGATGAGCTGGCAGTACTGCCATTTGTTAGAGTGAAAATGATAAGAAAGGGGGAACGTACGCAGCTCAGAACAGATTTTGGAAACCAATGCTATACTCTCTCAGTAATCTCTGGCTTCTTTCTCTGTATTATCTTTCCCTTTCTAGTTGTAACAGAAACTAAGTTAAAGAAAAAAATCGCAAGAATTCATTAAAAAACCAACCAAAAACATTGAAGAACCAATAGTATAAAGAATACAAAGACCCAAAGTTAATAATTATCTTCAATCCACATTTAAAACCAAAAAAGAATAAACAGCCTTCCAGAGAAAGATGGCAAAGAGAAGAGAAATGAAGAGCCGATTGCAAAAGAGCCAAATGGGAGTAAGAAAATTCAATACCAACAGCTAGTCGATGATAGAAAGCTTCCATGTTCAACCTCCCAAAATTTGACCACGCAACATGCGCAGGGTGAATGAAGCAGTGGTGTAAAAAGAGGTGAAGGGAGGCACAGGGCAGGCTGATGCACAGTGTGGCAGAAAAAGAATAGAGAAACCCCCTCCAAAGAGAAGGGGTTCAGACTTCAGATACAGAGAGGGAAGAGCTCAAATTTGGAAAGTGGAGTTGAACCAAATGCCCGGTCACATAGACCAGCTCAGGCTAGGGCTTAACTGAAGGGTGACTATTTAATGAGTCCAACTCTCTTTTTAACCGAACAATCCAAGGAAAGAAATAAGGAAACAATTGTTTTCTTCACCAGAAAGAAATTTTCAAATCATCTATCATCTATATAATTATAAATATAAATATAAATTATAAAGTACCATAAAGTATTTATAGACTTATAGATTATTGATGAATATAAATAAAACGATAAATATAACGATAATATAAGTCATATTCTTCATATGTTGTATGTATTTTTTCTATCATATATTTTTATTTATTCAAAAAATAAAAAATCAAAATAATTGACTTCTTTTACATATAAAAATATGATTTGATGACTCATGCAAAAGATAGCGAGAAACTTAATTACTTCTTGAGATAGTAGTAAAAAAAATTACTTCTGAGAGACTTTTTCCTTATCCTAACTTTATTTAATTTAAATTCAATGTTGGTCAAAAAAATTTTATTTAAATTCAATAAGAATAACATATTAATTAATTAAACAATACATATTTGACATTTTACACAAAAAGACGTAGAATTAATATCATCTCTTTTTTTCTTTATTTTATTTGCCAACTATATTCATAAGTCAAGTCATGAGGAGTGTGATTAATTAATTTTGATATTTGTGTAAATATATGGCGCTCTAATTTGCCAATAAAAATAGATATAAAGCAGGAAAGAAGCCCAATTGATTATAGCAGTTTAATGGACTTTCAAATCATCTACAAAAAATTTCAAAAAGTTCAACAAAGATCAAGGAATATCATATAATATTAGTTTATAGTGAATGAGATTAATATTGTTTAAGTATGATATATTGAGTTTGAGGTGGTGTGAATAGATGAAATGCCTTTGAAAGAAGTTTTCCAAATAGAGCCTAATCGTAGTTTGTTACCAGATATCAAACGGTTGTTGTGGGACATCCATGTTAATTGTTGACAAATCTAATAAAAAAATGTTGACAATTTGATAGTATTTTGGAAGCTCGCACCGTCATTATAGTGGGTAGGCAATTTTATGCTTTGATTTATTTATGTGTCGATGTGAGCCCTAACTACATTCAAATTTTTATATTTCTAATTTTAATGCAAGTTAATTGATTTATAAATAAAACCATAAATTTATAACAACAATCATTAAAATTGATATATCTATTTTATATATGTAAAATACATATATTTAAGCTTCAATTTGTATATAAATATGGTTATATTAGTCAATTTTAGTATGATTTTACATATTTTGGTATTTTATAGTGTTATAAGGCTTATTTAAATTAAAAACATTACGAATCATAACTAACTATTTCGGAGTTTCTTTGTTGATTTATGCTATAATTTTAGTTGGTCAAATTTTTACTAATGATGTTTCACATAAATATAAAAATAGACATGAATGTATTTACTGTTTTTTTATGCAAACATAACTATATATTGTGCATTCAGAGTAATTTAGAATAAACAAACATGATAAGGTCATATTATTTTATGGTAATAGTGATGGTCCATTTGATTATTGTGCAACTTCAAGTTAATTTGACTGAAACAAGAAATATTAGAAACTAAAATGCATTACATATAATCATTAAAGTGAAATTTTAATACTATCATGCTAACCACAACTTTATTGATAAGTAGATATAGTATATAGCTAGTATTATTTGGTGAATACATGGGGTGTAGGGACGGAACCAGAAAAGTAAGTTAGGTATTAATAGAGGCTTACACAGGTCAGGTTGGGCCGAGCTTCTCATCCTCGTTTGTTGCTCGGCCCGTGCACATCTGAGATAAACCAGGCTAGATACCGGATGAAGGTTAATTCGACTCGGTATCAAATAATTTTTTAAAACATTAAAAATAAAATAAAAAATTAACTTTATATATTAACAAAAAAATTTAATTATTAATGTAAAAATATATTTCCTTAAAAAATAATGTTATGATAGAAATTAATTTCTCAAAAAATTTTAAATATTTACAACTATACATTATGTTCATATAAGATTAAATTAAGAAATTAATTTAAAATTTTAAATAAACTTAAAATATCAAAATCTTAAAAAAAATTTTATCATAATCAAATAATAAATATATTATATAATATATATATATATATAGAAAAAATTTTATAAAATCAATTACTATATGTGAAATAATATAATACTTTTTTAAAAATATATATATTACGGTCGGGCCGGACAAACTAAAGCTAACACAAAGTCCGACCCAGCGTGATAGGACCAGGCCACGGGCTTACATGCACAAGCCTAGGTAGTGATAAAAAATTTAGTTATATATATTTAATAAATTAATATAAAAATAAATTTTATTGAAATTATTTTTGGTACATAAAAATTTAAGTAAATTATATATTCAAACACTACAAAAATTAAAAAGTTACAAATTGTCATAATAACAAAAAAAAATCAAAACCATCTTCATATAAGAAAATTTTATATTAAAAGTTATAAAATAAATAGTCAAAATTAAAAATTAAAGAATGTATAGTTTCTGTTCCTTTTAGAATAAAAATAAATTTTCATTTAAGATGTTTAAATATATTTTTTATATTTTATTTGTTTATGAAATACATTTTTACATTAATATAAGAAAAATTATAATATATATATGTTTGAGATTTTATTTAAAAAAATCGATTGAAGTGGGGCTAATAAGAAACTTCTTGATTACTCTATATGGCTAACACATGGAAGATTGAAAGAAAGAAGCCATGAGGTGGGCCATGAAACTAAAATAACACAAGCAATGGGAAGAGTGAGTGGTGGTGGGGGAAATGAATTGGTGGTTTTATTGGGGTGGAATGAAATTTTCCTTGGGAGGGCAAATGACATTTCTTCGGGGGCGATTGACATTTTTCCCTTAATTACAATGAGACCATACCACTCTTAGAGGGGGTGGGGAGTGAACCGCACCCAAATCATTATACCTCAATTCGTCCCTAATAGGGTGATATGTTGTAGCACTCATGAAAATATAGAGAAAGGTGATTTCTTGAATAAAGGTGTTTATTCCTTAAATCACCATTACGTTGTCTAATTCAAAACTCTCATTCAATATACACAGGAAACAATTTCCAATATGCTTAACATTTACTATAACTATTAATAAGAGTCAAGGACAAAACTTATGCAATGTTAGCCTATACCTTCCCAAGCCTATATTCACATATGGCCAGCTGTATATTGCATCTCGAGTTCAAACTAAGCATGGGCTTAAAATATTAATACTTGATTTAGAAGAAAGAGCAATGAGCATGACTTCAAATATAGTATATAGAGAAGTGTTCAATAACTTGATATTTTGATTTTGTGAACTATATATCCACTATTGCATCATTGATTTTGTTACTTTTATGATATGATCAGATGAATATCATGATATTTTTCATTATTATAGTATCAGTCTATCCATTGAATGGGTCGTTTTCTTTTATCTCCATCTCCATACAATGCATTGCTTCACGAGAGGTCATCTATGTTTTAGTTTAATGTTGAAGCACTTGTGTAAATTGACTTAACATCTGTGGTAGTGTTAGAACCATTTTTAAAGTAGCTCTAGTAGTCATAGGACATAGAGTTTATGATGTATGTAGCATTTAGGTTTAGTAAAGGGAAAATTGATTGTTATGTAAGAGGTTTCAGAGGATGAATTCCCTACTTGTTATATGTGGTATGTGCTGGAAAATAGATTCTCTGACAAAGCTCTTAAGCTGGCATAGATGCAACAAATTGGTAATATACTAATTGAGTATAGTTTTCGATAGGAAATCAATGAAGGAAAGGAGGGGGAGAGAAAATATCACATGTAATGGGGTTAAATTTATTTATGAAAGAATATAGGGCCAAGCATAAGAGGCAGTAGGGCTACAAGGCTATTGGGAAATGTAGTGCTGCAACTTTGGATGCATGGACTAAGTTATTAGATGATGTGAGGGCTCAATACAAGGGAATGGTGTTGTGCATACAAGATGAGAGACATGAAAGATCATCAAGCTCAATATCAAATGTGGTATGATATAATATGTATATATATATTGTTTATATGGCTTTGATTTATATTAAGTAACAATACCAATTAATGCACAAACACCATTACAAACAAGATGTTCACCTACCCAATTTAGAGTTTGCGGAATTTGCAAGAAATAAAGATACATTGAGTGAGAGGGTAGAGAAGATTTTATTTTTGGAGGCTACTAGAAATTTGCTGCACGCAAATTTGATCATTTTCTGTGCATAGAATTGATACGAGCCATTGATCATTCAGCATCAACAATATACATTAGAGGAAGACGTAGATTCATAAAAGCATCTAATGTAAATGAGCTAATGGGCATACTCAAGCACGGAGAACCTGTGAAAATAGACATCTATGTTGATGTGTTAGCAAAACTAAAGGGGGAGTTTTTTGGTATGAGCTACAAGGAAATCAAAAGTATGATTGAGTTTGGAAAGCATGATGATTAGTTTGAGTTTTTGTTCCTATTGTATAGTTTGGGAATGTTGGTAAGTCCCATGTCAAATGAAAGTATTAGTGATTGCTTGTTGAAAATTATCTAGAGTTAGAGGACACTCCCTAGTTATCTTGATTGGTCATCCTATGTTGTGATGGAACTAATGAAGGAGGTTGCGAGCATTAAATGGGTAGTAGCATGAGGGGCAACGAAGAAGAATGTAGGTGGATGCTTGTACTTTATAATGATAGATAATTATTTCAATGTTTGATATATGCAATCTCATTTATGTGAACTAACCCATTGGATGAATTTGAGTAACATTATTTTTCTTGGATTTTCGCCGATATTTTTCTTTCACAACCTACAAAATAAGATTAGTGGTAAAATGTTTCCAATAATGAGTGTAAGAGGCCAATGAGGAATAAATGATAGCAATGAACAAAAGTAGTTATGAGAAGAATCAATGGGGAAAACTAATCTATGATCCAAAGGAAGGTAAGTTAGAAAAGAGGAATGGTTAACAACCTAGTAGTAGGAAATTGGCTTGATCCTAATCAGAGTCTTATAAAGGAAAACGTAGGATTCAACAAAATTTTTATGATGACAATCATGCAATGATCACTAGTTAAAAGGATTAACTGGATCCAAAAAATGACCCTATAGTAGTGGTCCTTCCAAGTGAAGTTCTTCAAGAACATGTAAATGCACCTCTAGGTGAAGAGGTAGATCAACCCATGAGTTATGATAAGTGAGTCTAGGCTAGCTGAATTATTTGGATTAAGTAGGTAGCTTCTTCCAACTAGACTAATGACTCCAAATCCAAATGATTATTAAACCTATTTATGATAAAAGTCATGATGGATTTGGGAGGATATGTTCAAATTATAGACTCCCTTAGTACTGTATTAAAAGCAAAGGAATTCTTAAAGGGCATCATGATCATAAGCTTCTGCAAGTAAATAGATTAAGCAAGTTCTTGATGGCACATCAGATCAAGAGTTCTTGAATTGTATTAGAGAATTATTCCAAAATTAAGTGTTTCGTACTTTAGAAGATTATGTCATTGCCTATATGCTCCAGGCAAAGTGCTATCATGAAAAAGAAGCCAAGGTGATAGAAGTCTCAAAAAAGAAACTAGAGGAGGTTCCAAAGAAAGATTCAATGGAGATATCAGATGACAATGATAACTCTGACACTAGTACTTAAGCCTCATAAGCTAGTGTCATGATAATAAAATATGAATGAAGTATAGTAATGTATAGGCAATAAGATGCCGATTTATTAGTAGTAAAATAGAAAGACCAAGGTTGAGATATGATGATGGGTTTTGACAAATGATGATATAATGAAAGTAGTAGTTAATGTAACTGTGGAGTTTAATTTATTATTATTCGCAATTAATAATTGCAAGATAAGTCTGGTTAAAATACAAAGAGATTCTCAGCAAAGGCTGACAGTACAAGCACCAACTTCTCAAGCGACTCTTGTAGCAGTATATGAAAGTACTCCTAGTCTAGATCCCTTGCAAATAAACCTTAATTGTCTGGATCAATAGCAGAGGACTATTGAGCAACTACAAGAGATAGTTAATGCTCAAGGACAGCTAGAAAAAAGCTAGAGTCCTTAATGCTCCACCTATACTATAGTATCCTCAAGCAGCTTAGCAAGCTCCTGTAAGACAACCTACAAAGCAACTAGATGAGTTTGCCAACCATCAACATATAATTGCACAATGTAAAAAGTATTAGCTCATATCTTTTGATAGTAGATTTGACATGCAAGTTGCTAAAGAGTAAATTATAAGCCTTAAAAGGATTTCCAAGATAATGAGCTGTACGTCAAAAATAAAGGCTTAGAATGACAACTTATATTTTGGAAAAGAGGCTAACTAATGGTGGAAGAATGTAGAGCAAATCATTCAAGAATGGGATACTCCATCAACATGGGAAGTATTATTAGAAAAGGTCATTAATGATTAACCCAAATGTATCAATTCACCTTACACTTTGCACTAATCCTCTGCACACTATTGCCAATGAATTTGAAACCAAATTTGTTTGCAAGGCTAAACTTGTATAATACAACTTTGAAATCCATTGCATTTGCAAAAATTTGCCTGGTGCCCATCAACATATCCTTCCACTTTACAGCTATCATATGAGGCATCAACCCAGGAACACTTTTGATAGCACAGGGTAATGGTTCTACCAATCATACAGGTGAAGGGTTAGCATGTGACATCTTTGCTTGTGCCTTGCATTAGGGAGCAAAAATGATAATCATGTCTCTACCATCTCATATACATATAATAATCAATTAAGTATTATTGCCACCTACCTTTTTGTATACTCAACTAATACTTAACTTCATTCACTAATATTATTTCCTTTCCCACCAATGTAGCTATATGAAAAATTTATCATTGAATTCAATTAGTTGCCCAACAGCCTCATCACCGACAAGATCTACAAGAACAGTCAAATCAAAGTTAACAGTATAATATAAATTAACATATTCTATTTCACATCCTACATTTGATGTTATCAGTCGCCTCAGTTTGTCTTCTGAAAATCCCTCTCTTACCTTTTTTCCAACTACCCTCCCCCCTCATATTGAGTCCTTTCTTCTGGGTTTCTTACAACTTTGCCCTTTATATGAAAGAAGCAAAATATTTCTTTCCAATGTCTACTTGACATTACTTATATACACATGCAAAATACAATGATTATCTTTAAAAAATTTGTCACACATCTTAAATCAATAATCATCTATTTAGGTTTATCAAAATATTTCAGTTAGGTTCCACACTAAACTTTCAAATCCATATTCCATATTCCACTCTAATGGAGATTTCTAGATTAAACAAACAGAATATCATTATCCAAACCATATGGGTCGATCATACACTATTAGTGTGAAATGTATTCTTACATTTTACAATGAGGACTTCAATTGAGGTGTCCAAATAGAGAGGATCAAGTGGGGAGGAGACTTTGATTTCAACGCCTACAACAACCTATAGCACCCCAAACTAATCAAGAGAAAACTCATAACCGAGGGAAAGGAGAAACAAATAGAATAGAGGCGGATTGCAAGATCACTTACCCATCACGAGGTTAATATCTGAACACAAATGCGAGATCACAGAAACCATAGATGTGAAGAAAATCAAAGAAGGAGAACTGAGGCAAGAGCAACTGGAAGCCAGTGAAGATCATGCAGGAAGCTTACTTTTTCCTTTGTTTTTTGATTGATGGTCTACCTCTCTCTTTTTCCCTTCTTTGTCTCTCTTTTTTGTTTCTACCTAAGGACATTTTATTGAATGTCCCACAAAACTAGAAAAAAAAATTATAGGTCCTTAAATGTCATTGTCTCTCTTTTTCCCATGACATGCATTAAAATGTAATTCTCCCTTTTATTTTTTGGTATCAAAATCCAATTTTCCCTATTAATATTGATGATAACTTATGACATATTGATGATTGAATTGAATATCTTTTTTCACGTAATGTAAGAGAGAAATAACAATTTTTTTTAAAAAAATTTGTATTCATTTTTCTAATGTTTAAATTTAAGCTCTATTAAAATATGTGAAGAAATATCAAAATAATAAAAAAATTGCATGAAGACTAGTAAAATACATGAAGAAAGATTGAAATAATAAGAAAGGTTACACAATGAAATATCTTTTTCATTAATCCACCAAACCATCCATCTATATTAGAATCAATATCTATATCTATATCTATATATATATAATCTATATCAATATTTATATATAGCAATTTTGTAGAAACAAATCTTATAAATTGTATTTCATTTTTAATTCTTTTTTAAAAAATATATTCATTTTTATAATATTTAAATTTCCACTTTATTGAAATATCTGAAAAAATGTTGAAAGAATGAAAAAGTTAGATGAAATCTAATAAAATACATGAAGAAAAATTGAAATAATAAGAAACATTGCATGACAAAAAAAAAATCAAAAGACTTACACAAAGCTTAAAAAATTATATTTATTCATCAATTATAAATAGCATAATTTTTATAAACTTGTGGTCTTGGATATAATTTTCCCTTTTATTTAATCATAGCTAAGTTTGATCAAATATCTCTCCGTCCATTAATCAACCAAAATGGTACATTTATATTGGAATCTATATAGTAATAATAAGGGAAAATCCCAATTAAATACCAAAGACACAAGATAATTCCAAAAAAGGTTACAGCCTTAATTTCAAATAGCTATCAAGTTGCAAATTGGAATTAAAATTAGGTGAGAAAATGAAGAAACTACCCTTGCTTATTTCTTCACATCCACTCTCTTCTTCACATCCACTATCTCTCTCCCTCTCATGTCAATGCAAGACTCGTGAGCATATAGTACTGGAGCTACCATAGCCTAAACTCGCCACCATATTAGTACCGATTTATCCCTCCCTCCAAACATGAGCAACAACTAGAAACCCCCACTTTCGATGCTGATCCCAACTCTAATGTTGAAGATAGAGTAGAGTGAGTTGAGAAGGAATCGAGAGAGATTGAAGAACATGTAAGCTACTGTCATAGGCACTGCTGCTTCTAGTAAGCTTTCATTTTCCATCTCTTCTACTATATACTTGAATGTTTTGGTTCAATTGCAAATTTCCTTTAGGAGTTCTATTGCCATTTGCATATGTTGTGCATATGGATTTCAAGATCCCTGTTTGATTGTTGAAACTTGTTATGATTTTGATGTGAGAAAGATGCTTAGTTTATTTAGTGCCTTTTTTGGTATAAGGTGAGATTTCCATTTGGCATTATGGAGCCAAACTCTTTAGGTGTTTGACAAATTCCTTAATAGGGTAGGATCAACTTTATTTGTGTGATTAATGTATTAGAAATATAAAGGATTCGTGCATGTTTGAATTAACTTTTCCATAATTAATTATGAGAATAAGTAATTCTGTCAAAAGTGATTTATGTTTGAATATTTTTAGCTAAGAAGTGATTTTGAGAAAATAAATATGTTTAGATTTTGGTTTAAGTAATTATTAGGTAAATAAGGAGAAGAAAAAATAAAATAAGTGGTTATGTGAGTAGGAGTAATTATCATAAACATAAAAGATCAACTTCTCTCATAATCACTTATTTAAGGCATAATTATTTATTGAAAAGAGTGGTGTGTTAAGCAACTTAGCAAAATAATAAATTATTTTATTACATAAGTGATTATGGGAGGAATCCAAACAAGCTTGAACCTTAATCATTTGATAATTACTTTCTTAGCTATGCATAGGCTGAATAAACATGGCACGCGCACACACACACACACACACACACACTTAAGGAATTACTAAATTATCAATGAAATAATTACCATAGGGAAAATATGTAACAACCCTCATGACTTTGTTTTAGTATTGTGTGCAGAACCAGAGGAAACAGGATGGAGGAAGGTTCAAGAGGGCAAAAATGAGCTCCACGCCGCGGCAAAAAGCAAGGCCACCATGGCGAGAGCCAATTCCAGTGGCTCTTTTCGGTTGAAAACTAATGGAGCCGCGGTGAGATGTTCTGGAGCCACGGTGAGAGTTGGGTTTCTAGTTTAAATCAGAAACATTTCGGTCAGTTGGATGTAAAGGAAAAAAAGGAAAATGAAGGGAGAACGTAGAGCTCTACTAGGGTTTGAGATTTTCGGCTTCTAGGAGTGATTTTCGGACCTTGAAAGCTTGGATTCAAGTTGGTAAGTGATTTCTACTCCTCCCTCTCCATTTTCTTCGGTTGAATTTGGGATTTTTTGGTTATATGTTGGGATTTCCGATTTGGGCCGAAATCCACCTATTGAAATGGATGAAATGGAGTTAGAGAAGTGTGTTTTGGTGTTCTTGTTGCTTAGGTATGAGTTTTGAAAGGTTTATGCATGATTTGAGCTTAACCCTAGGTTGTTTTGTATTAGGGCTCTTGGAAATTTGAAGTGTGTAGGATTGTTTGGTGTTTGAATGGTTTCTATGAGCTTAATGATGTAGGAAAGAGGTGTTGGAATTTTGTGTTAGGTTAAAGTGGTTAAATTGTGATGTTTGGTTTATTGGTATATGTGGTTAATTGAGGAATTGTGATATTGTGAAGGTTGTTTGGTAGCCTGAGAGGGATTCAAGGGTGTTGGACAACTCGAGAAGTTCGTGGAATCCGCGTGTGTGATATTGACACTTGAGGTAACCGGGTGTTTGTTTGTATTGTATTATTTATATTGTATAATATTACATATATTTGTGTATATATGTATGTTTCTTTCATACCACAATATAGATGAGTTTGTGTATATTGTTTTCCATATATTGTGCTATGCACACAGCTAGATGATGATGATGATGATGAAGAGAGATGATGATATTGGCATGACATGACATGATGCATACATGACATTAGGACATGATGATGATGATGATTATATGATGATACATGAGTATCATCACATGGCATTGTGAGATTGTGATATATGGCAGATTGAGTGATGATAATGATATGAGATATGATTAGGGAGGATAAGGATGAGATCCCTGTCGCTAAATCTTCCCCTATGGCTAGGGGAGCCAGGGGGAGTGGACTACACCTTCCCTAAATCACCATCAATTCGTGATGGTTCAGGGGAAGAAAAGCCACGGTCCGAACATTAGTGTTACTTTTGGCTGAGTGCACTAATGGGAGATGAGCTTGGTGATATCCCGGAATTAGTCTTCACCGACTGCTGGAAGGAAATTACATATATAAAATGTCATGTTATGACAATAACTCGTGGTTCTAGCTGTGTGCGAGGGAGACATGCATTCCATTCATTTCACATTGCATTCATGGATTATATGAGACATATGTATATATGTGTGTGTGTGTGGTTGTTCCCGGTTACTGAGACATTGTCTCACACCCCTCTCTCATGAACTAACCTTTCAGGTGAAGATTTTGGCACTAGTCCGGAGAAGACGCGTGAGTAGCATCGGATGTAGGAATACTAGATCTATGTAGTTTGTGTGTGTAATTTGGATATGTATCTTGTGCAAGTATGATAGAATGTTTTGTAATAGACGTTTGACTTGGATATGAATTAGTATGGATGGATGTTGTATGTATGATTATGAATTGTATAGAATTGTGTTGTATGTGCTATGTATGCTGGATGGTGGTGTATGTGTGATTGCGATATTGAGGAGTCAGTGTGGTAGTGTTTGTGAGCCCAATGATGTTTGGGCTTCATTGGTGTGTTTTAGGGCCTGTAGCCCGTGTTGTTAAATGGGGTTCAAGAGGGTCAAATCTCAGAGAAAGGTTCCTTTGATGTGAAACATCTTTGCACAAGTTGTTTGAGTGATTTTGGACATGTGTGAATGGTCCAGAGTGTTTGAATTGTCTTTGGTGGCAAATGGAAGTTGTGAGTTGTGAGTTTTGGTCAAAAAGTGGTTAAAATGGTGTCAAGTATCCAGAATCTCTATACGGAGTTGGATTGAAGTAAAAGTGGTGTCTATGGATAGATTGAGACTAGATTGACTTGTTGAAGTTGAAATCAGGTTAATTGAAGGTCGGAGCATAAAGATATGAGTGTCAGAAGTTCCCCCTAGTGTTGGAATTTTGCTGGTGTATAAAACCAGTAGGGGGTGCCGTGGCACTAGGAAGAAGGCCACAGTGCCAGAGAGTCTAGTAGCAAGTGTGAAATAGGGGAAGGCCGAAGCCGAGTGGTACTGTAGTAGCCGCAGCCCCAACCCACTATATGATATTTTTGTGTTGTTTTTCCACTGCCCAGTGGTTTTGCAAGGTTCCTTTGAGATGTTTGAGTTGTGTTTGGTTGAATTTGGAAGGTTTTGGTTAAGTCTGAAGGTGTTTGTCTATAATATTGTACAAGAAAAAGTGCAATAAATTGATAACAACTTTGTCCACAATATTGTTGTAGGTTGTGTTCCAAGTGGTAATGACAATTAATTAGTAAATATTGTAATGGAATAAACTTTGTATGCATGAGTTGTTATTTTAAGAATTTTAGTGGTTTCCTTGTAATGTTGCACTCTATAATTCAACTTGTAATTTAATTTGTAGATGTGAGTTGTTATTTTAAGAAGTCAAAGGCTTGGGTGTAGTTATATATTGCTTGTTTATGCATATAGATGAAAGAAACTATAATGGCTAGGTGTATGTGACTCAAAGATATTGTAACTCAATTCCATCAATCAATAATATAGAAGTTGTGGTTATAATATATTTTTTAATTTTTAATTTATGGAGTAGATGAAAAAATGTACTAGTTTTTTTCATAACCACTTTGTATATAAAACTACAATTTTGGTCTAGTGAAGTTGACATGTGGTGTTGCTGCTAAGTTGCAAATACACCATATTAACTCGTAAACTCATGATTTACACTTGCAAATTTATGATCTAGCAAAGCTGACATGTGATGTTGATGCACTAGTCGATCACCCATCTCCAATATCAAATGGCCTAATTCCAATTGCAAATGGATTAGTTAGTATTGCAAATACACGATCATGACACCTAAATGCATGGTTATGACATGTCACTTACATGGAATGACCAAGTTCCAAAGGAAACTCAGGTGACACTTGTTAATCGGCAAATATGACATGCAAATCCACAGCTATCACTTACAAATATACTGTCAGTGAGGCATGGTGCACTAAACAACCATCAAAGGAGACATCCTTTGATGGTCAGTTAGTGCACTATCTGATATGAACCTAGTCTTATCCAATTGCTACATTGGTGGACCATCAATTAGTGATGGTCGACCATTGATATGAAATTCAAATTCCTAGTACAAGTTGCAAATAGACCACAAACACTTGCAAACACATAATCACGATAATTAAATGCACAGTTATCATATGTCATTCATATGAAATGACCAAGTACAAAGGGAAACTCAGGTGACACTTATGAATTAGCTAGTATGACATGCAAATACACAACAAGAAGATGCAAATTCATAAATGTTACTTGTAACTACATGATAATCACTTGTAATACACGATTATTACATGTAAATGATAGTATATTAGTTAGGCATAACAATTTATGGTCGACCATCTGGACATAAGCACCAAATCAAAAAAACATTTGCAAATAGGCTCGAGTCACTTGTAAATATTTAATATGCACTTATAAATATATGATTATCATATGTAAATGATATTATATCGGTTAGAGAACACTTGTAACTTGTAAATAGCTAATAACACTAGCAAATACATTATTTTAACTTGTGAATACATGGTTACTATATGTTAATGCATTTTAACTTGTAAATAGAATTATTTAGTTGTAAAATGCACTAGTAAGGGACTTGACCAGCATTCTTCAAGGTCGAGACTTCGATTCTTGAGGGGTGCAGCAGCGTTAAAAAAATTAAGACTTCAAAGAGTTCTTCATATCGGTACCGTGAGTCTTCAAAAGTTTCTACATAGCGGGTTCGGATTAGTCTGGGACTGATAATGAACCCAGGATACCCCTGGATACCAAGTGATAAAGTATCAAAAAAAAGAATTATTTAGACATGTTAAATTAAGACTTGTAATTTCCAATTGATAAAGTGAATTACAAACTAATGATAATAGATTTCCAAGTGATTCCAAGAATTTCACAACTGCATGATGATCATAATGACCACATTTAAATTTAGTAGGATCACTTGTAAATGGAATTATTTAGATATATTAAATTATGATTTGTCATTTTCAACTAATGCAGGTGAATTTCCGACTAATACTAATGGATTTCCAAGTCATACTAGAGAATTTGCAACTATAATATCATTAGTAAAATTGTACATTTACAAGCATTTTTTAACTGATACAATATTATTTACATGTGATAATCATGTATTTGCAAGTGCATATTGCATATTTGCAAGTAACTTTGACCTACTTACAAGTGCTTTTTGGATCCGGTGCTTATGTCGTGATACCATGAGAGTGATGGCTGACCAGTGCATCTATTGTCATGTCTAACTAATACACTGTCATTTACCTGTGATAAACATGCAGTCACTTGCAAATACGTGATATGCATTTGTAAATACACGATTATTATATATAAATAGCATTATATCAGTTATGATCTATAAAGCACATGTGTAACTAGTAAATAGGTCAATAACACTTGCAGATACATGATTTTAACTTGTAAATACACGATTATCACATGTAAATGTCTTGATATTAATTATGGTAAATGGACAACCCTTGTGACTAATAAATAACCCCATAGAAGATGCAAATACATGATTTTCCTATGTAAGTACATGATTATCATACGAAAATGCACCTGGATTATAAAAAAATTGAAATAAACACATTTGTATAGACATATAGACCAAGAAATTATACATTTTAAGTATCCCGAAGTTTACAATATTTAGAAAAAATACTAAGGAGATGTCTTGTATATTATTAGAAGTGAAATTATTATCAGGATATGTATTCATATTGAACCAGATAAATCTGTTATAAAGTCTCACAAAATGTGTACATTCCATAATTTCTAACAAGTCAACACCTAAACAAAATGATTGAACTCATTAATTCATTTCTAAGAGTTCTGTTTACAAAGTCTCATAAAATGTATATATTAACAATGGACTACCACTACATTTCTAACTGTTAGTTCTATGTGAACTCCATAACTAAATTTGGCCACTGTTAAGAAAGTGTTGGGGCCACCAAGGAATTCTTCCAACACCGTACTCATAGTCTTTTGATTGATTTTCTTTGACTCTTCATATACTTGAGCAACCTTGCAATAGGAACAACTTGAGAGTTACTAACACCAAAAATAGCTACTAAGCTACTAGAAACAATGTATCCTCAACTTGTAAGCATCAGAAATAGCTATGAAGCTACCAACATAAGAAACAACCACTAAGCTACCAACAATGCAAATCATGAACTAAGCAATGCAGCAATTCATGGCAAACTTGACACCAAAGTGAACTTTCTTTTGCATGAGTCAAGTATTAGAGTTATGGTAATTTAAGAGGTCCATGGTTTAAATACAATATCAAACAAGAATGCAAGAATGTAAAGTCATATTATCAAGAAGGGAAGGATTCATACAATTTAATCCATGAAGATAGATACTTGACGGTCTATTTAGCAACCATGAAGATAACAAGTTTTAGATTTTAGTATAGCTACAATATCTTTAATTTTTAGCTTGACCAAGTTACACTGAGTAAAACCATATCAAAGCAAAAAAAATGAATGCGAACAAGAAAGCTTTTAAGCAAATCGAAAATTAAGAATCAAACTAACAATACCTTAACAAAATAGCATAATAGAGCGCACAAGGTTCAGATCTCAACATATTTACCAATGAGTCAAACCAGTAATATCTTCATGTTCAAACTCATGCCTTAAAATCAGCAAGAATTATGGGAAAAAAATACATGTGCAACAAGAAGATACCTAGGTCCTTACCTTAATATTAAAAGAAATTAGAATGAGACACTAAACATGAAAGAATAAAAAGATAGATTAACCTTCCTCCATTGAATTTGCTCTTTAATATGGATTAGAAGCATATAATCAGAATCAGAAACATAAAAGAAAGGGAAATGATGACTTACCTTGACTAGAGAACAATCGGCAAAACATAACTCTATTACTGCAGAAAGGAAAGCCTTGGTTCTAACTTCTAATCCTCGAGAATCCTATGGTTCTCCTAGGAAGTTTTAAATTGAAGACTTCTTTTCTCATGAAGACAGAGAGACAGAGAGTTCAAGATGGAGGAAGGGTGGAGAGAATGAAGAGGAAGGTGATGCTGGAAGATAGCGATGCTGGAGGATGGGAGTAAAGGAACGCTGAATGAGCTAGGGTCCAGAAGGTGTTTTCAATTTTCATGTTAAGGACAAAATGGTCTTTTCAATGTGATTTTTAATTCCAATTTGCAACCAATGGTGGTTAATTGGAATTAGATCAAGTTATGTAACCAAACCGGAATTAATTTCATTTATTAGTAGTTATTTGAGATTTTCTCTAATAATAATAATAATAGAATCTATTTTAAATAATAATAATAATAATAATAATAATAATAATAATCATCATCATCATCAATATCAGTCGTGGTCATATTATCATCATCATCATTATCTTGTATGAAGTTGGCTAAAAACAATATTACATCCAGAACATTTTATGAATAATATTTTAATTTAATATATTTAAATTACATTGGGCTCTATTTTTTTATTTTTTCTTCTATTTTTGGTGTGGCCTACTTTTTATTAATTTTAATCTATATATCCTTAAAAGTTGAACCATTCGCGCACTGTTTTCACTATTCCTAGCATTGTACAGTCGAGTCGGGTCACTTCTCGTCAACATCAGCTCGGCTTGCTTGAGGGTTGATCCGAATGTGTGTTTGCTTCCCGCTTGGAGTGTCTGCCTTATGAGGGACTTATTGTGGAAGCTTGCGCCTTCTGAGAGAGCCCTCGATATCTTCCAAAAGCAAATGATCGAATGGCTTCTTCCAGAAGTTGCCCTTCTCAAGTGTCTTCTTCCATCCTTCATGTGCACGTCTTGTGGCTTCTCCAATACTCTTTCATATGTACTTCCTATACTGTGGCTTCTCCGACACTCCTCAAATGGGGTCTCTACAGTCTTCCTTTTTTTTTGTCCTTCTATTGCTCTTTATCTTATGTCTTGAGCTTAGTCCATTGATGTTCTATGCCTCCTTTATTCACCTTTTTCACTATGTTCTATGATGCCTCCCCTCTTTCTTTCTTTTATTCATTAGCTTCAGTTTTTTTGGTTGGTTCTTTCAGATTGCTCACCTCTATGCTTCACAACTCGGAAGCACACCTTGGTGATCGAGTTTTTTTTCCCCCATTTTATCTTCATTATCTCAAGACAATTTTCTTACTATTTTGCATCACTCCATTTTTTCTCCATTGTTATTGAGTTTAATGCTCAAGTGATTTTGACCAATAGAAGCATGGTCCTTGAATCCATCAAGCTCATCGGCCGCGGTGTCAGCCAAAGGTCATGTACAGTCGACCAATTGATTTGTCCTGGTGATCGGAGTTTTTTTTTTGCATTTTATCTTCATTATCTCGAGACAATTTTCTTACTATTTTGCATCACTTCATTTCTTCTCCATTGCTATTGAGTTTAGTGCTCAAGTGATTTCAATCAATAGAAGCGTGGTCCCTGATTCCATCAAGCTCATCAGCCATGGTGTCTGTCGGAGGTCGTGTACAGTTGACCAATTGATCTATTTGTCAAAGGTTGTCTACAAATTTTTAAAGAAGAAAGGTCTATGCCATTTTCCTTTTCTTCCTCTTCTCACATTATACCTTCAACCTTTTCCCCTTTCTTCTTGGTTTGAATGGTGTGCCCTTTTTCAAGCATCTATCTATATATTGATCTTTGACTTTGCGGTCTTCTCCTCACGTTTGTCACTTTTTTGTTTTGGTTTTTTTGCTCTATTATATTTTCAGATGTCGTGGAGTCTTGAACATGAGATTGTTCCCCAATGAAAGGTCAGGCAAAGGATGGGACCAAAGTGTAAATATCACTTTCAATCTTTTGATCATTTGGGTAATTCCACAAAGGATGGGACAAAAATTTTGGAGTTCCTTATCAACTCAAGCCCTGATCTGGTGAGATCTCTTGTACCATTTTAGTGCCTCTTTTTTGTTATGAATCATGTATAAATGGACACGTGTGCACACACATCAATTTGACATTGTTGGCCATGTGCTCGGTGTTCTTATATGAATTTCACATTCTTTATTTTATTAGTTCAAGGGTTTCTGCTACAATCAAAATTTTTTGCTGAGGCAAAAATCCTAGCTCTGAATTGAGACATTAATTACAGCTTGATATAGAAAGGTTTAGTTTCGAGGTAGTCATATAAGAGGCTTCATGATTTTGATCCTTTTTATGTGTTGATAATTGTAGGTGAACATTAGAAGTGTTGATGAAGCTATAGTAATTGGTGTTGCTCTGTCCCTGTCTTTTGCATTTGTTCTACAAGAATAAGCAAGCCTAATTCCATTACATACATAAGACACAAAATGTTGAACCTTTTCGTCTCTATTGAAACTATAATAGCTATTAATTCATTTACTTCACGATCTTATACGTACAATTTGCAACGAGTTGCAGAGCCAATGATATGGAGCAGGTTGAATCGGAAGCAGTACTAAATTGTATGCATGTGTAGCTTCTTGCAAAGAAAGGTGGACTTCCTACAAGATTTGCTTCAGTAACTTTGGGAATCCTTCTTTTGCATTTATTTGTCTTACTCTTGCTTGGTACAAGGCCTTTGTTCATTAAATATATAGTTGATAAAAACCATACCTATATTGTCGTTTACCTCTTGTCTTTTTTTTTTGGATGAAGTTTACCTCGTCTTTTGTGACTTGAGAAGTATAATATATCATTTATAAACCTTTTTGATATGTTTTGTGCCCATTTCTTCTTGGCATTTGCAGGACATAGCCAATAATGAAACCTTCCCGAGCACATTTTCCCTTGGAATGAGGTGTAATTTCAAAGGGAAACTATTTACAAAGATCTTATCATACACTCCAAGGTTTTGTTTAGTTTATGCTATTTCAAAGGGAAAATGTTTTCTTACGGCCATCAGACATAGAGATCAATTAAAGCTTAGCATATGACAGTAGTAAAATCAATTTTTTGACCAATAGCTCATTAACCCGCACATCCACCTCTCAGATAGGTTTTTCCCTGGTGCGAGTCTTATTTTTAGTTTGGAAACAGTATTCACCTTCACTCTGTTCAGTGAGGTTCGACTAGCAAGTTATTATATATAGTAATAATAAACCAGAGAAATGATGATTTCGCATAAATGGTTCTTGGCTGTGATTGAATCCCAAATCCCAACATGTAAAAAGTGAATGAGATTTAATTTTGACCATGTCAAATATGAAAATTGAAGGGAACTCTACTCATAAGAAATAAAGATGGGGACATGATCTTAAGTTTGTGCTTATATATAAGGAACTTTTCAAGGAAGTAAAAAAAAAATTTGTTTTGAGGGAAGGGGGACGGGGATAGTAAACATGTATCCGCCCCATTCAAAGCCCCATAAACTGCGGCAAGAAAATTTTAAATAGTTGCATATATTTTAGGTTTCTTTCAGTGCCTTCTATTATAAATACTTCCTACAAATGCTGTATTTTGGAAATATGTTTGGAAAAATTATTTCAATTTGATGCTACTGAGGACCCACATATCCAGATCTAATATGGAGCAGTGAAAAGTTAATTTTTAAGTTTTGACACATAATATGTCCAAAAAAAAGTTTCGACAAATAAAGAAAAATTGTTTTGGCATGTTCATATCACCATGAGATGATGGTTGGACATATTTTTATACCGATGCTTTCTTAGTTTGATTGATTTCATGCTTCTTATTGGCTGCTTCACTTATAACGCAATACTTTAGTATTTGGTTGTATAGGTTTTTGATGGAGTATATGCTTAGGTTGTTGCAAATCATGCACATGGCACTCTTGGATGTGATCTTTTACATACATCAAGAATTATTAAACTTGGTGAGACTTTTGCTTAGGTATTAGCTTTCATTATCTATCTCTACTTGCTGCCCCAAAATTTGTAAGTCTATCATAATATTCAAAATTTATAAGCCTATCAGAATATTCAGACCCAAGTTGCTCTGTGCCACACAACAATGTATGGCTTTTGTTTTGCATTTATATTTTGTTTTGTGGAGAAAATTATATAAATTAACAGATCTGTTAGGTAAATACTAATAGTTGCAATTTAGGATATTTTACTTATTTGTGATTTGTTTACTTTTGCTAGGAAATATGGAAAATTGGGTGCACCAAAACCTTCACTTAGCATGATACCTGAGCTATGGAAATTGTTTTTAGGACTATTCAACAACTTTTGGTGAATGAAAAACTTTTCCAAGAACCAAAGATCATGCAACATGTTAATGCATGGAGCGAATCATCTTAGATCCCCTCCTAAAGGATTACATCATAATTGACATAGATGCCTCTCACAGGAAGGAGTTTCTGCTTAGTGATATTTTCGAAAATGATAAGGCAATATTTTCTGAATAAGCATAATTTCCTTGTAGACATTTTGCTCATTGATCTTTGTACTGTTGTACACTATATCGATGAGATGCTATGGGATATTTCAATGGCAAAAAGAAATTTAATTTTGTATGAATAATTCTCATTGAATATCTTCTTCAGAGCCTCCCAGAAAGGTCAGACAAATAACAATCTAGTGATCACTTGGCAACTAAAATGAGAACTATAGCTTTAATCAGGGATGTGTTCTATGTAGGGTCATAATGTATCATAACAATCAGTGAGGAGGACGCAGGAATCACATGATTGATGACACACAAATAATAAGTATTAGCATGTAGTTTTATACTCAAAATGAAAGTAATACAACTTTAACTTCAATTTACTTGTCATTTATTAACAAATTTATTTGAGCTACAAGCGCATGTTCAATAATAAAGAACAAGAACATTTCAATTTACACACATGAAAAAGAAAAAAAAAGCTGAGGTAATATGATAGTCTAGAACTTCAAGTTCTAGAAGTATTCTTCGCATTTAACAAAATTCTTTTTATGTATAGTTTTACACAAGTAAAAAAGAAAAAAAAGTTGGGGTAATATGACAGTCTAGAACTTCAAGTTCTAGAAGTATTCTGGGCATTTAAAATTTTTTTTTATATATAGTTGATTTAATAGTCCTGTTAATATATGTTTGCAACAATAAATTCAAATATATACAATAAAAGTTATTTCTTTAGTGACATTTAAAAACTTAATTTGATTAATCTTTTATGATTCATGTTGTGACATAGTTATGCTTGTAAATAATTTTTGACTTACTTATTTTTGTCAGTTTGTGTTGAGATTTTTTTATATGTTAAGAATTTATATCAAGTTGCATTCTTAAAAATGACATCCAATTTATAGCTATAAAAGTACAATTTATATCTATTTTATGATTTCTGTTAGGACCATGAGATCTTAGGACAAATGGGGCAAGCTGCTTTCAAGTATATGGAGATAAGGTAAATGACGATATACAAATGAAGAAAAATGGAGGTATATTATTGCTGCTTTATTAGTTTCAAGCATAATACTATTAGCATATTTTTCCATGCGTTAATAATTATCAAAGATGAAAAATAGAAGATGGAAGTACCAACACTTTTAAGCTACAATCTAATGAACATAATCAATCTTATGCAGGATAAATTAATTATTGATATTACAAATTTATAATAATTTATTTTATCAAAATTATAAGATGTATGATTTTAATATATTATTATTTGTATAATGCTGCTGTTGATCCGTGTGTTATCACGGGTAGCACTTCTAGTTAATAATAATTAATGATATGAGTTTCATTTAGAATTAGAAAAAAAACTAAAAGTAAAAGAAACGAGCCGTTGAAAAACACATGGTCCGAAAAGCGTCGGGCGGCAAAAATTTTTTAAGTAAGCAGTTCTCGCCAGTCGTCCCACACGAAATATTTTCAAATCAGTCGCGACACTCTTCTCTTGTTCTGCTTCTTTGCCTTTTGATTTCTTAAAATTTGGGGTTTAGGGCAACTTGTCTCTTCGCTCTCTACAGTAGATCGCTGAACCATTCGACCAAGTTTTTCATTCATCTTTTCATTAGACACGTTAGCTCAGTGTATTTGAC